>CM064353.1:17038973-17638973 GCA_032595735.1 Pelochelys cantorii
CCCCCCCCCCCACCAACCCCTAGCCCTTCACACAGCCCTGCTCTCACCCCCCCGCGACCAACCCCCAGCCCTTCACACAGCCCTGCTCTCACCCCCCCCGCGACCAACCCCCAGCCCTTCACACAGCCCTGCTCTCACCCCCCAGCAACCCACCCCCCACTTTTCAAACTCTTCCAGCAGCCTGCCTCCTACACCCACACAGCCCTCTATAGGTCTGTGCCCCCCTCAGTGCAGCTTCTCCCCCTGCCCCTGTTCTGACCGTCTCCCCCCACCATACACTCTCAATCTGGCTGAGGCTTTGGGTCCCCTGGAAACATCGTGATCCTCCCCACGCTGTGTCAACACGAGGCTGCAATTAACACACACTGGAATTCCCCTTCCTTCCTTGGAACAGGTCACAAGGGGAAAGAGGACAAGGGGCTAACTGGGCTATGCAGAGCCTGGGCCAATCACACACTAGCGCTTATTGTTTGCCACCTGCATAATTTTATAAGTTTCACCCCTAAAGGAGCTGCCAAAAGACACCCTGACTTAGGTTTTATGAAGTTTTCCAGCAAGCCTCTGCAGACTCCTGAAGAGAACCCTTGAGAAGCAAAGAAATAAAATAACCAAACAGCCTATGACTCAAACTGTGTGAAGAGGAGAAAATAAATGAAATAATTAAGACCACTTTTCCTGTCTCCCAAGAATACCTGTAAACTGGATTTTTGTTTTCAAGGGCAAATCTAGCTGCCATAGCATTGAGCGAGGGGAAAAAATACAAAGCCAGAAAGTAAGTGTCTTTCCAGAAGAGTGACATATAATGTACCCTGCTAATCTCTTTCACTTTTATTTTTCCCATTGCCTATTGCTTAGAATGAATCTGAAACATGCTCTATGTTGCTATACAAAGAGTGAAAAAGTTCATGCTGGATTGCCTCCTTGTAATTAATATAGTAATATAGTCTGAGCTTTTTTTTGGTGTGTGGGGGTGGAAAGAAAAGCCGATAGTAGTATTTACTGCCAACAGGGGCGGCCCTAGACTAGCTGCCAGCAACGGGTGCCCTAGGCGAACCATGCAATAGGCGACCCCACCTCCAAACTCCTCAATGATATTGCGCTACCATTTGGCGCCCCATTTAACTTGGCACCCTAGGCGGCCGCCTAGTTCGCCTCTGTGGATGGGCCACCCATGACTGCCAATAAAGCTAATAACAGACCTGCTGAAAAAAGTGCAGAGATTAATTTTGGAAGGATCCAGATAAGCATTAAACCATTCTTGGAAGGCTTTCTTCCTGGTCTGGACACAGTTAACACTATGTAGACAGATGTCTTTAATGTGTAAAGGAAGAGACTTGCTACTTTCATGTTACACCCTCATGTCATACATGGAAATAATGTCTCCTACTGCAGTTATAGATTGCTGCTCAAATGTAACAGCTACTTTGGGGAGCCCAGGAAAGACGACCCTGTGCACACAGAGTAGAGTATTCACATGCGTCATTCATTCTGGCTGAGGCCAGGTTCATGTTTTTGGGCTCAACCTGAGTGACACATTTTTCAAGGGGACATGATTAAGGGTGCAAGAGCACACTATTCCACTGCTCAGGAAAGATGGGAAGTCTGGCAAGAGACTACCTTAGCTTAACCAGGGGGTCTTGAATGATCTAAAAGTAAAAAAGGAGCCCTATAAAAAGTGGAAATTAGGTCAAAGTACAAAGGATGAATGTAAGCAAATACAGAGGCCACATCTACACTGGCATGATTTTGCGCAAATACTTTTAACGGAAAAGTTTTTCCGTTAAAAGTATTTGCGCAAGAGAGAGTCTACACTGACATGTGCTTTTGTGCAAAAGCATCCGTGCCAGTGTAGACGCTCTCTTGCGCAAGAAAACGCCAATGGCCATTTTAGCCATCGGGCTTTCTTGCGCAAGAAATTAACGTTGCTGTCTACACTGGCCTCTTGTGCAAGAATACTTGTGCAAGAGGGCTTATCCCTGAGTGGGAGCGTCAGAGTATTTACGCAAGAAGCACTGATTTTGTACATTACGTCAGTGTTCTTGCGCAAATACTTGTGGCCAGTGTAGACAGGCGGCAAGATTTTGTGCAAAAGCGGCTGCTTTTGCGCAAAATCTTGCCAGTCTAGACGCAGCCCAAGTGTGCAGGGGCAAGATTAGAAAGGCAAAGGCACAAAACAAGCTCAGTCTAGTTTAGAGACATAAAGAAGGGTAACAAAAAAAGTTTCTATAAATATATTAGAAGCAAGAGGAAACCCAAGGACAGGGTAGGCCCATTGCTCAGTGAAGAGGGGAAAACAATAACTGAAAATGTGGAAATGGAAGAGGTGCGAAACAACTTCCTTTGTGTCGGTTGTCACCAAGAAGGCTGGTGGTGATTGGATGCCTACAATAGTGAATTCTGAAGAAAAGGAGGCAGGTTCAGAAGTTAAGATAGGAAAAGAACAGGTTAAAAATGACTTAGAAAAGTGAGATGTCTTCAAGTCACGACAGCCTGATGAAATGCATCCTAGAATACTCAAGGAGCAGGTATCTGCGCCTTTAGCTATCATCTTTGAAATGTCATGGAAGTCAGGAGAGATTCCAGAAGACTGGAAAAGGGCAAATCTAGTGCCCATTTATAAAAAGAGAAATAAGAACAACCCAGGAAACTACAGCCCAGTCAGTTTAACTTCTGTGCCAGGAAAGATAATGGAGCAAATAATTAAGGAATCCACCTGCAAACCTCTGGAAGATAATAAGGTGATAAGTAACAGCCAGCATGGATATGTCAAGAACAGATCATGTCAAATCAACCTGATGGATTTCTTTGCTAGGATAACAAGCCTTGTGGCTCAGGGGGAAGCAGCAGATGCGGTATGCCTTAGGGGTGTAATAGTGCAGTCAATTAACCGATTAGCAAAAGCTTATAGGTTAATGCTATAGGCTACATGCATTTTCCCCTCCCCCCAGCAGTACATTTTTTAGCAGGCTGGCCAGCAGCCTGGCTCAGTTCTGGCGTGCGACGGGTCCGGGACCTACCCCTCTGTCACTCTGCATTTAAAGTGTATTAGGAGCTGGGTGGGCAGGCAGCCTGGCTCAGTTCTAGCTCGCGCCAGGTCCGGGAGCTCAGATCCCACTCCAGACAGGGGCTGCTGTCACCCCGCGCTGCTGCCTCTGTACCAGAAGCAGCTGCACAGGCGACAGGCAGCCGGTCCATGAGGGGAGCTGGTTTGAAACTGGCTCCCCTAGCAGACCGGCTCCCGCCTGGCACCCCCCTGCTGCCTCTGATGGACAGAGAGCAGTGTGAGTGGCAGGGGCTCCTCGGGAGGGGGGGTGGACCACGCTGGCTGCTGGCCCTGCCCCCAGGGACCACAACCTCAACTATTCAATTAACTGATACTTAACATCCGTAGTATACCCCGACTTTGGCATTTGATACAGTCGTCCATGGCCCTCTTCTAAAGGAGGGAAATACAGTCCAGGTGGGGCAGCTAGAAGGTGGGTGCCTAACTGGTGGGACAACTCTTCCCAGAGCAGTTCTCAATGATTCACAGTCACACTGGAAGGGAATAAGAAGTGGGCTTCTGCAGGGGGCAGTTTGGGCCCCAGTTCTGTTCAATATCTTCATCAGCTATTTTGATAATAGCATAGAGCAGGGCTGACTTATCACACCGAGTACAGACACGATAAATGGACAAACGAGTACTTTCCTGTTGACTCCGGTACTCCACCAAAACGGGAAGAGTAAGAGTCCACAGGAGAACCGCAGCTGTTGACTTACCAGTTTGAAGACACCGTGGCAAACAGACCTAAGTATGTCGATAGCAGCTGTCTTATTCTTGGAGCTGAAGTTGTGTAACGTAGGTTAGTGGCCCACAGTAGTTTAGACAAGGCCACAGTGGTGGCAGGAGACAGAACAAGGAGCAATGGTCTCACGTTGCAGTGCGGGAGGTCTAGGTTGGATATTAAGACAAACGATTTCCCTAGGCGGGTGGGGAAGCGCTGGGCTGGGTTCCCTAGGGAGGGGGTGGAAGTTCCATCCCTAGAGGTGTTTAAGTCCCGGCTTGACACAGCCATGGCTGGGCTGATTGAGTTGGGGTTGGTCCTGCTTTGGGCAGGGGGTGGGACTCGATGACTCCTGAGGTCTCTTCCAAGCCTTATCTTCTAGGATTCTATAGCTGGTCATATGCCTGCCATCACAACGACATCCCAAGCATCTCAGCTGTGAAGAGAATTAACCCTCAAACACCCCTGTGACTGGGCAGGGAAGTATTAGCTCTGGGGCCTTTTGCAGCACAAGGTAGATGAAGCGACCTGCCTAAAAATCTCTCCAGCAGCCTGTCACTGGCATAAGAACTGAACGGGGGCCAGCCAGTATCCTATTCACTAGACCATCTTTCCTAGATGTAGGCCTAGATCCATGGCTCCTTTCACCCCAGAGTGTGCTCCACATGGAGCTGTGTCTCTGTCTCTGGCGCGTTTACGGAGAATTCTAGATCCAAGGGGAGCGTTAGGGGGCAGCGAGGGATAGAGTGCAGTTGTTCAAGTGAGATCAGGGTTAAAAAACCTTCCCTACCCTGCTCTTGCCACAAGTGGCGGGGGGGGGGGGGGGAAATCGGTGACCACCGCTGAGAGGTAGCACTTCTGCTTTGTGGCTGGGGTGTGAGATGGCACTTCCAGGAACACAGAACGGATCCCGTACTGACTCAGGGAAGGGTACCCTGAGCTGAACAGCTCTAGTCCCTGGATTTTCCGTGACTCTGCCTCCTCCACCTTCCAACCTGGCTCAGGTTTGATGAGCTTTTGAGGGGCGGATACAGGAGGATACCAGCATTGAACAGAATGATGCTGCTGTTTGAAACTCCATGCTAAGTTGTGCACAGGCTGGAGCTGTTCATTTTCGGTTGATGCACTAACCTCTCTCCCCCAGGGTGCAGTGACGGTCAATTCTTCTGTGAGCCCTGGGACAGCAATTTCCTTCCCCCTGCAATCGCAGGCCAGGTGTGCAGCCTCCCTGCGGCCATTCGGCGAAGGGGAAATCTTCAAGTTACCGGGCAGGCTCAGTGAGTAGAGGGTGCCTTGTTTAGTGACTTATAAATTAATGTTATTGGGGGGGCACTTCATAAAGCACTGTGCAAACGCAGCATCCCGCAACAGAGGACACCGCACAATTTGATTTCTGGATCTTCGGAACTGGACTGAAGACTCCCGCTCCCACTGGCATTAGAGGAGTAAACCCATAAATATAACTGTAGAACACAGAGTCCAGAGCACCTGGGGAAGGGAGGTTGTACATAACTGGGAAAGCTTTAGGGTTGTTCTTGCCCAAGTTTACAACTGAACATTGACTTACTACAGCTCTGAAACTTCACTACGCAGAAGGAAACTGCTGCTTCCCCTTTGGTTTTTAAGCAGTTTACATGTAAAGATTTTAATGTATTTGCTTTGGGTTTTAATCTCCGTTCCTGCCCGACTGTACTTCCACTTTCAAATGAAGCGTGTGGCTGACTGGTTTGTTTGAAGCTGTGGGGTTCTACTGTAGCACTAGTAGGCTGTTCTCCTGTGCTTGTGTTGGTTTCACAAACATGAGCTAGTTACTTACCCACCTCTAAGGTACCTACCGTCTTCATCTCACAAAGGGGGGAGAGGGCACAGAGCAGTTCAGCGACTTTTCCAGGAAAAGAGACTCAGAATCAGTTCCTGCTGCCTTGATTTCTGCCTTGAGCTCCCTAGCACAGTGTAACCTTTATGTGCCCGAGTCTGGGGACAAACGGGGCTAGCCCTGACCAGAGAGTTACCCAGGCTCCGTGAGGGAGGGGCCCTTTCTTACTCAGTGTCTACACAGAACAGTGTCATGGGACCAGGAGGTTCAACTGCCGTGTACATAACTTGCTCCTGTTCAAACAGACACTCATGACTTTGGTATGCAGAAGAGTTCCAAGCACAGCCCTGTGATGGGATACGAGTTAGTTATAGAAAACCGACCAGTCTTTTCTAACTTCTCGGATTTGCAGATCAGGCCTTGGAGAGGAGACAGCATGGGAAGGGCTTTCACACCTATAAAAATAATGTTTTATAGGAGAAAAGTAAAACAATTTCAGAGCAAGTGTTGACAGATCTTTTCAGTTTTTCCAAGTAGTGCACATAATATGGAAGAGAGTGATCTCTAGTGGTTAGAGCAGACTGAGTCAGGATTGCTGGGTTGTATTTCATTTCCAGCTCTGGGAATGGTGGAGTCCAGTGATTCTGGCAAGAACCCTGGATAGTCCCCCTCCCTCCCCTAACTCGGAAGGGAATCCCATCCCCTAATGTCATCACTAGAAAAAAAATCAGGACTTGTTCTTTTCCCAGCTCTGCTACTAACTTGCTCTGTAACCTTGGGCAAGTCATGGCACTGCTGTGCCTCAGTTTCCCCACTTTCTATGGGGCTGTTGCCAGTCACTGCTCTTACAGAGGTACGTGAGGACGCAGCAGTGGCTGTCGAACGCGCAGAGATGAGCTAGCAATTAGGTTACTGGAATGTTCAAAACAGGCCTAAGAATCAGGCACACGACTGCACATACCCCTCTGCCAGCCAGTGGGGCTGGGAGGAACAACAGGGCGGTGCCAGAGCCAAACTCCTGCTGCCCGTTTTCCTTCTCTGGGGTTTTGCAATGTTGAAGCGGTGCCTGTAAAATTGGAGCGGGACTAGTTCCCTCCGTTCTCCTGGGGGCTCCCTCTCAGCCGCCGCACTGCTGTGCTTTCAGGAATCCAGCCCTCGCTGTGGAGCAAAGACGACGTGAGCCACTGGTTACGATGGGCCGAGAAAGAATATTCCCTCCGGCCCACGGACGAAAGCAAGTTTGAAATGAACGGAAAGGCCCTTTGCATTCTCACCAAGGAGGATTTCAGATACAGGGCTCCCAGCTCAGGTCAGAGGAACGGATCGTGGTTGGCAGCGTGCGCTGGTCAGTGGGGTCGGGTGCTGGGCGGGGGTTCTGCACATCTGCCTCGGCCACTGAGTCGCCCTGGCCGGCACATGGGACAAGACTGGCAAAGGCAGCAGCATCCCCCTCTGGCAGATGGGGCACTGGGCAGAGCAAGCAACCCCCATGTGTCAGGAGGCACTAACAGCCCCTTGGGCCTTGCACAGAATCCGGCCCCGTGCCGAGCCAGGGCTGCCAGAGCCGAGTCCTGCAGCCGGCGGCCCAGCGACCACGCCACGGTGCCGGAGGGGCCAGCTCTCCCTGCCGGGGCTCAGTCCCTCCCAGAGCAGCCAGTGCAGACGGCCCCTCTCTCTCCCCAGGGGACGTGCTGTACGAGTTGCTGCAGTACATTAAGACCCAGAGAAGAGCCCTGGTGTGCAGCCCTTTATTTAACGCGCCCTTCAGGGAGGCCGAGCACACGCAGCTCCAGAGCCATCAAGAAGGTATCCAGCCTCTTCAGGAGCCTCCGGCGGGGCGGGCGGGGCGGCGGAAGGGGGTTGGTAAAGAAACAGCCCTGTAAGCTCTCATTTGCATGCTGACATTTCTGTCAGAGGGAGGCAAGGCCTAGTGGTCAGAGCACAGGAGTGAGTCTCTGGGGCTGTAGCGGAGCCAGCAGGGATGTTAAAAACGTTTATTTTGTAAACGTGTAATGTGGGGCTGGGGTGCAGGAGTGCCAGTTCTAGGGAGTGGATGAGGGGCCCCATCCCCCTTCTCCCCCCATCACCCCTTCTCCTCTCCTCTCCCATCCCCCCTTCTCCCCACCTCCGCCCATCTCCCCTTCTCCCCTCCTCCCCCATCCCCCCTTCTCCCCACCTCCGCCCATCCCCCCTCCTCCCCCATCCCTCCTTCTCCCCACCTCTGCCCATCCCCCCTCTTCCCCCATCCCTCCTTCTCCCCACCTCCGCCCATCTCCCCTTCTCCCCTCATCCCCCCTTCTCCCCACCTCCCCCATCCCTCCTTCTCCCCCATCCCTCCTTCTCCCCACCTCCGCCCATCCCCCCTCCTCCCCCATCCCTCCTTCTCCCCACCTCTGCCCATCCCCCCTCTTCCCCCATCCCTCCTTCTCCCCACCTCCGCCCATCTCCCCTTCTCCCCTCATCCCCCCTTCTCCCCACCTCCGCCCATCCCCCCTTCTCCCCCATCCCTCCTTCTCCCCACCTCCGTCCATCCCCCCTTCTCCCCTCCTCCCCATCCCTCCTTCTCCCCACCTCTGCCCATCCCCCCTCTTCCCCCATCCCTCCTTCTCCCCACCTCCGTCCATCCCCCCTTCTCCCCCATCCCCCCTTCTCCCCACCTCCGCCCATCCCCCCTCCTCCCCCATCCCTCCTTCTCCCCACCTCTGCCCATCCCCCCTCTTCCCCCCATCCCTCCTTCTCCCCACCTCCGCCCATCTCCCCTTCTCCCCCCATCCCCCCTTCTCCCCACCTCCGCCCATCCCCCCTTCTCCCCCATCCCTCCTTCTCCCCCACCTCCGCCCATCCCCCCTTCTTCCCCCATCCCCCCTTCTCCCCCCCTCCTCCCCCATCCCTCCTTCTCCCCACCTCCGCCCATCCCCCCTCCTCCCCCATCCCTCCTTCTCCCCTCCTCCCCCATCCCTCCTTCTCCCCCATCCCCCCCTTCTCCCCCACCTCCGCCCATCCCCCCTCCTCCCCATCCCCCCTTCTCCCCACCTCCGCCCATCCCCCCTCCTCCCCCATCCCTCCTTCTCCCCCACCTCCGCCCAGTCTAAAACCCCTTACTCCCCTCATCCCCCCTTCTCCCCACCTCTCGCCCATCGCAGCCCTTCTCACCCAGTCTCCTGGGCCTTCTCCGCCACCGGTCTAAAACGCCCATCCCCCCTTAACTCCCCATCGGGCGGGCGTCCTTCTCCCCACCGTCCGGGCCCCATCCCCCTTCTCCCCCCATCCCCCCTTCTCCCCCCTCCGCCCATCCCCCCTTCTCCCCACCTCCGCCCATCTCCCCTTCTCCCCTCCTCCCCCATCCCCCCTTCTCCCCACCTCCGCCCATCCCCCCTCCTCCCCCATCCCTCCTTCTCCCCACCTCTGCCCATCCCCCCTCTTCCCCCATCCCTCCTTCTCCCCACCTCCGCCCATCTCCCCTTCTCCCCTCATCCCCCCTTCTCCCCACCTCCCCCATCCCTCCTTCTCCCCCATCCCTCCTTCTCCCCACCTCCGCCCATCCCCCCTCCTCCCCCATCCCTCCTTCTCCCCACCTCTGCCCATCCCCCCTCTTCCCCCATCCCTCCTTCTCCCCACCTCCGCCCATCTCCCCTTCTCCCCTCATCCCCCCTTCTCCCCCACCTCCGCCCATCCCCCCTTCTCCCCCATCCCTCCTTCTCCCCACCTCCGTCCATCCCCCCTTCTCCCCTCCTCCCCATCCCTCCTTCTCCCCACCTCTGCCCATCCCCCCTCTTCCCCCATCCCTCCTTCTCCCCACCTCCGTCCATCCCCCCTTCTCCCCCATCCCCCCTTCTCCCCACCTCCGCCCATCCCCCCTCCTCCCCCATCCCTCCTTCTCCCCACCTCTGCCCATCCCCCCTCTTCCCCCATCCCTCCTTCTCCCCACCTCCGCCCATCTCCCCTTCTCCCCCCATCCCCCCTTCTCCCCACCTCCGCCCATCCCCCCTTCTCCCCCATCCCTCCTTCTCCCCACCTCCGCCCATCCCCCCTTCTTCCCCCATCCCCCCTTCTCCCCCCCTCCTCCCCCATCCCTCCTTCTCCCCACCTCCGCCCATCCCCCCTCCTCCCCATCCCTCCTTCTCCCCTCCTCCCCCATCCCTCCTTCTCCCCCCATCCCCCCTTCTCCCCACCTCCGCCCATCCCCCCTCCTCCCCATCCCCCCTTCTCCCCACCTCCGCCCATCCCCCCTCCTCCCCCATCCCTCCTTCTCCCCACCTCCGCCCATCTCCCCTTCTCCCCTCATCCCCCCTTCTCCCCACCTCCGCCCATCCCCCCTTCTCCCCCATCCCTCCTTCTCCCCACCTCCGCCCATCCCCCCTTCTCCCCCATCCCTCCTTCTCCCCACCTCCGCCCATCTCCCCTTCTCCCCCCATCCCCCCTTCTCCCCACCTCCGCCCATCCCCCCTTCTCCCCACCTCTGCCCATCCCCCCTCTTCCCCCATCCCTCCTTCTCCCCACCTCCGCCCATCCCCCCTCCTCCCCCATCCCCCCTTCTCCCCACCTCCGCCCATCCCCCCTCCTCCCCCATCCCTCCTTCTCCCCACCTCCCCCATCCCTCCTTCTCCCCCATCCCCCCTTCTCCCCACCTCCGCCCATCCCTCCTTCTCCCCCATCCCCCCTTCTCCCCACCTCCGCCCATCCCCCCTCCTCCCCCCTCCCCCCTTCTCCCCTCCTCCCCCCATCCTTCCTTCTCCCCTCCCCCCATCCCCTTCCTCTGCTCCCCCCAAGCCCCGGGCAGGAAGGACTCCACTGGGAGCTGCCTGCCGGGGCGGGGGGATGCCCTGTGCATCCTCCCTCACAGCCACCACCAGCCTGCCGCCAGGGCTGCTGTGGCAGCGAGGGAGCCCCCGAGCAGAGCGGCAGGGCGGGGACAGTCGGGGATGCGCCGGGGCAGCAGGCAGGGCTGGGAAGGAGACTCTGCCCAAAGCTGGTGGAACTGGGCCCCCGGGGCCCTCACGCTGGTGAAGCCTGGGCACCAGGGGCCCTGACAAGTCACTGCTCATGGGGCTTCCTAGCCCCGGCGTATCCAGTACGGGTGCTTGGTGCTTCCCTGCAGGCGCCAGCTGCCAGCTCCACATGTCCCCAGCTGCCGTCCCTTCGCTGTCAGGCCACACGGAGCAGCCCCTCTCCCCGAGCCCGGCCTCCTGCAGACCTCAGCCACTGAGCCTGTCCCACCACAGCCCACACGTCAGCTACAAGGCAGAGATCTTCTGTTCTTACCCCAGCCCATCGCCAGCCCCCGTGGATGGTAAAATTGCAGGTGAGGGCCTGTTTCTAAAGCCTGGGGCCTGGGTCGGAGGCCCTCCGGCACGGCAAGCAGCCAAGACAAGGCCGCTGGGGGGGAAGTTCCCAGCCGGGCGGGCAAGAGGCGTAGCTGGGAATCTGCAGCTGGGCCTCCAGCAGTCACTGGTGAATCTGGCCTGGCAGTTCCACTGTTGAACATCTGCCAAATGGGGCCTGGGGCCCAGGGAGAGCAGCTGTGTGCCCCTCGCGGGTCCCCGCGCTGCCACTGCTGGAGATGGGTCCCGGGAGGCATCCTGGCCCCCAGTATAAAAGCTCCCTGCCGTAGCACAGCCTGCCCTTCCAGAGAGCAGAATGAGCCTGGAAGTGCAGTGCCGCGACACATGCTGAACCCTGGGCCTCTGGCTTCAGCTCTGACTCCACTGCCGGAGCGGAAGGCCAAGCCGTTAGCCGAGCTGGCAGGTTCAGCCTGTCTGGGACCCCGCCACTGCTAGGAGAGGACAGAGCCACGCAGCATGTGGGGGTTAGACAGGCTTCCTGGATGGGGACGACTGTCCCATGCAGAGGGCCAGATTGTGCCTCAGTTTCCCCATTGGTAAAATGGGGTTAATACCAGCGTCTTCTGTAAGGAGCTTTGAGATCTAATGAAAAGCACCATAAGAGCTTGGTATTAGTAATGCACCTTGTCTGCTGGGCAGCTGTAGCTTTTGCGGACACATCCTCACTTAAATCTCTGGTTTTCCCCTTCTCGGTCACTGTGCAGACTGCAGGTTACTGTGGGATTATGTCTACCAGCTCCTCTCAGACAGGCGGTACGAGCCATACATCAAATGGGAAGATAAAGAAGCCAAGGTTTTCCGGGTTGTTGATCCTAATGGACTCGCCAGACTCTGGGGAAACCATAAGGTGAGTCTGGGTGAGAATGGGCTGGGGCACCCGGTCTTCCCGTGCCCGCTTGGAGGGGAAGTGCTTCCGCTCCTTTCCCAGCCTCGGCCGGAGGGGCTTGGCACTGACGTGTCGTCTCCTCCTGCAGAACCGGGCCAACATGACCTATGAGAAGATGTCAAGAGCTTTAAGACATTACTACAAACTCAACATCATCAAGAAGGAGCCGGGGCAGAAGTTGTTATTCAGGTGACAAATCAGGGCCAGGTCACAGGAGCCTAGCGAAAGGGGTGTGCTAGCCAATGGGACCTTGCTCAGCTGCTGTTGTCCACGCTGCGCTCGGAGGGCTGCTTCGCGCACGGCGGGGCGACCGCTTAGGAAGCTAGCGCCCGAGTCTCAGTGACACGGATGCAGATGCAGTGTAATGGCGCGGGAGTAAACGGCCGTGCTCGCGAGTCCCGCTGCTGTAACCGAAACCTGGCGCCCACCCAGCTCCCGCGGCAGTGGCACGCCTGCGTCCGAGAGCCGGAGTGGCCGTCGGGTGGATTTAAATACGTGGGGGGGGCTCGATTGTGCAAAGCCTCCGTTGTGGCTCTTTTTTCTGCAAAGCCAGGAGGGAGGTCCCACTCTGCCCCACACACGGGGGTGGGACACCTGGGACAGCTTCTCATTTTGATCCAGGGACCATCCTGGGCCTGGCCCTGCCAGGAGCGGAGCTCCGCCCCGGCTGCTGAAATGAGGGCAATGAGCATCCTGCAGAATCAGGCACCACGTGAGGGGCCAGCGTCATCCGAGAGATGCCCCAAGCCCTCATCTCTAGAGCCTGGTCCAAAGCCCACAAGTCAACGCCCAGAGTCCCACTGACTTCAGTGGGCTTTGGATCGGGCCCCTCTTGAGCTGAGTGGGGATTCTAGCTGCTCCCCACCCAGTGACGCTAATTCCTGGGGTTTCTGTGCTAGGTTTTTGAAGAGCCCCGGGGAGATCCTGCATGACAAATCCAGCAGACTGGAGCAGCTGGAGAGCGAGGAGCAGGAAGGCCTGGACTGTAAGGAGGACGTGCTGGAGGTCTCCCCCTAGGGAGCTGGCAGCCCGGTGCTAATGTGGGACCAGGCGACGCTCGAGACGGGCCGTGTGCCACTGAAGGGAGCCAGGACATGAGCGGCTGCGTCAAGGGCTCAGTACAGACTGGCTGGGACTCCGCCGCCCAGTGAGCGACAGCAGCAACGGCCACGGCCAGGCCCGCTGCCCTCCACTCCTGTGCGCCCGAGACCTTTCTGCCAGCTGGCCGCTGGCACCGGGGTGTTTCCTTCATAGGTTCTTGGGCCGGTTTCATTTTGAAATGCTCAGATTTGGTACCTTAGGGACAATGCTCCTTCCTGGAGTCTCTTGGCCCTCAGGCAGCAAGACGTCCCTGCCCAGCAAAGGCCATAA
Organism: Pelochelys cantorii; assembly: GCA_032595735.1. Classification (NCBI taxonomy): domain Eukaryota; kingdom Metazoa; phylum Chordata; order Testudines; family Trionychidae; genus Pelochelys; species Pelochelys cantorii. Next base: position 17,052,153 of record CM064353.1, read on the forward strand.
TACACGCGTGAGCCCTCTCCAGGAGGCAGGGGGGCTTCAGACCTGTCGCCACAGACCAGCATGCATGTGTGACAGTCCCACTGACGGCAGTGGGGCGGCTCACAGGTGTGGTGGGACGGGTGTACCTTGCTGATTAGGGCTCATGTGAAAATATGTGTGTAGCTTTAGCCTGTGGGCTCTTCAGGGTGCATATTTAATGTCACGCTACTAATACGCCATTTATGATTAGTAGCCAGACAATACAGCAATGACCAGCATGAGGGACACTTGCGAACCACAGCGCAGACAGTTATATGCACAGGGCTTAGCAGAACACAAGTCCCCATGAGTCAAAGTCTCAGCTGGTGTAAGTCATCCTCTCTACACTGAAGTCAACAGAGCTGTCCTGATTTACACCAGCAGAAGTTCTGGCCCACTGAATGCTTCCCCCTGGGGTTCTGAATACCTATAAGGCTGAAATGTACAGAGTGCCTGGGTGAGCAGCAGCTATAAACATCAGTCTCCTTTCTAGGGGGAGATTTATCCATAACTTGGACTTAGCCTATTTGGAGGCCTTATCGGATGCACGCGGCCGGGGCTGGCTTGCTCCACGGGTGGCAATGGAGCGTCACCGAGCTGAAGTCTGGGAGGCTTTGCCAAGATAAGTGAGAAGAATCACGCTTGCTAGCAGCAGCAGGATTCACTCAGAGCTGCCACGTTGCAAAGTCGAGGGGACTTGATCTGGCCCCGAGAGACGTGGGCCAGCCATGAATGTTGGCTCGGGGCAGAACTCCCCCCTCGGGTTGGGAGCTGAGTTTTTGATTTCTTGCTTATCTCCAAAATAACGGGCCAGATCCAGTGGGGCTGACAGCCACCGCGGGCCCGGGGACAAGGTGTGGGGGGCCTGGCTCCACCCCCTAGAGATGCAGGGCTGAGAACGAAAGGGGCGGGGTCGAGGGCAGTCAGCCCTTAGTGACCCCCAGTGCTCCCCTCCGTCCTCAGAGCCCCGCGGAGCAGCACTCTCGTGACAATTCAAAGGGGCCAGCCGGGAGCTCCGGGCCCCTTTGAAACATCAGGGCCCTGCGGTAATTGCCTCCTTTGCCCCCACCCCCGTCAGTGGCCAGATGCTGAACTGCCCAAATGAATTGCCATAGCACCAGTGGAGCGGTGCTGATTCACTCTGGCCCGCAATGTTTTCCCACCGTCTGACAGCAAGAGAGACGTTCCTATGCTGGACGGCCATGCAGCGGATTCCAAATTACCCAGCAACTCTGCCTTAAGAGCCTGGAAGTGAACTGCTGGCAATACGGGGGGGGGGGGGGGGGGGGGGGGGGCTGGCTTTGAAGTCGAGGTCATGTGACACTAGCCATTGACAGTTCTAGATTTCTCCCTGTGTGGGGAATAAAGGCCAGCGGCTCTCTCACTTATGCTCTGCTTCTTGGTGGGGAACAAATGGTGGGAGAGGGACAAATCTGCAAGCTTCTGAATGTACCCACAGAACAGGTCTGGTAGAGGCATGACAGGAGGCCGCCCTGCCAATATCTCAACTCTAGCAGCGATTTTACATTTAAAAAATGAGTGTGCAAAAAAGGGAGGAATCTTGCTCACACTGAAAGCGGGGCAGGGATCCCATGGGAGTCAGTAGAAATGCAGGGCTGGGAGGGACCTCAAGAGGGCCTGTAGTTCACCCCCTGCGCTGATGCAAGGCCAAGTAAAACCAAACCATCCAACAGGTGCTGAACCTGCTTTTAAAAGCCACCAGTAAGGAGGTTGCCACAACTGAAGTAGCGCCTCCATAAGCTTTCCCCACTATCTTATTGCAAACGCCCTTAGGGCTTCTCTCCACGTTGCCGCAATGGATCCATCACGGTCGATTTACTGTGTCTGCTCAGAGGCAATAAATCAGTCTCCGAGTGCTCTCCCGGGGGCTCCACTACTCCCCTGGGTGGGCAGAGTAATTGGAGTCGATGGGGGAGCGGCCCCCACTAACCTTATCACATGGAAGATGCCGCCATAAGTTCATCAACTTCAGCTATGCTATCTGCGTAGCTGCAGTCACAGAGTAGATGGGCCGTGGGGGTTCATGTAGACAAGGCCTCACTGAGGGAATTGCTGGGCCCGCCCTTAGGGGACATGGAGAACCATTTATCACTGTCTTTCTTACAACAGCCCCGTTACATACGTTTCCTACTCAACTTATTTATAAATGATCTAGAGAAAGGGGTAAACAGTGAGGTAGCAACACTTGCAGATGCTACCAAACTGTGCAATAGGCCGGTCAGTCTTACCTCGGTTCCTGGAAAAATCATGGAAGGGATCCTCAAGGAATCCATTCTGAGGCACTTGGAAGAGAGGAAGGTGATCAAGAATAGTCGGCATGGATTCACAAAGGGCAAGTCGTGCCTGACCAATCTGATTAGCGTCTATGATGAGGTAACTGGCTCTGTGGACGTGGGAAAGTCAGTGGATGTGATCTACCTTGACTTTAGCAAGGCTTTTGATACAGTCTCCCACAATATTCTTGCCAGCAAGTTAAGGGAATGTGGATTGGATAAATGGACGGTAAGATGGATAGAAAGCTGGCTAGAAGGCCGGGCCCAGCGGGTAGTGATCAACGGCTTGATGTCAGGATGGCGGTTGGTTTCTAGCGGAGTGCCCCAAGGTTCGGTTTTAGGACCGGTTTTGTTCAATATCTTTATTAATGACCTGGATGAGGGGATGGATTGCACCCTCAGCAAGTTTGCAGATGACACTAAACTAGGGGGGGAGAGGTAGATACGCTGGAGGGCAGGGATAGGGTCCAGAGTGACTTAGACAAATTGGATGATTGGGCCACAAGAAATCTGATGAGGTTCAACAAGGACAAGTGCAGAGTCCTGCACTTGGGACAGAAGAATCCCAAGCATTGTTACAGGCTGGGGACCAACCAGCTAAGTAGTAGTTCTGCAGAAAAGGACCTGGGGGTTATAGTGGATGAGAAGCTGGATATGAGTCAACACTGTGCCCTTGTAGCCAAGAAGGCTAACGGCATATTAGGTTGCATTAAGAGGAGCATTGCCAGCAGATCCAGAGATGTCATTATTCCCCTTTATTCGGCTCTGGTGAGGCCACATCTGGAGTATTGTGTCCAGTTCTGGGCCCCTCACTACAAAAAGGATGTGGACGCATTGGAGAGGGTCCAGTGAAGGGCAACCAAAATGCTTAGGGGGCTGGAGCGCATGACCTACGAGGAGAGGCTGAGGGAGTTGGGTCTGTTTCGTCTGCAGAAGTGAAGAGTGAGGGGGGATTTGATAGCAGCCTTCAACTTCCTGAAGGGAAGCTCCAAAGAGGATGGAGAGAGGCTGTTCACAGTAGTGACGGATGGCAGAACAAGGAGCAATGGTCTCAAGTCATGGTGGGAGAGGTCCAGGTTGGATATTAGGAAAAACTATTTCCCTAGGAGGGTGGTGAAGCACTGGAATGGGTAACCAAGGGAAGTAGTGGAATCTCCATCCCTAGAGGTGTTTAAGTCTCGGCTTGACAAAGCCCTGGCTGGGTTGATCTAATTGGGGTTGGTCCTGCCTAGGGCAGGGGGCTGGACTTGATGACCTCCTGAGGTCTCTTTCAGCGCTATGGTTCTATGATTCTATGACTGCCTAGTGGTCAGAGCAGGGAGTCTCTTAAGCCACATGGACGTTGCACAGCCTGGTTCCAGCCTGCTGGCTGGGAGATGCCAGGCCACGGTGAGTGGATGTAACCCCAAATCCCAGGTGCCGTAAGGCCCGCAGGCCGATGGCGCCCGCCCTCTGGCCCGACGGACAGCGCTGCGAGCGCAAATGCCAGCCGGCGGCCTCTGCCTCCTCCTGGCGGCATGCCCGGGCGAGAGGTGCCTGCTGGCGTTCCTGGCCTTTTCCAGCAAGCCCAGCCCAGCCAATGAATGGTGGGGGCGGGCAGGGGAAGAAGCCAGCTGCTTTCCAGGAGGCTGGGCCCAGCCCTTTTACCAAGCAACAGGGAGGCGCAGGCGCTTGGACTTTGGGCACCAGGGCAGGGGAGGGCTGGAGAGGGGAGAGCATCAGCAGCTGGGTTCAGCTGTAACAGGGCATCAGGGCGTGGCGGCTTTGCTGGACGTGAGAGGGGCATGGGGAGGGGAGGGAGGAACCACAGCAAACCCCAAAGAGAAGGGGGTTCGGTTCCGTTAGCCCAGGGCCAGACCGAGACAGAATGCAGCTGCAGTGGCTGCTGGGCACAGACAAACCCCTCCGCTTCAGAGCAGCCAGGCAGAGTCAGAGCGAGGGCCTGCGGCCCTGCCTCATGAGCGGCCCAGGGCAGACCCCGGGAGGGGGCGAACAGAACAGGGAATCCCCAAGCGATCCCTCTGGTCGCCCATGCCCAGCCCCTGGGAAACAGGCCAGGCCCCCCCCCCCCCCGCCCTGCCCAGCTGGCTCACCCTCCAGGAATACCCCCAGTTCTTTTTGTCAGAGCTTCACAGCATGGGCTGGCAAGGAGCTGCCCAGGCTGGGTGTGTGGAGAGATACGGCTTTTTGCTTGCTTTAAACCTGCTGCCTCCTACAAACCCAGGGCTCTAGCTGCGGCCTGAACTCAGCCCTGCCCAGAAACAGTCCCATGCTGGAGCTCACAGCTCGCTCTGCCTCCCAGGACCTCACATGGGGCCTGCCAAGACCTGGTCTGGCCTGGGCGCATCCCTCCCCAAGGGGAGCAGTGACTCTGCCGCCAATGTGGGCCCCAAACCGGCCTTGCCACCTGGTGCCCTTCTTCCCAGTTCCTCTGAGGTGGAATTGGGGCCTCTGCGGGGGCAATGGGACTTTTGCCATCCCCACTTCTGAGCCCGCTCCTAACGCCAGCCAGCCTGCTGGCACCAGGCTATGACCTCCCCAACCTCCATCCCAGCACAGTCCTCCCAGAATTCTTCTGCTTCTTCCCCTCTGGTCGCTAAGCCCCAGGCGCTGAAATCTCCGTGCAGCCATCCCGATCGCCCCTCAGGCTTGTTGCTTTTCCTGCCATCCGTGTGGGGAGAGAGTCTCAAACCTCAAGGTCTGGATCCAGCTCCGATGTCTGGGGTGTTGGAGACCGGGCGCTGGACAGGCTCAGTATAAACGGGGCAAATCCGGAACCAGGCCTGGGGACCTTGGACACCTAAAGTTCGGGGTCTGGGGCTTTGGTTTGAAAGGTCAAGGCCACATGCGCTCTGGGTTTGCAATGGGATCCCATGAGAAGTGCTGGTGCAGTTTCCAGTTGTGTGTTGTCTTTGACCCACCTCTCCTCCAGGCTGTGACCAGAAGCACTTGTACAACACAGGGAAACCTCCATGCATTTGTCTGCACAGTTGCTAGGTGACCCAGTTCCTGCCCAGCTAGATCCATGCTCCGCTCACGCCACGTGCTAGACCGCAGGGTGGACGTGCCAGCACTGGGCAGTGATGAGGCTTCCCCGTGGGAGAAGCCTGGGTCCATGCTCGTAGCTCGTACCCCTCATTTAACACGCCCTCCAGACTCCGTGAACCGGGAAGTCAGGCTGGGCCCTCGCACTGGCCCCAGACGCTCGGGCTGGCGACCAAACGAGTTTTCACAGCAAGCGCGATTCCTCCCGACAATGTTGATATTTTGTTGACAAACCAAAGGGGAATATTTTCGCCCCAGCTCTCTAGTAAGCACGCTCACAGCAGTGGGCCATGTTAATGCATGGTGGGGGGGGCTAACATTTTAAACTAAGGCTCCCCAAGTGACCCCTTACTAAGCTTGTGATTCAGCCTATGAAATGGCCCTGATAATTAAAATCATATATTTGGGGGGGGGATGTAAAATAGTGATGTGAGGGCCTGCCTGGTATTCATCTTTTACAATGAACTCGTCTTCTATTATTTAAGCCTGAACGCTCTTGCACAGAGCTGCGAGTGGCTTTTAATTTGTGTGGTGAAACGTTTCTCTCGCTGGCAGCATGCTCTAAAGTTTACCCTTATTATGAATCCTCACTAAACAGGCTTTTCAAAGAACCAGCTTGTCCGGAAATCCCATAATTAATGAGCCCATTAAAACCCTCGCCCCCCACATGCCTCGTTCTCCCTGAACAGCCATTCAAATTCAGGGGCCAAATTCATACTCCAGCTGTGTCCTGTAGCAGAGAGGCTGGAGAGAGGCTGTTCTCAGTGGTGGCAGAATGAGGCGCAATGGGCTCAGGTTGCAGTGGGGGAGGTCTAGCTGGGATATGCGGAGAAGCTATTTCCCATGGCCGGCAGGGAAGCACTGGGCTGGTTCCCTAGGGAGGGGCTGGAATCTCCATCCCTAGAGGTGTTTAGGTCCCAGCTTGACACAACCCTGGCTGGGCCGATTGAGTTGGGGTGGCCCTGCTTTGACAGGGGGCTGGGCTCGATGGCTCCTGAGCTCTCTGCCTGCCCCAGCGCTCTAGGATTGTATATGTGCAGCAAGGAGGAGTGTGTGTGCAGTGGGGGGAGGAAGCGCCAAGGGCACCCAAACTCCAGCTATGGTCTCGCTCCAAGGCCCCGGCCGGGGGTGCGGGACAGAGCGTAAGCCAGCGCCTCAGCCGCGCAATGTGAAAGCTAAACCGTGATGCCCAAGGGTTAGGATGCGAGCCCCCTGCCCCCTGCAGTCCTGTTCCCATCAGTGGGATCTCGCAGGCTGTGCCTCCTGCCCCTGGCTGTGCCTGGCAAGTCATCACGCTCCCCCAGCCGGGGACACAGGCTACTGTTCGCCCTGCTTTCGAGGCTCTGGGTTTAGCAATGCCTGGCGGTGTGGTGGAGAGGGAAGGGTGGGGTGGATGATGGGGCAGGGTGAAGACCCTACCTCTATGCGTAAAGTATCAGGAGAAAGGGTGCTAAACCTGAGTAGATAAAGATCAAAGTCAGTGGATGGATAAGGCAGGAAGGATACCATTCAGAAAGTAGTTAGCACCTTCATTGATAGAGGTAGGGGGGGTGGGCGACAGAACATCTTTCTCCCCCCCCCTTCCGTTCTCCTATTTATTTCGAGTTTCCTTATCCTCTAATCATAACTCTGGTCATCTGAACAAGTGGGCTGTGCCCACGAAAGCTCATGATCCCATCTACATGTTTTATTAGTCTATAAAGTGCTACCAGGCCATTTCCTTGCTGTTTTTTTTTCCTGCTCAATACGTGTGCCCATATATGGAGCGACTGAGATCAGCACCACGGGAGAAACAAACAACCCTTGGAGCTCAGGAAGTGAGGCATTCCCATGGCTAATCCAAGCAGGGGCCCATTTCTGTTTGGTCTCCGACATGGCCAGTACCAGCAACTTCACGGGGAGGCGTAAAAGCCCCATAGGGACTAACCTGCCTACAGGAAAGTTTCTTTCTGAGCCCCAGGTTGGATTGTGGCCCCAAGTAGGAGGGTTTTTCTGACTCGGGATGTTTATCTAGAACAGTGTTTCCCAATTTTATTTGGCCACAGAACCCTTTTAGACTGGGAAGAATTTCGAGGAACCCCTAGGGAAAATTTGTCGAGCAAAAAAAAAGCCACCCAACACCCCCCCAGGAAGACAGTCTGGTATATGGAGCTGAAAAAGTAGACCACAAATAAGTAAGGATAATAATAATGAACAAATGCTAAATAAGGTCATGAGATCAACATTTAGTTTAATTGCACATATTTAAAAACAAAAATCACATTTAATGCGTACAAAAAAATAAAGCTAAAAAACTAATATGAATTATATTGGCAGTTTTCAATGTGAAGAGTGGGTTTTCTTCTTTTCTTGGCAAATTCTTTTTATATTTTGTTTAATACTAAAAAGTTGGATTTGCCTATCTGGCGCTGCATTCAGTCGATTTCTGTATTTTGTTTTTGTTGCTGCATAATTCGAGAACCCAGTTTCACACAAGTATGTGCTGGTGAAGGTTAACAACTGATGAATTGCATGTCTTGATAAAGCTGAATATTCTTGACATAAGCTGCCCCAAAACGTAATCAGAGAAACTTCTTTAAATTTTTGTATTAATTGGCCATCTGAAGTGATTTTGATTAAGTTTTTCATAATCTTGCATAGAAAAACTGACTGGCTTTCCTGTTATACTTAATGAATTTCAAATGTTATTGTTATTGTTGTCATTTATGGTTGGAAAATACTTCATGATGTTTGTGTATAAATCACAAAGATGATCTGCAATGTCCTGGCCAGGAAGAAGAGCACAGGAGAAAGCTTGGGGAAGAGTTGTCTAGCCAGTAGGGAGGGTACAAGAGGCATCTTGGGGCAGGGTGCCTGGCCAGAAGGGAGGGTACAAGAGGGGACTTGGGGCAGGGTGCCCTGCCAGTAGGGAGGGTACAAGAGGGGACTTGGGGCAGGGTGTCTGGCCAGAAGGGAGGGTACAAGAGGGGACTTGGGGCAGGGTGCCTGGCCAGGAGGGAGGGTACAAGAGGGGACTTGGGGCACGGTGCCTGGCCAGGAGGGAGGGTACAAGAGGGGAATTGGGGCACGGTGCCTGGCCAGGAGGGAGGGTACAAGAGGGGACTTGGGGTAGGGTGCCTGGCCAGGAGGGAGGGTACAAGAGGGGACTTGGGGTAGGGTGCCTGGCCAGGAGGGAGGGTACAAGAGGGGAATTGGGGCACGGTGCCTGGCCAGGAGGGAGGGTACAAGAGGGGACTTGGGGCAGTGTGCCTGGCCAGGAGGGAGGGTACAAGAGGGGACTTGGGGCAGGGTGCCTGGCCAGGAGGGAGGGTACAAGAGGGGACTTGGGGCAGTGTGCCTGGCCAGGAGGGAGGGTACAAGAGGAGTCTTGGGGCAGGGTGCCAGAGCAAGCTGGGAATGTGGGCTCTTGGTAGGGGGAAGGGGAGTGAGGGGGATATGGCTGTGGGATCTGGGCATGAGGGGGGACGCTTACCTGGCTTGGCACCCTGCTGTAGCAGGGAAAGCCTCCAGGCATCATGCTCTTGTTCCTGGAGGAGGGAGGGAGCTCAGTCCCCCCCCCCCGCCCATGCAGCAGGGAACCCAGTGCAGCTGCAGCACCAGGCCATGCTTCCCGCTGGCAGGGTGGAGCAGGGGGGGTGTAGAAACCACGACCTTCCTCACCAGATCAGATTCTGCCACTTCCCCAGCAGGCTGGGGAGGGTGCAGGGGAGAGAGAGCAGCAGCACATGGGGGGGAGCAGAGCCTGAGTGCACCCGAGGGGGGGGCAGCAGAGCCCGAGCTGGGTTCCACGCAGGCAGCGGGTAAAAAGCATGCTGAGGTCCGACAGCGGCTCCTTGGCTCTGGCCGCCCCTTCCCCTCCCAGGTGCAGCAGCAGCAGCCACCGCTGTAAACGCTGCCGCCTGAACACGAGGAGGTAGCGGCTACAAGGCACCGGGACAGGGCCATGCTGCAGGGTGGGGAGGGGCCATGCCCTGCACGGGGGTGGGGAGGGGCCGTCCTGCAGGGTGGGGAGGGGCCATGCTGTGTGCGGGGGTGGGGAGGGGCCGTGCCCTGCACGGGGGTGGGGAGGGGTTGTCCTGTGGGGTGGGGAGGGGCCATGCTGTGTGCGGGGGTGGGGAGGGGCCATGCCCTGCACGGGGGTGGGGAGGGGCTGCACTGTGCATGGGGGTGGGGAGGGGCCGTGCCCTGCGCGGGGGTGGGGAGGGGCTGTCCTGTGGGGTGGGGAGGGGCTGCACTGTGCATGGGGGTGGGGAGGGGCCATGCCCTGCACGGGGGTGGGGAGGGGCTGTCCTGTGGGGTGGGGAGGGGCTGCACTGTGCATGGGGGTGGGGAGGGGCCGTGCCCTGTGCGGGGGTGGGGAGGGGCTGTCCTGTGGGGGGGGGAGGGGCTGCACTGTGCATGGGGGTGGGGAGGGGCCGTGCCCTGCACGGGGGTGGGGAGGGGCTGTCCTGTGGGGGGGGGAGGGGCTGCACTGTGCATGGGGGTGGGGAGGGGCCGTGCCCTGCACGGGGGTGGGGAGGGGCCGTCCTGAGGGGTGGGGAGGGGCTGCACTGTGCATGGGGGTGGGGAGGGCCGTGCCCTGCGGGGGTGGGGAGGGGCTGTCCTGTGGGGGGAGGGCTGCACTGTGCATGGGTGGGGAGGGGCCGTGCCCTGCACGGGGGTGGGGAGGGGCCGTCCTGCAGGGTGGGGAGGGGCCATGCACTGTGCATGGGGGTGGGGAGGGGCCTGTGCCCTGCACGGGGGTGGGGAGGGGCTGTCCTGTGGGGTGGGGAGGGGCCATGCTGTGTGCGGGGGTGGGGAGGGGCCATGCCCTGCACGGGGGTGGGGAGGGGCTGTCCTGCAGGGTGGGGAGGCCATGCTGTGTGCGGGGTGGAGGCTGTCTGTGCATGGGGGTGGGGAGGGGCCGTGCCCTGCGCGGGGGTGGGGAGGGGCTGTCCTGTGGGGTGGGGAGGGGCTGCACTGTGCATGGGGGTGGGGAGGGGCTGTGCCCTGCGCGGGGGTGGGGAGGGGCTGTCCTGTGGGGTGGGGAGGGGCTGCACTGTGCATGGGGGTGGGGAGGGGCCGTGCCTGAGGGGGTGGGGAGGGGCTGTCACTGTGGGTGGGGAGGGGCATGCTGTGTGCGGGGGTGGGGAGGGGCCATGCCCTGCACGGGGGTGGGGAGGGGCTGTCCTGCAGGGTGGGGAGGGGCCATGCTGTGTGCGGGGGTGGGGAGGGGCTGTCCTGTGCATGGGGGTGGGGAGGGGCCGTGCCCTGCGCGGGGGTGGGGAGGGGCTGTCCTGTGGGGTGGGGAGGGGCTGCACTGTGCATGGGGGTGGGGAGGGGCCGTGCCCTGCGCGGGGGTGGGGAGGGGCTGTCCTGTGGGGGGGGGAGGGGCTGCACTGTGCATGGGGGTGGGGAGGGGCCGTGCCCTGCGCGGGGGTGGGGAGGGGCCGTCCTGAGGGGTGGGGAGGGGCTGCACCGTGCGCGGGGGTGGGCGGCCGCAGTGGGCGGTGGGGGGGGCCAAAGCCGCGCGCCCCCAGAAGCCCGTCCTCGCTGGCAAAGCCCCAGTGGGAGCTGCCTAGGGGCTCTGCAGGGGCGGGGGGGCAGAAGTTTTCCACGGAACCCCAGGGTTCTGCGGAGCACCATCTGGAACCCTGTCTAGAGCGCTGCTTCTGTGGCTGTTCTGGGCTGGTTTTGTATCGTGTAAGCTCTTGGTCTCAGCAACGGAACTGCCTTCACTGAGAGGAGTTCTAGGCTGAACGTCTCTAGGCCGGCCCCCTCAGGACCGGACCGGCGCCGAGCGAGAGAATTTGCCGAACCACGGGAGGTCGAGATTGTCTAGCAGCATCACCAGCACTGCCACTGCTTAGGGTATGGCTACTCTGAAGTTGTGTTCTGGGATACTGGAGGTATCCCGAAATAGCTACCCCGCATCTTTTGAATGCGTCTGCTATTTTGAAATATAGCGGACGCACTATTTCGCCATCCCTGTAAACCTCATTCTACGAGCAGTGAGGGGTGGCTCAAAACAGCGCTTTACTTTAAAACAGACTCAAAATAAGCTATGCAATTTGCGTATCTTGTTTCAGGTCCTGTGTAGACGCACCCTTACTGGGCTCGGAGAAGACATTTGGGGGTAAATTAGAGCTAAAGAGCACGGAGAGCCAGGGCTGGTGGCTGTAACAAACCTTATGGGACTGTGGGAAACTTGGCCACTCCCATGCTAAGCAGACATCCAGTTAACTGAAATCATGCCAGACCATGGATGTTGCCAGACCAGAGAGGGTCAGCCTGTACCAGGGGAGCGAAAGCAACTGAAACAAAAAGCCCCAAAAATCCCAATATGTTTTTGCCTTTGTACAAATAAATCCATTTGCTGCAGCCTGCAAGTGGCCCATCTGGGGGACCTGTCCCATAGAAAATGCTCCAGCAGGGGGTGCAGGGAGGGCTCAAGGAACAGCCATGTCTCCTTAGACCCAGCTCCTGCAATGCGCTTTTGGCAGGCATAGCCCAGCTCCTGTCAGCTACAGCGCGGGACTCTCCATGCTTGGGAGGTCCGTAAGAGCAGGCTGCGTTGCAGAACTGAGACCTAACATTGTTGTTTACATGTTGGTACAGGCACCTTCAGCCCAAGAGAAATGATGACCATTTTGCACACATGAGGAGTCCAGGATAATAAGAACACAACATAAGAACGGCCGTACTGGGTCAGACCAAAGGTCCATCCAGCCCAGTACCCTGTCTGCTGACAGTGGCCAATGCCAGATGCTCCAGAGGAGTGAATTGAACAGGTAATGATCAGGCGATCTCTCTCCTGCCATCCATCTCCACCCTCTGACAAACAGAGGCTAGGGACACCATTCCTTACCCATAGTGGCTAATAGCCATTAATGGACTTAACCTCCTTGATTTTATCTAGTTCTCTTTTAAACCCTGTTATAGTCCTAGCCTTCACAGCCTCCTCCGGCAAGGAGTTCCATAGATTGACAATGCGCTGTGTGAAGAAGAACTTCCTTTTATTTGTTTTAAACCTGCTGCCCATTAGTTTCATTTGGTGGCCCCTAGTTCTTAGATTATGGGAACAAGTAAATAGCGTTTCCTTATTCACTTTCTCCACACAACTCATGATTTTATAGACCTCTGTCATATCCCCCCTTAGTCTCCTCTTTTCCAAGCTGAAAAGTCCCAGTCTCTTTAATCTCTCCTCATATGGCACCCATTCCAAACCCCTCAGCATTGTAGTTGCCCTTCTCTGAACCTTTCCTAATGCCAGTAGATCTTTCTGAGATGAGGAGACCACATCTGTACCCCTTCCTTAAGGGCCTGATCCAAACCCCACTGGCAGCATTAGCGAGACTTCCCCGGTCTTCAGTTAACCCTGAACCAGATCCCCGATGCCACAAGAGCCGTAGGGCCAAACGCGCCTCACTGCTGGCTCCCGTTCTGAGAATGGTCGCTTTCCTGTTTAAGGCTGGCCTCCTGGCCAGACAGCCAATGATAAACTGGGGAGGGATGGAATGCGGTTGTGCTAGAAGATGTAAATGGCATCTCTGCTCCACAGTGACAGGCCTGGTTAAAGCTGAGGCCCATGCGAACTGTCTTTCTTTCAGGCGAAAGGGGAAGGAGTGATTAAAAATGCCCCTTTGTGTTGTGATAGCTGGAAACCAGAGGAAGCCAAAGCCCATGGGGCACGTGGCAGAGGGGTTTTCTTGGCACTGACCGCATAGCACAGGGCCCCGGGGATGGATTGGTTGCAGCTCTCTGGGTGAGAGTAGCCAGCAGCCAGTAAGCCAGTGACCCTTAGAGGAGGACCAGAGAGAGCTTCTGATGAGCATGTTACTCACTGGAGGGGCAGACTCAGATTTCTGAAAAAGCAACCAGGCCACTGTTTCAGGGAAGCATGTTTCCGTCCTGGGAACTGAGCTGGATTTCACCTCGTATCATCAATGTCTGGAAAGAACCGGCAGGGCCCAAGACTGACTCACAGCTCAGGCCAAATGGGGCAAAGAACCAAACATCCTGATCAGCAGATCACCAGGTTGCCAAGTGCCCTTAGTGCCCCGGCGGCAGCGATTGTGTTTGGGGCTTATGAAGTTGTTGTTGCTTTCGTGCTTGCTCGGAATAAGGAAGTTTTCTCTCCTAGTGAAACTCACCAAACATGGACTTCCCTCTCGACCGCTGACAGGAACTTGCAGGGCAGCGGCGCTGGCTGACACGCCAGTTGCAGGTGCTATAAACCGTTCTGCTACCTGAGTGGCTGCTAAAAATAAACACCCTGCGTAACGTGCAGCTGGTGCTGGCATAAAAAGAACTGCCCAGGTTCCTGGGAGCCCTATTCTCATTAGCGCGTTGTGGCTAAGGCACCTGTCTTGAAACAGCCGAGCAAGGCAGGATTACTAGCGGCAAGGTAAATAAAACCAATCCGACTAAAGATGATTTGCCTTCAATGTCTCAGAATCAATAGAAACAAACCGCCCTGGCTTTAAGCTGGCGGGCGAGATAATTCCCCGGGGGATTGATCGGTGCTTGCAGAGTTGCCGGTGGCTCCATAGCCCATCTCCCTGCGCTAGAGGCAGTTCTGCAGCGTGGCATGGCCGGGTGGGGAGGGCTCACAGCCTTGGGCTCCAGCTCTGAGTGCAAACCTGCGCTGGTGCCAGGCCAGCGGTCGGCGGGGGTCACGCTCGGTTTGCACCGTCATGCTGCTACTTTAGCGGCAGCTTTTCCGTGAGATCTTGGGTTTTGCGCCCCGCACTAGGAAAGCAGAGCTCAGGCCTGACCTTCTTCTCAGCCCTGGGGACTTTGACCTTGTAGGTAAGGCAGAGGGAGCCAGCACAGCGCACGTGACACTAGGTGCCCTGGCTTTGTGTGGAATCCCTGCACGGGAAGAGTTTCACCCTCCGCTGTAAAGCAGCAGGAAGGGAATGGCACTGCCCAAGCAGAGCCAGAGGGAAGTTGGGTTTTAGGCAGTCACACAGCTCAGTGTTCACTACTCCCAGCCCTCATGCTGCAGGGACCCCCTTTTGGGGAAAGCTGGGAGCCCAGACCCAATGGGCCTCTTGTTCCACAGGCTCGGTGCTGGCCTATGAATTTTGCTGCATAGAGACCCCGCCCACCAGGAAGTGGCCTGAGACCCCTGCGGCAGTGGCCAGAGGCGAGGCTGGGGATCAAGGCACAGGCGGGACAGGAGCTGTCTGGGAAATGGCTTGTTTAGTGGCTGCTTTGGGGAGTGGTGCTGGCGCGCACGGCATCCCCGGGGCTGGGAACCAGGCAGAACCCCGGGAGGGCCAGCAGGTGCCTTTCATTGTAGCCGTGCTGGTTTCTGAACCATTAGTGCTTCACACCATGTTATTTGGTTGATACTCCTGTGTCTGGAGAGCAGCCCCCGGGGAGCGGCTTGAGCTGAAAAGCATCCTGCCTCCATGCAGGTTTTTCTTTCCGATCCATACCCTGGCATGCGTGTCAAAGCTGCACTTAAGTACGACCCCACTAAGAATTTGTCTGCGTAACAGTAATGAAGACTGTTGATCTCTGAGCAGTGGCATCAGAGGGCCAAACTGCCAACTGGTTTACATCTGCTGTCCCGCTGAGTCTAATCCAGCTGTGTGGCTTCCTTTGTTGTAGGGTCTGAGCCATGGAAACCCCAAGGAGCAAACCAGGAGAAAGCGAGAGCCACTCCAGGGGAAAGTTCCTGTCGCTGGACAGGAAAGAAGCGAAGAAGGTGCTGGAAATTTATGTCAAACGCACGCTGAGCAACTGTGAGGATTCTCTGGCTGCTAAGAAGAGGGTGGAGGAGGCCAAGGGCATGCAGGGGAAGAAGACAAGTAAGCTACGGCGAGCAGCAAGTGATTTCTACGGCTACTCGGGTTCCAGGTTAGTCACGAGGAAGGGCCAAGCCGACAGAGCCAGGGCACCAGGGCCAGCAGATGCTGTCAGTGTGCAGAGCAAACCGTTGGCTTGTGGGAATGCTGCCGAAGAGGAGCAGAAGCCAAAAGGAAAAGGTTTGAAGAGCTTGCCCCCAGGGAAAACTCAACACCCTTGGATCAAGGCACTGCTGAATTTCTTCTACCAGAAAAATACTGATGATCATAAAGAACACGCCTGTAAAAAGACAAAGGAAAAAGAAACCAGCTTGCAGGGGGCTCCTAATGGCGTGGAGGCAGAAGTGGCTACAAGAATTGGAGTAGATTCCAGTGCATCGCTGCAGCCTGGGAAAACCAGTAAAAAGAGATCCAGCCTCAAGAGAGCTTTCTCCTTTAAGAAACACACCTTGGAGGAGGAGAAGGAAGCAGGGATGAAAGCAAAGAGGCCCAGCTTTCTTCCACTGCTGAACATTCACCGGACATCATCAGGTGGGAGCGGAGAACATTTCTAGCTAAATAGCTCTGTGTTCCCTGTGAGCACTAAGGGCCAAATTTGAATGTGGGATTTATGGTCAGAAACATGACTGAGGGCGAGACATAAGGAAGATTTTCAGAGGCCCCACAGATGCCAAAGACCTTGTCTTCCCTGGAGAGGGTTTGCTTGTGTAGACAGACCTGGTGGAGATGCAGCTTGTACTGGCAAAAGAATTCTTGGGCTGGTGTCACTGAGAACAGCTGTCTGAACAGAACAAGCCATACTGGGAACAGGACTCTTTTGCCAGGAAAGCTGTATCTGTGTGAGGGGTTTTTGCCAGTATGAAGTTGTAAAGACTCATACCCCAAACTCACATTATTTTACAAAAGTTTCTAGTGTAGACCTGGCCTTACTCCCACTGGCTTAAAATGACGTTCAGTGGGAGTTACAGGGCTGTCAGACAGCTCTTTCTAATGTTCCATCATTGTGCAGAATAAATTTTGTTCTGTGCACCGAGGCATGTGTGGATGTGCACTACCAGCAGAAACACATGCTGCTAATCAGGTAGGCAGCACCTGAATCTCTCCTGGGTGGCTGCCCACATGCTCAGCTTCCAGGGAACACTGGTGCTCACCCTGCTACCGGGCTGGCCCATAGCCTTTAAGGAGCAGCTGGTACATTTTCAGCATGGGTTGGCAAAGCTCAATGATTGTCTGTGCAGCAGTGGCTATTGGAGCATGGCATGTCTGACAATCCCTTTCAGTCAGCAAGGCCACCCCAGTTAAAAACCTCGTCCTCTTGTCTTTGCAGTCAGGGAAGAGCGTGAGCTTTACTGCACACAAGTCTCGGAAGAGATCCAACAGATAATCCAGGGCAACGAATCCAAGGGAAACAGGAAGCAGAGTTACCAAGGGCCATCGAGACCTGCTGGCACGCCTGAATCGGGTCAGTATCACCTAGTTCCAGGACGTGTACAGTCATGAGAAATGTTCCCTCTAAT
The DNA here is from genome assembly GCA_032595735.1 of Pelochelys cantorii. Classification (NCBI taxonomy): domain Eukaryota; kingdom Metazoa; phylum Chordata; order Testudines; family Trionychidae; genus Pelochelys; species Pelochelys cantorii. The sequence continues at coordinate 17,068,824 of CM064353.1, forward strand.
TTTTCCATCCATGTGCAGAATAAATTTTGTTCTGTGCATCAAGGTATGTGTGGATGTGCACCACCAGTAGAAACACATGCAGTCAGCTGCGGGCTCTGCTAATCAGCTGGGCAGCATTGGAATCTCTCCTGGGTGGCTGCCCCTAGCCCCCCATAAGTGGTGCCCTTGTGACCAGTAAGCCAAGTGCTTGGGTGGCCAAAATTCCCAGCCCTGCCAGGAGGTGCTTTAGCAGAGCATGTGCTGAGATTGGGGCCCACACCGTTGGGAACATGAGGGGACTGTCTGTTGCACTTGCCCTTTTTGGGAAAATAGCTTCGAAGTGCCTGCATTGGAACCCAGCCCCTGTGGCTGGGGCCACAGGACTGGGGCTTGCAGAAGAGCCTGTCTAAGAGTCTGGAAGTAATTTGTGTTTATCGGTCTGCAGAAGAAGCCATCATAAGAAAAATCGTTGCCTTGCTCAAGAGCACTGGGGACCACTTGGATGAGAAGGTAAGGGGGGACTTTGTGGTTTCCATCCATGTCGTCGTTTTCCTACCACTGTTACTAACGTGGCACACACGTGAAGCCAGGCCAGGCAATGGGGTGGGGTGGGAGGGGGTGCTGATTGCACACAGCACTGACTGCGAGAGCCGGGCGCTCCCTCTGCAGCCAATCGCAGCGCGGCTACGGGTCAGTCGGCGCAGTTCTAGGTCCACCAGCGCTGTGAGCCAAGCTGCCCTGTCAGGGAGACCAACATGGTTACGACAATCTTGTGGCCCAGTGAGGTGGCGGAGGCCGCTCCTACGGCCCACTCACTAGTCTAGGCTGCCCATGGCCGGTCTAAGGGAATGTGACAGACAGAGGGGCCAGTGCAAAGGCTACACACTACTAAGGTTTCAAACCAGACTCAGCAGTGCCTGGACCTTGCGCTGGCTTTGTGTGTAGGGAGGAGTCCAGGCGAGGAGAGGCGGGAGATTTGTGTCTGGGAACTGGCAGGAAGGGATCGAATGGGCGGGAAGATCTCAGGAGGGGCTCACCTTTTGAGGCTGGTGGTGACACCCAGCTGAAGGGAAATACGTTTTATATTAATGAATGCGTGTGCGACTGGCTTCCCTTGGAAACAGATAAAAGAAGACACAAGTCTCACCACATTCTTCAAAGAGATCTCCTATAGCTCCTTCAAGCACCTGGCGGATGTCTATGTCCACAAGGAAGTGACGGCCCAAGGGCCGGAGATGTCTCCGGAAGAGCTACAATTTGCATTCGCTGTGCACTTAACTGCCAAGGTGGCTGGCATCTGTAACCATGCAGTGAACAGGATCATGGGTTTTGGCACCCAGTATCTACAGGATACGTTTGTGCAGTTCTCCTACAGCAAGCACATCAGGGTAAGCTGGAGAAAGGAGTGTGATACAGTCCATGCCAGCGTGCCGGGCAGATCCTGGGGCAGGGGAGGGAGTGGCAAAGCTCCAGGAGTACCAGTTGAGGATCTAGCCCCACCACGATCATCGTATTATTGTCCCCTTGTGACCCTCGCTGAGCTGAGGTCCCATGCTGCCAGGTGCCGCCCAGTCCCTTAGCGAGAGCCAGGCTCGGCCCTGAAGCGCTCACAACTGACAAAGGAACAAATTCTAAGCGCCATACAGAGGGGTGTCTGAGGCATGGAGCTGAAGGGACTTGCCTAAGCTCACAGAAGGGTTCATAGATGAACCCAGAGCTCCTGAGCTGCTGTCCAGGGCCTTAACCATAAGATACACCCTCCCCCCATGTGCCCTGCCCCCAGTGGTCCTGATTTATACTGTAATGCAGTGATTCCCAACCTTTTTCCCATGGAGGAACCCCTAAAATAATTTTTCATATCCTGAGGAACCCCTACCTATGAAAACGTTTGCTTGGCCAGAAAAAGTTGACAGCGGGGAGCGCAATTCAATTACTGCTAAATTATTGTCAAGAAAATGTATTTGTAAAGAGCTGTTATATATATATATATATATGTCAGCTTACATTGTAAGAAAAAAAATTATTTATTTATTCCACGATTTCTCGTGGAACCCCTGATGATGGTCTGCGGAACCCCAGGGTTCCACGAGGTGTAACAGTTAACTCGAACTAAGGACTTAGTTCGAGTTAACATTTGACTGCCGCGTGTAGCCACAGGCAGTTAGTTCGGACTAGGGGGATTTAAAAATGGCGCCCGGATGGGAAGATGCAAATAAAGCCCAGGATATTTAAATCCTGGGCTTCATTTGCAACTTCGAATGCCTACATTAGCCTCCCTAGTTCGAACTAGGGGGCTAGTGTAGACATACCCTCTGGGATCACTCAATCCAGCCACCGTACCCGGCATCGGGAGCTGGGTGGGAAACAATTTTGATCCCACATGAAACACTTCGACAAAGCAAAACAAAATATTTCTTTCTGATTTTGTCAGAAAAATCAAAATGGGGTCTGTTGTCAGTAACACCAAACTTTCCGTTTTGGGGGCTTTCAGCCCCCCCACTATTTTCCTCTAAAATTACTTTTTTAAAGAATAATTTTTAACAACGCCCCCCCCGTTGACACAAAACCCCCGTTTTGTCTCAAACGGTCTGACAAAGGCTCCCCCACCAGAGTGGATTTATGTAGTATCAGGGCCTGCACAACGGATCCGTGTCAGACAGATAAATCAAGACCCGGGGTAACAGCCATCAAAAGAGAACAAGAAGGAAACACAGAGGACTTCCTAGCCCGTTTCCATTCCACCGAACCCAGCTGTGGCCCCTTCACTGTTCTCCAGGCACTGTGCCCAGTGGGCCCTGGGAATTATTTATGCCTCTGCCAGTGCCCTCCTGGGTGCACCTAAAGTCCCGTATGTCGGTTGTCTGTACACAGCAATGTGAAGAAACCACATGGGCACAGCTAGGTGCTAAGGAGCTATGCACAGACATGCCTGACCTAGCTCCAACCATGCCGCTTTGCAGGGCTGGCCCTACCATGAGGCGAACTGAGGCAGCCGCCTCAGGTGCCAGACTGTGGGGGGGGCGCCACTAGGACCCAGAGTGTAGACAATTGGGTCTGCTGCTAGTGCAGGTGTATTCTCTCTGCGCTAGATGCACAGAGATGGGGGAGTGCCATGAGAGGAGTAGAAGAGGAAGAGGCAGAATTAAGCCCTTTCAAAGTTTTGGCCCAAGCGAGGGGACATGGGGGCGTCATTTGAGCTCCCCGCCTCAGGTGCCAAAATGTTGTGGGCCGGCCCTGCTGCTCTGGGTAGTTTCTGGTGGATGTGCTAATGGAGGGTCTGCAAAGTGTTGCCAAGGACACTGCGCTACTCCTCCGTGCTTCAAGGCCAGAGTTAGCATCCCTTTCCTCCAGCTGGCAGAGCAACACAGGCAAGCTGGTCCCTTCTGGCCTGTTGGCAGCCTGGGCTGGGACAGGGATCAAGCGGGCTGCTCCTGGTGCATCACTGCTTGGCGTGGGCTTCATGCACCAATTCCCGAGAGGCCTCTGGGAGCCCCGTGGTGGGTGTGGCCTCTCTGGGGACTTTGCGGTTTCACCCCAGCACACGGAGGGTCAGGGCTGGGGAACCTGTCACTCCATATGGCCCTCACTCATTTCCTGTGAGGAGCTGGGCTGCATCCGTCCTGTGTGGCAGATCCTTGCTTCTCTCGCCCGGGCCCTGCTGCTAGCGGGGCACTGGAGGCATGCTGCGGGCAGGGGGAGCCGTGCTGCAGCACTGCCCCCTGCCAGCGGCTCCCTCGCTCAGAAACCCTGCAGGCGGCAGAAACGGGAAATTTCCCTTCTAACCCCCAATAGTAAGAGGCTGGCTCAGACCAATGGGGCAGCTCTTCTTAACTCACCAAGCTTGGTGATTATCAGCCCCACACACCAGGCGGAGCAGGGCCTCACTGCGCCTTTTTCTGTCTCAGCAGGACGGGAAGAAGTTCCACATTAGCAGCGGTGAAAGCCCCGACTGAAAACTGCTCCCCACAAGTCTGCTTTCTGAGCTGCTGCTGGTACGTACGGCAGCTTCAACGTCAGCCCCCACCTCTGGGGCCAGGAGGGACCAGCTGTCAGGGACTCCTGCATTTGGTAAAATTTCACGGCACATGGATTAAAACCCCCGGAAGAAAACGTGTCACGTGGAGGTCAACATGGAGAAAACGAGCCGGCTAGCTAGGGATAGATATTCAGTATCTGATGCTGCCTACATCTGACTAATTCATGATACTCCTCAATGGACCAACTATTTGCATAGCACAGCTCAGTCTTATGAACCTTTTGAACCCCAGGACAGAAACATATTTTCACTCCTATTGTTCAAGGCCCTGTGCAGAAAATCAGTGAAGCCCTTGCTGAATTCTAAGCGTATGTGCGTAAGTGCCCTTCATGAATAGGGTGCTTTACTGCACTGAGCTCCACGCCTGTTGCTCTGTCGTTTATTTACAGTAGTTCATGATATTACATTTCTGCAAGGGATGGTAACCCTCCTGGGGCAGGGACTAGCCATTCTCTGGTATTCGAGCCTGGGATGAAACCAATGAGGGGGTCAGATTCTCCTCCATCGGCTGCTGCTGGGTTCTTACCTCCTCCTGCAGAGCGCCTGCTGCTGGCTCTGTCAGACAGGCTGCAGCTCTGGGTGTCTCGGCGACGGCCGTGCTCTCGTGCTGTGGGTTTGTAATGCGAGTGCTGGTCCCAGGCCGTGCCGGGGAGATGCCGAGCGGGAGCAGTGAGGGGCAGGGCATTTCTGAGCAATGCAGGGCAAAACAGGCACCATGCCTCACCGTGCAGGCAGCTGAGAGTTCCGGGTCCCCCTCCGAGGGCTGAGGCAATGGTGGATGGAAATGGTTTCGTTCTGCCAGCACTCACAACCAAACCGTTCCCAACACGGGCCGAGTGCACAGGGGCCTGCCTTTCGCCCAGAGCCATTTTCCTCTGTAGACCGAGGGCCGGAACTCCACTCAGCTGCAGCGGCTTGCGTTTGGAGGGGCACGGATTGGGCGGCCTGAACAGCAAGCGGGTGCCACTGGTCTCACGACATGAGGAGCCAGTTTCTCTGCTCCATCAATCAGCCCAGCGGGGAGTCGCGCTGCCAAGTGCTGTGCCGAAGGCCTGGGAGAGCGTGCGCTGGAGTGCACCTTCCCCCAGAGGCCGGGCGGAAGGAAGCGTGGGGCGGGGGCAGAATGCCAGTGAGCAGCCAGAGGAAAATGCCTCTTACTGCACCCAGTGCCAGTCTGGCGCCCGTTCTTGTGGCTTAGATGAAAGGCAGGGACGAGGCCCAGTGTCTCTGCTGTTCCACCCCATGGTCCCAGCGAGCTCTGCTCCCAGCAGGAGGCGGAAGTGACACCGACTCCAGCCCAGTATTCATCAGTCGACAGTGGCTGACCTGACACCGGAGCAGAGGGAGACAGTTCGCCCCAGGCTGGAGCTTGTTGGGGCGCTGGCCCAGCGCGTCTCAGCGGACGCACAATGTGAAAGAGATGAGGCGACGCCCTGGGGTGGGTTTTACACCTCGGCCCGTCGTACAGACCCCTACACAGGAGACTAGCCGCCGATCCTGCTCGGTGCTAGTGGAGTGCCTCCGAGAGCTCTGAAGGGCCCAGCAGGAGCAGTACTGGGAAGGCCTTGCTGCAGGGTCCCACACAGCTGGGGGGTCCGTGCAGGGTGCTTGGGTGACATTGCTTGGCCTGTGTTAGACTGAACGGCAGCTTGGACCGGCCAATGGTCCGGCCGGCCGGGGGGGTGAGGGACATGTGCACATGCCTGTGAGGGTGCTGCTGCGCACGTGGGGGGCAGCCCACGGGGGTCCTGTGTGTGGTGTTACCGTTGCCCACCCGCAGGGCTGCCAGATCCCACTGGTTCCCATCCACCGGTGTTACCAGAGACACGCACGGTGACGGGGAGGGAGGCTGACTGCACCCAGCACTGACTGAGAGCCGGGCGCTCCCTCTGCAGCCAATCACAGCGCTGCTACGGGCTGGTCGGCTCCCCGCAAATTCCAGGTACCCAAGCGCCGTGAGCAAACTGCCCTAGGTCGGGAGACCAGCTTGGTCATGACAATCTTGCAGCCCCAGAGATAGAGGAGGCTGCTTGTGCGACCCACTCATTACCCTCGGTTGCCCAGGGCTGCACTACACTGCAAGAAACCCCTGGCTGCCTCGCCTTGAGCTCGAGTGGTTTGGCCAGGGCTCAGGCTGCGGCCTCAGAATAGCTGGGCAGATGTAGGGGCTCAGGCGGGAGCCTGGGCTGTGAGACCCCCTCTGCAGCTTCAGAGCCTGGGCTACCCAGCAATCTTAGCCCCTTCGCCCATGTCAGCTGAGCTGGGCCTTCAGATGCAGGGCAGCCACGTGCTGAGCAGCCGGCTACGTCTGGTCTTGAACATTGGCCCTTAACAACATCCAGCCTTCACTGTAACCAGCCGAAAGCTCCTCCCTGGTGGCGATTCCACCAGGACTGGTTGGTGGAGACAGGAATTTTCTTTAAATCATTGGCTCTCTCAGCAGGTAGAAGAGTGTGTGTGTGTGTGTGTGTGTGTGTCTGTGTGTGTGTGTGTCTCTGTGTGTGTGTGTGTGTCCCCCTTCACATCCCTGGGTGCATTGCCATTACACTGCGTGCTAGGGAATCCTTCTTCGAGGGCCAATGCAATTCTGTCTCCTCCTTTCCAAAGCCAACATGGCCCATGACCTGAAGGCTCTTGTTCCTCTGCCCGCCGGCTGGCCGGCAGTGGGGCCGAGCAGCCAGGGTGCAGTTGGCTTGTGCTGGGACGACAGGAGAGTGAAGAAGCTCACGCTGTGCGCTGACAGACATTCCCTCGGCTGGTCAGAGATGCCTGGGGTGCAAACAGCTATCAAAGCAAGGGAGAAAGCTGCCCTTCACGGCTCTTTCCTTTCCTCTCCCATTCAGATCCCTCGCTGCCGGCGGGTGTGGCCTGGGAAATCCCCTCGTGGGCAGCGGTCTCAGCGGGTGAGGCCCGGTGCCCCCGGGAGCCAGGGCTACCCCTTGCTGCCCTGTGGAGGGAGGAGATGAGTGGGGCAGGCTGTGAAGAGGTGGGTGATGCAGTAGGGTGGGGGGGTAGGGGCTGGGCAAAGCCGGCACAGGATCTGTCCCACCAGGGAGCAGGGGGCTGCCTGGCAGGTTGGGACTCTCTCTGGCCCGTCATGCTACCGTGCCCAGACACAGTGAAATCCAACAGGCTGATTGGCTGACCGTTCTGCTTCAGTTCATCCAGGAATTCAGCGGGGGCGTCCCACAGCCTGCACTGCACAGGCGGCCAGACGGGATGGTCATGGGTCCCGCCTGGCGTTAGAATCACTGCAAGCCACACAGGTCTGAACGGCAGGGGCAGTGGGCACTGAGGGCTGCCAGGATGTGAGGAAAGGCTGAGATGAGGGGCATGCACTTTCTGTATGGAGCTTGGCTAGCCGGCATCGGGGCTGATGCCCTAATTTCTTGGATATAAAATTGAGGCCCTAGTCACTTGTGGTCATCACAGATCCATCCCTTGGTGTTATGGCAGGGTAGATTAGTAGCGCTGATGCCCTGGTCAGTTTCCAGTTCTGCATATTGCATACATCCTGCCACAGTTTCAAGCAGACCCGAGACTCACTTCATACTAACCCCCCTGCTGTACACAGGGCTGGCCTTAGGCCAATTCACCCGATTCCCCCGAATGGGGCCCCGCGCCTAAAGGGGCCCCGCGTCCTGAACCCAGAAGTGTGCCGGGTGCCATGGGCGGCAAGTTAATATTCAGAGCTGGGGGCCCTGCTCCAGCAATATTTGGAGCTGGGTCTCTTCCCCAGCTCTGCCTGGAGCGGTCCCCGGCCCCCATCTGCTGGCCTCCCCCAGAGCGTCCCCCTCGGCCCCAGACCGTCCCTGCCGTGCACAGCTCTCAGTGTGGCTCCCCCTCGCCGGCGCGTGCTGCTGCCATGTGCGGCGTTTGCAGGTGAGTGGGGAGGACGCCCGGGCGTGACGTGACATCACGGCACGGCCCGGGACTTTAAAACTCCTCAGCGCCGCATGGCCTAGCTCCGGGTTCGGAGTCCAGGGCTGGAGTGCAGACTCCGGCCCTGCAAAGTGGAAGGCAGAAGGTAGGGGAGGGTGAAAACTAGGGGGAGGGGGTGGGAGAGGAAGGGGCTTGTGCAGAGGGGGAGGGATGGGAGAGGAAGGGGCTTGTGCAGAGGGGGAGGGATGGGAGAGGAAGGGGCTTGTGCGGAGGGGGAGGGGTGGGAGAAGAAGGGGCTTGTGCGGAGGGGGAGGGGTGGGAGAAGAAGGGGCTTGTGCAAGGGGGGAGGGGTGGGAGAGGAAGGGGCTTGTGCAGAGGGGGAGGGATGGGAGAGGAAGGGGCTTGTGCGGAGGGGGAGGGGTGGGAGAAGAAGGGGCTTGTGCGGAGGGGGAGGGGTGGGAGAAGAAGGGGCTTGTGCAAGGGGGGAGGGGTGGGAGAGGAAGGGGCTTGTGCAGAGCGGGAGGGGGAAGAAAGGGGAAGGCACCAAGGGACAGGGATGGAGGAGAGACAAATGCCAGGGGGCCAAGTGCAGACAATGAGGAAAAGGGCAGGATGGGAGGTGTCAGTGGGAGGGGGGACAGGGTGATGCTGGGAGAGAAGAGGAGAGGGGAAGGGCATTGGGGGCTAGAGGGGGGAGGGGGAGGTGCTGGGAGAAGGCTTGAAAGAAGGGGTGGGCATGAGAAAGGTGGGGATGGAGCAAGTCATGTGTGAGGGCACAGAGGGGCAGGAGGGGAACGGGGCAGAGAGTGGTGAGGGGGTGGGCATCAGGGAAAAAGAGGGCAAAGGGGGCAGGGGCAGTGAGGGAAGGGGGAGGCACCAGGAGGGTGCAGGGCTAAGGGAAGGTGCAGGTGCCAGGGGATTCTGGGGGTGAAGCAGAAGGGCAGACACCTGCAGGGGAGGGACCACCACCAGAGGAGAGAGGCAGGGCAGGTGTGTAGAGGGAGGTGTTAGGAGAGGGGGTGAGGAGGGGTAGCTCACATGATCAGAGTGGGGCTACTGGAGGAGTGGGCACAGGTGGGAGAGAAGGGCTGGTGGAGGGGGGCAGGTTGCAGGAGGGCTGAGGGCAGTGAGAAGGGCAGGAGTCAGGACAGCAGAGGAGGATGAGGAGTTGGGGGGCAGCAGGCACCAGGGGAGCTGATGGAGCAAGGGGAGGAGACATGGCAGCAGAGAGAGAAGGTAAAGGTTTAAAAATATTTATGAATAACTTGGGTGCCACAGTGGCACATCCAAACAAGCCACATGAACTCAGTACTGGTGTACAACACAAAATCCATTCTGCTCATGGGAGGAAACTCTAAGGCTGTGTCTACACTGGTGGCTTCTTGCGCAAGAACACGTCCACACTGCCATGTGCGAGCTGTGCTTTTGCGCAAGAGCATCCATGGCAGCGTGGACGCTCTCTTGCCCAAGAAAGCTCTGATGGCCATTTTAGCCACAGGGGTTTCTTGCGCAAGAAATCCCTGCCGAGCGTCCACACTGCCCTCTTGCGCAAGAGAGCTTACACCTGTTAGAAGAGAGCGTAGCTCTTGCGCAAGGCGCCCTCTCTTACCACGCCGTCCTGTAAATTTCCTTGTGCAAGAGCAGGCGGGCAGTGTGACTGCTCTGTGGGTTCTTGCACAAGAACGGCTGTACTTGCGCAAGAAGCCACGAGTGTAGACATAGCCTTAGAGGGAACACTCCCCCCAGCCTCTCTGCCCCCGAGTTCATGTCACACACATTGGGTTAATGCAATCGCAGGATAGTTGCATGAGGGGTGTTTGGTGGGGGCCAAACTAATCCCTGTTGGTAGGAGGATGGTGGGAAAAGTCCTTCGAGAGGGGTGACATGACACCTTTTACTTCTGGTCATGTGTCCATCTTGCCCCAAGCGTGTTACCTCCAGAGGCCTGGTTAACGGGGGTCAGAGGGTGTGGCTAATGGGGGTCGGGGTGTGGTTAACGGGGGTCAGGGAGTGTGGCTAATGGGAGTCGGGGCATGGTTAATATGAGTCAGGGAGTGTGGCTAATGGGGGTCGGGGCGTAGTTAACGGGGGTCAGGGGCTGTGGCTAATGGGGCACCACCAAAAATTATACAAATCTGCCACCCCTGCCGCCCCGGAGGAGGACTGCGTCGGCTGCCTGCGCCACAGGAGGTGTGAGTTTAGCGCAGGGTTTTCCTGTGCCGCAGGAGGGTGTATGTGTGTGTGTATATTGGCAGGGGATTTCTTATGCCTTTTTTTTTTTTTGCTCAATCAAAAAAAATTCCTGGGGCCCCCCCGTTGAAACTTTTGTGTGCTTTTTTTTTTTTGCTCAACCAAAATTGCTGCAGGGCCCTGTTGAAATTGTTCGAACTGGGCCTGCACTTCCTAAAGCCGGCCCTGGCTGTACAGCACATCTGTGATGCACACAGTGCCTGCAAAGGGCGTTGTGTTCTCTTGGTGCTTCACAAGAGTAAAGGGTTTGCTATTCTTGAGGGGTCGGGGGGCTAGAGGAGCCTCTTGTTCACTGAGGGTATGTCTGCACTTGCACCCTCTTTCGAGAGAGGGATGAAAATGAAGACATTTGAAATTGCAAATGAAGCCGGGATTTAAATATCCCACGCTTCATTTGCATATTCACATTATGGCGCTATTTCGAAATAACAGATGCTGTTAAGATGCGGTTATTTCGAGAGAAAGCCCTTCTCTCGAAATAACCCTTATTCCTCATACAATGAGCTGGGATTTAAATATGCAAATGAAGCGTGGGATATTTAAATCCTGGCTTCATTTGCAATTTCAAATGTTTTTATTTGCATCCCTCTCTCAAAAGAGGGTGCAAGTGCAGACATACCCCGAGTGCCTGCCCTCACTAATCCCGCTTTCCAAGGTGCCGGGGTTAGATTATAAAGTCCACCTGGCATCTAATGAATCACTTAGTCCTAAATTCCGTGCTGGTAAGAGGATGATGACAAGGTTGGGTCTTACACATCTTATGGCCTCAAACCCAGCCCGGCTCTCGGCCGGTAATTATAGCTCTCTCGAGCGTAGCCACCGGGCGATTCGCAGGGCTCCGTAGGCCTGGCATGGAAAAGAACGAAGCAAGAGCAGCCACTCTGCAGGCAGGGCAGGGCCGGGCCGGGCAGGGCAGGGCCAGAGGCGGGTTCCACTCACTAGTTCCTGCACGCTGGCTGTGAGGCAGGGAACGGTCAGCGGAAGGAACTAGGGAGCAGGAAGTGTGAGCGAAGGGTGAGGATAGCAGCGAAGAGAGAACATCTGCCATCCCCCTACCCAGCGACCATCCCCGGACCCAGACCCCTCTGTCCTGCCCACAAGCAGAGCCACCCCTCGCCTCCCCCCACCTAGCTCCCTCTGGGGGCTCATTTAGTAGCAGAAAAGCCACCGTGGATCATAAAGAGTCACCCCAAGCTAGCAGCTGGGTAGCCGGGTCCCCCACCCGAGGCCCGTGTTCTCCTCTATGCAGGCTCTGCCCCGGGAGCTCTCAGTTCTCTTTGCCTGCTAGAAGCCCTCTCGCCTCTACTGGTATAAGTGCCTGCTCTGGGGTATGTCTACACTACCTTTGTAGACATAGGAAAATGAAGCGGTGATTTAAATAATCGCCGCTTCATTTAAATTAAAATGGCTGCCGCGCTGTGCCGATCAGCTGTTTGTCGGCACAGCGCTGTAGTCTGGATGCTCTGTGGTCGACATCAAAGGCATTTGTCGACCTCCCCGGTAAACCTCATCCCATGAGGCATACCTCATTTTCCTATGTCTACAAAGGTAATCTATATGGCTCCGTCGACAGAGCCATGTGGTGTACACATACCCCTAGAGTGTCCGGACGCCCAGCCCTGAGACTTCCCAAGGGCCATCGCCAGGCTGGCCTTCTAGCCAGTGTCTAGGAGACCCCTTCTGGGATGCCTGCTGGCTGCAGTCCTCCGTCTAGGAGTCCCCCCTTCTCGCAGCTCCTCTTACCGGCTCCCATTCGGGGGGTTCCCCAAAGAGGCTCCCTGCTCAGCCCTCGCCTGTGAGTGCCGCTCCATGACACTGTGGGAACTTGGGGATTCTGCATTCGGTCCATGTGCTCTCACAACCCCTGGGGCCCTCGTGAAACAGTCACGAGCAAGCAGAGCCAGGTGCCCCCAGAAAGGGCTGAGGGCTGTGATCATTTGAGACCCTGCTGCAGATTGTTGTGCTGAGGCCCAGCCAGGTTTCTGCACACGCTGGACACGGCATGGATAGCATGTCCCTGGGTGCCAATTCCCACCATCCTCAGCATTCAGTTGCCAGCGAAGCGTGTCAGACGCGCATCTCCATAGCCAATCGCTCGCCTTCGCAGCACAGAGAGTCTCTTCTTCTATGGAGATCACAGGATCCCCCTTCTCTGACTGAGTGAATGGGGAATAGTGATGCCCCGAGCGTCTTTTCCACCCTTGCAAATTGCAAGTGAAGAGAACACAACATGCCAAGAAGTTGTTTCCTGCCAGAGCTCTGAGCTGCCAGGGAGTCTGTTTGGCAGCATGTCCTCGGGGCGGAATTAACCCCCGGACACACAGACTCCTAGAAACGCAGGGGCGCAAGGCTTAGGAACAAGTCAAAGCCCAGGGAGGGATGCTGTACGAATTCAATTCAGCTGGCAAAACGGATCCCCTGAGAACGTGGCAAAGAGCAGACCCGCCAGCTGAGCCATGCCAGGAAAGCAATCAGCACTGGGTTAGAAGGAAGCTTCATCCAAGGAAGCAAACAAACACACACAAAAGAAAGAGCCCCCCCCCCTCCCCATTTGCAAAAGTGGCTGGAATTTCTGGCCTCCATTTTGGGTCTCCCCCTGGTTTGCAGCAGATGGAGGCTCAGCACTTTCGGAAGGTCAGGCCCTTCTTAGGCCTCTCAAATGAATCCCCCCAAAACAGCCGCTCTGAAGGCGGAGGCTGTAGTTTGAGCCAGTCTAGAGATGACCTGGGGAAGATCTGTGGTCAGCAGCAAGTCTCCTGATGCTGTCTGTCAGGCAGAGTGACGCCAGGCACCAGCCTGGCTTCAAATGGCGACTTGTAAAGAATTACAATACGCGGCGGGCAGGCAGGGTTGCCAGGTGTCCGGTATTCACCCGGACAGCCCAGTATTTTCGCCTCCTGTCCGGTAAAAAAATTCAGAAAATACTGGACACCTAAGATGTCCAGTATTTTCTGATTTTTTTCCCCAGCCAGGAAGTGAAAATGCTGGGCACCTGGCAACCCTACAAACACTCAGTGCTCAGCCTTCCCCCCCCCCAGAAACCCCCTCCCCCCGGCTCCCAACACCCCCAGCCCTCCAACCCCAGACCCCATGCTTACCTGGTTCCGCAAGGCTGCAGGCACAAAATGGCTGCTGGCAAAAAGACCAAGGGGAAGCAATGACTCCCCTGGGTCTTAGTGCTCAACCGCTCCCCTGTTCCTATCCCTGCACTCACTCATAACGGGGACATGCTGTTTTATTTAAATATATATATATCTATATCTATATATTTTGCTTAATAAGTCTTGGAGTCCTTTTTTTCCCCTCAACAACTTTGGTCTCCCCCCCTTTTTTTCTTCAACAGAATTTTTTCCCGATGTTTTTTTTGGGGGGGGGGTGCGGGTGTTCGGTATTTTTGTTTCAACCATCTGGCAATCCTATGGGCGGGGCCTGTGTTTGCCTTCTGGACTTTGAGCATAAGGACGCCCTTGGGCCACATGCAAGCTCTTCTCCGCAGCCAGGGGCCAGAGAGGTGCTTTGCATTCCTCCAGTGGACGCCGAGGTTGCCAGCAATCACTTGGCTCCGAGAGGCAGGGCTCGAAGAAGGCTCCGGCCCAGCGGATGCACAGTGTGACCCAGGAGAGCTGCCAGCACGGGCAGTGGGTGACACCTCAGCCTTGTGAGAGCGGCGCCGGCTTGCTGCAGTGCCAGTGGGTTAAGGGGAGCCCCCATGGACACATCTCCTGAAGGGGGCCAAGCTGCAACCACAACGGCTGTGCTCCCTGGCCAGCACGCCTCGGAGTGCGACGGAGCAGAGTGGCGTGCTGCCTGTCCCTTCAGGGCAGCCCAGCGCCTGCCTCCCCTGCCGACACCTGGTGCAGTGGAAACAGCCAAAGCCAGTGCCGTTCAACTGCTCCACTCGGCTGTGGGAAGTGACCCCATCCACACGGCTTCAGGAGGCTGCTGGGCTCCAGATTCACAAGTTGGGGGCTGGGGGGGTTTCTCACGGCCAGCCCTGCCAATTCAGCCTGGATCTGACAGCCACACTGGGCTTTCCCTTGGTGCAGCACGGCAGCCTGTGGGGGTTGGAGTCCAGGTGCAGAGCTCGCAGGGGGAGAAGCAGGAACGCAGGGCTCTGTTGGTCACTGCGGTTGGTGTAACTTGGCTCCAGGCGAGGAGCAGGGCCGCTGCTGCTGCCCAGTTTCTGCTCGAGCAGAACCGCCCGGAGCTCTGTACCGCGATGGCCCAGCGGGAGTCCAGCAGCGGCCCGGGGAGAAGGCCACAGAAAATTCCCTGTCCCTAAGCTCTGGGGGTTTGCTGGGTTTGTGCAGCACCTAGCGCAGCAGGGCGCCTTCATGCTAGTGCCATGCAAATCATAAACCACAAGCCGTTTCGGATCTGCAGCCGAGATCCCTGCGGGAGGATCCTGACCTCATTTTACAGATATGAACTGGCCTATCCCAGGCCATGCAGCCAGTCGGAGTCTCATCACCAAGTCCTCTGCTCAGTCCACTAGGCCACGTTGCCTCAGCAGGCCCGCAACGGGTGGGGGAAGGGCACAGGGGGCGTCTGCCCTGGGGCCCAGTGATTCTAAGGGACCTGGGGCTTCTGGTTGCCGCTATTGCAGGCAGCCAGAATCCAGGGGCCTTTAAATCACTGCCGGAGCCCTGCATCATATGCTCCAGGCAGCGCTGAGGGCTGCCTGAAGGAGGCTAGCCCCAGCCATGCCCCTTCCAGCTGAGGCCCTGCCCCCTCTGGGGTGCTGAGCCAGGCCCCTTCCCGCCTTGCCCTGGGGCCCGGCGAGTCTGTTGGCCCCACTGTGCCTCAGTGGGCAAAGCAGCCAACTTGCAGGAGAGCCAGAGCCATTGCGCTGAAAGTGAGCCCTAGCCCGGGGCCCCCAGCCTTTCCAGGCAGGAGATCACTTGCAGTTTAAGCACAATGTAAGATCCAGCTCACACCCAAGTACCCTGGCCCCGCCTCCTTTGTGCCCCTTCTCTGAGGCCCCGCCCCTGCTCACTCCGTCCTCCCTCCCTCCCTTTCGCCAGCCACGGGCAGAGGGTTGGGGTGCAGGCTCTGGTGTTGGGCTCAGAGGTCTGGCGTGTGAGGGGCTCTGAGCTGAGCCTGGGGCAGGCAGTTGGGGTGCAGGAGGGGGTGCAGGCTTTGGGAGGGAGTTTGGGTTCAGCGGGCTCAGGGCTAGGGCAGGGGTTGGGGTGCAGGAGGGGGTGCAGGGTTTGGGAGGGAGTTTGGGTTCAGCAGGCTCAGGGCTAGGGCAGGGGTTGTGGTGCAGGAGGGGTGCAGGCTTTGGGAGGGAGTTTGGGTTCAGCGGGCTCAGGGCTAGGGCAGGGGTTGGGGTGCAGGAGGGGTGCAGGCTTTGGGAGGGAGTTTGGGTTCAGCGGGCTCAGGGCTAGGGCAGGGGTTGGGGTGCAGGAGGGGGTGCAGGGTTTGGGAGGGAGTTTGGGTTCAGCGGGCTCAGGGCTAGGGCAGGGCTTGGGGTGCAGGAGGGGTGCAGGCTTTGGGAGGGAGTTTGGGTTCAGCGGGCTCAGGGCTAGGGCAGGGCTTGGGGGGCCAGAGGGGTGCAGGCTTTAGGAGGGAGTTTGGGTTCAGCGGGCTCAGGGCTAGGGCAGGGCTTGGGGGGCCGGAGGGGTGCAGGCTTTGGGAGGGAGTTTGGGTTCAGCGGGTTCAGGGCTAGGGCAGGGCTTGGGGGGCTGGAGGGGTGCAGGCTTTGGGAGGGAGTTTGGGTTCAGCGGGCTCAGGGCTAGGGCAGGGGTTGGGGTACAGGAGGGGGTGCAGGCTTTGGGAGGGAGTTTGGGTTCAGCAGGCTCAGGGCTAGGGCAGGGCTTGGGGTGCAGGAGGGGTGAAGGCTTTGGGAGGGAGTTTGGGTTCAGCAGGCTCAGGGCTAGGGCAGGGGTTGTGGTGCAGGAGGGGTGCAGGCTTTGGGAGGGAGTTTGGGTTCAGCGGGCTCAGGGCTAGGGCAGGGCTTGGGGTGCAGGAGGGGTGCAGGCTTTGGGAGGGAGTTTGGGTTCAGCGGGCTCAGGGCTAGGGCAGGGCTTGGGGTGCAGGAGGGGTGCAGGCTTTGGGAGGGAGTTTGGGTTCAGCGGGCTCAGGGCTAGGGCAGGGCTTGGGGGGCTGGAGGGGGTTCATGACTGGGGCAGAGGTTCAGGATGCAGGCTCCAGCTGGACACTGCTTACTCCAGGTAGCGCAGTGGGGTAAGGCAGGCTCACCCCGGCCCTGGCCCTGCACCGCTCCCAAAAGCAGCCAGCAAACTCGGTCCCAAGCCCTGCTGTGCCCCCCTCTGTTCTGTGGAGACAGAATACAGGGTGGGAGGGGGCACCCTCACATCAGCGCCCCCCCTTCCCTTTACTACAAGCAGGAGGCTCCGGGGCGGGGGGGGGGGGGGGGGAGGGAGCTCCAAGGCAAAGGGCAGGAGATGAGCAGCAGTGCGGGGAGGGCCAGCTGAAGCGCCAGCACTTGACAGCCTCTTGGCCAAGCCGGTCGGAATCCCCTGGCAGGGGCCCCACGATCCACCGGGAGATCCCCAGCTGCTGTTGGTGACCCTGCCCTCGCAGGTGGCCCGGCCAGAGTGAAATTCTGCACGACAGGAATCCCACTTGGCTTCTCTCCGAGTGGCTAATGTGGGATTTCAGCATCGCAGGGCTGAAATCCCTTGGCCGACTCGGGAGCGCTACTGCAGCAGGTGCGAGCTGGGGCAGCCTCGGATCTGCCCTGAGCCGCCCTTGGGTGAGTGGTGCATCATCTAGCAGCACCAGAAACCTCCCAAGCAGTTGTGGCTGCAGAAGGGCTGATGTCCAAGGTCCGGGCTGTTAACTTCAGTGCAGTCACTTGGGGTTGGAAACAGACTTTGCAACTGACTAAACTCTTCATTGTCCCCGGGGCCATCCCTGATGTTCCGAAGGACCAACAGGCGCAAGCCATCGATTTAACAACCCTTTCTGCATTAGCAGAGCTGATACAACACAGGCGGTGTCTAGCTCTGACAGAGTCCTGTTGAGGTGAGGGAAGGCACACCGTGGGGTGGAGAAATCAAAGGAAATGGAAGTCGTTGGAGGTTGTGACTATAAGAATTAAGTAACAGGCTCCAGGTCCCTTTTCCCAGAGTGGATACAGGCTACAGTGCAGTGCAGGGTTAACTGAGCACGTCTGCAAATATAACATAGCTCAGCCTTCTGTGTAATCCCTTGTGTAACGCCCACTAGCTGGGAGCGCTTTGAGCAAATCTCCGCTCATTCGGCACTGAGCTGTTCCTAAGATGGGATTGAGGGAGAATCCAATTTAGAAAAACACCCTTAAGGAAGAGGGAAAAAAGAAAAAAAAAAAAGAGGAACATTTGCAAGGGCTGCTTGGAAAAGGCCAGGCGAGGGTCACGCGAGGCAGGGGCATTCACTCCCCAAAAGCGCCGTGGGAAGCACTTCCCAGGGCTGTGGGAAGACGTGCTAGAGTCCGAGAAGGAGCTCCTTTCTCAAGACAGGAGCACGGGAGCTAGAGAGGGTCTAATCTAGCTAGAGCTGCTTTGATGGGGCCAGAGTTTTATTTTTAGCCGGAGAGGTAATTAAAACAGGCATCGGCTCTGACAGCATCTCAGGGAGCTGTCACAAAAGGGCAAAAAGTGCATCTTGCACATTCGTGTGGACCACAGAAGAAGCGGTGAATGTCAGAGAGGGGCAGAAAGAGTGAGGGCTCGGAGTTCACCTAGTAACAGCAAACCTGAGCAGCCGAATCACAGACCCACCCAGAAACCCACATCTGTGCAGACTGAGCGGCTGGGATGGCGGGAGCGGATCTAAGCGGTGCCGGTGCCCCCTTCTCTCTCTCCTTTTCAGGCAGCGGATTCCTTGCACTTTACCAGATAGGGGTGGTCCAGTCGCTGCTGGAATTGGCGCCTGACATCCTAAGATCGGCTTCCAAAGTGTATGGAGCGTCGGCTGGATCGCTGATAGCTGCGGCAGTGGTGTGTGAAGCCAGCCTAGGTAAGGAATGTGTGGCTTGAAGAAAACATGGGGTTTAAGGTCATGAGAGTATCCAAAAGGAATCATTTGCATACGGACACAATAACTTATAATTTAGTCATCCCGTGTCAGCGACCTAGAGGGCAGCTCTTGGGCAGGCACAAGTCAGACGAGCTGTGTTTTAAGTCAGCAGGGATACGTCGCTTTCCATCAGCTGAGGACCCAGACCATTGCTCTTCGGTGGCGTTCGTGGGCCGGATCTGATCCACCTGGGCCTTCCATTTGGCCCACCTCCAGCTGTTTGATCCTCCCTCCCTCCCTCGGGTGCCTATTCTGCTCTTTCCCTGGCCTCATGGTGGGGGGTAAAGAACCCCCAGCAGAGCCGGGGTGATGGCAGGCTTGAGGCAGGACTGATTGGGAGGGGGGAGCTGATTTGATGTGGGCAGATGCAGTTGAGATCACCACGTACTTACTATCAACCCTTTACATTTGCACACTGGAAGGTACCTGGGGACCGGCAGGAACTGACGTGCTTCCCGCCCGTAGCTGGACGGCTTTCTGCACAGTCCTTTCGGGGGATGCCGGTGTGAACGAACTGTCGTGATTGCAGGCACTCAGCCCATCACCGAGGGGTGGGGAGCCCCGGGGCCCTTCATGCCAGCAGCAGCCAGCCGTGACTCTCATCCGGCAGGGAGAACGGAAGGTTTATTAGTCCACAGGGACACAGCCCAGCTTGGGGAGAAAGGGGCCCAGAGCCACGGGCTCCGACTCCCCCTGCTTGTACCCTCAAGCCAGCCAGACCCCCCCGCCCCACCCAGCAGCCTGCCTCTCCCTGCAGCCAGCCCCGCCTCCAGCCTTTGTCCTGCTTCCCGGGCAGAAGATGTCACCTGGTCACACGCCCCTCCCAGGCTCATGGCAGAGAGCATAAGCCATGGTGTCCGGGCCCATCACCATCCGGGTATTGGTGCAGTGCCCAGGGAAACTGAGGCACACACCCGGGGCAGCAGAACTCACATTACATCCCCACTTTGTCGCACAGGATGAGGCGTCCCTCCCTCCCTCCCTTTCTCTGCATGGAATGTTATTGTAATTCCATGCCCGACTGTCGGACTCACACCGACAGCCCCGTGTCCTGCTTGTTTGGGAGACGTCGCTGCGACTGCCGGGCTGCCCGACGTCCCTGCCAAAGGCACTCAGCACCCCGCTCTGGGACGGCTGGAGCCCTGGCTGCTGGCAGTGCCCGGAGAGCCCTCTGCCTGTCCCCATGCGGGCGTTACCCATCGGCCTGCCAGGGCCTGCCATCTGTCCCGACGGACGAGCAGTGCGGCTGCACAGAAGTCAGGACACGATTTGCACCAGGGTGTCCAGCTAGATCGTTGCACACACTCAGTGGGTCGGTTGTTCTGCTGGTACAAATCAGCCTCCTTCTGCAGACTGGAGCTAGGCCCGTGGCTGCCTCCAGCCTGGCACGCCCCATGCAGCGGCCGGGTGCCGGTGTCTTTGGATTGTCAGGGGGGAGTCGTGCACCGCAGGCCCTGTGCTAGCTGCCTGCGTCCCAGAGTTGGGAGTATGGGGACGCACAAACTCCCATGGACACGCACCTTAAACGCCTTCTGCAGTTACGTGCCCCTTGGGACTTGGGACTCTGCCCTGGACACGCGCCCGGCTGCCTCTGTGGCTTCCGCAGGCCTGTCTCCTACCTATGCTCCAAGCGAGACATCCACTGGGGATGACAGGCTGCCGATGTGGCCCGAGAGTCCCGACCCAGTGGGTGTGCGCAGAGGCACTGATGTGACCCGAGGAGCCCGATCCAGGGGGTGTGCTCAGAGGCGCTGACGTGGCCCGAGAGTCCTGACCCAGCGGGTGTGCGCAGAGGTGCTGACGTGGCCCGAGGGGCCTGATCCAGCGGGTGTGCGCAGAGGTGCTGACGTGGCCCGAGGGGCCCGATCCAGCGGGTGTGCGCAGAGGCGCTGACATGGCCCGAGGGGCCCGATCCAGCGGGTGTGCGCAGAGGCGCTGACGTGGCCCGAGGGGCCCGATCCAGCGGGTGTGCGCAGAGGCGCTGACGTGGCCCCAGGGGCCCGATCCAGCGGGTGTGCGCAGAGGCGCTCACGTGGCCCGAGAGTCCCGATCCAGCAGGTGTGCGCAGAGGCGCTGACGTGGCCCGAGAGTCCCGACCCAGCGGGTGTGCTCAGAGGCGCTGACGTGGCCCGAGAGTCCCGACCCAGCGGGTGTGCTCAGAGGCGCTGACGTGGCCCGAGAGTCCCGACCCAGCGGGTGTGCTCAGAGGCGCTGACGTGGCCCGAGGGGCCCGATCCAGCGGGTGTGCGCAGAGGCGCTGACGTGGCCCGAGGGGCCCGATCCAGCGGGTGTGCGCAGAGACGCTGACGTGGCCCGAGGGGCCCGATCCAGCGGGTGTGCGCAGAGGCGCTGACGTGGCCCGAGGGGCCCGATCCAGCAGGTGTGCGCAGAGGCGCTGACGTGGCCCGAGGGGCCCGATCCAGCGGGTGTGCGCAGAGGCGCTGACGTGGCCCGAGAGTCCCGATCCAGCAGGTGTGCGCAGAGGCGCTGATTTGGCCCGAGAGTCCCGACCCAGCGGGTGTGCTCAGAGGCGCTGACATGGCCCGAGAGTCCTGACCCAGCGGGTGTGCTCAGAGGCGCTGACGTGGCCCGAGAGTCCCGACCCAGCGGGTGTGCTCAGAGGCGCTGACGTGGCCCGAGAGTCCCGACCCAGCGGGTGTGCTCAGAGGCGCTGACGTGGCCCGAGAGTCCCGACCCAGCGGGTGTGCTCAGAGGCGCTGACGTGGCCCGAGAGTCCCGACCCTGCGGGTGTGCTCAGAGGCGCTGACGTGGCCCGAGAGTCCCGACCCAGCGGGTGTGCTCAGAGGCGCTGACGTGGCCCGAGGGGCCCGATCCAGCGGGTGTGCGCAGAGGCGCTGACGTGGCCCGAGGGGCCCGATCCAGCAGGTGTGCGCAGAGGCGCTGACGTGGCCCGAGGGGCCCGATCCAGCGGGTGTGAGCAGAGGCGCTGACGTGGCCCGAGGGGCCCGACCCAGCGGGTGTGCTCAGAGGCGCTGACGTGGCCCGAGAGTCCCGACCCAGCAGGTGTGCTCAGAGGCGCTGACGTGGCCCGAGAGTCCCGTCCCAGCGGGTGTGCTCAGAGGCGCTGACGTGGCCCGAGAGTCCCGACCCAGCGGGTGTGCTCAGAGGCGCTGACGTGGCCCGAGAGTCCCGACCCTGCGGGTGTGCTCAGAGGCGCTGACGTGGCCCGAGGGGCCCCATCCAGCGGGTGTGCGCAGAGGCGCCGACGGGACTGGGCGTCCCTTAGGTTAGCTCAGCCAAGGCAGCGGGGGAGGAGGAGAGCCTCCATCAGAGTGTGTAGCCCTGTGGTGAGAGCCCTCACCTGGGCAGGAGGAGGCGCCTGGCTTGGATGGGATTTGAGCTGACAAGGAGGCCGCACCTTCTGGTGCTTGGCATGGGGAAGAGGCCTCTTGAAAATCACAGCCAGGCAGCTGCAATGGGGCAGCCCAATGGCATCCCTGGCGTTTCAAGGAACTGTGATTTCAAATTCAGCTCCATTCCCACCTCGCTTGACCCTGCATTAGTTATGTCACATGCCCCAAGGGTCTGCTCTAGCATTTATAACTGCTCTTAATGCCGGGCGGCTCCAGGGCCTTCGGGACATGGAGGTATTTTTGCTCTGTCTAATCTGTCTGCCCCATTTTCTAACGCAATGCCGTGGATCGCTGCCCTGCGGCAGCCGCAGCAGGGAGAGCCCAGGGCAGCCTTGCTCTTGCCAGGTTAGGGCCCACCCTGCAAACCCTGCGCAGCTGGCACACGAGGAGCTGCCTGGATGCTAGCGGGAGTGCAGCTCTGCAGGATCAGGGCTGACTGTGCGTCCAGCAGACGCGAAAACACCCAGGGCTTGAGAGGGCCCACGTGTTCGCCTGGCGCCCTGGGATCTTGCTTCTGCATGTCCAGGTGGACAGAGCCTGAGCTACACTAGGGATGCTGAAAAGGGTAACTGGGTAACGGCTGAAAAGCTCAGGGCTTCCATGCTGTAGGCAGAGCCCGCAGTGCAGCCTGCTCCCTGGAGCAGAGCTGGCTGGCCCCACCCCCGGGAGCTGGCTGCGCTGCGGGCTCTGCGGTACGTTTCTGTATGTCACAGAGAAGGGAGGAGTCCTCTGAATCCACCCACTTGTGGGGTTCTTGTAAAAGTGGCCAGCGGGGTTAGTAGCTCGGAGAGGGCACTGAGACGCACAGCCCCAATGCGAGTGCGCTGTTCGGTAACCACGTGCTTCCAGCACCCTCTCTTGAGTCCAGTCACATCTGTGCCACAGACCTTTAGTCTGGCCTAAGAGCTGACAAGTGCTGGGTGCTCTACAGGGAAGGCAAAACTGGAACACACTGCATGTCTGGGGCTGAGCAGCTGCGATTTCTGTGCGCACCAGTGTCAGGGGCTGGATATCCCAGTAGAACCAGGGAAACGGTCTCAGTGGCTAGGGAGGACCTGCTGCTAAGGCCCTACCAAATTCATGAGCCATTTCCCAGCCCCTGGGATTTTTAAACGGTAAATGCCATGAACCTGAAATTCCATGGTGCTGTGACTGCGGGGTCGGCCCACAAAGGAGTTGTGTGGGGGTGCAAGGTTCTCGTAGGGGGTTGGGGTATATCACTACCCTTACTTCTGCAGAGCTGGGCAGCTGGAGAGCAACGGCTGCTGGCCAGGAAGCTCTGAAGGCTGAGTGACCGCCAGCAGCAGGAGGACAAGGGGATGGTCTTGCCACCCTCACTTCTGTGCTGCTGCCTTCGTCAGCAGCCGCCACACTGATCACTCAGCGCTGAAAGCAGCAGCCCAGCAGGAAGGGCGACACGGGGATGGCGTTACCACCCTGGCTTCTGTGCTGCTGCTGGCTGGGTGCTGCCTTCAGAGCTGGGCACCCGGCCAACATTCCACCCTCCGCTCTCCAGCTGCCTGCTCTGAAGGCAGCACAGACATAAGAGTGGCAAAACTGTGACCCTCCTAAAATAACCTTGTGACCCCCTGCAGCTCCTTTTTGGGTCAGGACCCCCAGTTTGAGACACGCTGCCTCCCCCATGAAATCTGTGTCCTACAGAGTAAACGCGCACACAGGAAGACACCAGATTTCACTGCTGCGAGGTGCTGTGCGTGGCTGAATTTGGTGGGGCCCGACCTATTGCTCAGCTGCAAGTGAAGTGAGGGCTGGCTCAGCCCAGAGGAGGGTGCTGGAGCGGCTGGAGGGCTGGGGCTGCCAGTGAGATGACACCTGGGTAGGCACAGAAATGGCTCCCTCTTGAGGAGCCGGGATAGCATGTTGACTCCCAGTCCCGGGTGCCCAGCTGGAGGAAGCATACTGGCACGAGCGCTCATGGAGTTCGATGAGAACGACCGGGGTTACATCTCCCCATGCTGGTGCCCCTGGAGCCCTCCCGGCCCGAAGACACAACCACAGCTCAAAAGGACACCAACGCATAATTAGCATTGACCGAACTGCCTGGTGTCCCCCTCACTTCCTGCTCAAAACAGCGGCATGGCAACACTCCTTGCAGCCTCTCCCATCCCTGTGCAGAGCACATTCTGATATGCACTGACACCTGTGTGAGTGTCACCGCCAGCAGAAACACAAACTAATCAGCTGAGCGGCATTCAGATCGCTCCTCCGTGGCTGCGCAAGCACCCAGATCACAGGGAACGCAGCTGCACCATTGAGCAGACTTGCTGAAGGGCGATTGTGGGGAATTTCACACAAAGCTTACAGCTCCCCAAAATAAGCAACTGAAACCACAGTGGTATAATGTCGGGCAATCTTAGGTCTTTAAGGGAAACTGGTAGTAAATGACCTTCTTCCCCCCTCCCTCTACCAGAGGACCTAAAGGAATCTTTCCAGGAAGCCGTGAGAAACGCCAGGAAAACGATCCTTGGCCCGCTGTCTCCCAGCTGCAACACGCTCCGCACCGTACAGAAGGGATTGTACAAGATGCTGCCAGAGAATTCTCACCAGGTGGCTTCGGGGCGGCTGCACATTTCCCTCACACGAGTGACGGACGGACAGAATGTCATGGTGTCCGAGTTCAGTTCCAAGGAGGACCTGATCCAGGTAACAGGGCTTTCTCTGCTGCGCCTGCAAAGCAATTCAGTGAGACACACACGCTGAGTTCCTGCGGGAGAGGGGGATTCCACAGCGCTGAGCTCCATGTGCACAGACAGGCAGCAGGAAGAGAGATCTGCTCTTCTGGCCTGCTCCAGAGATTCCACCCAGGGCCTGGGTTTGAAAGCAGCACATTAAGCTACAAACACCAGACGTGACCAAAAGTTCTCATTGGTGCTGCTCCTGGAAACAACATGCTCTCGTGCATGGTAGCTGCGGGGGCATCCCTCTGGCCAGGTGTTCCCTCCATCCCCATTGTCAGGCATTTTAACTATCACAGGCTGCGACCTCTTCATCCCAGCCACGTCACTTTCCAAACCGTGGCCCTTATCTCGGTGACCAAAGATGCTAAAGGGACTGAGTCTCTGTGTCTCTGGAGCCCACTTCATCAGATGCATGGAGTGGAAGCTTCAGTCTGGCAGGGATGTATGCCTACAGAGGTGGGCGTGTTACATCGGTGCTAACGAGGCTAATTCGGTCAGGGCGCTGGCCCACTTCCCGCTGTTGATAAGAAGGTGAGACTGCCTAAAGGGGAAATTACTTTTTGTAATGAGTGAGCCAGTCCCAGTCTCTGGACAGACCCATTCTGACCACGTCACACAGTAACAGGCTGGAAAGTTGCCAGACTTCAGCAAAAAAACCTTCAAAACCAGATTGCAGCGTGAAACTGAGGAGCTGGAATTCATGTGCAAAACTGGCACCGTCAGGATGGGTCTGTCCAGGGACCGGGACTGGCTCGCTCATTACAAAAAGTAATTTCCCCTTTAGGCAGTCTCATCTTCTTATCAACAGCGGGAAGTGGGCCAGCGCCCCGACCGAATTAGCCTCGTTAGCACTGAGACAACACCCCCTCTCTGCATACATCCTTGCCAGACTGAAGCTTCTACTCCATGTGTCTGACAAAGTAGGTTCCAGCCCACGACAGCTTGTGCCCAAATAAATCTGTTTAGTCCTTAAGGTGTGTGACGGTGCCCCGGGGGGGGTGAACCCGATACCCCGCGTCCAGCACCGTCCCCTTTAGTCCGGCCGACCAACTCCTCCTCAGCTGGCGGCTTAACTAGGTTGTCAGGCGTCTCGCTGCAGTTTGCTTCCACCAGAGACGGAGGAGAGAGGGGGGTCCGGGCCCGCCCTCACTTGCGGGCCCCAGCCCAGGGCCCGAAGGACTTGGACCACGCCATGGTCCCAGTCCGGCTAACAGGGTCGTAACCCTAAGCGCGTCAGCCCACAGGCTGATTTACCGCCCTGCCCTGGGCTACTTCCTCTCTCCTCCTTGTCATCCTCCCTTTTTCCTTCACCTCTCCGTCAGGGTGCTTCCTCCAGCCTTCCCCTTCCTTCCTGCTGAGTCTCCCCAGTCGCTTTCCGCCCTTCTCCCGTGCTTCCTTCCCTCGCTCTCCGCACCCCCCCTCCCCTCTGCTCCGTCCCTGCAGCTTTTAAATCTCCCGCCGCCCCGGACGTCAGGCCGGACGTCGCCCTGACGTCATCGGCCTCTCCCTGATCCCGCGCCATCTTGCTGTGGGGTGGGCTCCTCCCCCTCTCCGCAGCCACGCCGGTGTCCTCCTAACCGTGCTGCGGCGTGGGAGCAGCTGGCACACCGCTGGGAAGCGTACCCTGGCAGTGCCAACATGGCACTTACCTCCTGGGGTCCAGTGCGGGGCCTCGGTGCCCCGTCACCCCCTCCCCCCCCCTTTAAGTCACCTTCTTTCTCTGGGTTCTCGTTTTCCTCAACGTCGTATTGCCTTGAAAAGAAGTCTGCGTTCCGGTGTTGCGCCCCCGGCTCTGTGGGCCACTTCAAATGAATAAGGTTGCAGAGTCAGGTACCACCTCAAAAGGCGTGCATTGGAGTCCTTCATAGACTGTAGCCAATGGAGTGGGGCATGATCTGTCACCACCCGAAATCGGTTTCCTAAAAGATAATACCGCAACATATCAATAGCCCATTTCATGGCTAGGGCTTCTTTTTCTATCGTAGAGTACTTACACTCTCTTGGGAATAATTTATGGCTAATATATGCCACCGGATGTTCGCCTTGATCCTTCTCCTGTGTTAAGACCGCCCCTATCCCTTTCTCCGAGGCATCCGTTTGCACTATGAAGGGGCAGTTGAAGTCTGGTTGGGCCAGGACGGGGGCGTGGGTCAGGGGTCCACCGCACCTTCTGTGGCATTGTACTCCGTGTGAGGTCCATTAAGGGGGCGGCCAACGCTGCAAAATTGGGGACAAACCTGCGATTATACCCGGCCAACCCGAGGAATTGCCGCACTTGCTTCTTGGTTGTTGGAGCGGGGTGGTCTCTAAGCGCCCCGATTTTGTCTACCAGGGGCCTGAGTTGACCTTGCCTACGGTGTAACCTAGGTAGGTGACTTCCCATGCGCCAAACTGACATTTGCTAGGGTTGGCAGTAAGGCCTGCTTCTCGTAAAGCCCGAAGCACGGCCTCTACCCTCTGTAAGTGTTCGGGCCAAGTCATGCTATGGATAATGATGTCATCAATGTAGGCTGCCGCGTATCGTCCATGCTCTCTCAGGACTCTGTCCATTAGACGTTGGAAAGGTGCGGCCACTCCGTGGAGATCAAAGGGCATTCGGACGAAGTGGTACAATCCAAAGGGTGTTGAAAATGCCGTCTTTTCTCGCGAGTTTGGTGTTAGTGGAATTTGCCAGTACCTTCGAGTCAGATCGATGGTGGAGAGGTATCGGGCTGCTCCTAGGCGGTCGAGGAGTTTGTCTACGCGGGGCATTGGGTACGCATCAAACCGGGATATGCTGTTTACCTTTCGGAAGTCTATGCAGAAGCGCCAGGATCCGTCAGGTTTCGGCACGAGTACAATCGGACTCCTCCATTCGCTGTGTGACTCCTCTACCACTCCCCACTGGAGCATCCGTTGTAACTCTTCCCTTACCAGGTTCCACAATTTTCGGGGAAGTGGGCGAACCGGCTCGCGAACTTTCTTTCCTGGCTCCGTTGCTATATGGTGGTAAGTTTCCGTAGTCCGCCCGGGCTGTTCCGTTAATACTTCCGGGAATCTTCGCAGAAGATCTGTCATCTCCTTCTTTCGGATCTTGGGCAGGCTTGACTCTACCTGGAATGATACAAGGAGGGGGTCGCCCCCTTCCTCTGGCCCCAACTCGGATTCCGGGGGTAAGGGGTTCACTAGTAACCCTTCCCGTTCCTTCCAGGCCTTGAGGAGATTGACATGGTAGACCTTGGTTCCTCCCCGGCCCCTGGTCAATTTCACCTCGTAGTCCACCTCCCCCACCCGTCTTATCACCTCGAAAGGCCCCTGCCATTTGGCTAACAACTTTGAGTCTTGGGTGGGGAGCAACAACAGGGCCCTGTCCCCGGGTTCAAAGGTCCGTAAGCGGGCGCCTTTGTTGTAATACTTGGCCTGTTTCTCCTGGGCTAATGTTAAGTTGGCCCGGGCGAACTCCCCTAGCTTGTGGAGTTTCTGCCGTAGGTCCAAGATATACCACACTGACCCCTGAACCCTACTATCCTGCTCCTTCCAGTTCTCTCTTATCACATCCAGTATTCCCCTAGGACCGCGCCCGAATAACAGTTCGAAGGGGGAGAACCCGGTCGACGCCTGGGGGGACCTCCCGGACTACGAATAACAAAGCCGGCAACAACCGGTCCCATTCCCCGGGGTCCTGCTCCACGAATTTTAAGAGTTTTGTTAAATCTTTCAACTAGTCCGTCTGTTTGGGGGTGGTAGACGGACGTTTTCAGGGTTTTTATCTGGAATAATCGGCATAGCTCCCTCATTAACCGTGATGTAACGTTCGTGCCTTGATCTGTAAGGATCTCTTTGGGTATTCCGACTCGCGAAAAGATCTTTACTAATTCAGTTGCTAAGTTTGGGGCGGTAGTGTTTTTCAAGGGTACCGCTTCTGGGTAGCGCGTAGCATAGTCAATTACGACTAATATGTACTTATGCCCCGCTTTTGTTCTCTCGAGTGGTCCGACTAGGTCCAGGGCGATCCGCTCAAACGGGACCTCTATCAAGGGTAGCGGTACTAGGGGGGCTTTCGGTATCCCCTTGGGGCCGGCCCTTTGACATTCCGGACACGAGGCGCAAAAGTCTTTCACCTCTCGGTGGACCCCTGGCCAATAGAACCAGCGTAATTCGCTGCAGCGTCTTCTCGTAACCCAGGTGGCCTGCCCACGGGTTGGCATGAGCCACCTCTAAGAGGCGGTGGCGGTAGGCCCGGGGTACCAGCAGTTGTCTAATCAGGCCCTGACTCTCCACCCCTATTGAAACGCGATACAAGCGGTCTTTGCATACCTCAAAGTGGGGGGATGCATCTCGCCCCTCCGCCTCTGTGTCGTGCCCGCCTGCTTCTCACGCCTGGGCCCATGCATACTGTAACATGGGATCCTCTCGCTGCTCCCAAAGGAAATCGCCTTCCCACAAACTGAACGCAGGATATCCTGCCGAGCCGTCTTCTTTGGAAGCGGAGGTTCCCTCTCCGGGATCATCATCTTGGCCCCCCGGGGGTCTCTCTAGCTGGCTGTCTTGGCCGTTGGACTGCCCCACCATCCCCTCGTGGGTCGAAGTGGGTTCCGGACGCTGCCAGTAGCGCACCGCTCCCTCGAACCCGACCCAGTCTCTCCCCAATAGGACTGGATACACCAGTTTTGGGGCAACCACCACATAGCACCAACTGCTTTGGTCCTTGTCAGCTATACGGACCCAGGTGGTAGGGTACTGGTGCACATCTCCATGCACGCATTGTACGTGTACGGGGGGACCCCAGGGCCCGTCTTCTTCTACGAGGTCGGCCCGCACAATAGTCTGGCTACATCCCGAATCCACTAAAGCCCCTGCCTGCCGACCGTTCACCCAGACTTGCCGCAAGATCTTACCCTTCCATTCGGCTCCATGGTGTTGTTCCCCCGTCAAGGCCTGGGCATATGAACAATCCATATAGGGGCACTCCTTTTGAAAGTGTCCCTCCTGACCGCACCGGTAGCAGGTGGCTCTGGCGGGTCCCTGCCGCCCTGCGGGCCATCCCCCGTCACTGGCTGGGCGGGATTTCTCTAAAGGTTCTTCTGCTAACAGCGTCGTCCAGGCCGGGGCCAACTTCCTCACCTCCCCGCGACTCCCCCCCCGACTGGAGTTTGCCTCCGTCCTCCTTCCGGGACGCCAGGGCTGGGGTGGTTCGGCCCTTGCGGGAGGGGTGTCCTTGCTTACTTTGCCTGGCCCTTCTCCCACTTCCGCCGCCTCGTAATCATTCATTAGATCTACGGCTTCGTCCAGCGTAGAGGAATGATGGCGCCTCACCCACCGTTGTCCGCCCGCCGGCAAAATGTTTAAGAATTGTTCAAGCACCACCATCTCTGCCACCTGTCCGCCTGTCCGCTGCTCCTGTTCAAGCCATCGCCATGCGGTTTCTCTCAGCCGTTGTGCCACGCTCGCCCCCGTGGGGTAGCGCTCCTGCCGGAACTTCTGGAGGTATGACTCCGGGGTTATACCCATCTGGTCGAGTATAGCCTCTTTCACTTTATAGCAGTGGAGGGCATCCCGTGTGCTCAAGCTCCGATAGGCCAATTGTGCTTGCCCAGTCAAGTAGGGGGCCAGGATCGTGGCCCAGTGATCCTCAGGCCATCGGGCCACGGTGGCCACCCTCTCAAAGGTGGTCAGATATGCCTCCGGGTCGTCTGCCGGGCCCATCTTTGTGAGGCGGAAGGTCATCTGCGGGCCGTCATTCCCTTCGCTTCCGTACTCCACCGGCCCGAGGCCTCCCCGGGTGCGGATCCCGTACTGCTGGGTCCATTGTTCTTGTTGACTTTGAAATTGCTCCGACAACTCCCTTACCAGCTGTCTCTGTTGCTCCTGGTGTTGAGCTGAGAGTTGTTGGATTAGTAGCGTTTGCTGCTGTTGGTTCTCTCTCTGATTCTCCATGAGCCATGCCAGTATCTTGTTGGGCTCCATCTTTCGGGCTTCTAATTTTGTTGACTAGGAGGGAACCGGGGCCTAGTGATCAGTAGCCTTCGCCCGGCTCTCTGCCCAGCTGGGGAAGAAGAAAAAGAAGCAAAAAAAAAAAAAACCCACGAAGCCCTTCTTCGCTTCTCCCCCGTCCCCTTCCCAGGGAACTCTTCTCGTCTCTACCCCGAAGGGCGTGGATTTTTTTTTCACGCCTCCCCCCCTTCTCATTTCCTAGGGTTCCAGGGGATCGATGCCCATATTCTCCACCACGTTGTGACGGTGCCCCGGGGGGAGGAGGGGGTGAACCCGATACCCCGCGTCTGGCACCGTCCCCTTTAGTCCGGCCGACCAACTCCTCCTCAGCTGGCGGCTTAACTAGGTTGTCAGGCGTCTCGCTGCAGTTTGCTTCCATCAGAGACAGAAGAGAGAGGGGGGCCCAGGCCCGCCCTCACTCGCGGGCCCCAGCCCCAGGGCCCTAAGGACTTGGATCACGCCGCGGTCCCAGTCCGGCTAACGGGGTCGTAACCCTAAACGCGTCAGCCCATGGGCTGATTCACCACCCTGCCCTGGGCTACTTCCTCTCTCCTCCTTGTCGTCCTCCCTTTTTCCTTCACCTCTCCGTCAGGGTGCTTCCTCCAGCCTTCCCCTTCCTTCCTGCTGAGTCTCCCCAGTCGCTTTCCGCCCTTCTCCCGTGCCTCCTTCCCTCGCTCTCCGCACCCCCCCTCCCCTCTGCTCCGTCCGTGCAGCTTTTAAATCTCCCGCCGCCCCGGACGTCAGGCTGGACGTCACCCTGACGTCATCGGCCTCTCCCGGATCCCGCGCCATCTTGCTGTGGGGTGGGCTCCTCCCCCTCTCCGCAGCCACGCCGGTGTCCTCCTAACCGTGCCGCGGCGTGGGAGCAGCTGGCACACCGCCGGGAAGCGTACCCCGGCAGTGCCAACATGGCACTTACCTCCCGGGGTCCAGTGCGGGGCCTCAGCGCCCCGTCACAAGGTGCCACGGGACTCCAGGCTGGTTTTGCGGAAACAGACTAATGTGACTGCCCCCTGAGAGTTGTGCATTGTGAGCCTGGAAATGTCAGCATCTCTGAATGCAGCGCCAAGTGCTAATTAGACTGGAAGGCTGATGACAGAAAGCAGCCCCAGGGAAGACCCATGGTGGGGGTGGGAGGCGGGAGGTGTTTGGTTTATGAACAAAGAACAAAGGGCTGCTTTGACAGATAAGGGCATTGCCAAGGGGCACAGGGGCTCTTACCATTAAGGAGGCAAAGGACGGCATGCTTGCGCCATGCATGGCAGCTCACAGGCACGCCTGAGTGACACTCTGGAGAGATGTGGGGCGAGCGTTTGATCTGCGCGACATAACGAGTTAATGCAGAGCTCTCGTAGCCATGCCGGTCCCAGGGCACTCGCCAGACCAGCTCGGAGAGGGAATGTTTTTTACTGGATCAGTTTTGATTTCTCTCCCCAACAGAGGTTGGTCCAAGAAAAGGTATTGCCTGCTGCCCCTGGAGTCTCTGGTGGGTAGTGCCCTGTTGCACCACATCCCCGTGCAACAGAACAGCGCCCGTAAGAAATGTAAGGCACCTTCACCCGGCTTTCACTTGCAGTGTGGGGTGGCCATGTTGGTGAACAGGGAACAGGGTGAAGCAGGAACGTCTTTTATTGGACCCTCTTCTGGTGGTGAACGAGACAAATGTCTTCAGAACCAGCGTGGTGGCACTCGCGAGCGTCTCTCCCCCAGAAGTCGGCTCAACAGAAGGTGACCTCAGGCACCTGGTCTGGCCTCCCGTCCAAGTGTAACCGGTGAGCAGCTGTGGGCTGAGTTCTGGGCACACTCCCGTGCCTCCTGCTGAGCTGCTGAGGGACACCGGACCCTGCGCAGACTGATGGGGAGTTCTTGTGTCGCCTGTGGCCGGTGGAGCCAGGGAGCGGGGAGGCAAAGGCAGGGCTCTCTCACGCCAAGGGCAGATGGTAGCAAGGTGCCTCCCAGGAAGCCACACAAATGGTACAACGCCTGCTCCTGGATTCGGAGAGCCCGGGCCCCTGGACACAAGAGCCTGTCACCAGTGCCAAGGAAAGCACCGTGGCGCGGTTCAGAGCAGATGCACCATCCTGGTGGGGTGGAAGTGGGCGGGGGAGACCGGCAGCGTGACCTGCGCTTGGAGGGAGATGGAAGGGTTGCAATTACCAGGAGGGCCGGTGCTTGGTGCTTACGTATAATGATTTCAAAGCCTCCCAGATATTCCTGTCCCTTGGCCATGGCCTGTTACTATGGACGCGCCACTGCTCTATGGAGTCCCACAGCCTGCTAGCCTGGAGGGATACTCGCCTTCCCAAGCAAGTCAGCTGTCAAACCCCTAATGCGCTGGCCGGAAACGAGGTCTCATCTCCCTAATGGTGAGAGGCAGGGGAAAGCTGCGCCCAGTGAGACACTGGGATTTATCCCTGTTCTTCCCAGTGCCTGCCCTGATTTCACGCCGCGACAAGAGCCATCCCACATTTAAAGTCTGGGGGAGAGCTGGTCAGAAACATTCCCGATGAACGTTTTTCAGTTGGAAAACGCCGATTTGATCCCAGCTGAAATACTCACTGGGCACATGCGGATTTAGTGCAGTTTCCAATGCAAATGTTTCACTGTGATAAGGTTGAAGTGCCTTGTTCAGACTTTGCCATTCCCACCCTTGTTCTATTAGCTGAGTAGTGGAATGAGCCCTTGGAACTCACAGGAGCGTCTTGGCAACAGGTTGTTTTGATAGGAGAGTGTTGGGGGTTTAGTTCTGCGGGAATTGGGAGGGAGACGTGCAGTGGCATGAAATAAAAGTTTGGAAAGTCAGACTGCCCCCCGTGCAAAGTTAGATTTGGCTGGCTTTAGTTTGGGTCTGGATCACAGTGCACAGTGGCGCAGGAACATTTTGTAAGGGTGGGGGTGCTGGCCCCCCGATGCCCCTCTCCTGCCCTCCATCTGAGGTTGGGAGCAAAGCTCTGGTTCGCAGGGCAGCTGCTGGGGCCTGGGGTTAGCAGCAGATCTCCCGGCACGTGGGGTGAAGCAGAGTCCTGGGTAAAAGGGCAGCAGCCAGGACACTGGGAGCTTGGCTGGGGGCACCCCCCCCCAGTTCCCATGCCCATGGCAGCTCATCAGCTCCAGTTTACCTCTGGGCAATAAATCCAGAGTTGGGGAGGTGGGGGAGAACTGTACGATATTCACTAACGCTTCCCTGCTTCCCTTCTCGCAGGCACTGATCTGCAGCTGCTTCGTTCCCATCTACTGTGGCTTCATCCCTCCCTCCTTCCGAGGCGTGGTGAGTGCGCGTTAGCAACTAGTCCAGGGGCCACAATTTCACTTCCCGCCTGGCTCTACTCTCAGACAGATTCCTAAGGCCAGATCCCCAGCTGGCATAAACACTGACTAAGGGGCCGTCCATCCCATACGTCTAAAGGCTGCAATGGGCCGTCAAGTCAGGCCCCCAGCAAAACTAAGGCCCTGAATCTCACCCAGGAACTCCCTGGGGCGGGGCTGGCCTAGAGCTCTTGGACTCTTGCTGCTGGGGTTTCATTTGGCTTATTACAGTTCCAACCACATGTGGGTTGCTCAGTTTCAGCCCCTTTGAATGTGCCTGAGAGTTTGCAGGTCCCTTGAGCGGTGCATGGAGAGGAGCAAAGGCCAAACGTACTCAGGGAGTTGAATTCAGCTCAGGGGAGCCACTCGGAGTTGCCTGGGGGCTGGGGGCTGGCTCCAGACAGACATGGTCGGCCTGTGGCCTGCTACAGGAAAGCACAAGGTGAGGGTGTCTCCTGTAAGCAGCACCTGAAATTCAGGGCTCTTGGCCTGACGTTCCAAGCCTGACAAACAGGGTGTTCCGGTGGAGTGGCTGGGACAGCCCCTCCCACGCAGGCTAACCCGCCCCCCGCATCTCTAGAATCGGGGTAACAAGCCGCAGATTGTGTCAGCAGGCTCAGGGCATCAGGCCACTGGCTGCCAGAACAGATACTCTGGAGCCACCTCTCGTTTCAGCTGGGGCAGGGCTGGTTTAACCTTCCCAGCCAGTCTCCTGTGCCACTGGGTGCCCCTCCCATGCAGGCAGCCCTGGCCCCCAGCCAGCAGGTCTCTCCCAGGCTGCTGCTCTCAGCTCTTGGCCCATAGCTGTGTGGGGAGAACCTGGCAGCAGCAAAACAGGCTGGGGCATAGGACAGGCTCCAAGTTGGGAGCAGGAATCCAGACCCCTTACAGGCCTTTCCTCCCTCCTTGGCGCAACGCACCCTATGGCTTTCCATGCAAGACAGCAGAGGCCAGCCCTGCAGGCACCCCAATGCCTTAAGGATTCACGTAAAGGGCGCGTGTTCCACTCCGCTAGGACTGCCAAGTTCTCTTACAAGCCGGCAATACCTCCAGCCTCACAACAGCCCATGGGTGGTAGGCACTGAGGCACCTGCGGGATAAATGACCTGACCAAGGTCACACGGGAAATCTGTGGCAGAAGCAAGACTAGTTCCCACATTTCCTGACTCCCATTTCGTTGCCTTAAACACAAGCTGTCTTCGGCCTGTTGCCACCTGGGACAAGGACGCAGTGGCTGGGACTCAGGCGACTGAGATTCTGTTTGTGGCACTGGCCTGCGGGGAGATCTCGGGCAAGTCACTTCACTTTTCCCTGCCTCCGTTTGCTCAGCTATGACACGGGCCAGGGGGGAGGGAGAGGTGTGACGCTGATCTGTGCGAGATCTACTGAGGAAAGGCCTAGACAAGAGCGAGGGATTATCTTACATGCTATTAGTTTGCACATCGCAGTGGGGTTGGCAGGCACCCTGTTGAGACACCCACACCCGCAGTGTTCGCATGCCCACCTGTCCTGATGGTTGTGACGTGCCTGCGTAGTTTGAACTATGATAAATAACCCGCTGTTGTCCCCCCCAGCGCTACGTTGACGGGGGCTTCACTAACCTACAGCCGTGTTCTGACCTGGAGGCCGTGATCACAGTGTCCCCATTCACGGGAGAGCTCGACATATGCCCTCGGGACTGCCCGGCTATCTTCTACTCTTTCCAGATCTTTAACAGCAGCATCCAGATCTCAATGGAAAACCTCTGCAGGATTAGCTATGCTCTCTTCCCACCGAGCTACCTGGTAAGTGGGCCTTACCACCGTACCCAGTGCTCCCCCCTTGGCTTCCCGGCTGAGTGGATTCCCACGCCTCCAGATTTTCCCAGGATCCTCCCTTGCTCTGAAAATAGCCGTCCAGGTGAAACCACCTTTGAGCTGACCCCCCTATGCACAGGCGCTACTTCTATCAGAGCCAGTGAGCCCAGTCCAGGCCTTAAATCCATCTCGGTTAGGGATCAGGCTGAAACCTGCAAAGGGGGGGGCCATATTATCCTGTCCCTGCTGTTGTGAGGTCCCTCTGAAGCCTCTGGGACAGGCCACTGTCAGAAAGAGATACTGGACGGGACAGATTTTGGGTCTGCTCCGCTCTGGCAACCCCCATGCACAATGTCCCCTCTAATTGTTTCCATCCATGTGTGGAATAAATTCTGTTCTGTGCACTGAGACATGTGCGGCTGTGCACCACCAGGAGACACACACACTGCAGGCTGGGGGCGCCCTGCTAATCAGCTGGGTGGCCTCTGAATCTCCTGGCTGGCCACCCAAGCGCTCAGTGTATCAGAACCCTGCCTGTCCCGTCGATGTGCTAGAGAACCCAGGGGAGAGGAGCCGCCCGCTGCTCACAGGAAGAGAGGAGGGAGTGCAGCTGCCATGAGTTGGGTGGTTTTTTCCAGCTCTGGCCGCCCCTCCCGTGCCAAGGGCTCTGGGGTCATGGGGGGGGGGGAGTGAGTGGTGGTGTCTGGGTCTGTTTCCTGCCGCAAGGCAAGAACCAGAAATTACAGCCTGATTGGCTGCTCTGCCTCAGGAGGCGGGGAAGTGGGGAGGGCAACCAATGAGAGCAGGTTTTGCTCCAGGTGACCAGTTGGAGTTGTCGAGATTTGCTTTGCTGGGTCTATGGCCCTGGAGATCAGGGACCCGTTAAGTAGGGAGGCAAGCAGAGGAGACAGTAAGTGCACGAGAGTAGCCCTTCCCGCAGCCGGAGTTCCCTCTGACGCAGGTGCCTTCCTCCGCAGGTCCTGACGGAGTTCTTTTCGCGAGGCTACCAGGACACGGTCCTTTTCTTACGCAGGAACAGTAAGTGCGCCCCAGCCTGTCCCTGCAGTGGCACTCGCTGTACGGCATTGCCAGGCCGGAGAAGCGACTCCCGGCACCTCCCCTACTGAGTAATAAAAGGATGGAGGGACCTCACTGGCCAGATGGCTAAGTGTCAGTTCAGCAGAAAAGGCCCTGGAGTGGCAGTGGCGGAGAAGCTGGAGATGAGTCGACAGGGGCCTTTGTAGCCAAGAAGGCGAATGGCACATTGGGCTGCATTAGGAGGAGCTTTGCCAGCAGATCTAGAGAAGTGATTATTCCCCTTTATTCGGCTCTGGTGAGGCCACATCTGGAGTATTGTGTCCAGTTCTGGGCCCCCCCACTATAGAAAGGATGTGGACGCATTGGAGAGGGTCCAGCAGAAGGCAATGAAAACGATTCGGAGGCTGGAGCACATGACCTACGAGGAGAGGCTGAAGGATTTGGGTTTGTTTAGTCTGCAGAAGAGAAGAGTGAGGGGGGATTTGAGAGCAGTCTTCAACTTCCTGAAGGGAGGTTCCAAAGAGGCTGGAGAAAGGCTGTTCTCAGTAGTGGCAGATGGCAGAACAAGGAGCAATGGGCTCAAGTTGCAGAGCGGAGAGATCTAGGTTTGAGATTTGGAAAAACGATTTCCCTAGGCGGGTGGGGAAGCACTGGGATGGGTTCCCTAGGGAGGAGGTGGAATCTCCATCCTAGAGGTGTTTCAGTCCCGGCTTGACACAGCCCTGGCTGGGATTGGTCCTGCTTTTACAGGGGTTGGGCCATGCCTGCCTCCCTGCCTCATGAAATACAAATGAACTCTAACCTTGCTTTTGCTAAAGCCCCGGGAGACCTGGGCCAGATGCTCAGGCAGACCTGCTGGCCAGGTGCAGTTAGGCAGAGCAAGCTTCTATTGAAAGTCACCAAGCCATACAAGTCAGCGGGCGTTAGGTGCCTTTATGTTTCCAGTCTCATGCAGCGTCACCAGGGCCTTCCACGCTGTGCCCTGCAATCAACCCACAGGTAGTTTTCCTCTGAATGGTGACAGCTTTGCCCATTGTTCTGTATCCTAGATGCCTTTGGTATAAATTATCCTGCCAACACGGTCACCTTCCGGTTTGCCAGTTTGCTCAGTAGAAATGACTTGCCTCGAGCTAATGAAGAGAGCTCCTGCCGGAGCCCAGACACTGCTGGGCTCGGATCTAATGGGCCAGCTCCCAGGAACCTGCCCCTCCCACAGACTCCTGCTGTGAGCAGGACACTCAATGGAACAGACCAGAAAATGCTGCAGCAACTGACTCCAGGCCATCACAA
This sequence comes from Pelochelys cantorii, assembly GCA_032595735.1. Taxonomy (NCBI): domain Eukaryota; kingdom Metazoa; phylum Chordata; order Testudines; family Trionychidae; genus Pelochelys; species Pelochelys cantorii. Next base: position 17,106,472 of record CM064353.1, read on the forward strand.
AGGTAGACGAGTCAGATTTGTCCCCTCCTGCCCAGCTCCCCTTCATCCCCAAGGCCCTGCCCTGACTCCTGCATCCCCCCTCCACCACCTCCTGCTCTGAAGGCCCCAGGCATCGCCAGGTAAGTCTGAAATGCAAAGTGCGTATAAGGCAGCAGCCACACATCACAAAATCCTGACAGTTTTGGTGCCTTCCAACCTTGTTTATACTTCTCTGATGTTGTAAGGGAACTAAAGACCTCCTCAGTGCCCACAGGTAAGTGACAAGTATAAACTAATGTCTACTGCGATGAGCAACAGAAAATAGAGCTACAAGCAAAACGGTGGCCAAGAGGGGATTTTCACAGGGGACGAATGGTTTGATTCCAATGGGATTTGGGTGCCTAATTTCCTTACTTCCCTTTGACACTTCAGCCTTTGAAAGGAAATTCTGTCTGGGAGGGCTTTAGACTCAACACAGTTTTCAGGAAGTTATTCATTTGGGGTTCCTTTTGCTGAATTTGCTCCATAAATTAGAAGTTGTTTTTAAAGCCTTGTGTTTCTCTGTTATTGGCTCTGGCTGTCTCTCCAGCTGCCCGAGAGACGCAGCAGGCACCTGGATTGCTGGACTCGATGACTGAGATAATATCACAATGTCTTAGGAAGCTTATAAGACCTACACAGATGCTGTTTTCTCTTAGTAAGAGGTGAGTTGTGGTTGAATGAGAGTTTCTGGTGGCTTTTCTGCCTTGCAGCTTTAGCTGTGATTCTTTGCTGAGCCCGTGTGGCCTACCGCAAGGCAGGGGGAGTGGGGGAGTTACGGTTCCATGCCTCTTTCTTAGGGCTGGTCACAAATTCTTTGCTGAAGCTGTTTTTTTAATGGAAAATGGGGTTTTCAGTGAATGTGTTTTGGTTTTTTATCCAAGCACCAAGCACCTGCAGACTAACATATTTTGGCCCACACCTGACCTGTTTCCATGTGGCTAACCCACCAGAATGGCTTGTGTGGAGTGTAGGTCATTTCCCTTATGTCCTCAGTCCCCCTCAGAGGCCTGGCAGTGCATTCCCAGCGCAGTAAGCACAGTCCATGGCTTTGCTTTCAAAGGCTCGACCAGCTCTGGGGCGTGTTGGACGAGCTCTGCTGGATGGCGCAACAGTTCACAAGGACGGGGCGCCTGGCCAGACACACGGCCACGGGCCTGTCCAACGGAGCCAGTCTCAGAGAGGTGAGAGCTGCTACTACTTGGGGGAGAATGGGATTTATCGAGGAGGGAGGGCATGGGGGGAGATGTTTGAAGGCACAGCAGCACCTAATCCCAGATCCTCAAAGGTATTTAGATGGTTCACTCCTATTGAAACCAATGGAGTTAGGCATCTAATCCCAGATCCTCAAAGGTGCAAGTGCCTAACTGCCATGGGTTGCAATAGGAGCTAAGCACCTGAATACTGTGCAGGGTCTGGATCCTCGCTTTCGTTGACAGTCAAGGTGAGTTAGGTGCCTTGCATCCTCAGCGCTTACTCCAGTCTGGGTCCTAGCTTTGCAGAGGGCTCTTTTTTCAGCTACCGAATTTGCTTTGGGCACTTAGAGCTGGATACAAAGCCCCCAGAAATCAAGGAGAGTCTTTTCACTGATTTCAGCAGGGCCATGATGCTGCTGAAGGACTTCTATTGAATCATTATGCTCCATCCTTCCTGGTCCCTGGGGAACACACATGATTTTACACAGAACAGCAGAAAGGCCCACTGCTCTCATAACAATATGTTATGGAAGAGTTGGTTGGGAATTTTTCACTGAAATTTTTTCACCAGAAAATGCCGATTCATCAAAACCAAAACTTCCTGCAGGGATGCATCAATTTTAACAAATTGTTCCTATTAAAAAAAAAAAAATTGAGGGAGGGGAGCAAATTGTCCCGTTTCAACATTTTTGGAAGAAAATGCTTTGATTGTGGGTTCAAAACAACATTTCAGTTGAAATATTAGTTATGTTTAAATTTTGTTTAAAAGGGGCAAAATCAAAATAAAATGTTTTGATCAACCCAAACTGAACTCTTGGGGGGTTTTCTGTTAATCAAATTTGACTTTCCATCCCTAGTGGAGATGGGAGCTTTTTCAAATTCTCCCAGGACAGGAAACCCATTCCCGCCTCGCTCTCATTTTCGGAGGCAGCTGGTGACGTGCGCGGCATTTCTTCGGCAGTGGCTCGCATGAGATAATGTCCCTGTGTTTTCTTTAGGAAGCTGTCATTGCTGGGCATGCGGAAGCATTCAGACCAGGCTGATTCTGCAATTGCTGACTGAATGGCTTAGGCAGCGACGGACGAAAGTGGGACTCAGTTCACTAACTGTCACAATGGCCTCTGAAAATATGCTCAGAGGCCAGGCTGGTTTCTAATGCTGCTACGAGCCCACCCTGGCTATGAGAACTATTCAGGAAGGGGCTGTCAGTCGGCCCCAGCACTTCATATTCTAAGGAGAGCTACGTTCTGGTGAAGTGGACATCAGTGCATCTGTACAACTATTAATGACAGAAAACTTCCTTGATGCAGAGTTAAGGTTGCCCTGTGCTAGCTGGTGCCTTTCCACAACACCAACTCCAGCAAAATTCAAACAGGTGAAACCCAGGAAATACAGAGTTAAGGTGAATGCCCACACAACCTTAACTCTGCCTCCCAGAGTTGGCAATAGGGCCATGGGAATATCTGCAGCCATTCCAGCTGCATTCACTGTGTTGGACATAGCTGGGCTGAATGATGGAGAAAGACTGGCTAGCTTGGACAAACTAGGACTGTGGAATGAGGAGCTCTGGGTTTGAGCCCCACCCATGTAGAGGCAAGACATGCATGTGTAACTTGAGGTTTCAGTCTGCATCATTTCCATGCCAGCTTGTGTCAGGGCCCTGGGATCTTCCTGCCATTGGTACTGTCAGCAGGGAGACAGGACTGGAGAGCAGTCTGTGGATTGAAGGATGTCAGGGAATGCCGGGTTGGGGTGGTACCCTATGTGAAGGGTTGTAAAAGGGGAAAAACTGGAGGTCACATGTCTCAAGTGCGGTATTCTGGTTGGGAAGCAGGCTCAATGTTTCAATGTATGGAAAGTACAGCTAGAGCCTGTCCACTACTGTGAAAAGGCAGAGCAGGAGTATGGGTATGTCTAGACTGCGGAAGTATCCCGAAATAACAGCTCCGCATCTTTACATGTGCCTGCTATTTCCCAAAATAGCAGGCGTGCTATTCCGGTGCCCTGTAATGTTAAGGGATGTGTTGGAATAGTGCCTTGTTTTGAAATGTGGTGCTGTCTACACAGTGCCAAATTTCAAAATAAGCTCTTTTGACCTAGACTCAGAATAAGCTACACAATTTGCATAGCACAAACTGTGTAGCTTATTCCGACAGAAGGGTGTGATCTAGATTCACCCTGTGTGTGTTCTGGGCATAGTGGATGCTCAACGAGGGCAGAGTTAAGGTGTTGTGAGCATTTACCGTAACTCTGTATTTCTTGGCTTCCAGAAATTTAAGTTTTGTTGACTTCAGTGTTTTGAAGAGCACAAGTTATCACTGGGCAACTTTACCTTAAAGCTTTTGCCATTTAATGTCCTAGCTTTCTAAACAGAAATGTTCATTGGGAGGAGTTACTGGCAGTTGTAGTTCTCACTTAGATTTGCAGTTGATATGCAACTGTGGCTAGATAGCAACCCAAAAGCCTAACTTTTATTTAATGCTTTTCACTGGTACATCTCAAAACACTTTACATTGTTATAATCATTTTACAGATGGGAAACTGAGGCACCCAGAGGTGAAGTGACTTGCCCAAGGTCACACAGCAGGCCAGTGGCAGAGCTAGCCCCACATGGTTGCTGTGTGATTTGAAATGTTGGCAACGGGCAGTTGCTAGCAGGGCCAGTGAGAGAAATCTTATCCCTAACTCTCAGCATGTGAGAGAAGGCCGGCGTGTCTCCCTCCTACGCGCTGCTCCCCCATTCCCTGCAATAGGGAGCCCCCCACTGCCAACGTTTCCAGCTGTGTCTCTGCTCCACGTCCCATGAGGGCGTTGGCTGGCGCTGCCCCCTGCTCTGTGTGCGCATAACCCAGCTAGCTGCTTACCCCAGGGCCACAGGCAACTTTGCTTCTGTAGCCTGAGCTGTGCAATGCATCAGGCCCTGCTTCCCACCACGTAGCACTCTGGCCTCTGCTTCAGCCTGGCTTCCCCTGCCCAGCCCACCTCCAAAGTGGGCCCCCGGTGGCCACTGAGGCATCCTCAGACTATCAACACGCCAGCACTTTGGGGAACATCCATCAACCCCCTCTTGCCTTCCCAGAGCCTGGCATACACACAAGAGTCAAGGGGTGGGGCTTAGACACCACCAGTGGGGGCACCCCCCCCGAGCCCAGAGGAGGTAGGGGATGGGCTCAGATCTCCTATTGCAGAAAAGCCCCCTCCCTGAACCTGCTTACCCGAGGAAAGGCAGGGGGCATATCACCTCAAATGGGCAGGAGCCCCAGATCCTGGCACACCCCACTGTGCCCAGGGCTGTCGGCTCCCTGCACCGTAGGAGAGCGATGTGGGGCTGACAGATGTCCTTGTCTCAGCCTCTACTGTGGCCCAGTCCATCCCCCCTCTCACTCACACCCACGTCCCCCTTCTCCGTGCACCCCGTGCCCTAGTCCATATCCTCTGGCCCCCAAACTTCCACCCCACAGCTCAGGAAAAGCTCCCTAACTGTAGCAAGAGCAGGACAAGGGGACAGGCGCCTCGAGCGGTCATGAAACCTCCTTCACAGAAGGGTTTCAACAGAGGGCCAGAGAGCCACCTGTCCTGGGGGTTTAGATGCAACAAATCCTGCGTCTTAGCAGGGGGTTACACTAGCTGACCCTGGCAGCCCTGGCTGGCCCTCTGAGTCCGCTAATCGCCTCCCCGCCCAGCGAGCCTTTCCTTGTGCAGCTGGTTTTCTTTTCTGAATCTCTCGACTGGTCTGCCGTCTTCAGATTGCATTTCCCCAGTAACCCGCCGCTGCTAGAGGGCCCCTCCCCTGGGCTGGATTTGAAATCACAATTCCCAGGCTCGTGCTGCTAATTAACCACATGCCAGGCCTTCAGCGCATCCGGGTCCCAAAGAGAGCTCTGCAGCCAGCCCCACCGCCCCGTCATCCAACAGGGCTTGGGAGCTGGCATGCGGCCCTAACTGGGAGCAAACTCTTTGTGAAAAGACATTTCATTTCCTTGCACGTGTGCACACACCCAGATCCAAGCACACCGACAGTTTGATAGCCAAGTAGCCTGCGTTTTGTGTGCCTTTCCCATATTCGTTCAATGGGTCCCACACCAGGAGAAGGTGCTGTACTTTCCCGTGTGAGGGACTGTAGGTTTCTCAGAGCCATTCCCCCGTGAGCCCTGAAGCCCTGGCTTTGTGTTGCGTGATAAGCGTAATGGGGGGATCACAGCGCATCACATTTATTGCACCCGGGGGACTCCAGGACCGTGACCACGACGGGCCAAATGTAGCCCTTCCGTAAGTCCCCTCATGGCAGCAGAAGTGCAGCAGGAACACCTCTAAGGCTTGGTGCAGTTTTAGGGTGGAGGAGGGCTGCTGAGTGAAAAGACCCTACAGCTCTCAGAGAGCGAATGCCCGACTGACGCAGGTGGAAGGAAAGGGAGCGATGCTGGTTTCGTCCAGCTGAGACTGCGGGCTGGACTGTGAGGGAAATGGCTGCACCTACCCCGAGGGCTCCGTGTACCCCCCACCTCCTCTTACACAGTGCCGGACTCAGCTGGGTCCAGTCCAGCCTGCCACTTTTCCCACTTGCTTCTGCCTCTGCCTACTCAGAGCCACTAACCGCACCCCTCCGGCTCAGCCCTAGGACACAGTGGATGCCAGAGCTGTGCCTTCGGGCTCTCGGTGGCTCCAGGTCCTCTCCCCCCCGGGCAGGCAATGAAAATTCTGCCTTCTTCAGCGCCCACCCCTCGGGGCCAGTGGATGGGAACTTAAAGACTTGTGTAGCTAGACAACAGCCCCAAGTCAGGGATCCACCAGGCCACATGTCTCCCCTGTATTTCCATGGGACTGAAGCACACGCCTCAGAACGGTCTTTGGGAAAGATGCTTCTCTGACCTGGGGCTGAAATCACCCTGCACTGCTTAGGGCTGGGAATCTCACTGGAGTCTGAGGGAAAGCCACTTCAAAACGAAGAGCAGTCCGGTGGCACCTTAGAGACTAACAAAACCACGTATCTAGCATCATGGGCAAAACCCACGTCCTCAGATGAGATGACCTGGAGTGGAGAAAAGGGTGCCCTCAGCATAAGAAGGATGGAGGTAAGAAGATGGAGGTGAGAAGCCAAAAGGATCTGGGGCTGCAGCAGGCAGGGAGCCCAGCCCGCCTTGGGGGTGCTGGCTTAGGTAAGCGCCTTCCAGCCAGAGCCTGCTTCTGGCACCTCTGCCCCTCCTGCACCCTGACTCCCTGCCCCAGGTCAAAACTCTCTCCCAGACCCTGTACCTCCTCCTACACCCCTCCCCCAGGCCAGAATCCTCTCCTGCACCCAAACACCCTCCCAGACCCTACACCCCATTCCCCTGTCCCATGTCACCATGCACACCCTCTGCAGTCTGCACCCCTTTTCCCCTCTCCCAGGTCACAGCTCCCTCCCAGTCTTTGCACTTCCTCCCAGTGCCCCTCCCCCAGGCCAGAACTCCCTCCCTGATCCTGCACCCCAATCCCCTGACCCAGGTCACCCAAACTCCTTCTCAGACCTCACACCGTCTCTTGTACCCCAGTCTCTTACCCTGTGCACCCTTCTGCACCAACCTCCATCCTAGAGCCTGCGTCTTCTCCACAGAAGTGTGGCCCTCGACCACTTTCCAAACTCTTGGAGTGGCCCCCACCAGAAACTATTGCCCACCCCTGCTCCTTCCTGTGCGCGCTGCCCCAGTGGTCACTGGGAGTATCGCATCCTTCTGAACAGCCCCCTCCCTCTTCATCTTATGGAAAACAGTCCCTTTCCTGGCACGTCCACACTCTGACTTTGCTGCAAGTAATGATCAGAGGAAGCTGCAGCCCGAATTTGGTGGAGCTAGCTCTTGCCATTTAGGAGGAGTTCTTGGACCCATGGACTCACAGGCGGACAGACACGTTTCTATAATAATACATGACATCACCCCGGAGCCAGAGATTCTGCCTGTGGTTATGGTGTCCTGGGTTGGTAACTACAGCAACAGGAAATCATCCAGTGGCTCTCAGAGTGTAGGGTTGGTTCACACAACTAGCTTTTCTACGGCTATGTGCTGTCTAACTTCATTATCCCAAAGCATGGGGCTTCCATCCAAATTAATAAATCAGCTAATGCCTAGCTCTTTTCAGCCATAGATCTCACAGCCCTTAGCAGAGGTATCAGTACCCCATTTTACATAGGTGGGAAACCAAGGCACAGAAGGGAACACGACTAGCCAAAAGTCACCCAGCAGGCCAACAGCAGAATTGGGAATTTAAAGTAGAATTCTGAGTCCAGCCAACTGAAAAAATCTGTTACTTGCTTGGGGTACATCTAGACTGCGGGGGTTTCTGGGATACCAGAGGTATCCCGGAAAAATTCTGCTGCATCCAGGGAACACGTTCACTCTTCTGCTTTTTTTTGTGGAAGAGCAAATGCGCTCTTTCAGGGAGTCCTGTATACCTCATTCTAGACGGGGCCAAATGGCGGAAAAGCAATGGGAAAAAGCTACGCAAATTGCAGGGTGCAATTTGCATAACTTTTTCCGAGAAAAGGCTATAGTGTAAACCTAGCCTTGTTCTAGTTTAATTGTAACCCTGGTGCATGCAAGACTTGCCCTCTGTAAGCACAATAGTAAAGTTTGTATAAAGTTAAAACAAGGGTAAGGATTGTTTGTCCTGCATGGTTTACACAGACACGCCCAGGTTGCTCTGTGTATTCACACACGCCTGCGCTCACTCGCCCAGGGCAGTTCTTTCAGAATACTTGGATGGTAAAGGCGGTTGGCTTGTTTTACATCACGCTGCTATATACTAGAAACAGCCTCATCTCAAGTGACAAGTACTTGCAAACTAAGAAGCTGGGTGCATTCCTGAGTTAGGCTGCCCCCACAGGCAATGTTGCAACAGTTATGATGACAAGCTGCTCTCCCTACACCTTGGATACTGATTTATTTCGGGTGCCATTTCCCACAGACTTGGCACTGCTTTGCTGCCCTTCAATAAAATACAAGAAACCTACAGCCTTTGGAACAAATAGGGATCATGGATCCAAGCAGTGTTCCCTGGAAGCCAGGAGAGACTGAAATGCCGCCCAACTGATTAGCAGAGCACCCACATGTGTTTCTAATGGTGGTGCCCATCCACCCATGCCTCAGTGCACATAACAAAATTTATTCCATGCACTGATAGGAAAAAAAACTAGAGGATACATTGCATCCAGGTTATTTCAATTCCCCTCATGGGGAGCGCAGAGAAACAGACCCAGTTTCAGGTACAATTGATGTTAGGGTTTTATCTTGCCGCCAGAGGACAGAAGGGGGATCCAAGATTGGAGTTTGGGAGTGTCGGGGCTGGGTTAGGGATCGAAGGGGTGTCTGTTGAGCATGGCAGAAGGTCTTTGCCCAAGAGAGGAAGGCACTGCAGTGCTTCCTAAAGGCAGCCAACCCTCAGGGTCACCCCTGCCCCTCTGGGCATTCATTCCATGCCCATGTCCCCCCTTTCAGATTTGGTACGAACCCTGCTTACCTGCGTATCTGAAATGTGCAAGCAGCAGGGATGGGCATGGGCTGTCTCTGCCAGATGCCAGAGACTCGTTTGCTAGGGCGTTCTGCAAGGAGCGAGAGCAAAAGGGGCCTGCATGCGGCTGGAACAATCTGTCTGCACAACGTGGAGAGAGATTGAGGCAAATGTTAGTGAGCTCTGGATGAAAAGTGGCCTGGGTCTGGCTGAAGCTTTTCACCACTTAGCTTCAGGGGCACTGACTTAATGCAGAGATTCCAGGAACAGAAGGGAGGTTGTGATCATCTCGTCTGACCTGTGTAGCACAGGGATAGACCTGCCCTGCAAGAATCCTTAGAGCAGAGCAGTGAGAAAAATATCCCATCTTGATCTAACCAGTGTGGGTGATGGAGAATCCATCCAGCCCCTGGAAAGCTGCTCCCAATGGTTAATTACTCCACTATTAAAAACAACGACTTATTTCCACTTTGAATTTGTTTGGGTTCCACTCCCGGCTCTGTGAGAATGAAGAGCCCATTCCCACATACCTATTCCCCATGGCCCTAGTTACAGGCTGTAAACAAGGCAGCCCTTCACCTGTTCTTTGCTAACATGAATCCATAGAGCTCACCGAGGCTCTGTCTAGACAACAGGCTTCTTTCGGAAGAACCTTTTTTCAGAAGAGATCTTCCGAAAAAACTTCTGAAACAGAGCGTCCACACACAAAAGCGCATGAAAAAAGTGATCTGCTTTTTTGAAAGATAGCTCTCTCGCATTTAAGGTGTGATTCCTATGGACGGAGTGGCCATCAGGGCACTTGTGCTTTTTCCTCTTCTTTCAAAAGAACTCCCTCTTCCCCGAAATAAAAGAGTTATTTCGGAAAAAGGCTTCTTCCTCGTAGAAAGAGGGTTACCAATGCCGGAAAACCCCTCTGCTCTTTCGATTTACTTTCGGAAGAATGCAATTGCAGTGTAGATGTAACTCAGGTTTTGTTGGAAAACTCTGTAGTGTAGACATACCCTGAGTCCCTCGCTCAAGGGCAGGCTTTCTAACCCTTTACCCCTTCTTGTGGATCTTCTCTGAGCCAGCTTCAACAAAACCCTCTCCTTACTGGCTTGTAGGCAGCAGAACTGGGCACAGGATCTCACCAGTTATTTATTTACAATATTTTTACGCCACCTCTCTATTTAAAATATTAGAGGCAGCTTACAGAATTTTAACACCACAATATAAATGTGTAAAAAATTAAAATACGAGACCCCAGGGGGGCATAAAACCTGCTAAGACACCTTGAGAGGAGGGACACACACATGCACACACAGACTCAAACACCAATAAAAGCAGGAGTAAAATGGGGGCTTCAGCCTGGCGCTGAAACAATGCCGGTATTGGCGCCATGTGACTATCCCGGGGAAGAGAATTCCACAGCCTGGGAGCACAAGCTGAGAAGGCCCTGCTCTGCGTAGATGTTAATCTTATCTCCACAAGTGAAGGAACAGGGAGAAGAGCTTCCCCAGCTGACCTCAATCCCTGGGCAGGTTCATATGGGAGAAGACAGTCCTTCAGATAACCCAGACCCAACCTGTTTAGGGCTTTATAGGGTATAACCAAGACCTTAAATTGTGCCCGGAAACATACCGGAAGCCAGTGCAGCTACTGGAGCGCCGACATAACGTGCTCCGTATAACGAGTATTAGTTAAAACTCGAGCAGCCGCATTCCGGACCAGTTGAAGTTTCTTTAGCGGCAGCCCCACATAAAGTGCATGATAGTAATCCAGTCGGGATGTAACAAGAGCATGGATCACTGTGGCCAAGTCATGCTTGTTCAGGAAGGGTCGCAGCTGGTGGATCAACCGAAGCTGCCCAAAGGCTCTCCTGGACACCAAAGAAATTTGCTTCTCAAATGTTAAAAAAGGGTCCAGCAGGACTCCCAAGCTGCGTACCTGCAGGGGGAGCGTAACCCTGTCTAGAACAGGTACCATGCCACATTCCCGAACAGATGGCCTCCTGATCCAAAGGACTTCGGTCTTATCTGGATTCAGCTTCAGCTTATTTAACCTCATCCTGTCCATCACCACCTCCAGACACCAGTTTGGATCAGCCGCTGCCACACCTGGTTTTGATGTCACAGGGAAATAGAGTTGGGTGTCATCTGCATATTGATGGCACCTTCCTCCAAAACTCCTTATGACCTCTCCTAGCAGCCTCATGTAGATGTTAAACAGCAAAGGGGACAAGATGAAACCTTGTGGGACCCCATAGCAACAATCGCCACGGGGTGATAGAATCACAGAACACTAGAATTGGAAGGGACCTCGAGAGGTCATTGAGTCTAGTCCCCTACCCCCATGGTAGGACCCAGCAGCATCTAGACCATCCCTGACAGATGTCTATCTAACCTGCTCTTAAATATCTCCAGTGCTGGAGATTCCACAACCTCCCTAGGTAACTTATTCCAGTGTTTGACCACCCTGACAGTTAAAGTTTTTCCTAATTTCCAACCTAAACCTCCCTTGCTGCAGTTTAAGCCCATTGCTTCTTGTCCTATCCTCAGAGGCCAAGGAAAACAATTTTTCTGCCTCCTCCTTGTGACACCCTTTTAGATACCTGAAAACCGCTATTATGTCCCCTCTCAGTCTTCTCCTTTCCAAACTAAACAAGCCCAGTTCTTTCAGTCTTCCTTCATAGGCCATGTTCTCTAGATCTTTAATCATTCTTGTTGCTCTTCTCTGGACCTTCTCCAATTTCTCCACATTTTTCTTGAAATGTGGTGCCCAGAACTGGACACAATACTCCAACTGAGGCCAATCAGCGCAGAGTAGAGCAGAAGAATGACTTCTCGTGTCTTGCTCACAACACACCTGTTAATGCAGCCCAGAGGATGTTTGCTTTTTTTGCAACAGCATCACATTGTTGACTCATATTTAGCTTGTGGTCCACTATGACCCCTAGGTCCCTTTCCGCAGTACTCCCCTCTAGACAGTCGCTACCTATTCTGTGTGTGAGAGACTGATTGTTCCTTCCTAAGTGGAGCACTTTGCATTTGTCCATATTAAACTTCATCCTATTTACCTCAGACCATTTCTCCAGTTTGTCCAGATCATTTTGAATTATGACCCTATCCTCCAGAGGAGTTGCAACCACTCCCACCTTGGGATCATCTGAAAACTTAATAAGCGTACTATCTATGCCAATATCTAAATCATTGACAAAGATATTGAACAGAACTGGTCCCAAAACAGACCCCTGTGGAACCTCACTTGTTCTGCCCTTCCAGCTGGATTGTGAACCGTTGATAACTACTCTCTGGGAACAGTTATCCAGCCAGTTATGCACCCACCTTACAGTACCCCCATCTACGTTGTATTTGCCTAGTTTATTGATCAGAAGATCATGCGAGACCATATCAAATGCCTTATGTCGAATAGCAGCCCCCTAGCTCCACCTTCTGAAAGCGCCCCAACAGGTAAGACTGGAACCACCACAAAACAGTGCCTCTGATACCCAGCTCCGCCAGGCACTCCAGAAGAATCCATGGTTGATGGGATCTAAAGCTGCCGAGAGGTCCAAAAGAATTAACAGGGACACACTCCCCCATGTATCCCCCGGCATAGGTCGTCTACCAGGGTGACCACAGCAGTTTCGGTTCCAAAACTTGGCCTAAGGCCAGACACAAATGGATAATCCGTTTCTTCCAAGAAAGCTTGGAGTTACAATGCCACCACCCGCTTGAGTACCTTGCCCAAGAAGTTCCACACACAGAGGTAAAATAACCTCTCCGCTCCTTCTCCTGTTGCCGGGAAAGTGGGTCCTTGTGACCTAAGAGCCTCCCAGGGCTGTGGCCAAGAGGCAGACTGCTGCGAGGAAAGGAGTTCCAGCTGGCCTGACCCATTCAGCCTAGCCCCACTGCCCTTCAGGCAGCCAGGGCCTGGCCACGGGATCCCCCTGGGTGCTCATGTTCAGAATCTCTGCTTCCCAGGACAGAATCCCCCACCCTGTACGTATGGCCCACAGTCTTTGTTTCTCAGTGATACAGCAGGGCTGGAGAGCAGAGGGGGCGATAAAAGACCTAGGCTTATCAAGGTGTGGTTACTAGCAGACTAGGGAAGGTTACTGCCGGTTAATTCAAGTACCTGTAGTCAATGAAGGCCCTGTCAGGAACATAATGTGATACAGCAGGCTAATTAGGGCAGCGGTCTGTGTAGAGTAGGAAGCACCTGTAGCCACTTACGGCCCAGCCCAGAATCTAAAAACACCATATTACCCAAGCAGGGTGGGGTCATCCAGGAAGAGCAAGGCACAGGAGAGGAGCAGGGTGAGAAAAGAATTACCCAGCCCCATGCCTCTGCCTTCCCTGCTCCTGCAGCAGACCCTGATGGTCCATTTGTTCCTTTCCCTTGCTCACGGGGCACTCCGGTCAGCTGCAGGAATGCACATGGCCTCACCCGAGAGCCACTCCCGGGCAGCCCTTCCTCTAACTAGCCGCGCTGGCGTACCTAAAACGCACGGGCAGCGCTCTGACTGGCTGCAGAGGGAGCGCCCGGCTCTCACAGGCAGTGCTGGGTGCAGTCAGTGTGCACCTCCCTGCACGGGCCCTGGCTTTACGTGTGTGTCACTTTAGTAACACCGGCAGGAAAACAATGATGCGGCTGGAAAGCAAAGGAACCCGGCAGCCCTGCACGTGGGCGACGGTAACAAAATGTCTCCTGGGCCGCACGCAGAACCCCAATGGGCTGCCGGTTGCCCCCGCTGCTCTAGACGATGCTTATGTACTGGATAAGGAAACTGTTAGGAATGGTAAACCTGTGTGCCAGGTGGAAATGCACGTGGAGTTTGTCACTGGGGTTAGGAATATTCTCAAATAACGTGCAGTTCACGTGTCTCCTTCCTAAGGGTCTGGGCTGTGCTTGCCCAAGCAACCTGCATGTTCCTGAGCTATGGAGCAATCCCACTGCTGGGAGTTGATGAATAGCATCAGATTAAAAACCCCACTTCGTCTGATCTCTCCCAGCCCTGCCTACACCCACGGCCGCCTCAGGACTCAGAGCTGACTGCGCCTCTGCCACAGACAGCCCTTCTGTCACGGACAAGAGGCGCCATGCACTGAGCGCTGCTTGGCCCTCGTGAGCTCTTCGCCAGCGGCAGGTTTATGGCAGGCAATGGCTGAAGAAGGTGCAAGGGGCTTCGGCAGTCCCATCTCACTGTCTTTTTCCGGGAGCGGGTTTCTCATAAACTACCAGATGGGCGCGGTGAAGGCTTTATGGGAACTGGCGCCTGACCTCCTGAGATCAGCCTCTAAGGTGTATGGAGCATCGTGTGGGTCACTGGTAGCGGCAGCACTGGCCTGCGATGTGGACCTCGGTAAGGAAGGTGTTGATTTACTTGATTCTGCAGGGGGGTGTTTCCTTGGGCACGGAACATGCAGCTGGAAAGGACCTCAGGGGATCACTGCTGGTTCCCCATGACTGGTCTGTGGGCCAGCACTGGCCCCTGAGATCCCCTGGAGGCAGTTTAGGAAGGCAGGAAGCTGGTCCCTGCAGTGCTCCCTCTAACTTTTCCGTCCCCGAGCAGAATGAATTTTATGTGCACCGATGTCAAGGGGACGTGTGGCACAGAGGGGATGTGTGGCACATCACCTTCATATTGGTGCACATAACAGCAGTCATGTGGTGGGAGCATGGCCATTGGGACATCAGGAACTGCGAAGGATGGGGCGGTGCTGAACAACGTGCAGAGGAGTGGATGCTTGGGGCAAACAGGATCAAGTGGCTTTCCTGGGGAATCTCTAGGGGGGATGAGTGTAAGTCGCCCCCTCTGGCTATGCAATGAGCAGTGCTGGGAGCACAGACTGGATGTCGTGGGTGGAGGCAGCAGCCCCGAAGAGAAGACTGGAGGGGCTGGATCAAGGCCAATGTGTATGATGACAGTAGGAGAAATGAGAACTGGATGGGCCATAACCGGCACAATTACTGCCTCCCTCATGCCTGCTCCTTGGGCCTGGGGTCTTATCTCCTTTGTCTCCCTGGTGAAGCTGGTTCAGCAAGTGTCCTGGAGCTTGTCAGCCCAGGCTGATCACACATCCCCAGTGCACCTGCTCCAGCCTGCTGGTGGTGCCTGCGTTAAGGCCCCAGCGCTGCGCAGGGTGGCTGGAGTGTCTAGAGGAGGCAGCAGGTCTGCATGCTCTGTGCACTGTTGGGTGTTAGGATACAGCAACACTTGTCTGTTCCCTTAACTCATCAGTTCCTTCCTTTAGAAATAAAAGGCAGGACTATGCAGCACTTTAAAGACTAACAAGATGGTTTGTTAGGTGATGAGCTTTCCTGGGCCAGACCCACTTCCTCAGATCAAAGGAAGTGGATCTGGCCCATGAAAGCTCATCACCTAATAAACCATCTTGTTAGTCTCTAAAGCGCTGCATAGTCCTGCCTTTTGTTTCACCTAGACCAGACTAACAGGGCTGCATCTCTATCACTTTCCTTTAGAAATGAGCGTGATGATGGGGGAGGGGAGGCTTGTCCTTACTCCAGCCAAGCTGGCTTTCAAAGGAGGCTTTGCTGGGGACATGTACAATTGGACCAAACCCAGGGCCTGCCTCGTCATGTCTGTGGCGAAGCACCCTGGGGAGCGTCAGGTACAGCCTGGCAATATATTCAAGCACCTTGAGTCACAGTCGCTCTGTGATGCAACAGCTGGAGCCTGCTCCGGGGAGTGAAATCTGCGACTCCGAGAACCCTGAGCGAAAGCCCCCGAACCCTTTTCGTTCCTGCCACAGGGCTTTGGCTCAGGGCTTTGTGTGAAAAGGGCAGGGGAGGAAAGGTTTGCTTTCTGTTTTCTCCGGGTATTTCCTGCTGACCCGACTCCCCCCGCCGGAAAGGCTGCGGAAACTCGGCTTCACACTCTTGTGAGCACCGAGAAGACAGGCGCTGAGATTCTTGGAAACCGTCTTGCCACAGAGCCCAGTGCTGGGTTAGAAGGGTTCCTGCTGCTAATCACCCAATCGTCACCGCAGGCTACCAGGAATCCAGGCGAGCCAAACGTTCCGCTGACGATCTCCTCACTGGTGGGCAGTCAGAGCCACCAGGACGCAGTCGTTACTATTACAAGGTCACAGACTTTGAACCGACAACCCAAATAAAAGGCTTACAGCCTGGGGGAGGGGGAGTAGATTGCACTGTAAGAGGGCACGTGCCCCAATAATCTGACCAGGTTCTTAATAATAATTCATGTGGGCCAATAGTGGATATTACCGAGCACATCACTGGGGAAGGAGTTAGTGATGGGACTGTTTGGCACATTTTGACTCTGGATCTGTGTAAATACTTGGGCTCAGCTCTCCTGGGGTTCTGATCCAGTTAAATGAACTATTAAGTTATTCAGGTATCAAATTAACTGGAAGGTGGGGAGCCAAATTCTGTATGTGAACAACCCGCCCCTTCACTCGCTTAACCTTAGGCAATACGCATCTTGGATCAGGGACCACTGCATTACTTGTGTGAGCAGCACCTCGCCCTGTGGAACCTTGGACTGGGCATTCTAGGGACTGCCCCACGACAAGGCACAGCAGCGTCCTAGTCTCCCGACTTTAAAATATTCCATTCAATAGGTTCTCATCATGGCAGCATCTGCTATCAGGTCATGAGACTAGAGTGTGTTCCTTTGTAACAGCTGGAGAGTGTGATCCTTATTCCTTCCCAGGTCTGATAGAAGAACTATTTCATGAAGCTCTCCAGGAAACCAAGAAGGCCAGTATTCTCACCCTCTGTCCGGGTTACCGTATGCTTCGGATCATCGAGAAGGGGATACATAAAGTGCTGTCGGAGAACTCGCACCAACTGGCATCAGGGAAGCTTTATGTTTCCCTCACGCGGCTGTCTGATTTGCAGAACATTGTTGTGTCGGAGTACAGGTCGAACAAGGAGCTGGTGCAGGTAAGGGGGGCTGTGTGTCCTGCACATTGTAAAGAAATTAAACTGATGATGAGTGACAGAAAAGACAACCGAGTTTATTAGTGAGAGCAGAACTCTGGTGAGCTGAACTCAAACTGCAGGTGTAGGCTGGGAGGGGAGAATTCACCACTGTCCAGTTCCACGGAGACTCCACCGTCTGCTGAGCCCCAGACAAGTGTATCAAGTTATGAGCAAAATACTTCATCAGCTCTAACGCTCATTGGTTATTTATCTAGTGGCCATTTGGAGATGGAGGCAGAAGCCACATAAGAGGATAATCAATGAGATGCAGGAATACCAGGGTACAAAATCTATTGGAAAAAAAGAACAGGTTGTGCTGGTGTATGAGACAGAAAGGGTAGAATCAAATATGGTGAAAATCTTAAATGAACCAAACAGTACTATGAAATCTCTATGCATAGCAATTCCTTACTCTAATAATAATATAGCTGTAGAGATATATTACAGGCCACTTGACACATATGACACTATGAAATGTTCAGGGAGATTAGAGAGGCTATACAAATAAAAAAACTCCATAATAATGGGGGATTTCAACCCATATTGACTGGGTACACATCACCTCAGAACGAGATGCAGAGATGAAGTCTCCTTGACACCTTAAATGACAGCTTCTTGGAGCATCAAATCTTAGGAACCACAAGAAAAGAGGCAGTTCTTGATTTCATCCTAAGTGGAGCACAGAAACTGGTCCAAGAGGTGAATATAGCTGGACCGCTTGGTAATAATGACCATAATATAATTAGACTTAATATTCCTGTTGTGGGGAAAGCATTACAGCAGACAAACAATGAAGCATTTAATTTCAGAAAACAAGGAAGTTAAACAGAAATTAAAAGTACAGAGACAAAAGTGAAATCCCTGAAAGCTACATGGAAACTTTCAAAGACACTATTATAGAGGTTTACCTTAAATTTATGCCCCAAATTAAAAAACAAAGTAAGAGAACTAAAAAGAGTGCCACTGTGGCTAAATAATCAAGGGGGCTGGCCTTCTAAGGTCTCTTCCAGAACTATGGTTCTATGAGTCCATGAAAAGAAGTAGGGAAGAGACAAAAAGGCATCATTTTAAAAGTGGAAGTTAAGTCCTAGAGAACAGAATGAAGCACAAACACTGTGAAATGAAGTATAAAATATAATAAGGGAAGCCGAAAAAGAATCTGAAGAGCAGCTAGCCAAAAACTCAAAAGTAAAAGCAATTTTTTTAAGCAATCAAAAGCAGGAAGCCTGCTAAACAACCAGTGGGGCCCCTGGATAATCAAGATGCCAAAGGAGCACTCAAGGATGATAAGGCCATTGTGGAGAAATGAAATACATTCTGTGCATTGCTCTTTGCGGCTGAGGATGTGAGGGAGATTCCCAAACCTGAACTATTCTCTTTAGGTGACAAATCTGAGGAAATGTCCCAGATTAAGGTGTCAGAGGAGGTTCTGAAACAAACTGATAAACAAAACCTTTAATAACCTCTTGAAATTCAGTCCTCCTTTGACTCCATTGCGACAATGCCTTAGAGCTAGCCCCATATGGAAGAAAAGCTTCATTATGCCCACTTTACAGGTAGGAAAAAGTGAAGCACAGAAGAGGGAAGTGACTTGCATAACTCCCATAACAAATCAGTGGCAGAGAATAACCTGCCCCTTTCCTGGCCCACTGGGAAGTGCAACTAACACACACAAAAGCAGCAAAAGAGATTGCACGCAAACTGCTGGCAATGGCCCAGCATCAAGTCAACCCATTTTCCCCTTTACGCTGCCCTATCGTGCCACTCTGTGGAGTTACTTGTGCCATAGGTGCAGCATTTTCAGAGGGAAACATTGTTTCTTGTTTGAGCTCCTAAAATGCTTCTCTGGTTCTCTCCTCACAGGCATTAATCTGTAGCTGCTTCCTTCCTGTCTTCTGTGGCTGGAGCCCTCCCTCCTTCAGAGGCGTGGTGAGTGCCCTTTGCCAACTCTCTGGTGGGGAACGTTTCTGACCCACCAAACAGTGGGCTGACACAACTCTTAGGCATGCAGGTGGTGTGTGCAGCCCTTACTGCCTGAGGGGCTTGCGGGTTATTTTGCCAAAAAACATTTTTGTCAGTTTCAATCCATGGGTCTTCACGCTCCTTAGGTCTGATGCAAGTTTCCAGTTGGTTAGAAGCGGTGGAGGAGGCAAAAAGTGTAAATGAAACCCGCATGTGCTGGAGCCATTAGCCCTACCATGCGCCCAGCTAGCACAAATTTGTATTCATGTGCAGTGCACAGATAAGGACCTGTCCTGAACCCAGGTCAACACAATGGCATCTAGGACCTAGGGACCATGGTCTCACCAGTTGTGAATTAGGGTAATTCCAGTAAACATAATGGAACTGTGCTGATCCACTCCCTGGATCTCTTTGATGAATCCCAATCCTTTGCCTTAGCCACAAGACTACCCTTCCTTCAATGGCATGAGTTACATAAAGGCTTGATTCTCATTTGCACTAAGACAGTGCAGATGGGCCTTAAAATGGGCATAATAAATGTGATCTGCATCCCAGTGTTAAGCAGCCTTAATGTAAATGAAAATTGGGCCCGTACTTTCCTATTTTACATGTCTAAGTTGTGATCTGGATCTCCTAATGGGCTTTGGCTCTTTTGTTAAGGCCTGCCCCTGAGATAGTGCTGCGATCCACACAGACGATGAACCATTACCTGATTCAAACTCCATGTCTTCTCAGCGCTACATTGATGGAGGTATGACGAACGTGCAGCCTGGCTCTGACTCAGAAACCATCATTAAAGTATCCCCTTACACCGGAGAAGTCGACATCTGCCCCCGCGACTGTCCTGCCTATTTCAGCTGCATCAACTTCTTCCGAAGCACCTTCCAGCTCTCATTTGAGAACTTGAGCAGGCTCAGTTATAGTATTTTCCCACCCAGTCCTCCAGTGAGTAGCCTCAGAAACTGCACAGTGCCACATTGTTCCAGTATTGCCAACCCCAAACACATTAGGCTCATAAATAAACTCCCCTCCCAAATCACCATTGGCTTAAAAAAAATCACGTGCCATAGGAAAAAAATCTGTGTAGGTTCTATTTGCCTTCCAAGGTGTAAGCCTTTGGAACTGACTGTCCTTTAATGCTGAGTGGTTTCCCCTGCAGGTGCTACATGAGTTTTATCTCCAAGGATACCATGATGCTGTTTTCTTCTTACAGAGGCACAGTAAGTGCTCGGAAGGGGGGGGGGGGGATCTGTGTGAAGTTTATGGGGTTATTTGTGAAGACATAATGGTTGTAATTATTAATAGGGGAGAACGGGACAAAAAATGGAATTGACAAGAAAATTCTGCAGCAGACACCTCTGCATTGTGACAAAGGTACAGGATCTGTGTTTCTTCTCTCCTGTTGGTTTTTCACTAGCTGAGTAACATTATGCTGGCAGCATCAAATTTAAACATATATCCCCAAGTCTCAGAGGAGTAGCTGTGTTAGTCTGTATCTGCAAAAACAACAAGGAGTCCTGTGGCACCTTACCCCAGTGTTCAGCATAGCAAATGAAATCAAAGGTAAATAAAGTCTCTGCCTAAAGACATTAGTAATGTTAGACAAAGCATAAACAAAGGAAGAGATTAACAAAGGTGATACGAATTGGGTTATTTAAACACAGTGGCTGCGTCTAGACTGGCATGATTTTGCGCAAATACTTTTAATGGAAAAGTTTTTCTGTTAACAGTATTTGCACAAGAGAGCGTCTACACTGGCATGTGCTTTTGCGCAAAAGCATCCGTGCCCAATATAGACATTTTAGCCATCGGGCTTTCTTGCGCAAGAAATTAAGGTTCCTGTCTACACTAGCCTCTTGCACAAGAGGGCTTATGCCTGAGCGGGAGCATCAAAGTATTTGCGCAAGAAGCACCAATTTTGTACATTACAAAGTCAGTGTTCTTGTGCAAATTCTCGCGGCCGGTGTAGACAGGCGGCAAGTTTTTGCGCAAAAATCTTGCCAGTCTAGATGCACCCTTTATGTCTGCCAGATTCAATAGCTACTTGGATTCTGGTACATTAAAGGCACAGGCTACAGAACCATGGTCCAGAATTGAATTCAAGATTCTATTTTTGTTTGAAAAAGAAGGTTGTTGCCAATCCTCATGGTTGAGAATCCCATCTTAAACTTAAAATCAACTGAATGCAAACCCAAGCTGAAGTGTGTTCCTGAATCTGCAACTGGAAAAAAATAGCTGTTTTATATTAACCCATTCAACTCATGACAATGCTCAAACTTACTAGCATTAGTTATTTCACAGGCTCTCTTATTTTTTTTAAAACCTTCCAGCTAGTGTGTCTATTCCATAATCACATGCAGCATTTGGCATTAATTGCACTTTCACCAAAGCCTTCATTTTAAAATATGAATAAAGAGGTCACAAAGGGTGTGTCTAGACTACAGAGTTTTTTTAAAAAATGTGGCCTTTTTTCCCCCCAAAAAACCACCTTCCCCTGCATCTAGACTGCCGCCGTGTTCCTTCAAAATTAAAATTGAAAGAACGCAGCCGTTTTTTCGACCGCAGTAAACCTCATTTTATGAGGAAGAACACCTTTTTTTGAAAGCGCTCTTTTGAAAAAAGGTGTTATTTAATGCAAACAGGGCTTTTTTTTGAAAGAGAGCATCCAGACTGCCTGCTTGCTTTTTCAGAAGTACTAGTTGTAGTCTAGACACTTTTTCAAAAAAGGCTTTTTCAAAAGTATCTCTTGAAAAAGCCTCTTTTGAAAGAGGTTTGCAGTCTAGTCCTAGCCAGAATTACCAGTCATAGGATCGTAAGACTGGAAAGGACCTTAATAGGTCATCTAGTCTAGTGGTTCTCAAACTTTTTTCATTTGCAGATCCCTAAAAAGTTTCAAATGAAGAAGAGAACCCCTCTGGCAATCTTAAGACATAGTCTGCAGGTTGAGAACCACTGATCGAGTCCACTCTCCTGCACTCAAGACAGGACTAAACAACTAGGCCAATCATGACAGGTGTTTGTCTCTAGCCTGTTCTTAAAAACCTCCTGTGATGGGTCATTCCACAACCTTCCTAGGCAATTTATTCCAATGTTTAACCCCCGAGAGGTAGGAAGTTTTTCCTAATGTCCAACCTAAACCTCCCTTCCTGCAATTTAAGCCCATTGCTTCTTGTGCTGTCCTCAGAAGTTAAGGAGAATACATTTTCATACTATTCTAACAGCTTTATGTATTTGAAAAGTGTTACGTCCACCTTCACTCTTCTCCAGATTAAACACTTTTTTCCATCTTCCCTCATAGGTCATACTTGGTAGATCTTTATCATCATTTTTGTTACTCTCTTCTGAACTTCCTCCAACGTGTCCGCATCTTTCCTGAAATGGGGCAGCTGGAACTGGACACAATACTCTAGCTGAGGCCTAATCAGCCCGGAGGGGAAGAGTTACTTCTCATGTCTTGCTTACAACATTCAGTCTATTCCACCCAAGCACAAGGTCAGATGAGGCACAAGAGCAAACGATGTGATGGGAAGACTAGCCAAGAGAGATTGGAGGACAAAGAGGAAAACAAGGTTGCTTGGCAGATGGAAAAAGGGAGGATGTTTCATTTATAGCCACAGCACAGAGGCATGGAGGATGAAATGAAGGGTTTGGAGTTGTCTGTGTTACTGAATATAGGATGGCTAGTTACAATTGAGAGAGAATATTTTGAAAAACCCCCAACTATCAGGAAAATATCTGTCATCTGTGCGTTGTCCCTGAGAGGGAATGATGAGGTTTACATGCTGTTCAACATTAATATGCACTGCGGTCTAAAATCCATTTGAGGCAGGCACTTCAGACTAATCAGTACATTACCAGTCCCTGCAAGGTTCACACCTTAACCTATGGCCTAGGACTTAACAGGGTTAACAAGAGCAAGTGAAGAGGGATGGAGACCAGCTTCCTAAACAGTCAAAGAAAGGAAGTACACTGCTCTGACCTTCATTGATCCTCTATATTTGGAAGGCTCTTCACTGTTACCTTTACAGAGTACGGGGCACATTTATGAAACAGACTCCTATCTTCTGCCAAGTTGTACTTTTCCCTATTCTACCACTGCTGCTGTGTTACTGGGCCTAATGGATAGAACAGTGGGCTAACGACAGACTAGAGTTCCTTTTCCAAATCTGCCATTAGCTTAGTGTGCAACCATGGGTAAGTCATTTCACTTCAGTGTTCCTCAGTGTCCCATTTATCTGCTTTGTGAAATCAGAAGGGACAAAGAACAGATTTTTAGTTCATCCATGAATCACATTGTTCTACCAAGTTGACCGCAATTTTAAAGTCCAATAAAAGGAGTTCTGTGATCCTTTAGGATAAGGCAGCCGTAGGAAATGGTCAACTGGAGAGTTATCTAGCAGAACAGATTGGCGAGGCCTCTGATCAGACTAGCCTGTTTTATGAAGCTGGAAAGCAATGCATGGATATTTATTAAATATATGCAGTGCTTATTAGTGCCCCAGTACTGAACTGCATGTGTGCTTACTGCACTGAGTCAAGTGAAGCATACTGATGCCCAGTTGTGGAAGTTGCCTTTATTAGAGTCCCATCTGTTACTTGCCTTTCATCCAAGGATATGAGTGTGCTCTATAAACATGAATCCCACCGCACCTGTTCCCATTTTACAGATGGGCAAAAAGGAGCCGAGAGAGCAGTTACGTTTCACAACCAAGGTCTCACAGCAGTGAAAGAAGCAAAGACAGATCTTCTTACTTGGTTTTTAGCTGTCCCATAAGTCAGCCTGTCCCTAGTTAGCGCAAGAGTATGTATATGTGAGGACATGAAAACCTTTGTCCCATACAACTTTATGCTCTTGGTAACTAAATATTGCAATGCTATAAACACATTTCTGCAAACCTCTTTAGTAGATTTCACTGAGATTGATACATCAGAATGAAAGCTGGGACTAGATCTCAGGGGCCTGGGCTCCCTGTAACTCACTAACCATTAATCCTTCCATGAAGAAGAGAAGCTGAAAAATTTTTAGAGAAGCCAAGGAATTAGGCATCCTCTGGAATTTCTGGCGGAAATACCCATCTATCTTCAGTATGTAAATTAAGTCTGTATAGCAAATAAGGCTGGGGTTTGCTATTTTTATTGTTTTTCCAGAACGCACCAAGTGATTAATCAAAGAGTCCAAATCCCATGTCCTCGTCAGACTCCTCAGATTCTTCCTTTTTCTCTTCCTCTTTCTTCTCTTCTGGAAGTCAAAGAAGGTGTAAATTAATATTTGCAAGTCCAGGAGCTCCTGACAAGACAGGAGTTGGCAATAATTTTTGGCCAGGGCCAAAAATTTTTGGAGTGGCCCTGGGCCGCCCCGGAAGGGGCAGGGCCAGGATGCTGCTGGGCTTCCCCATCCCCAGACTATAATTGTTCTGGGGGTGGGGGAGCTCCTTTCCCCCTTTCCCACTAGGCACCCATGCCCCTGGCAGGGCAGGAGGAGGCTTCGTGCACTCCCTGCGCCCCAGGCCAATCAGGCTCTGGGGGCAGGGGAGCTGCGCGATGCTTCCTTCGCCCTGCCCCCACGTACAGCACTTTGAAGTGCCACGTGCTCCTTGCAGGGCGGGGGGGAGGGTGGAAGAAACTCCTTGTAGGCCTGGGGACAGGGAAAGCAGCAGGGCCTCTGCAGGCTGGATCAACCCACTTGGTGGGATGGATCCGGCCCACAGAGGCCCTTTTGCCCACCCTGTGCTAAGAGATGGAATTCTGGACCCTTCTAGTGCGTGTTAATTTTGTGTTTGACTAATGAATGTTGTATGCACACAGACAAATGTAGTACGTATGAATTTAAACAATCCTTTCCCTCCCAACACTTGGGGGCAATAAAAGTTACATTTTAAGGCAATAGTTACACCACTAAGGAAAGAAGATTTGGGCAGGCTTTGGTTTTTAAGGCATATTTTGTGTAAACAGAGGTGACTTTCAACAGTGCTGTAAGACACAGGTGCACAAATCCCATTGACACTGAATGGGATATCTGAGCCTTGCTCCCATACAGCTTCTGAAAATACAGTCCTCAGCCCCCAACATGTTATGCTGAAGTGAAGTCTCTCCTGTGAGAGATCTCCCAGTGTAATCTTAGTTTACAAATTTGCACTGTGTACATTAAAAAAAGAGTTCTACATTTAAGCCAACAACAGCAAGTCCTACAGTTAGGAATGCTGTGAAGGCCTATGCTTCAGGTCAGATTCATGGGATTTTCTGCTGGTGGACAACAAGAGAGCAACATTCCTAACCTCACACACAACCCAGGAATTCCCCTCCCTCAAAAATAAGGCCTACCTGCAAGTGCATCTCCACCAGCAGCTGGAGGAGCAGCAGGGGCTGCAGCAAGAGCACCATCTGCTGGAACACAGGCTAGCCTGGAGAGGCCTATGAAATGAGAGACTTGTAAATAGCACCCGCACAGCCTCATTCTAAGAGCTCTCAAAGTTAAGCAGAATGTTCTGCACTTCGGTAACCTCTCTAAAGAGATTTAGCTTGCCTGTTATGTCCCATAAAAGGGCAACATTTCACACGCAGGGCACAAGTGCACGCCTGGAGCAAGACAGCACTGTATGGGAGAGCTCTTGAGATGAATGAAATAATTGTTAACTTTTGTCTCCCGTGTTTAGTAGAGCCATGAAGGCAACCGCTCTGAAATGCGCACACAGATAAATGATGCCCAAACAGAAAATCCACAAGCAGCTGCACTAGATGTGTAATGCAGTAAGAGAACTTGCTCATTTTGAAGTTCAGTTATTTCAAATCACTTCTTTGCTCATATTAGATGAAAGCTACTTAAAAGTGAGCATTAATCTTGAAGTGTCTTATTTGTAGTGGGAAATTATTTGGTGTGCAGAATGAAAATCAGGCTGAAAACTAATGCACCAAAATGAAACTGGATTTTCAACTTTGCAGTTAATTTATTCCTGAGCTCAAGATCACAGTTTCAGAATTTAGAGCATGGCTCTGAATTATACAAGTTAAACTGCAAAGGAAAAAAATATCCGCAGGCAGTGAAGACCTGAATATTAATCTTTCTGAAAGTCATCACGAGATGAAAAAAATCAATGGTCATTATAATGCAGCACAGAACCAAATCTAAAAAGAATGTAATGAACTTAACACTCAGCATTTAACACCTGTCTTCAAACTTTACTAACACTGACTAATTAATCCACTAAACAGGTCCCCACTCACTGAGGTAGGCATTTTCCACATTTGAGATAGGGAAACATTCAAAAATATGATGTGACTTGTCACAGAAGCAGTGTCACAGGCTACACTGGAACTCAGGAATTCCTGAATCTCAGCCCATGCTCAATCTAGAACAGAATCTTGGTGGCAACTGTATGTTAATGCTTACACAAACATGCATTTTCATAAGAGCAGGAAAATGTAACTGAAAAAGAGTGGCACTGTAATCTGTTGGGGATATATGTTTGAATTTGATAGTCCATCGTGGACCTGTAATTTAACAGAAATGAAAAGTGATTCAAAATTAGTATTAAGTAATGTAGTCATCCTAAATCAAAACTAGTTATAGTCATGTGCCCATAGGCACAAGGAGAGCGTTTTTCCATTTGAAAGGATAAAATAGAGAAATATCCAATTTCCACTTCAAATAAATTGAAGTCAGAGTTGATTTAAGCTCATCTCCTGGTTTAATGCAAGAATCTATATACTCTTTAACAAGCAAACCTGCTTTCAGACACCTATC
The DNA here is from genome assembly GCA_032595735.1 of Pelochelys cantorii. NCBI lineage: Eukaryota > Metazoa > Chordata > Testudines > Trionychidae > Pelochelys > Pelochelys cantorii. The sequence continues at coordinate 17,132,821 of CM064353.1, forward strand.
GTATTTTATTAAGTTTGTAACAGATAATCCGCCTGGAGACACTTCTCAGCAAATCAGTATTTTTGCTGGTGGTTGCTTCAGTTAAGCAAATATGAAACCCAATATTTCCCTTACAGATCAATCCGCAGAAATGCAAATGGACTGATTGCTCCACTTCAGTTCTGCAACAACTGAGTTCTTAAAATATCATCAGTTTTTACCTGAGTTAACAACATCATCAACATCTTTGCCATTCAGTTCACTGAGGACCTTTATTACGAGAGAGAAAGAGAGGTTAAAGCTCAATTCTGGAGTTGTGGGTGTTCAATATGCTTAGGCTCTTGACACAAGCAATTTCTCTGGCATATGCATTACCAGCACTGGGATGCAGAACAAAAAAATTAAACAACGTACTGAGGAGTCAAAGGGACAAACAGTAGCTTAGAGGCAAAGAGTAGGTTTTAAAGAAAGTTTACAAGATCAACTACTCACAGCGATATGAGGATAAAATTTAACAACGATCTAAACAGAACAGTTGTCAGAATGAAGACCACTGGGTTGCAGATACTTCAGGGTAAACACTGCAGCACTGAATGATTGTAATGCTTTAGAAAGGGAAAGAGGTAAGTAGAACCGACATTGACCAGTGCTAAAGATAATTACACAGCACAAACAGTGAAGAACAAACCAGATTCAAAATTTGAAACACATGCAAGTAAGGAAGTGGCTTTAAAAAGAAAGCGTCAGAAGGGTAGCCAAGTTAGTCTGTATAGGATTAACTTAAAAAACAACAAATAGTCTGGTAGCACTTTAAAGACTAACAAAACATGTAGCTGGTATCATGAACTTTCGTGGGCACAATCCACTTCTTCAGATGACCGGAGAGTTGTATGTCCAGAACCAAAATAAAAAGGGAAGAAGGAAAAAAAAAAAAAAAAAAAAAAACCCACACCCAGAGGGGAGGAACAAAAGGAGGCGGTGGGTATATAAATATCAAAGGGAAAACTGAGCTAGTATGTAACAGGCAAAACTGATAATCTATAAGCACCTAAAAACTGGATAGCTAAAAGAAGCAGATAAGGACCATTAGTTAGCATTGAGAGAGGAAGCGTATTAACACCAGAATCTACAGAGACAAAGAACCATTGGCACCTTCATTGTTTGGTTGGTTGATAATGTCCCAGCCATCCGGTATCTCCATTCAAACCATTGGCATGTGAATTAAACTTGTGAATGAACTGTAGTTCCAACCCTTCCCTGTGTATTTGGCTTGTGGAACTGGTCTGTAACAAAACAGCAACTTGAAGATCTCTTAATGAATGACCAGACAAATTAAAGTGTTCACCAACAGTTTAAAAAGAAAGAGACTTCTAGTATGACATGTTCTTGTCTTAGGAGTAATAACTAAGTGCAGTAATGAATCCCTGCACACTTACTTGCTCAACATGTTTTTATCCTGTGTTCCAGTATCAGGCATCATTGAACTCATCAGGCTTTTAAAAATTTAACACTAAAAAAGTTGACCTGAAATCTAAGCACTGAATTATTCCTTTATGTCAAATTTCTCATAACCTACAATTGCTTCAAGTTACTTGAGAACACAACTGTGCAGGGAGGTAGGAAACTGGACTCTGTTCCTGGCTCTGCCACTGAACTATACAGTGACCTTGAACAATTTTTTCCATCCTTCTGTTCCCTTCCCATTTCTGTTCACCCATTCCATGTTTCTCAGAACAGCACCCACAGGATACAGCATCTATTACAGCGGGGACTGCGTTTCAGCCAGCAAAGTTTGGCTCACGGGCTGGATCTGGCCTGCCACTACCTTGGTGCTGGTCACTTTGCATGGTGTGTGGGGGTGGGGCAGACAGGGAGCCTGTCTGAAGATCCCAATGGGCTGCTAGCTGAGAGCTGCCTAAAATAAGCTGGTCCCAGCCAGAGCTGACACTTGGCGCCCCAACTTCACCCTCCCTACAACCCTCTGCACCCCTGCTCCTATACCCCCTTGCAGGTGCTCCATCTCAATCCCCTCCCCAAGTTACAACCCCCTCACAGATGCTGCACTCCCTTCTACACCCGTCCAGGTCAGAATCCTCCCCTGTATCCTTACCCACTCCTGGGCCCAGCATCCCAATCCCCACCCCAGGTCACAACCCCGCCTTCACCCAAACTCCCTCGCAGAGCCCACATCCTCCCCTGAATCCCAATCCCCTACCCCAAGCTCCCTTCTGCACCCAACCTCCATCTCAGACTTCGCACCTCCACCATTGATATCATGGAAGAGTGCAGCCCTTGACCACTTACCAAATTCTTGGAGTGGCCCCTCCATCAAAAATTGCTGCCCACCCCCACGCTAGGCGCTACAAGTAAACGAACAGCCATTTACATGGACAGAGTCTCTCACTGATGGTGATGTATAAGGACTCAGCAAATACTACAAGGGAATATGTATAAGCGAGGTCAGACCAATGTGAGAACTACACACAGAGTTACACAGGGGATAGGAAAATTGTCCATAACAACTGCAGGCTGCTATAACTTGCCAGGAGTTAGTGTCCCTTGCTTCAAAGTGGTTAAGGGCCGCAATACAAATTTGCTGCCAACTTGCTCTGACATGGGTTGTTTTCCAGCTGCCATACCCATCTTGCACAGCTAAGAAAAGTTATATCACATGCTGATCTTTATCTACAGGCAGACACTTATATATGTAAGTGTGTGCATTTCTCTCCCCCCCCCCCCCCCCCCATCTTCTCCTTACTCCTCTTCCCAGTCAGAGGAGACAGCAACAGAACTACCAATTCCTGAAGGAAATCAGGAATAGAGTTTCAGTACAGTGTTTTCCCAGCAGTAATTACTACTACAGTTCATACTAGGAATCAGCAGTTGAGGATCAATATTAAAGTTTTTATAGCAGACAAAAGGTGAAACTCCTAGTCAGAACATTTGCAGACAGATTTATGTCCTCTGTTACTAACAGAGATTTTATAGAGGGACACAAGTACAGTGAGAAGAAACACTTGTCAGATTCTTCTGGCTTTCCTCCCAGCCCTCAAGTCTCAAAAATGCCATATTGCAGTGTGTTTCTCTCTCTCCTGCTGATATCCAGACAGAAGGGTGATCTCTTCTGCTTTGAGTAAGCCGAAATGCCTCCAATGACCCAGACCATCTTCACAGGACTGTCCACATCCAACAGTCTGGGAAGATCAGGGCCTGAGCTTTGCTCCCTTCCATGGCAGCACTTTGCACTCAAGTGCCACAATTTGTATTAAATACCAATGCACTTCCAACTGGCAAGTTGTATGAACTCTTAGGCGTTCCCAAAGCAGACAAAGAAAGCATGTATCAAGCCCTTTTACACAATTAAACCACAAGGCTGTCCTATTTTGTATAGCACTGGAGCGGCAGAGTGCTCCTGGAACTACTTCAAAAGGCAAGAGACAGACTAATGCAAAGAAACCAACCTTGTTGATACATTCATCATTTGCATCAATACCAACGCTGTTGAGGATCTTCTTGATGTTCTTGGCTGTAGGGCTATTGTTGCCACCCAGGACAGCGAGCAGGTAAGCAGCCACGTAACGCATTCTGAGACACCCACAGAAAGAATTCACGTTAATGTCTTAAAGATCTAACAAGACAACATGGTACACAGACCAGCATACAATCTCATCGCAGCATTTAGTGCAGGGGTGGGCAAAAGCCTCTCAGAGGGCCAGATCCAGGCCGCCTAGGGCTTCGATCCAGCCCACAAGGGAGTTTCAGGCCCTGCCCCCTAGCTCATTGACTCAAAGCGGGAGAGGGGTAAGAGCCCTTCTAACTGCTTCTATTTAAAGCGCTGCTGTCCTCCCCAGCCTTAGGTAGCAGGGGAGGGGAAGGCCCAAGCCCCTTAAATGGGAACAGTTGAATGGGCTGGCTTCTCTGGCTCCCTAGCAACCTGCTAGAGATATGGGAGCCAGGAACCCTCTCTGCTGTTTCTATTTAAAGGGCTCTCCTATTCCTCCCCTTGCTGGGGCTGGGGCAGGGCCAGCCCTTTAACCAGAAACAGCTGAAAGGGATCACAGTCCCCTGCAGTGCTAGAGACAGGGGAGCTGCAAGCCCTTCCTGCTGTTTCTATTTCAGGTGCTCTCCTTTTCCCTGGGGCTGCTAGCCAATGCACTGCCTTGCAGTAACTGGGAAGGCTCAAGCCCTTTAAATAGAAACAGTGGAAAGGGCTGGCAGAGGCAAGGGGAGCTGTGAGCCCTTTCAGCTGTTTCTATTTTAAGGGCTGGCTCCTTCCCCCACCTGTCAGGCAACAGGTTACCTAGCAGCTGTGGGGTACAGGAGAGCCCTTTAAATAGAAACAGCTGAGAGGGCTGGCAGCTCTCAGCTCCTCTAGCATGTTGCAGGAGATGCCAGCTGTTTCTATTTAAAGGGCTTTCCTGTTCCCCAGGACTGCTAGGCAAGCATTGCCTGACAGGTGCAGGGAAGGCAACGAACCTTTTAAATAGAAGCACTTAAAAGGGCTTGAGTCTCTGACTCCCTAGCAACTGCATTAGATGCTGGGAGCACTGCAAGCCCTTTCAAAAGTTTCTATTTAAAGGGCAGGCACTGGGAAGGTGCCAGCGCCTATCAGGCAAGGCTTGCCTAGCAGCCTGGGGAACACAAGAGCCCTTTTAATAGAAAGAGCTGACAGGGTTCACAGCTCCCCGCATCTCTAGCGTGTTGCGGGAGACACAGGATCCCTTTGAATTGCTCAATAACTAACCGATTTTCTTTATAACTGGTTGTGATAAAAATATCTAGATGCCATTTTTATAGTCAAGTGGGGGAATTGTTTGTAACCCATAAAACCTAACTGAATATACTTAGGCTATGTCTACACTGGCGGGTTATTGCGCAAGCATATCTTGCACAAGTATCTTTGCGCAAGATCTCTTGCGCAAGAGAGCATCCACACCGGCCAGAATACAGCACAAGAACGCTGAGCTCTTGCGCAAGAAAGCGTGCACACTGGCGGGACACCGTTACGCAATAACTTGGCCCTGGAACCACTTCGGCCATGTCAAAAGGTCACCTGCGGCGTCTGTGGGCGCACGCCGGACCCCTGCTGGATAACACGCTTAAAGAGACCCCTGGACAGCCGTTTCCTTGTGGCTGCGTGCAGAGGCACCTCATTGAGGCATCCAGACACACAGCTGTGCCCTCCAACTCAGCCTCTGAGCAAGTGCCCCTGGGCACCATCGCTGCCTTGCTCACAGACACGGAGCCGGAGGAGGACCCCACCCAGCAATGTCCCATCACGTCCATAATTGAGGCTGTGGAGGTCCTTCTGCAGGGACCCACACTGCTCCAGCAGGAACTGGAGACCGGGCAACACATGCTCGATCAGATGCATGCAACGGCTGCACTCGGGCATCCCCGCCCCACCACCGAGAGGCACCTGTGGAGCCACGACACCAGTGGGGACTGGTGGGAGCGCCTGGTGCTGGGACAATGGGGCGACCAGCACTGGGTGCAGAACTTTAGGATGCGCAGGGGGACATTTCATGAGCTCTGCACCTGGTTCGCCCCTGTGCTCCGGAGGCAGGACACCCGCCTGCACCCTGCCATCCCTGTGGAGAAGACGGTTGCGATTGCCCTGTGGAAACTGTCCATCCCGGACAGCTACCGCCCCGTGGAGAAACAGTTCGGGGTGGGCAGGTCCACCGTCGGTGCGGTCGTCCAGCAGGTAAGGCTCTCCGTGGATCACAGGCTTGTCCTGGGGGAGGGAAGGGGCCAGACCAGGCCGGGGGGGAAGGCTGTAGGGGCAGGGGGAAGCCCCGCACGCAGAGGGTCATGCTGTCCCTCCTGCACACAGCCCCGCTGGTGGGGGCGGGGAAAACCCCGGGGGGGGGGCAGAGGGCCCTGGCCTGCGTGGGGGGAGGGGCCATCAAAGGGAGGGTGAGCACACCCCAGGGGCCCATGTACCCCTCTGCAGGTCGTCCATGCCATCAATGACGTGCTGCTCCAGAGGGTCATCTGCCCCTGTGACCTGGATGCTACCATTGCCGGCTTCGCCAGCCTTGGGTTCCCAAACTGCGGAGGAGCCGTAGACGGGACCCACATCCCCATCCGGGCGCCAGAGCACCGAGCAGCCCGGTTCATAAACCGGAAGGGCTACTGCTTGGTGGTGCCGCTCGTGGACCACCAGGGCCGGTTCCGGGACATATACGTGGAGTGGTCCGGCCGGGCCCACGATGCTCGCATCTTCAGGCACTCAGGCCTGTGCCACAGGCTGGAGGCGGGCACCTACTTCCCCCAGCAGGAATTCACCATTGGGGACATCAGGATGCCGGTCTGCATCTTGGGGGATGCAGCCTACCCCTTGATGGCCTGGCTGATGCGGCCATACACCAGCCACCTGGATCACAGCCAGGCCACCTTCAACGCCCACCTGGACCGGGCCCGCAATCCCATGGAGTGCACCTTTGGGCGTCTGAAGGCACGGTTCAGGTGCCTCCTGACCCGCCTGGACATGGGGGTGCAGCGCATCCCGGAGGTCATCTCAGCATGCTGCGTGCTTCATAATATTATTGAGGGGAAGAGGGAGGCCTTCCTCCCAGGGTGGATGGCAGGTGAGGGCCAGGCCTACCAGCAGCCCCAGACAGCTGCCACCCGGCAGACCAACTGCCACGGGGTGCAGGTCTGGGAAGCCCTCCGGGTGATTCTGGACCAGGCCCCACAATAGGCTGCCCCTACACCTCTGACCGCAGGGATGCTCCCATCCCCCCACTTCCCACTCCCATCACCACCCCTTCCCGCCACCCTTCCCTCACCTCCCAATAAATAAAATGCACTTGCTTTATATAATGCACTTTTATTTACAAGGGGAAGGGGGTGCACTGTGGGGAAGGGGGAGGAGGGAGCCCTGAACGGGGAGGAGGGGGGAGGGGGCCCTGAACTGGGAGAAGGGGGGGAGGAGCGGGCCCTGAACTGGGAGGGCCTCATGGGTGTGAGGGGAGGCCTCTCCCACCCCCACGGGTGCGGGGACGCCTCTGCCCCTCGTGCCGGGTCGGGGCAGGCTGCACCAGGAGGTGCCAATGTTGGGGGGGCCACAGGATGAGGCACATGCACGTCAGGGAGGGAAGCGGGGGGTGGGCTGGGCAAGGCAGGGGGGGCAACAGGAGGGGGCCTGGCCACGCTGTGCTGCGGCGCAGGGCCCATGCGCTCTGTAATGGTGCCCAGGAGGGCGTACATGCGGTCACAGCGCTCAATGTACTGGCCCCATACCCGCTCCCGCCACTCCTCGTCGGCACCTATTTTGTTCGTGAATGAGCGCTCCATGCACTCGATGGCGCAGACGTGGCGGCGGAGAAGGTGGTGGCGGTCCCGGGTGAGCTGTGATGGGCCCTGGCTCCTCAGTGCCGGCAGGATGGGGCTGGAAGGTCCCTCGCTGGCAGAGGGTCCTGCTGCAGAGGAAGCAGATGAGCGCGAGATCATCAGTGACCCCTGCCCCATGGTGTTCCGGGCGCCATGACCTCCTCATGCCACTGCACATGCCACAACGCCTGGGGACAGGTAAGACTGGCGTGGGGGGATTCCCCTAGGGGCAGCAGGGGGGGCCTGAAGTGGGCTGGGGGATCCTGGGCAGGCCACATGTGGTGGTGGGGGGCCTGTTGTGCCGTCCCCTGGGGCAACTACTGTGTCCCATAGGTGGCCATGGATTAGTGCTGTGTGCAGTACCCTTGGGCTGCGTGGTGTCTGCCCTGTGCCCTTGGGGCTGGGCTGCTCCTGGCTGGACCGTACACCCCCCCGCCCCCAGGCTGGGTGTGCATGACCCCTGGGGTCTCAGGCATGTGCTAGGGCTGGCTGCTGTGTTTGTGTGCCACTTGGTCTGGCTGCACAAGGTTGCACATGCTGTGCCATGTGCTGCGCCCTCTCCCCCACCTCATGGCCCCCCTGTCCCCTTGTGAGTGGCAGCTGCGACACTCACCAGATGATCCCTCGCCAATCTCCGAGGAGGCCCGGGACACATGGTGGCTGCTGTGCCAGGCTGCTGGGCTCTGGCTGCCATCCTCCTCCTCCTCGGTGGACGGGCTGCCCTCCTCCTCCTCCTCCGCGTCTGTTGGCTGGACCACTGGGGTGGCCAGGGCTGAGTCCCCCATGGCCTCCAGGGTCTCGGCTCCCTTGTCAGCCAGGCTACTGTGCAGGCGGTGGTAGTGGGGGCAAGCAGTGGCTCCACCGCCCCCACTCTCGCTGGCCCGCACATAGCTGAGACGCAGGTGTTTCACCTTGGCCCGGACCTGTTCCAGGGTCCGAGCCAGGTGTCCCTGTGCGGCCAGCACCTGGGCCATGCGGGCAAATATGTCCACATTTTGCCTTCTGGATTTGGGATTACGGAGGGCCTCCTCCTCATCCCAGAGGTCCAGGAGGGCCTGGACCTTGGCGTTGCCCCAGCATGGAGCCCGCCACTTGGTGCCCCTGTGGGCCTGCTGGGTGCTCTGGGGTGGCTCCTGGGTGGGGCCTGAGGGACCTGGCTGTTGCTCAGCAGCGGCCATCGCTCCCTCTGGCAGCTCCAAGGGCTGCACGTGGCACACGGCTCCGCTGGCTGCCTGTGCCTTTAAGGGGAGGCCGGCTATGGGGAACCAGCGAGTGATGATTGGGCGTAGGGAGCGTTGGAGAGGCCACCTGTGTTTTTTTCCGGAGGCCAGTTCTTGTGCAAGAAACCCCTGCCACGCGTCCACACTGCCCTCTTGCGCAAGAGCGCGTACGCAAGAGAGCTTACACCTGATAGAAAACAGCATAGCTCTTGTGCATTGCGCCCTCTCTTAGCACGCCGTACTGTACATTTCCTTGCGCAAGAACGGGTGGGCAGTGTAGACGCTCTGCAGATTCTTGTGCAAGAACGGCCGAACTTGCGCAATAAACCGCCAGCATAGACATACCCCTAGTGTGGGTGGGAGGAAAAACAGGGACTCTGATACTATTCCATGGAGTCATAGGTCTGGAAGGGGCCTCTAAGTCATTTAGTTTAGTCCCCTACACTCATGACAGGAGTAAGTATTAATTTTCAGTACCCTATGTTTAGTGTTAGTGTTGTAGTTATTACAAATGTTACAAGTGTTCTCAAAATGTTAGTGTTATTACAAATTTTACAAGTGTTGCCTTCTATGATAATCTTTGGATAATGTTGTATGCAGTTAATTATTATTACATTTTCATTATGGTACTTTGTTGTGTAAAAAACATATTGACATCTTTTTACAGCACATGCCTGCCCCTTCTGGGGCGGCCTGCAGACACTTCTGAAATTTGTGAAGTGGCCCCCTTTCAAAAATTATTGCCCACTCCTGATTTAGTGGCTAATATTGAACTACAGACCCAGAGGGAGGAAACTGTTGGAAAGGGCATTAGCTACAGATACCTTCTTGGGGCTCACAAACTTTAGCAGGCAAGCTTTTATGCTGTCTTTATACTACGAGGCTGAGTCTACACTGCAGGCTTCTTGCACAAGAACTGTTTTGCGCAAGAGTGTGTCCACACTGCCATGTGCTTTTGCTCAAGAGCATCCATGGCGGTGTGGATGCTCTCTTGCGCAGGAAAGTTCTGATGGCCATTTTAGCCATAGGGGTTTCTTGCGCAAGAAACCCCTGTTGCCCGTCCACACTGCCTTCTTGCGCAAGAGGGTTTATTCCTTGTGGGGAGAGGAATAACTCCTGCGCAAGAAGCCCTCCATTCCGACACTTTACTGTAAATTTACTTGTGCAAGAACGCGCATGCAGTGTAAATGCTCCACAAGTTTTTGCACGAGAACAGCCGTTCTTGTGCAAGAAGCCTGCAGTGCAGACATAGCCCAAAGGTTTTCCCAGCATAATATTACTAGCAAGATCTTCTAGTGACAATGCAGTTAGGTAAGCAGCTTTATACTAATATAAAGTACTAGAAGATTTAAGAGATGTTGCTTGGGTCCTTCAGGGTAGGGGTGAAGGAGTCAGGGCAAGGGTTTGGGAGGTGTGTGGGGGATTCAGGGGAGGGAGTGGAGGCAGCTGGGACACGGTAGTAGGGGGCTGCGTTGCTTAGCCAGTGGTTGTTCCCTGGGGCTGGGGTGCTTGCTGCCCCCCCGGGTCATTCAGGGGTATAACTGTCCCTGCTATCACCCCCCCCCCCTTTCCATCTGATGAGAAACAATCGGATTCCAGGCACATCCAATTGTTCTGGCACAACCAAATCCTGACCTTGCTTTAAGTTGTGGTAAGAGGATGCTGCATACCAAATTTGGTGGTCCTAACTCTTATCGTTTAGAAGTTCTTGAACAAACAGACTCACAGACAGACGGATGGAGACAAACTCTTGCAAATATACAGTAGAGACGATAGCTTAGCACATTACAATGGCACATCTGAGCCTGCTGCACTACTGTAGCACTTCAATGTAGATTCTGTGTAGATAAATACAGGTGTGCAGGGGCAACATTAAAAAGGCAAAGGCACAAAACGAGCTCAATCTAGCTACACACATAAAGGGAAACAAGAAGACTTCCTATAAATATATTAGAAGAAAGATGAAGACCAAGGACAGGGTAGGCCCATTGCTCAGTGCGGAGGGAGAAACAATAACAGGAAACTTGGAAATGGCAGAGGTGCTTAATGACTTCTTTGTTTCGGTCTTCACCAAGAAGTCTGATGATGAAGGAATGCCTAACATAGTGAATGCTAGTGGGAAGGGGGTAGGTTTAGAAGATAAAATTAAAAAAAAAATTACTTAGAAAAGTTAGATGTCTGCAAGTCACCAGGGCTGACATGTCTGAAATGCATCCTAGAATACTCAAGTGGGTAATAGAGGAGGTATCTGAGCCTTTAGCTGTCATCTCTGAAAAATCATGGAAGATGGGAGAGATTCCAGAAGACTGGAAAAGGGCAAATCTAGTGCCCATCTATAAAAAGGGAAATAAGAACAACCCAGGAAACTACAGACCAGTCAGTTTAACTTTTGTGCCAGGAAAGATAATGGAGCAAGTAATTAAGGAATTCATCTGCAAACACCTGGATGATAATAGGGTGATAGGGAACAGCCAGCATGGATTTGTAAAGAACAAATCATGTCAAACTAATCTGATAACGAGTCTGGTGGATAAGGGAGAAGAGGTGGACGTGGTATACCTAGACTTTAGTAAGGCATTTGATATGGTCTCGCATGATCTTCTGATCAATAAACTAGACAAATACAATTTAGATGGGGCTACTATAAGGTGGGTGCATAATTGGCTAGATAACCGTTCCCAGAGAGTAGTTATTAACGGTTCATAATCCTGCTGGAAGGGTATAACAAGTGGGGTTCTGCAGAGGTCTGTTTTGGGACCGGTTCTGTTCAGTATCTTCATCAACAATTTAGATATTGGAATAGAGAGTACGCTTATTAAGTTTGTAGATGATACCAAGCTGGGAGGGATTGCAAATGTTTTGGAGGATAAGGTCATAATTCAAAATGATCTGGATAAACTGGAGAAATGGTCTGAAGTAAATACGATGAAGTTTAATAAGGACAAATGCAAAGTACTCCACTCAGGAAGGAACAATCAGTTTCACATACAGAATGGGAAGTGACTGTTTAGGCAGGAGTACTGCAGAAAGGGATCTAGGGGTCATAGTGGACCACAAGCTAAATAGGAGCCAACAGTGTGATGCTGTTGCAAAAAAAGCAAACATCCTTCTGGGACGCATTAACAGGAGTGTTGGGAGCAAGACACGAGAAGTCATTCTTCCGCTCTACTCTGTGCTGATTAGGAGTATTGTATCCAGTTCTAGGCACCACATTTCAAGAAAAATGTGGAGAAATTGGAGAGGGTCCAGAGAAGAGCAACAAGAATGATTAAAGATCTAGAGAACATGGCCTATGAAGGAAGACTGAAAAAATTGGGCTTGTTTAGTTTGGAAAGGAGAAGACTAAGAGGGGACATGACAGCAGTTTTCAGATATCTAAAAGGGTGTCACAAGGAGGAGGCAGAAAAATTGTTTTCCTTGGCCTCTGAGGATAGGACAAGAAGCAATTGGCTTAAACTGCAGCAAGGGAGGTTTAGGTTGGACATTAGGAAAAACTTCCTACCTGTCAGGGTGGTTAAACATTGGATTAAGTTGCCTAGGTAGGTAGTGGAATCTCCATCTCTGGCGATATTTAAGAGTAGGTTAGATAGACATCTGTCAGGGTTGATCTAGACCAGGGCTACTCAACACATGGCCTGCAGTTAGGATGCTAACTAGTTGATAGGCACTTCTGCATGCAGCCCAGGGCCAGCAGGAAGTCCCGTTGACTCTGGGCTGCACGCGGGTGCCAGCTATGACCCCGGACTCCATGCTGGAGCCGGAGTCAACTGGGGACTGCCCAGCTGATCCTGGGTTCCAGTGCTACATTTCCCTGGAACTCGGGATCAGCTGGAGAATCCAGCTGACCCCACGCTCCACGTGCGCCATGCTGCACTGCTGAGCCCGGGCTCAGGTGTGTGGCACTGCCGCTTTCAAGTACCCCCTTTTCCCCCTTTGCTGCCTCTATCTGATAGAGGCAGCAAGAGGGAGGGGGAGAGAATTGACTAGTCGACTGACTGTCCGAGAAGCATTTGCTTCTCAGAGAGTCGACTAGTCTTTAACATCCCTAGCCCATGGCCCATTTGTTTGCGGCCCAAGATGGAGTTTGGATTTACACGGGGCTCAACACATGGCCCGCGAGTGGGAGCCAAAAGAAAAAAAGTAGTCAATATAATAATCTTCTGTTGATATGCATTTTAGTAGTTAAATTCCTGGACTACCATTGCTCATTAAAAGTGCTGTCATCTGGGTGAAAATCAGGTAAATATTGCATTTTATTAGTATCAGCAGAACTGACCTAAATGGGGCCTGTGTGTTGTGTAGTCATGCCTTAATCTTTGTCTTCATTCCCGTCAGTGTGAAAGAAGACTATTTTTTCATATATTTGCATACATATTTGCACGTATATGCAACCACATTTAAGTTGTGGCCCTCAGCATGTGCTGTGAGTATCATTTTGCCCCCCCCCCCCCCCCCCGGGACTTCCAAAGTTGAGTAGCCCTGATCTAGACCGTACTGGGTCCTGCTGTGAGGGCAGAGGACTGGACTCAATGACCTCTTGAGGTCCCTTCCAGTTCTAGTGTTTATGATTCTATGAAATCTGCCTCCTTGAGCGGTGGTAATTAGGTTGACACTAGGTACACAGAGATTTAGGTGGGATTAACTATGTCACTTGGGTGATTTTTCATACCCTGACCAACTTGGTTAATCTGACAAATGAGTGTACATCAGGCCACATGGTGGTTCAGGAAGCAACATACGCTGTACCTGTACAAGTAGAGTTAGGCCTTGTCTACACTAGAAGTGATTTACCAGCATGGAATGCTCATCTGCTATACTGGCCAAGTGCTCCTAGTGTGGCAATGGCCATTCTGACAAAGCTGCACTTTGAATGGATATTGTAAACCAAGCTATACTGGTAAAAGCTTCTGCTGGCAGAATTGTCAATCAGGGATGACACCTCTGATTAATGTGGCAGTACTGGTATCACTCTGTAGTACTGTACAGATGTTGCTATATTGGTAAAACTGCAGCTACACCACAGGAACTTGTTGACATAGCTGTTGGTTAAAAAAAATTCCTTCAACTGTATCACCAGTCCACATATGGGAATAGTGACAGCTAAACTCATAATGATGGAAAGAAATCACAAAAATCATAAGGGTTAAGCTACTTCACTCATGATCTACAGAATTCAGGAAAATGGGGGACTTCCACATCCCATCAAAGTGTTAATGTTAGAGTAGGTCAACTTTTCAGCATATACACTTTGGCAGGGGCCAGAGTGTGAAGTGCAAGACACAGAGAAAGGGACCAGGGAGGAGTTTGGTGTCACCGTGGGAAAACCTGCCTTGAATCAAGGCATGACGCTGATGCCAAACGAGCCATTTTAGTGCTCGGCAATCAAAACTTCAGTTGCTCCCCTCTGAAAAAATGGAAGATTGCTGACACGCTCAATACGAGGAGGCTAAGTCACTACCTGGCACTAACAGGTATTTCTAGAAACTGGCGCTTTCCGGTTCTTGCACCGCAAACCAGCCGGTCGGTACACGCAGCGCTCTGCTCCACCTCGCAGACTAACAGCTTCGGCGGGCAGGGCCCCGCTGCGCCAGGTGCCACAGGACCCCGCGCCGCGCTGGCAGGGCCACTCCTCCGCAGCGGCTGCTCTCCCCTCGCAGCGCTAGCGCGGGGCCGGAAGGCTCTCCGGGCCAACCGGCGCAGGGAGCGCGCAGGGCCGCCTGTCGAGACGCTGCTCGGGCTCCGCGCCGCGCGCTCTCTCGCTCGACGAGCGCCTGCCCGCGGCCCCCGAGCGCGCTTCTGCTGCTGCCCGCCGAGTCTGGAGCGCTGCGGGTGGGGTCGCGCTTCTGGAAACCCACACGGCTCCCCACGCAGCGGTAAACGGCCCCTGCGCCCCGCGCTGAAGCGCCCCGCCCCGCCGCGCCACAAGAGGGCGCCCTGCTCCCCGCGCTGAAGCACCCCGCCCCGCCGCGCCACAAGAGGGCGCCCTGCTCCCCGGGCTGAAGCGCCCCGCCCCGCCGCGCCACAAGAGGGCGCCCTGCTCCCCGGGCTGAAGCGCCCCGCCCCGCCGCGCCACAAGAGGGCGCCCTGCTCCCCGCGCTGAAGCGCCCCGCCCCGCCGCGCCACAAGAGGGCGCCCTGCTCCCCGGGCTGAAGCGCCCCGCCCCGCCGCGCCACAAGAGGGCGCCCTGCTCCCCGGGCGGAAGCGCCCCGCCCCGCCGCGCCACAAGAGGGCGCCCTGCTCCCCGGGCTGAAGCGCCCCGCCCCGCCGCGCCACAAGAGGGCGCCCTGCTCCCCGGGTGAAGCGCCCCGCCCCGCCGCGCCACAAGAGGGCGCCCTGCGCCCCGGGCTGAAGCGCCCCGCCCCGCCGCGCCACAAGAGGGCGCCCTGCTACCCGCGCTGAAGCGCCCCGCCCCGCCGCGCCACAAGAGGGCGCCCTGCTCCCCGGGCTGAAGCGCCCCGCCCCGCCGCGCCACAAGAGGGCGCCCTGCGCCCCGGGCTGAAGCGCCCCGCCCCGCCGCGCCACAAGAGGGCGCCCTGCGCCCCGGGCTGAAGCGCCCCGCCCCGCCGCGCCACAAGAGGGTGCCCTGCGCCCCGGGCTGAAGCGCCCCGCCCCGCCGCGCCACAAGAGGGCGCCCTGCTACCCGCGCTGAAGCGCCCCGCCCCGCCGCGCCACAAGAGGGCGCCCTGCGCCCCGGGCTGAAGCGCCCCGCCCCGCCGCGCCACAAGAGGGCGCCCTGCGCCCCGGGCTGAAGCGCCCCGCCCCGCCGCGCCACAAGAGCGCACCCTGCTCCCCGGGCTGAAGCGCCCCGCCCCGCCGCGCCACAAGAGGGCGCCCTGCGCCCCGGGCTGAAGCGCCCCGCCCCGCCGCGCCACAAGAGGGCGCCCTGCTCCCCGGGCTGAAGCGCCCCGCCCCGCCGCGCCACAAGAGGGCGCCCCGCCCCGCCGCGCCACAAGAGGGCGCCCTGCGCCCCGGGCTGAAGCGCCCCGCCCCGCCGCGCCACAAGAGGGCGCCCTGCTACCCGCGCTGAAACGCCCCGCCCCGCCGCGCCACAAGAGGGCGCCCTGCGCCCTGGGCTGAAGCGCCCCGTCCCGCCGCGCCACAAGAGGGCGCCCTGCTCCCCGGGCTGAAGCGCCCCGCCCCGCCGCGCCACAAGAGCGCACCCTGCTCCCCGGGCTGAAGCGCCCCGCCCCGCCGCGCCACAAGAGGGCGCCCTGCTCCCCGGGCTGAAGCGCCCCGCCCCGCCGCGCCACAAGAGGGCGCCCTGCGCCCCGGGCTGAAGCGCCCCGCCCCGCCGCGCCACAAGAGGGCGCCCTGCTACCCGCGCTGAAGCAGCCCCGCCCCGCCGCGCCACAAGAGGGCGCCCTGCTACCCCGCGCTGAAGCGCCCCGCCCCGCCGCGCCACAAGAGGGCGCCCTGCTCCCCGGGCTGAAGCGCCCCGCCCCGCCGCGCCACAAGAGGGCGCCCTGCTCCCCGGGCTGAAGCGCCCCGCCCCGCCGCGCCACAAGAGGGCGCCCTGCTCCCCGGGCTGAAGCGCCCCGCCCCGCCGCGCCACAAGAGGGCGCCCTGCTACCCGCGCTGAAGCGCCCCGCCCCGCCGCGCCACAAGAGGGCGCCCTGCTGCCCGCGCTGAAGCGCCCCGCCCCGCCTCGCCACAAGAGGGCGCCCTGCGCCCCGGGCTGAAGCGTCCCGCCCCGCCTCGCCACAAGAGGGCGCCCTGCGCCCCGGGCTGAAGCGCCCCGCCCCGCCGCGCCACAAGAGGGCGCCCTGCGCCCCGGGCTGAAGCGCCCCGCCCCGCCGCGCCACAAGAGCGCGCCCTGCTCCCCGGGCTGAAGCGCCCCGCCCCGCCGCGCCACAAGAGGGCGCCCTGCGCCCCGGGCTGAAGCGCCCCGCCCCGCCGCGCCACAAGAGGGCGCCCTGCTCCCCGGGCTGAAGCGCCCCGCCCCGCCGCGCCACAAGAGGGCGCCCCGCCCCGCCGCGCCACAAGAGGGCGCCCCGCCCCGCCGCGCCACAAGAGGGCGCCCTGCTCCCCGGGCTGAAGCGCCCCGCCCCGCCGCGCCACAAGAGGGCGCCCTGCTCCCCGGGCTGAAGCGCCCCGCCCCGCCGCGCCACAAGAGGGCGCCCCCGCCCCGCCCGCGCCACAAGAGGGCGCCCTGCGCCCCGGGCTGAAGCGCCCCGCCCCGCCGCGCCACAAGAGGGCGCCCCGCGCCCCGGGCTGAAGCGCCCCGCCCCGCCGCGCCACAAGAGGGCGCCCTGCGCCCCGGGCTGCCACAACTGCGAACACGGCGCGGGAGAGGGGCAGGCCGCCCGGCGCGCGCAGGGGGAGCCACGCCCCATCATGGGGGACACGGGGTCTCCGGGCCAGTCCCTGGGCGGGGCAGGGTTCCCAATGAGGGAAGGGGCCTGGTCCCAACACTCACTTGCCGCTGCGGCCCGCGCTCTGAGGAGGGTGACGATTGGCCTACGGGGGCGCTCGGACTCTCCGCACGGGCGGGTCAAAGGGCGCGAGGTCAAAGGTCACCCTGCGTCTTCCTTTCTCTCTCTCTACGACGGTTCCGCCCCCGCGCCGGGCAAGAGATCGGCGCGAAAACAAAGGCGGCAAGTAGCCCCGCCCCCCGCCGCGCTAGGTCTGCGCATGCGTGCAGAGCAATGGGCGCTGGGCCCGCCCTCTTGGAAAGGGGAAAAAGAGAGGCCGAGCCCCGCCCTTTCCTGTTTAGGGAAAGGCGGGGCCGTGGGGGAGGGGAGCCTGCGCACCTGGCAGAGGCCCTGTAGCCATGGGGGGGGCTGGGGGTAGCAGCCCCCCTAAAGTTTATTTCAGAAGGTTGAAAAAGCTGCTCTAGCTCTGCCCCTACCAGGGCTGAGGGTCTGGGCGGGTGGACGTGCTCCTGAGCTCTCCCAGCTCGCATGCTAAGGGAGAGCAGCGAACACACGCAAGGGAGTTCAGGAAGGCGGAGTCTGGGAAGCTCAGAGAGCTGGTAGGTAAGGTCCCATGGGAATCAAGACAAAGAGGGAAAAACAGTTTTTCAAAGGGACATTATGAAGGGCCCACAAGGAAGCTATTCCGCTGCGTAGGAAAGATAGAAAATACGGCAAAAGACCGCCTTGGCTTAACCACGAGAGCTTGCATGATCTAAAAATAAAAAAGGAGTCCTATAAAAAATGGAAAGTAGGACAAATTACAAAGGAAGAATATAGGCAAGCAATACAGGAATGCAGGGGCAAGATTAGAAAGGCAAAGGCACAAAATGAGTTCAAACTTGCAATGGGAATAAAGGGAAACAAGAAGACTTTTTATAAATACATTAGAAGCAAAAGGAAGACCAAGGACAGGGTAGGCCCACTGGTCAGTGACGAGGGAGAAACAGTAACAGGAAACTTGGAAATGGCAGAGATGCTTAATGACTTCTTTGTTTTGATCTTCAGCAAGAAGTCTGATGAAGGAATGCCTGACATAGTGAATGCTAATGGGAAGGGGGTAGGTTTAGAAGATAAAATAAAAAAAGAACACATTAAAAATCACCTAGAAAAGTTAGATGTCTGCAAGTCACCAGGGCCTGATGAAGTGCATCCTAGAATACTCAAGGAGCTGATAGAGGAGGTATCTGAGCCTCTAGCTATCATCTTTGGAAAATCATGGGAGACAGGAGAGATTCCAGAAGACTGGAAAAGGGCAAATCTAGTTCCCATTTATAAAAAGGGAAATAAGAACAACCCAGCAAACTACAGACCAGTTAATTTAACTTCTGTGCCAGGGAAGATAATGGAGCAAGTAATTAATGAATTCATCTGCAAACACCTGGATGATAATAAGGTGATAGGGAACAGCCAGCATGGATTTGTAAAGAACAAATCGTGTCAAACCAATCTGATAGCTTTCTTTGATAGGATAACGAGTCTTGTGGATAAGGGAGAAGCGGTGGATGTGGTATACCTAGACTTTAGTAAGGCATTTGATACGGTCTCGCATGATATTCTTATCAATAAACTAGGCAAATACAACTTAGATGGGGCTACTATCAGGTGGGTGCATAATTGGCTGGATAATCGTACTCAGAGAGTAGTTATTAATGGTTCACAATCCTGCTGGAAAGGTATAACAAGTGGGGTTCCGCAGGGGTCTGTGTTGGGACCGGCTCTGTTCAATATCTTCATCAACGATTTAGCTATGGGCATTAAAAATATGCTTATTAAGTTTGCAGATGCTACCAAGCTGGGAGGGGTTGTGACTGCTCTGGAGGATAGGGTCATAATTCAAAATGATCTGGACAAATTGGAGAAATGGTCCGAGGTAAACAGGATGAAATTTAATAAAGACAAATGCAAAGTGCTCCACTTAGGAAGGAACAATCAGTTTCACACTTACAGAATGGGAAGCGACTGTCTAGGAAGGAGTTTAGTTTAGAAAAGAGAAGATTGAGGGGGGGCATGATAGCAGTTTTCAGGTATCTAAAAGGGTGTCATGAGGAGGGAGAAAACTTGTTTATCTTGGTCTCTGAGGCTAGAACAAGAAGCACTGGGCTTAAACTGTAGCGAGGGAGGTTTAGGTTGGACATTAGGAAAAAGTTCCTGTCAGGGTAGTCAAACACTGGAATAAATTGCCCAGGGAGGTTGTGGAATCTCCATCTCTGGAGATATTTAAGAGTAGGTTAGATAAATGTCTATCAGGGATGGTCTAGACAGTATTTGGTCCTGCCATGAGGGCAGGGGACTGGACTCCATGACCTCTCTAGGTCCCTTCCAGTCCTAGTATTCTGTGATTCTATGAAAGTTATGGTGACCGTATTTTTCTGAACCAAAATTAGGGATACATTAGCCACGCCCCCTGCCACAAGAAGCCCCACCCCGGAGGTAGTACTCCCGGGGTCAAGAGGAACACATGACCAGAAGCAAAGGGTGTACTGTGACCCCTCTAAGAACTCCTCCCACCGTCCTCTGCCAATAGGGACGGGTTTGGCCCCCAGAGCACCCCCCCATGCAACTAGCCTTTAATTGCATTAATCCACCTTGCATTGCATTAACTTCCAGGGGAGAAGGTGGGGGGAAGTGTCCCTCTAAGATTTTCCTCCCATAGGCCAAGAGACTTTTGTCTGGTGCACCAGTATTGAGTCCATGTGTGCTTGTTTGGATGTGACACTATGACACCCAAGTTATTAATAACTACCGTCTTTTAGCGAATATACCCCGCACCCGAATATACCCCGTGGTTTTTGCTGTTTGAGTTTAGAAATCCCTGTATACCCCGCGCATGAGTATAGTCCGCGGGGGTGGGGGGCGGGGGGCGGGGTTTATTCGGGTGCCGATATATTCCTGCCTACCCCACTCCTGTGCACCGTGGCCGCCTGCAGTTTCCCGCTGCTGCTGCTGGCCGCCAAGCCCTGTGCCTGCAACTGCTCCGAGGTGTGGCAAGGGGGCGCAGGGGAGATTGCAAGCGGGTTGCAAGGGGGTACAGGTGGTTTGCAGCGATCTGTGGTGCGGGTCATCCGCCATCCGGGACAGGGCTCCGGGCTCCTTCCCTTTGTCAGCCTGGGCTGGGAGCCTCCCGCCTTGAGCCTCTGCTGGGGATGCCTCTGCCCCGGCTCCGGAGCGTTCCCGGAGAGTGAGCCGGGCTCCCAGGCAGACTTTGCCCCCCGCCTCCCCTTCTGGGAGAGCCACGCCGGGAAAAAGTTACTGGGCTGTGCCCCCCCCTTCCCCCCCTTGTAAGTTTCCCCGCGTTGTTCAGCCGCAGGCTGTTCAATCCGGCCCCGGCTCTCCGCGGGGGCAAAGCTGTTTTCAGCACTCCACCCCAGCTCGGCAAAGGCTCAGCTGGGAGGGGCATTCTCAGAGGCATGTGCTGCATGGCCTGCCCGGCACTGTGCCCCGTGATGCCTGCCTGTGAGCCTGATCCGGGCGGGGGAGCACTCACCCCCCCCCGGTAGCTTTCAGAGGCCAAGCCTCCCAGCGGGGGAAACACTCACTGCCCTGTTCCCGCGCAGCTGCACTCACCCCCAGGTGAGTAAAAAAAGTTTTTTGTATACCCTACACCTGAGTATACCCCGCGGGGGGAGGTGTGGGGTTTGTAAAAACGAATTATTCACGAAAATACGGTATCTTACAAACCAATCCCTTTTCCCTCTGCTGCCATGTCTCCTCCCCTCCCCTGGGCCCATCTGCTCCCCTGGTGCCTGATGCCCCCCCACTCCTCACCCTCCTCTGACTCCTGCCCTTCTCACTTCCCTCAGTCCTCCTGGGACCTGCCCACCTCCCCTGCATTAGCCCTTCTCTTCCCCCTGGCTATGGCTACACTGTAGCCTTCTTCTAGAAATGCTTATGCAAATGAAGCACGGCGTTGAATGTCGCCATGCTTCGTTTGCATAATTAATTAGCAGCCGCTTTTGCGCAAGAGGCTTTTGTGCAAAAAGGAGCTGTGTAGATGGCTCCTTTTTGCGCAAAAAACCCCTCTTGCGCAAGTGCCATTCTTCCTGAAAATGTCTGGCGGGGCTTTCTGGGACATTTCACTATTTGATGGGGCACTGGAACAGAGCATTTAAATTTGGGACAGTCATGGAAAATACGGGACATATGGTCAGTGTACCTAAAGTGTGAACCCCTGGATTTCCCATTGCAGGGCCTGGCTTCAGAGGAGCGCTCAAATGCCAGGGTGTGAGGGAGGTGGGTGTTTAAAAACACGAGGCTGGCTGGGGTAGAGCATCATTAAAACATGGTGGGGCACACCACTTCAAAGACAGAGGGGGAAAGAGTAGCAGTGAGTGTTGTGCTCTGGGATTTGCATTCAGACCAACCCCTGCTGTTAAACTTATAACCGTTCTTGAAAAAGTGATAAACAGGGAGGTGGCAAAATTTGCAGATACTACAAAATTACTCAAAATAGTTAAGTCCAAAGCTGACTGCCAAGAGTTACAAAGAGATCTCACTAACCTGGGTGATTGGGCAGTACAAAGGCAGGTGGAATTCAGTGTTGATGAGGGCAAAGTATTGCACATGGAAAAATATAATCCCAACTATACATACAAAAATGATACAATCTAAATTAGCTGTTATCACTCAAGAGAGAGATCTTGGAATCATTGTGGATAGTTTCCTGAAAACATCTGCACAGAGTGCAATGGCAGTCTAAAAACTAAAAAGCTAACAGAATATTGGGAATCATTAGGAAAGGAATAGATAACAACACAGAAAATACCATATTGCCTGTACATAAAATCATTGTATGCCCACATCTTGAATACTGCATACAGCTCTGGTCACCCCATCTAAAAAAAAAAAAATGTTTTTTGACTTGGAAAAGGTACAGAAAGGGCAACAGAAATGAGTAGGGGTAAGGAACAGCTTCCATAGGAGGAGAGATTAACAAGAATGGGACTTTTCAGATTGGAAAAGAAATGACTAAAAGATGGAGGGATATGTTAGAAGTCTAGAAAATCATAAATGGTGTAGAAAAATAGAATAAGAAAATGTTATTTATTCCCTCAACATAACACAAGAAGCTGACCCAATTAAATTTATAGGCAGCATAGTTAACCTGTGGAATTCTTTACCAGGAGATGGTGGAAAGGCCCAAACCATAACAGAGTTCCAATAAGAACAAAATAAGTCCTCATTTTTTCAGGAAGAATGGCTCTTGCGCAAGAGGGGGTTTTTTGCACAAAAAGGAGCTGTCTACGCTGCTCTTTTTTGCGAAGAAGCCTCTTGTGCAAAAACGGCTGCTCATTAATTATGCAAATGAAGTGCAGCGATATTCCATGCCGAGCTTCATTTGCATAAGCTTTTCCACAAGAAGGCTACAGTGTAGATGTAGCCCAGGAGATAAGAATTCTTAAGACAGATGACATGTCATGTTTTCAATGGACTGAAAGCTGCAGTGCTCAGCCTCTGGAAAATCAAGTCCCTCATTTCATAGGAACGGCCACACTGGAGCAGACAATGGTCCATCTAGCCTCGTGTCCTGTCTCTGACAGTGGTCAATGCCAGAACTTCAGGGGCATGTACAGAACAGGGCAGCTGAAGTCCTCCTCCTGTCTTAAGGCACTAAAAGACGGATTTCGGGGACTGCTGTAGACATCCTGGTATTGACCCTGCATAGAGTCTTGTCTGAACTGGGGCGCTCTACTTGTTTCACTAGAAATACCCAGGAACACAAAGCCAGTGCATTTGATTGATGGATCGAGGCTGAAGATTTTTTTTGCCTGTGTAAACACGTTAGAATGTTTCAGGAGACATTTTTCATCCAACTCCTTCCAAACTGACTCACTGAGTCTGAAAGACTCAGCTACAGATGAGGTCCTGGCTTAAACAAGCAGGAAAGGGTTTCAGAGATGTGGATTGCTATAGATCTTCACAAGAGGGCAGAAAATAACTGTGGAAACAATGTGCAGCTTTTTTGACCCTGAAACAGATTTTCAGATGGAAAATTCTCAAGGACGCTTTGGTTCTCTATTGCATAGAAATGTCTTTCAGGAGTTACCAAGAGAACTGGCATCCATGCACTTCATAGAATACCAGCAAGGACACCCCATCCATGCACTTCAAAGAATACCAGCAAGGACACGTACACGTACACGTACATGGACACGTACACGTACAGGAACAGGTATGTGTTCAGGCTGCCATGGCAACATCCCTGCTGGTCCCCTCTTTTCCAGACCACGGTGGAATTAAAAAACTGGACCCATTTCTGTCCTCAATACGCAACTTATTCCAGCTTCAGGCAGGCAGAAAGCAAGAAGCTAGGAAAGGAGAGATGATATAACAAATATTGTTCAGATATGGACTTAACAAACCTTCCATATCTGAATTGTTAGGGGAGACAAAAGGATACAGTCATTAAGAAAGGGATAGAGAATAAGACAGAGAATATTTTATTGCCTCTATATAAATCCATGATATGCCCACATCTTGAATACTGTGTACAGATGTCGCCTCATCTCAAAAGATATCTTCTCATTGTAAAAAGTTCAGAAAGGGCAACAAAAATTATTAGGTGTTTGAAACGGGTGCCACATGTAGAGAGATTAAAAAGACTGGAACTTTCAGCTTGGAAGAGAGACACTAAGGGGGGATATGATGGAGGTCTATAAAATTCATGACTGGTGTGAAAAAAGTGAATGAAGAATAACACAAGAACTAGGGGTCACCACATGAAATTAATAGGTAGCAGGTTTAAAACAAACACAAAAGTATTTCTTCACACAACACATAGTCAACCTATGGAACTCCTTGCCACAGGACGGTCCCAAGACTATAATGGGATTCAAAAAAGAGCTAGATAAATTCATAGAGGACAGGTCCATCAATGGCTATTAGCCAATATGGGCAGGAATGGTGTCCCTAGCCTCCGTTTGTCAGAAGCTGGGAATGGGCGACAAAGGATGGATCGGTTAATGCTTACCTATTATGTTAATTTCTTCCGGGGCACCTGGCATTGGACCTTTGGTCTGACCCAGTATGGCTTTTCTTATGTACTTTTTTATGGACTTTTTCCTAGCCCCAGAAAGCACTGTTTGGAGCTAGCAGGATACCTCCACATGTTTTTCCTCTCTGCCTAACAGGTGAAGGGCAAGGAAGAGCTCTCATTGCACATTTCTCCATCCTCGCTTCTGGATCAGTGCCTGCCCACCTTTGCAGCACATCGATGAAGGAAAGGGATGGGAAGTTTAGAGGTTCAGGAATGTTAATTACATGCTTGAAGACGCTCACTGACTAATGCACATACTAATGTGGTCAGTCACCCTGCACTGATTTTAATGTAAACCAGACATTGTTGAAACTTTGCTATATCTGTATTTATGCCGTATCAATAAATTACATTCAGAAATTCAACATCCACCCAGAAGACATTAATTTTTTAACATTTCATCCACTTTTGGGAAGCCTCTAGAAAAGGAATCTGGGAATTTCCTATTTGGGATAAGTGCATTTGTACAAAACTCAGCTGTAAATTGAAGACAGACTTCCCTTAGCTTTTGCTATAATGGAAGATCATTACATCACCAACTCTCTGCAGTTATCTAGTTCCTTTCTTATGGGGATTTCAAGGCACTTCAAAAACATTTATTAACCCTTGCCACCCTTCAGTGAGGAGGTATTATCATTGTACACATAGGGAAACTGAGGCACAAGACGATGTGACTTGCCCAAGGCCATGCAGTGAGTGCAGCATGAGTTATGTGAACCCAGAAGTCCTGACTGTGAGTTGTCCTACCTCCATTCCTCATCTGCTACTCTAACCACTAGACAACACTCCCTCCCCAAACTGGGAACAGAACATAGGGTTCCGAGCTCTTTCTCTCTCCCCACCCCAACTCCATTTTTAGAGCTAAGAATGGGGCCAAGGAGTGGGATGAGAGTCAAGATGCCACCAAACACTGAAAAATATTTTCCCCAGAGGCAGAAGGGAACCCAGGAGCCCTAGATCCCAGTCACCCTCATACTGCTCTGACTACTACACACCACACCCCTCTGTGTTCTGCAGGAGCAGATGGCTGACTACATAGAGCAGACCGTTGACTGGAGCAAGCTTACATCTTAACCTTGCATGGCAGCAAAGGGCAGCCCGTGGCTAAAGACTTCTCGCAAGCTGGCATGATGGGAAGCCAGGCAAAGAGGAATCCTGAAGCTCTGCGTATTAATCTTAAACTTCTTAAACCCAGTCAGGGAATAAGCTCTGCTCAGGGAGTATCAGTCAGGACCACGGACAACAGCCCAGAGCAAACAGCTGTATAAGGGAGATGAGAGATTGTGCCAGCCATCCCCGGATCAGTGCAGATGGTCAAGCTGAAATAGCAGGCATCCGAGGTAATCTGTCTCAGAAATAATTCCAGCGTCTGCGGTTTGTTTTTGACAGAATAAACAGGTCTTGCTAGCAAATGTATTTTTACCCTCCATAATCTGCCACAATGTAAACCTACTGCCTAACACCCTCTCGGAGAAAGGAGGAACTGGCTTGTGGGGCCCTGATCCTGGGAAGTGCTGAGCACACCCTTGTCATGGTCCAAAGTTCATCAAAGACAGCGGGAGTCTTTCCATTGATTTCAGTGGGTTGCAGGATGCATTGGACTCTGCCTGCGTGTTGCACATGGTCAAAGGAGAGACCAAAATTGATAGAACCATAGAACACTAGAACTGGAAGGGACCTCTGGAGGTCATTGACTCCAGTCCCTGGCCTCACGGAGGAACAAGCACCATCTAGCTTATCTCTGACCAGAGGTGGAGCGAGGGTGTTATGTGCCCGGGGGCAAAGGCAAAATTTGCGCCCCCCGCCACCACCCTGAACCTGGCGCACAGCTGAGCCCAACCCTGCCACAGATGCTTAACTATCCACTGTGAACTGGTTATACATCGTTCTTGTGCTAGCCCTCTGCACAGGCTCGATTCAGCTCAGACTGCATAAAGATATTGTTTCAAATGGCCAGAGGAGAAAATCCACTTGCAGCCCATGGGAGTTGTGTCTGAGTGAAGGCTGATGAGGAGCTACAGGCCTTGGCTCACACCTGGGAGGAAGGAAAATAGAATCGACTCTGCTGGAATGTACATTCTTGCTATTTCATTGTCAGCCCCTCTAGCAAAGCCATGGAAAAACATTCACCCAACCCTTGCACACTCTTGGGGGTCACTGGTTTTTATGATTATTGATCCATTGAAAAGATAAAAGTGGGTTTTGAGATCTACCAAATTCCTTCCTTCCTTCCCAATGCATGTTGGTAAATCCTGTCTGAAGCGAATGGGCTAGATCCATGCTCATGTAAATTAACACAGACCCAAATCTGGCCCAGCTGAGGCAGGGGTTTGCCCAAGTGGATCGGTTTATAGGACTGGGGCCAAAATGTTGAGAAGTATTTACAGTGTTTTTGGGGCGGGGTGGGGCGGGGAGGATGGGAGAGTTGGTAGGTTTTTAAAGGAATTAAAAATGAATCTTTCAACTTGTATGTAAAGCAAAATAAAAACACTGGCATCTGTCATTCCAGTTATTCTGTGTTTGCTGAGATTCTTTAGACGCGACTTTAAATAGCCACAAACTTACCAGTGAAAATAAATGTGTGAGTCATACGTTAATGCCGGACTAGAAATATCAATGCTGTGCAACACATCTCTTTATAAAGCAGCTACAGAGGTGCTGACCCTCCTCTGGAGGCAGACACAGGGTCCATGGTCAGCTATTTGGGACAGGAGCCATTCTTTTGCTCTGTATTTGTATAGCTCCTAGCACACTGGCATCCTGGCTGCTGAAACATTCATGCAATACAAATACGACTACCTCGGCCTACAAGCTGTCAGCCCCTCTGAAATGTTATTTTGAGGGATCAAGTGGGATTTAACTGCTGGGTCTCTGCACACAGGTAAATTTCAGTCAGGCCAAACGAGGCGCGTAGCAAGAGCAGACTAAGATGAATAATTATCATCCAACACCGGCCACTTTCCCCCACTTCAAGTAAAGTCTCTTTTCCTGCCTCCCCACTCCTTTGATCTTGATGTGCATGTGTTTGTGCAGCATGTGTCTGTTTCACAGTCTGCACTGAACACCAAATAGCTGCCAGTCTCATCTGCTACCGAGAGTCCTTTTAGAGATTTAAAGGGACAGTGTACAGCACTCTGCCGCTGAATCATAGATTCCTAGGGTTGGCAGAGACCTCAGGAATCATCGAGTCCAACCCCCTGCTCAGAATGTAACCCACACACCTAGTTAGACCACTTCAACCAGGCATGTGGGTTACAAAAGCAGGATGCTAAATGCCCCAGCGTGGTGGGGGTTTCATGATGTGAGGGAACCAGATTTGGAAAACTGGGAGTGAAGTCCTCTCTACCGTATGAGCCCCATCCAACTCCCATTTTAGTCAATGGGAGCTTTGCATTGACTTGTATGGGGCTTGGTCATGTCCCTAAATGGGTGACTGCCTCACCATAGGATCCAGGCCCCAGCATACCTCCTTCTTGGCCAGATACTCAGCAAGTTGGAGACTTGGGCTGTGTGGTGGATGCATGGGCTGGATGCAACTTTCCAGCAAGCAGCTGCCCTGGGTGGCTTGGCGCTACAGCCCTAGTGTAACCCAGAGGCACTCAGAAGGAAGAGCTAAGTCTGCTCTCAAGAGCTAGCTGGATTTTAGTGCCTTCTACAGAGGCTCATGCACTAAGCTCCAGAGGTCCCAGGTTCAGTTCTGCCTGCAGATGACCAGGCTCTGTTGGCCTTACATTAGGAATAAAGGGTTCTGAAGCACCTTCCCTCAACCACTGAGCCAGTCTAGGTCCCAGCTGGGATTGGATTGGGTATCTCTTATGCTCTTGGTCAGCTACAAGACATTGGGCTCGCTGCAGGAATTGCTGGTGAAGGTGTTAAACACGGGATCAGTCAGGCTGATCATAGGGGCATCTTCTGGTCTTAAAATCATGGAGTGTGGGGAGTATTCTAGTAGTGCCGGAAGGCTGCAGCTGAGATCAGTTCCATGTCGCATAATGAGAGACAGCTGCTACATCAAAGACTGTAGGTGGGGAGACTGAGGCAGGAGGCCACAGCCTGACATGCCTGACATTACAGGCCATTTGGGGTGAC
Source organism: Pelochelys cantorii (assembly GCA_032595735.1). Taxonomy (NCBI): domain Eukaryota; kingdom Metazoa; phylum Chordata; order Testudines; family Trionychidae; genus Pelochelys; species Pelochelys cantorii. The sequence continues at coordinate 17,160,894 of CM064353.1, forward strand.
AGTGGGAAGAGAATGCAGGTTTCCTGAACCAAGGCCGATGCCTCAGCCATTGTGCCATGCTGCGCCTCCAGACCCCATATGAGCCTATGTAAGAAGAAAAGGTCTGGTTTCCCTTCTGCAGGCCTGTTTGCAAATAATAATTCTGCTACACTTCCCCCCCTCCCCGTTTACTTTTGCTTTTGTGATTTGCTCACATGGATGGCCTCAAGAGACTTCACAGTGTTTTCATTTCACCAGTGAATCCAAGCGGGTGCTTTTTCCTTTCAGAATCATGACAGCTCTAAAAAAACCAGAAATGAACCATGGAGTAAAAAAAAAAAAAACAACAGTCTGACTCTAAAGCTAGTTGATGGTTGTTTGGCTACACTGCCTTCCTCCAGAACTCTCAGCACAGATTAATTCAATGGGATCCCTGTTTCCCTGTGTTAGAAGGAGTCAAGGTTAATCTCAGAAAGGCCTGTCGTTGGCTGACACTTGTTCTCTTCATGCCTCCTGGCTGTCATCATGCTCACGTGCATCAGCTGGGGAGATACAGCTCAGAGGTCTTCCTGGGGGTTGAGAGAGTGGCTCTGTGAGCTAAGAGATACCCCCTCTAACCTGCTGGGACAATGCAGAAACAGGGAGAGAGCTGATGGGGACAGTTTTGATGCCCCAGGTTTGTTCTGAATGGCTTTGCTGTGTCATTGACACTCGATGGGCACATCCAATGCTGGGGAAAAGGGGGCTGATGCACAATCAAGGGGCAGACTCTCTGCTGATGCATAGCTCCAGCGACTTCCGTGCACCTATGCTGATTTACATCAGCTGAGGATTTGGCCCCAAAAGCCTTTATTAGTTGGTGACTGCTTGGTGGCCTGTGTGAAATAAGTTGCTGGATCTCATTCCTACTGATCTTTGGCTTTGTCTACACTGCAGGGTTTTTTGCAAGAAGCTTTTTGTGGAAGAGATCTTCTGCAAAAACTTCTTGCGCAAAAGCGCGTCCACACCTCAAAGCACATTGCAAAAGCGATGTGCTTTTGCGCAAGAGAGCATCCACACTGCATGGGTACTCTCGTGCAAGAAAGCTCTGATGGCCATTCACAGAAGCACCTGTGCTTTTTCTAATAGGCTCTTCTTGTGCAAGAAACCCCTGTGGAGCGTCCACACCTCCCTTTTTGCGCAAGAGCTGTAGCGCAGAAAGGAGTTATTCCTTGTGGGGAGGGGAATAACTCTACCGGCAAAAGCCCTCTGGCCTGTTGATTTACTATATTTTTTTGCACAAAAACGTGCTTAAGGTGTGAATGTTCTGCGGGTTTTTGCACAAAAACCTTGTAGTGTAGACATAGCCTTTAAGTTGACTTCTCCAGCCATTGGACGGCTGCGGGTGTGGAGGGGAAGTCGGATACACCACTGAGAGTGCCCTTAAGGGATGTGATCACACATGCCAATGTTCCCTCTAATTTTTCATTCCACGTGCAGAATACATTTTGATGTGTGCAGTGAGGCATGAGTGGATGTGCACCGCCTGCAGGAACACCTGCTGCTGGCTGAGGGCGCTCTGCTAATCAGCTGGGCGGCACTGGAGTCTCTCCTGGGCAGCTGCCCAAAGCGCTCAGCTTCCAGGGAACTCTGCTGACTCAGGAGGTGGGGAAAGGATGGACCCTCACAGCAGTCAGTGCTCCCTTCCACAGCCTTTACCCTTACGCGTCAAACCACAGCTCCCCCAGAGGGACATGCCTGCCACTGACGTGTTCAAATGCCAACTGGAGCCGTGTCGTGTCTGTGCTATGGCAGTGCCCAGCAGCCCTGAGCAAACCCAAAGGGCACCTGTGCTAGGCACTGCACATGCACAGAGACTGCCCTGCCCCACAGAGCACATCTCCAGTGGGAGGCAGGGGGAGGAAGGCAAAAGGGTCAAACGATTTGCCTGAAGTCACCCAGTAAAGCTAGGAACAGAAGCCGGTTCTCAGCTCTCAGTCCCCTGGGCCTGTGTGGCAGTGTTGCTCTGTCAGGCTCCCAGCCTGGTGCCATGGGACAGGAGGCCACTGCCAGCCTAGCCATGGGCGATGCTTGGCAGATCAGGTGCTCTGCCTGTGCATGGAATGCAGCGAGACTGACAAAGCCAGACGGGCGCACACAGACGCTTGGCTTGTGCCACCATTTCCACTGTGTGCATGTGACTTAATTCCTTCGCTCTTCCCGTGCTTCCGGCTCCTTGGGGTGACCAAAATCAAGTCTCACTGGCTGCCGCCAAGGGGCTAACCAGCTCCCCCCCGTCTGTTTTCACTGGAGTCAAGAAAGAAAAACAGGAACCAGAGGCTGGTATGCACTGTGAGAGCTAAAATAATTTGCCGCTATTCTTCACTTGCTTGGCGCTAGGGGAATGGGCTTGTCTGGCAAGTTGTTTTATGGCACCGTTGCTAAGTAAGAGCTCCAGGGCCTAGTTCTCTCTGCTCTTTTAAACCACGAACTCTGGGCAATGCCCACGCCACTTGTCAGCGGGAAGCGCGGACGTGCAAGGAACACAAGAGTCACCCCGCTGAGGATCACAATAGCGGGTGTCTGCACTGGTTTCCATTGTCTTTTACTACCCAATAAAGCAGTCGGGGAGAGAGGCTGCCCCCATCCCTGCCCATATGCACTACTGTGGTGGTGCCACGCACGGGGCATAAACAGCTCTTAAAGGAGCTGAGGGGAGACTTTCCACTGTGGCTGGCATTGTGTTGGCCCTCGGCTAGTCCCCTCACCAGCCCCAGCCCAGGGAATGTGCCAGGGGAACAAGTGCAGGGCCAGACACAACCCTCTGCAGGGATTCTAGGCTGCTCCAGCCTCGCCCACGAGAAGCCCACAGGAGCCTGCCATAAAGTCAGAGCAACCCCAGCACTACTCTAATATACTCAGGAGGCCACGTCACCCCAAGCAGCTGCCCAGAATCCCAGAGGCACATTTACCCTTCCTCCCCCTAGCTGAGCACAAGTCTCTAGTGCTGGGTCAGGTTAAGTGATGTTTCCTATTTGTCCACACGACGGGTATGGCAGCAGCTAGCTTCCAGCCCAGTCCTGCTCATGAGCCGCACTCCTGATATGGGGTAATGGGGACATTGCCTCTGGGGGCAGGGTACCAGGTCGTTCTCTGTGGCCACTCTGCTGGGACCGTCAGCAAGGGGATGCATGGGTGTCAGTGCCACGGGCGCTTTTGTGATGTGGGCAAAGTCTCTCCTGGCAGCTGGACTGAGACCAGCTAATTCATTCCAGAGACCAGACCATGAGAACTTTTCCAGGCACTCGACACTGGCAGGGATCCCATTATCTTGCTTGCCTAGACCAGAGTCTCAATTCTCTCCCCATCGCCTAGGTGAGGCCAGGCTGATACTCACGCTTGTGGAAAGCAAAGCAAATTTTCCCACGTAATAAGCTATCAGGAACTGCTGTCAGGGACAGAATATCAACATACGTGACAGCGAACACTGGCCCAGTTCATCCCTTTGCCTTTGCACAATGTGAATTTGGCCTGCTCCCAACCCCCAGAGCTCTCCCACGTCTGACCAGCATGTTTCCTTGGCGGCAACGAGGGGCAGAGGCAAAGGAGAGCAGCATAGTGTGAGCAGGGAGGCCAGGTCTATACAAGGAAGTTGCACAAAATTAAATCTGTTTTTAAGTCAATTTTGTTACATCAGGGCAATCCCATTGTGTGACCACTCAAATCAATTCAGAAAGTGCTTGACACTGGTTTAGCTTAATTCAGTGCCCACATAGTGGGATTGCGGTAGTTGAACTACATTGGTTTCTCAGTCAATTTAGTAATTGGAGCTAGTTGTGGGACTAGCATACACCCCCCCCTTCCCCACATACCACACACATACACCCTCTCTATCTAATGCTCTCCTTCCTTCTGCAAGCCACTAGCTGACAGGTGCTTTTTCAAACGCCTTTAGCTTTTGGACTAATGCTGCTCGTATGCAGGCAAGCTTCATAATTCTCTGGGCACATTCACACTCTAGGGAGAGAGAGAGAGAGTGTGTGTGTAGCACTCTATAGTGTGTGTGTGTGTAGCACTCTATAGTGTGTGCGTGCGTGCGTGTGCGTGTGTGTGTGTGTAGCACTCTATAGTGTGTGCGTGCGTGCGTGTGCGTGTGTGTGTGTAGCACTCTATAGTGTGTGCGCGTGTGTGTGTAGCACTCTATAGTGTGTGCATGCGTGCGTGTGCGTGTGTGTGTGTGTAGCACTCTATAGTGTGTATGTGTGTGTGTAGCACTCTATAGTGTGTGCGTGTGTGCGTAGCACTCTAGTGTGTGTGTGTGCGTGTGTGTGTGTAGCACTCTATAGTGTGTGCGTGTGTGCGTGTTGTTTCGGAAGGACAGGAAACGGCTTAGTTACATGCTTAATTTCACAGACCTTGATGCAGCATTAGTAGAGGTGCCCTCACCACCTGACTTGCTCTCCGACGTCTGCCACACACATCTGTCTGGGCAACATCCTTCCCACAATTCAATCTTTCACTCGATGATGGGAGCAGATCCCACCGCAAATGCTGGAGAGCTGGGCAATCCAGGCCTTCCACACCTGTTTGATGTAGTGGTCTTTAGAGCACCTCGCCTGAGCAGTGGGTGTGGTGTACACGGACTGTCCAGTCCCTTGGCATGCACCCACCATCACACTGGAGTCTGCAATAGGGCTGGAAATTGAAATCCATGCACGAGGAGTACAGAGTCCCCAGGGAAGATGAAGACTATGACCTCAGGTACAACCATCATGCCATTGTGCAAGGCCCTGCACTGATGCTCTCCCCTGAAGAGCTTACAATCCTTAGGCAATAGGTGATTCCCTCCCTGAGAAGAGAACCAGGCCCAAAGAAGGTGAGTGCACTGGGGGGTGGATGGTCAAGGGGCAGGCTGCTTAGGGATGAAGGACAAATCTTTGCAGAGTTTTCCAAAGCAGCTAGTTTGGAGCAGCCTGTGTTAGAGAAGAGCAGGGGCCTGATTCTGCCAAGTGCCAAACTCCATCACCCAGGGATGGGCAAGAGTGCTGAGCAGAGGGTCAGGCCTCTGGTGTAAGGAACACTGAAGTGGGACAGTGACGCAATCAGACTTCTCCAGCCCGAGGCAGGACTCAGAGAACAGGCTGCAGACCCTCCCACGATCTGACAAGAGGGAAGGGATGGCATGTCCTGCCGCCCTCTGGTGCTGACTCCTGGCTGAAACAGTGTCTGGGACTGGGATAAGTGCCACACACCTCTCCCCTGTGGCGAGGACAAACTGCCATCCAGCACATCACTGCAGTGAAGGAAGTGGCTTGCTTTGATTCCTGCCTTCTTAAAAGCAGTGACTTTTTATCCCACCCCGTCAGTAACCACATCAGTCAGTAACCACCCACAGCTTAGCAGCTCTGAGACTTTCCATGGCTCTCTGCTTTTGTATGCTGTGACCGCATCTCATTTCCCGTCAGTGGTGTATTCACACCCTCCAGTTAGCTCTTCTCCTGAACGCTGCACTGCTCCTCCTAGATACCTCTTTTTTTATAACACCATGTGCTGCGGGATCAGATGGTTCAGAGAGATAGACTAAGCTGCGGAAGGATGGTCTTGTGGTGGAAACCCATGCAAAGGGCGCAGATGACTCAGGGTGCATCTACACAGCACCTTAAACTTGAAATAAGATACACCATTTGTGCTATGCAAGTTGCATATCTTATTTTGAAATACGCTATGTTGAAATTTGGCGCATCTATGCAGCACCACATTTCAAAATAACATGCTATTTCGAGACATCCCTTAAGCCTCGTGGAACAAGGGTTACCAGGATGCCAAAACAGTGCACCTGTTGTTTCGAAAAATATTTTGAAATAACGGGCAGCTTGTGTAGACACAGGGTAGTGCAGTGTAGATGTACCCTCTGAGTCGATTCTAAGCTCTGCTATAGATTTCTTGAATGACGCCTGGCAAGTCATTTAGCTCGGTGCCCTGTTTGTAAAATGGGATAACAAACTCCTTTGTCTAGCTTTTAAGGGAAGTAATGGCTCCTACTATTGTGCTGCACAGACAATACCACACGGGGTTTTGGAGGTGGGTCTGAGCTCCCTTGGAAGGTGGCTGTGCTCTTAGGAGGTCACATGGGCTGCAGCTGTGTGCTGATTAGGCTGCAAGCAGCCCATGGGGCTGAGCACAAGTCTGGGGAATGGTAGGACCCCCAGCTGGGTGCTCACAGCCCTGCCCCCTTTCCCTGCCAATAGCCAGATTTCACAGGGGAGAGCATCTCTCACGGTCCCTGGCATGTTTTTCACAGCCATGAATTTGGTAGTGTCCAATCCACAACTAAGCAGAGGCAGCAGGTTCCTGGCTGGCAGCCCTTGCCCCCCGCCGGGACTGGCGCCAGCATTACCTTCACGCTCTAAAATAAAAGTGCCCAAGAGACGCAAAGCAGCAGCACCTAAAATAGATGCAGTTCTGGGCAGATCACACGTCTCCCAGCACGTCCTCGCCTGCTGACGGGCTGCACATGGCGCTTGTCGGGGATGAGGGAAACGCCGCCTTGCCCGCGTGGTGACGCTTCCTTCTGAGGGCTGGCGGTGTTTCTCTCTGTGGCAGCAGTGCTCAGGGTCAGACTGTCCCATGCTTGGTACCCAGACTCGGGGCCGGATTTCCCAAAGTGCTCAGCACCCAGCGGGCAGGGCTGCACCCCCAGCAGCAAAGCTCAGTCTGAGGTGACACACGCAGGCTCCCAGAAGCACTGACACTGCAGCCTGGGCTGGAGTCTGGGCCCTGGACCCCACGTCTCCATGACTGGGTTGTGGTGCCTGATGCACGCTGCCTGGCCGGAGTCTTTAGAGCCAGGCGCCAAGACTCAGCCACAGCTGCCCCCACCAATCTGCAAAACATGCAGCCATGTAGGGTACCCCCAGCTTTAGGGCCCCACCTTTTGACCGCTGATAGTGCCCCCTCGGCCCCGGTACTCCCGAGGGTCGTGAGGAGTAAGGGAAGTCAATGGGAGAATGTCTCCCATCAACCTCCCGCTGTGGGGGTGTTGCAGAAATTCCACTCAAGAAACATTGGCTGCAGCTATGCTATTCTCATAGCTGGAGCTGCATATCTTAGGTCGACTTTCTCACATAGTTTAGACCTGGCCTTATATGAGGGCTGGATTTAGTGCACTGAAAGGCTGTTACTTTGCATGCAGTGCAAATCCATGCTCACAGAGCTAGTCAGCTGTTGATAAAAGTGAGACTTCATTGGAAAAGTGAGGCTCTTCAAACAATTTGTATTGCTAAAATCTTGTTAAAAATTATAGTGTCATTAGCACTGAGGTAGTGCCTTTAACCCTGAAGGGCCAGGGTGTTACAGACTGATACAGAACCTAGGAACCACTTTCTCTCCATTGGAATGCAACAGGGTAGCTGCCCCCCGCCCCACCATGCAGTTGTTCCTTTAGGAAGGGACAGCGGACAATAGCTTCTCCATCTGAAACGTCACAGACTTTCCATGAGGTCCCTGGGTGTCCAGAAGTGAAGTCAGTTGTACTCAGCCGCTCTAAAAAATAAAATCAGACTTCAGCTGGGGCTCTAGAAACTGACACCCCAAACCAGAAGGCGCCCCTGACAACTTGCTGCAGGGTTTTAATAGGGTTCTGGGAGGCAATACAATGTAGCATTTTCAGTAATAACCCCCCTACAGAGCAGAATCTATCTCATGGGGTGGGGGGAGAAAGGGGAGGACAATCTGTTTGCGAACAGCTGATGGCCGGGGCAGCTGTGATGCATGCCTCTGCCTGTGTCAGGGCCAACCTGCCAGCCCTTGATAAACAGGTCGCAAACCATTTTGCTACTATGAAAGAGGATAAATGGGCTCGAACGGAGGCTGTTTCAGACAAACTGTCTGACATGAATCTAGTCAATAAAGCTGAGGAGGGAGTCGCTCGAGTTGACAGCAATAACTCAGACAGACACATTTTGAGCAGCCCGCTTATTCTAATCAGGTCTTAGCTCCTAACGAGGATGCAGCCTGTCTAAGTGTTGTGTAGAGTCTGCCACCAGCGACAGTGCAGAATAAGCAACAGGAGCTCAGCGTAAGCTTGTTTCTCTCATCTACAGTAAATGGTCCAATAAAAGATATTCCCTACCTCCCCCACCTGTCTCTAATCAGAACCCTGCCTTTAAAAGGTCTGGTAGTGACCAAGGGTCTGTCTACACTGCAGTCACAGGGTGGAGTGGGGCTATGTCTATGCCTACTGGTGGATAGATGCTGTGGCGATTGATCTTCTGGCATTTGATTTAGTGGGTCTAGTAAGGACCGGCTAAATCAAACACTACGGGCACCCCTACTGGCGCCGGTACTCCTACTCCTCATGGAGGAGTAAGGGAAGTTGACAGGAGTGTTTCTCACCAACTCCCGCTGTGAGCACGGCACCAAAGAACGAATCAAGGTATGATGACTCCTGCTATGCAATGAACATTGCTGAAGTTGTGTATCTTGATTCAAACTTCTTCCCTGGTATAGACCTGGCCATAGCTAGCTAGCTCCAGTTTGTCTACACAACCTGCAGCTCCACCCCTGATTCCAGTGTAGACACGCCCTCGATCTGCTCCACTCCCCACCACACCAGTGAATAAAGGGATGCCTGTGCTCTTGGCCATATTGGAGCTCACCTTTGTTGAGCAGAATGGTGCAGAGGGTCAGCGAAATGGCTTCTCTTGGTTCCCTTTGCAGCAGCGTCCGTGCTCACGAGTCTCCTGTCATGCCGGTTTTATGCTGGTGTAAGTCTGTCGGCCTCCCTAGAGTCCCTTGCTTACACCAGCGAGGGCCTGAAAAGTAGAATCAGGGCTCGGGGCTTCAAAAGCAGCTGGCTCTCAGGGTGGGCAAGGTCTAGGTAGGTTTTTGCTCCCTTCTTAGCCCATGGTCATGCTGCGATATGAATTTCCATGCAGATTCGAGAAACAAGTGAGGAGCCAACAGGTCTATGCAGGGTGGAGACAAGAATTGAAAATATGGCCCTCTGAGTCAAAGGGCAGACACCCTGCTCAAAGATATGTCCTGGCGCAACTGGGCGCCTGCAGGTGCCTTAGGTGATCAGAGTGCGAAAGGCTAATTAAAACCCTCGTCTACAACAACAACAACAACACCACAAAACCCCAAAAAGCTCCACAGTGAAGAAAAAGAGTGGATAATGGCAGCTTGTGTGCTGATGCCACACAAGTTGTCAGAGGAGGCCTCTTGCTTTTGGGTGTCATTTTCTGGAGCCCCAGCTGAGGTCTGATTTTATTTCTTAGAGCGGCTGAGCACCCACAACTGCAATGATTTCAGGCAGAGCGGCAGGTTCTCTGCACCTCAAGGTGCCGGTACTTCGACTCCTATGCCCTTATGTTGCCCTGTCTCTATCCACCTAGATTTCTCGGGGTAGGGACTGCAACTTCTTCCTGCATTGGTACAGTGCCTGGCCCACTGGGGCAGTGTCTACGAATGGGCTCCTAGGTGCTATTGCAATACAAAGAGTTAATAGTTGTTGGGCTTGTATGTTTTTGCAGTAGGCAGAGGGCAAAGTAGATTTGCAGGGGGCTCACAACACCTGAGACCTCACTCCCCAGTCCCCGGGATCTCTCTGTGCAGCTGTAACCTACCTGTGGAGTGCTTGGATTTACAGTAACAGGTGCTACAGAAGCTCCTAAAGCGGACGGAATGTGACATGCCTTTTCCACCTGGCCACTGTGCCCAGGAAATGTCATGGTAACACCTGCCATCTGGTGCTTTTCAGAAAATAACAGGCCTTTCTAAGTCGCCTACCAGGGCCAAGATCCAGCCCACCCCCCGCACGGTTTAAGAGGACAAGGAGCCTGCCATCCCCCTTGGAGTCAAGCACTATAAACAGGGGAGCAAAGCCCTGAAGAATGGGAACATCTGACTGGCATGGAGGGATTTGAGGTTTGTTCTGAATGAGCAACCGAAGCGCCAATCCCCTTTAAGGTTACAGGCGCCTACCCCCGGCCAGCCACTGAAACGCGGTCGGACGCCCCATGCCCACAGAGAACTGACGAGGTGAGATGCACACAGATGATCCTTTCAGGCAGGTCACGCTCCATGCTACAGGGAAAGGGGAAATCTCCAGGGTCTCCACCAAACTGACCTGAGGGAAATTCCTTCCTGTCTCCAAATATGACACTCACCAAGACCCTGTGAACATGACCCAGACGCACCAATCAAGCACCATGAGAGAGGAGTCTCTGTGCCACCGGGGAGCACACCCTGGCCTGTGTCCCGTCTCCAGCTGGGGAGAATCTGTTGTTCCAAATGAAGGCAGCACCGATCCCTAAGCCCCACACACCCAAAGAAGAGCCAAGAGCAACCTGCTGCATTTCATCACGGTGATGCTGTGACTGCAATGAGGGAAAGGAATCTCACATCCTGGGGTAACAAGCCTTCCTGTGCAGCCCAGCGGGGTGGCTTGCATGGGGAAAGAGAAGCTGCCATGTTCGGAAGGTATGTAAATGCTGCATGTGGGGACATACCACGCTTACTTTGCTCTAGCTAGCACATGCTAGCCCTGCCCACCCAGGACCCGGGGGACGGACTGGAGCAGCTGGGGCTGGGGTGCCCATACAGCAAGCCTGAAACATCAGGCCAAGGGTAGGTGGTGGTAAAAGATTGTCTGTCTAAGACAAAGCCCCGAAGACAGGAACATCTGGTTAGCCTGGCTGCTCCTATAGCACTGAAAGCTAGCTGCAGGCTAGCTAGGTTGGGTCTGTCTCAGTGTCATGCAGACACACCTGAAGGCTAGGCGTGGCTCCCTGCCAGCGGGCAGGACACTGGGCTTGATGGATTAAGGCCAGAATTCTCAGAAGCTCTCCTTCCGCACAGCATGGAAATCCCGCCGTAAGGATCAACCTGGCTGGGAGTGAGGAACGCTGGCAAATCTGACCTTTCCCTCTTCCAAAATGGACGGCGACAGCTGCTGGCTATTGAGCTCGTCTGAAACATGGATGCCGAAAGGAACTCTCATTTAAACAACAGCCCTGATAGATCCATTTGCTGTGGCATCTCCTAAAGCAAAGGGCCCTGTGTTCTCAGTGCTGCGCCCCAGCTGTGGTTGGAAATTCTGATCACTTCTCTGAGCCTGCCTGTCTCTGCTGCAGCCGTCTCTGAAATAGAACTGTATTCTCACTTCACCTGCAGCCTGGAGTGAAAAATAACCTCATCCCTGCAAGCACATCAGCTCCCCCGCTGGCAGATCTCCTGTTGTAAAGTATCCAATTCTGCATCCAGCACCACTCTCAGCAGATAAATGAGGCTGTTTGGTCGTGCACGGGAGTGTTTTAATGCTTCCTAGGGGAGGACTGGCAGAGAACCCTCCCTAGTGCTGTTTTTTTCTCAACAAATATTCATTTAAATAACTGAATTTCACAAGGCAGCTTCTTAATGGGGCGAGGCCTCTTGTGTCATTATTTAACTGTTGTGCAAAATGCGCTACCATCAGCAGAGTAAGGGCCTTTGTGGCTGGAGTCTTCGACCCTGGGGACACGTACAGAATGGGCAATGGCAATCCAGCTTCCAACATCTCCCCTGGGAAGATGCCTCACCCCAAAATGTAAAGACTGACGGCTAGAGCGAGTGGTAATGTAGCCAGGCCTGCATCAGTCTGAAACAACCCGCTGTTGTGCAGATATTATTGCTCCTCCAGTCACAGTTCCTCTCTGGATGGTTTGCTGTGGGCTTGGATGAGGCCTGCTGTCTTAGCCAACACATGAGGGTTTGAACCAGCAACCTCCTGAGCTAGAAGAGCAAGTGGTGGGTGCTGATGAGTCAAGCTTGGGCGGCAAGGTACATCTGCACAGCAAGAAGGGGCCTCTCCCAGCAAGTCTCAGAGGCCAAGCTGACAGACTCAGCCTCATGGGGCCCTCGCGATGGTCTTGAAAATAGATGTCTGGGCTCGGGCTAGAGCTGACTTTGAAGTCTGGGGAGAGGGGTCGGCTGCAGAGCCCAACGGCCTATGCAGCTATTTTTTGCAGCATAGCCTGAGCCCTTGTGTGTCAACCAAGCTCTGAGGCCTGCTGCTGTGGGCCGTGTAGATTTACGTCACAGACTCTCAGGGCCAGGCCCACAGGAGGGTCCTACGACAACACAGGCCAGTGGGTTACACTCTCGGGATGCCTAGTCCCAGCGCAGACCAATGAGATTCCAGAGAAGGCTCTGACCCTCTGGCTGGGGGTGGGTGAACCGTGAGAGTGGCGGTTCTGGGTTCCGCTGGCAGCTCTGAGACCATCTGGGGCCTGTGGAGGAAGAGCTGAGGGGAACATCATTCAGGGCTCTTGGTTTCTGTTCCTGGTTCTGCCGTTCGCTCGTGTGACCTCAGGCAAATTGCTTAAGGCAGAATTGAAAAGTGGCCTCTAATTTGCGGATAGGTTTTCCTGAGCCTGATTTGCAATAACACAAAGGCCCCTTTACACCATTCTGGCTGCGTAAATGAACCGTAAGGTGATTGTTGAGTTGGGCAAAGCAGAATGTGTAAATGAGAATTAAACATTTTACGGAGAGGGGAACTGCTTCTAGGAAATGCCCTGATGCACAATTGGCAAGACGGTTTTAGTGCCTGGGTGGGGGGGGCATTACTATTCTGCTACTGAACCTCCAATATTTCGAGTTTCAACAAGTACAATCTGAAAACCAGTTGTACGCACAGAACCCCTGTGGGCTTTAATGCTCGGTCTCCCTTCAGGGCAAGCTCCTTCTAAAATGTATGTGCCAGTCCGGCTTCGGGGAGAAATCTCATGCCCTGGAGAAGAAGGGTGTGGGCTGCACAGTCCTGGTGAACCTTGTGACTTTGTGTCTCAGGTATATTGGCCCTTTAAGGGCCAAAGGGGCTCCCCTGTTCCAGGAACTGTGAGGCAGACAAGGTCATTGGAAATGGCGGAGGTAGTTTCTTGGAGAGAGGGAGTGGTCCCAGGGTGATCATTAGTGTCAGTGAAAACATAGGTTACTGTTTCTTTAAGGGCCTAAGGCCAGGGTGGGGTGAGGCACTCCTCTCCCCCAGCCAATCAGGGTAAGTTCTGGGAAGGCGGGCAGTATAAAACCTGTCCCTGCCCTTATAATGTGAGAATGAGTTGGAGGGTGAGCTTGGTGGCCCCTTTTCTCCCCAGTATAGCAGAGGGAGCCCCACGCTGGGGTGACCTTCCCTCCAAGTGATGGAGGGGGGCTGAGATAAATGTCAGCCCGACTGGATCTGTTGAAAAGTAGGTTATTGGAACCCAGAAGGATGCAGCTGGCGTCCGGCACAATAGGAAATCAGCTAGGAGAGCTAAGGGGTTATTGGTGAAAAATGAAAGCTTGCGTCAGCTCCCTTGAACGCCCCATTATCAGTGGCTGCAGATGGACACAATTGCTCTAGCTGTACCTACATTAGCATGGAGGTTACATGACCATCTCTGGTAGAAAAGAGCCATCACCCAACCTCCATTGTGCTGGGGCTGCTATCAGCTGGATATTTCTGTGGTGGGGAGATCAGCACCTGATTGCAATGCAGCAGCCCTACAACCGTTTCTTTTGCATTTGGAGCTGGGGCTGTTTCCAGAGAAATCATCGCAGGAATCTGCTGTGTTTAATATGCCCGCTGCAATGTGGAGCATGCTGGGCGTACGAATCACCGCCAGGTTTCTGTCTGTCTGTCTCACACACATAACCGAGTCAATGGAGGGTGTGTAGATGTGGTGTCTGGGGATACACAGATAGATAGCGTCCATAGGAGACTAGATGGACACACACATCTTAAGTCTAGACAGCTCCGCACGCTATCCAGATGACTTCCCGGGTTCTCGGAGAGCAGCCTGACTTGAACTTGTTGCGACTTCAGATGGGACCAGCTGTGTTCAGCTGAGCTGTAATCCCGCAGGCTCACACCTGCAGCTGGGCCTGAGGGGTGTGATCCAAAGCCCACTAGTCAATGGAGAGCTTTCCATTCACTCAGTGGGCTCTGGGCAGGCTAGCTCTCTTGAGGTGTTCACAGGTTCAGCTCCCATCCTGCTGTGCAGCCTTGGACAAGCTCAGGCTGATGGCAGGGCAGGGAAAGGGGGCAGTTGCCCCCAGGCCCAGTGATTCAAAAGGGCCCAGGATTGCCCAGACCCTTGAAATCACTGCTGGAGCCCTGAGCATTGTGCTGGCGGGAGGGGGGAGGGCAGGGGCTAGATCCCTGCTCCTCCCCTTCTGCCTAAGGCCCCACCCCATCTGGGAGCATGGAGCTGCCCTCCCCACCTTGCCCAAAGCCCAGCAATTCTATCGCCCCCCCGAGCAGGTTACCTTGGTCATGGCTGTGGGTACAAAAGGAAGGGGAGAGGCTGCCAGGGACCAGACAAAATGGTTGTCCTTGTGCTGCTGCTAGTGCTAGGCTCTGCACAGGGCGTGGGCGGGACCTTGTTCCCCCCAGTAGCTGGTGCAGCTGTTCAGAAGGAACGGTTGCCTGTGCCTAGTGCATGGTCACAGGCTGGTTGGGCTCTTTAAGGGACTTGGCCCCTCTGCCTTGTCCCCTGATCCCAAGTGATGGGCTTGGGCTTGGGGTGGCAGCCAGACATCATGTGATGGTAGCTTGGGGACCATGCGCTAGGGAGAGACTCCATCAAACAGAAGAAGAGCAGGGGCCCGGAGAAACCTCAGGGAGATTTCTCTGGAGGTGCCTGGAGCAGGCCGGGTAAAACTCCCCTGATCAGAGGGCTTTGGAGAACTCTGACGAGAAGGGCTGCTGGGGACTGAAGGCCTTACCCAAGGGGAGACCTGCAGGGCTTCCAGAGGGGACCCAACACGAGTGGAAAGACTATCCACACCAGATGGAAAGGCCTGAGTGTGGAATGAACTATTGAGCCCAGCCAGGGGCTAAAGAAACTGTAACCAGTGGCGTATTTGTTCTGGTTTCAGCTGACATTTGAACTGTGCTGTATTAACATCCCAGATCAGTATTCCCAGTAAGCTGAGCGCTTGGGCGGAGGGGTGGGGGGAGATGCTGTCTAGGAGTGACGTATTCACGGTCATAATGAGCCATGGTGACGACCTAGAGCTCAGCAGAGCCAGCTGGGATGAAATATATTCCATACCTGTAAGTCTTCAGCTCATCCTGTGTGTGTGTCACAGCCACAGAGTAGCCACACCATGCTGGGGGATTGATTTCATGTCCTCTGCGCAGATGATTGTAATGTATTGTTGTCCTGGTGATCTAGCTGTGGCTGTCAAGGAGACAGGAGCAATGGTAGCCACAGGGTTTTGGATAGAATTTCTGCAATCCCCTTGGACTGCTGCCAGGGCCAGCCCACAACATTTTGGCACCTGAAGTGGGGAGCTCAAATGACGCCCCCATTCCCCCTCGCTTGGGCCAAAACTTTGAAAGGGCTCAATTCTGCCTCTTCCTGTTCTACTCCTCTCATGGGATTGCTCTGCTACCTACATCTGCACCAGCAGCAGACACAACTGTCTACACTCTGGATCCTAGTGGTGCCCCCCACAGTCTGGCACCTGAGGCGGCCGCCTTAGTTCACCTCATGGTAAGGCCAGCCCTGCCTGCTGCTCTCCTAAGGGAGGCTATCTGTCCATCTGCACTGTTCTCCTAGATCCTGCCTGCAACTGGCCTGATTTTAGTCTCGGCTCCGTGGGGATGAGGATGGGAAGCAGACAACAGTCTGATATATGCCTGCTTGGGCCAGGCCAGGGCTCAGCCAGTCTGGGACCCAAGAGCCAGACAGAGCCAGAGGATTGCTCTGTGCCCAGCAGCCTCCCTAAAGAATCTCCTTTACGTCAGAGGTTCTCAAACGTTTTTTTCACGGGCCACAGGAAACCTGCCGCGGGTCTCAGTGGGCCACTCAGTGATCTCCCCATATGGCAGTTATGCTGTTAGCTACTTACTGCAACACACTTTGGATAAAAGCACTAGAGAGAAAAACCTTGATAAGAATTAACACGTTTTGTGCTACAGATCAAAGCACACGGCTCAGATTTCGATATCCGGAGGGGTCTCTCCCCCGCCACAGCACCCACTGAGCTGGGGCTGGGGAGGAGGCCGTCTCTCCTCGGCAGCCACAGCCCTGGAGCTGGGAAAGTCACTTCTTTCTCTGGCCGCTGCAGCCCTGCACATCCCAGATTCCCCTCACCCCACTTCCCCTGCCTACCACCTGTTTCTCTCACCTCACCCCACTGCCCCTCCCACCTACCCCTATTCCCCCCAAAGCCACCACCTCCCCTTCCATGCAAGGGTCCAGGGTCCAGGCACTGGATTAGTGGAGCCACACCTGGGAGCCACTAATTAGATGCGCAGCCCTTCATTCTCTTGTGTGCAGCTGCCCAGGTGTGCACCTTAGGGGGAACTGTTGCAGAGCACCTGGCCGTCCGCAGACCACAGTTTGAGAACCTCTGCTCTACATCCATTCCAGATGAGAACTGTACCGCCTCCTCCAGGAGGGAAGCAATAGGAACCCTGTCCTCATGCACAGGAGAATCTAGGGGCCACGAGAGCAGAGCACTAGTGCCGTGGCTCTGTCCTTCCACACCGGCTGGGCACACCAGATCTGGGTGTGGCCTGGATGTTCTGAGACTCTGAAATGGGTTTTTATCCCAAATTGGGATGACATTCAACACACTGTGACAGACCCAGAGCAGCTGGCTGCTGCACTCTAATGGAGGGCAGATCTGCTGGGCTCTGGGTGAACAGCCCCTTTTACCTGAGTAACCAGGGTTGAGTCTAATGCAGCATAATCAGGCAGGCACCTGGGACCAATGAAGAGCCTGCCAGAAGCAGCAGGCTAATCAGACACCAGCCCACTAAGGCCTGTAGGGTTTGTTTATAAGGCCTCCCTGCAGGGAGGGCTGAAGCCCAAGATCTGAGAGTGAGAAGGTGTCTGAGTGAGAGCTGAGGAGTGTGAACAAGGCAAAGGGCTGTGGAGGAGCAGGACTGACTTGCTCAGGCACCAGAGGAAAGGTTCAGGGAGGGATTGTCTGGCCCAGGGAAGAAGCTGCCAGCCTGGGAGTAAAACAAGTCCTGTCTGTTGCCGCTGCCTTAGGGTCCCTAGGCAGGTGGGGTTCCCTAGGGCGGGGGTGGAATCTCCATCCCTAGAGGTGTTTAAGTCCCAGCTTGACAAAGCCCTGGCTGGGATGGTTGAGTTGGGGCTGGCTGCTTTGGGCAGGGGGCTGGACTCGATGGCTCCTGAGGTCTCTGCCAGCCCTCATCTTGTAGGATTCTGTGATTCAAAGATGGCTCAAAGCAGTTTTGACGTTTCTCTCTGCCTGGACTGGACTGTCTTGGGCTATTAAAAGTCTCTTCTGTTGGGCCACCATCCAGCCCTCTCAGTGGGTCAGTATTTCTATGGCTCAGGGAGTGCGGTCATGAGTTTGGCTGACTGGTTCTCACTCGCATGCTCAGGGTCTAACTGAGCACCATCTCTGGAATTTCCTTCCAGGCCACAGCAGGGCTTGGGTTTTTTTCACTTGCCTCTGCTCAAAGGGATGCAGGTGACTTGCCAAGATTGGCTGGGTAGAATCTCACTGCAGGGCCTTTTCTCCTTGGGGCACCTTGATCACTCTGATGCTCGGTCTGTGGCACATAAATCATTCATTCTCCCGTAGGCTGTTCACTGTGGTCTAGAGTCGGTCCATGGGTTTAGTGTGTGGGCTCTGGGAGCAGGTACCAAAGGATCTGCTGGGTCCCTTCTGGTCTTCAGCTCTGTAACTGACTCAGCTACGGGTGATTCATGTCAGTATTTGCTCATCCCTTCTGGAGCCTGTGTAGTAAAATCATGTTGAGCGAGGGGCCATGGTGCTTCCCACAGCTGGTTTGCAGAGAGAAAGCCCTTTTTTTGCTGAGTAAAATAGCATCCCTAGTTGAAACCCTGCCTCACAAAGGAATTAATGTGGAGCTGATTGATTACGAATATTGATAAAATGAAGACAATGGTATCTGGAGATAAGGAAATAGGAAGGAAGATCAGTGTAAATGGGATCGAACTAGAGAATGTAGAGAAGTTCACGTATTTGGGGAGCAACATGACGTATGATCTAGACTGTAAGAAGGAAATAGCGACTAGAATAGTGAAAGCAAGAGCAAGTTTGAGGGTGATGGATAAGATCTGGAAAAGTAAAGCGATTAGCTTGGGAATGAAGCTGAGCATCTTGAAAACGTGTGTATTTAGCAGCATGTTGTACGGATGTGAGACATGGGTGATAACGAAAGATTCGAAGAGACAGTTATTGGCGTTTGAGAGGAGTTGTTCTAGAAAGATCCTGAGAATAGGATGGATGCAGGTTGCCAACGAGGAATTCTATAGGAAGATACAGCTGAAAGAGAGCCTACTGCAGAAGGTTATACAGCGGAAAGTTACAGCTATTTGGACATATCTTCAGAATGAACAACGAGCGAAAAGTGAAGGCCCTGGTATTCGGCAAAATGGACGGTCTGAATAGGAGAGGCGGACCCCACAGAGAACGGGGAGTTGATACAGTAGATTGGTGCGGAGCGAGTCTACAGACACTAAGCCACTCCGCACTGGTCAGGGAAACATGGAAGGAAATCATGAGGGAGGTGTTGAGTCCATGCTTGTTGATGATGATGAGGAGGATTGACAGGGCTCAGGCACGAAACATTTAGCAGGGGAAACATGCCTGCGAGTGCCTCCTTAGATCAGACGCGCCCGGCACTGCTCAGGCCTTCGCTCAATTCATTTTTGGTTTCTGAAAAATAAAATGAAAATGTCCAGGCTTCACTGGAATCGTTGCTCTAGAGTGGGGTGGGGGTGGGGGTGACGGGTGCAGGCTGCCCCAGGGAGAGGACAACACCAGCCCTCTCTCACCGCAGCATCTTGGGGCCAGGCGAGAGGCGCCTCTCATGCTGCTGCAGCTCCAGCTGGCACAGTGGGGGTGGGGTGCTGTGACATCGTGGGGATGTTGTCCACTCTTGTAGTCCGTGGCATTCACTCTGTTGCTACAGTCACTGTTTGCTCTGTTGTGCTCTGTGATCCCTACTGTTCTGTGCTGGTCTGCAGTGACTCTCTCTCCCCACCCCGCGTGGGCGCGTGCACAGTGCCCAGCGAGGGATGGGGTCACCGGGGGAGAAGGATTCCCAGGAATCTGAACAAAGCAGGAGGCGGGGCAGCCTGGGGGCTGTGAGCTGTGGCTGGGAGCGGGAGTTAGTTTTCCACTGGCTGGGGGAGAAGGGAGCCTCGCTGGCCTGGGGGACCAAGAGGGGCCATATTGACGGCTCCTGGTTCCTGTAACAAGACGTCTGAACTACGCCATGTCCCTTTCAATGAATAAACCTGCTCTACTTGCTGGCTGAGAGTCACATCTGGCTGCGGATGGGGGTGCAGGGCCTGGAACCTCCTCCATACTCCATGACAGGTGCATGTCCTCCCAGCTGGGGCAGGTCCAGGTTCATCTGCCCCCTGTGCCCTCCAGCCAGAGTGAGGAATGGAGCAAACTGCACTTTCCCCTGGCTCTCTGATGAAGTGGAACAGCCAGCAAAGTTCCTGTACAAATTGGGGGGGAGGGGGGAAGGAGGGAAAGCTTCAGCCCCCCCTGCCCAAGTGCACCCAGGCTCTGGGCTGGAGCAGTCCTGGAGGGGAGAGGGGTGTGCCAGCCAGCGCCTTTCACCTGCCCGGTGATTCTGTCTCTTTTCTGTATGGTTTTCTGAGAAGCAATCCCATTCCAAGCACCTCCCATTGTCCTGGCACAACCAAACCCTGCCCTTGCTCTGAGTTATGAGAGGAGGGAGCTGCCGACCGAATGTGGAAGCCCTAGTTCTTACTCCCATTTAGGAGTTCTGGAACAGACAGACAGACAAACTCTCTCAAATATATAGTAGATGACGGCTGCATCTTCGCTCCAGGCAGCCTCCTCCAGTGGCTGGGAAGAAAGGGCTCTGTAATCCATCAGACAGAGCCACAGCAAAAGCCAATGGCTGGAAGCTGAAGCAAACCAAGGAGGTAATTAACCTTGGGAATAACGAGAGAAGTGATGGGTTTACCCTCACTTGGACTCCTTTCACAGCAAAAGTGGATGTCTCTAAAAACTCTGCTCTTGCTCAGCTGCAAATGATTGAGCATGGTAGAGAAGTCAGCGGGTAGAATTCTGTGCCCCCTGCGATGGTCAGAACAGCCCCGCATGGCCTTAAACCTACCAAGCTATTAAGCGTACTCATTTTGAACCATCTGGCAAGCATGTGGAATGCATTCTAGTCTTATGCACAAACGATTCTCTGAAGCCACCTGCAGGTGAGTGAGGATTTGATCTGGTTGCCCTGGGCTTTCAAAGTGGTGGATTGCTTCTAGGAAGCAGGAGACCCCTTTGAGCAAGGACTCTCTATACTATGGACCGAATTTTCCAAAGAGCACCTACCCTTGGAGCCCAGTTTCCCACAGAAGACAGCTCTTTGTTAGGCACCCAAACAAATAGTCAGATTTCTAGAAGAGTGCGGGGTTTTGGGCTCTGAGGGTATGGCTACACTACCACCCTAGTTCGAACTAGGGTGGTTAATGTAGGCATTCGAAGTTGCAAATGAAGCCCGGGATTTAAATATCACGGGCTTCATTTGCATCTTGCCGGGCGGGCGCCATTTTTAAATGCCCTTAGGTCGAACTCCGTGCCCGCGGCTACACGCGGCACGGAGTAGGTAGTTCGAATTAGGATCTCTAATTCGAACTACCGGTACACCTCGTTCCACGAGGAGTAACGGTAGTTCAAATTAGAGATCCTAATTTGAACTACTGACTCCGTGCCGCGTGTAGCCGCGGGCACGGAGTTCGACCTAAGGGCATTTAA
The DNA here is from genome assembly GCA_032595735.1 of Pelochelys cantorii. Taxonomy (NCBI): domain Eukaryota; kingdom Metazoa; phylum Chordata; order Testudines; family Trionychidae; genus Pelochelys; species Pelochelys cantorii. The sequence continues at coordinate 17,181,630 of CM064353.1, forward strand.
AAATGGCGCCCGCCCGGCAAGATGCAAATGAAGCCCGGGATATTTAAATCCCGGGCTTCATTTGCAACTTCGAATGCCTACATTAACCACCCTAGTTCGAACTAGGGTGGTAGTGTAGACATACCCTGAGTTCTTCTGAAAAATCTGACCCTTGGCCTACATCTACACTACTCTGAGACTGAGCCACTGGCAGTCGATTGAGTGAGTCTAGTGGAGACCTGCCAAATCAACTGCAGATTGCTCTCCGGTCAACCATGTTACTCTTCCCCAGGTGAGAAAAGTAAGGAGAATTTCTCCCAGTTGACCCCCCTCCATGTAGACTCTGCTGTAACTTGACTTAGGGTATGACTCCAGCAACATTTTTCACGTAGCTGGAGTTGTGTACCTTAGATCGACTTTCTGCTGTAGCATAGATGTAGCCTTAGTTAGGGGGTGTCTAATGGGAGCGGACCACTTGCCAATCTATCATTGAAATCAGAAAATATGCCTGCAGATGTTTCAAAGGGAACCAAGCCCAGCATTTCAACTGCACTTCCAATTTATTGTGAAACCACAAGTTGGGTTTGCACAAGCACGCTTTAGAGGCCAGAATGAGGCCCATTTCTGGAAAATGACCCCTCTGTCATTTGGCCAGAGTCACACATCAAGTCAGGAATGGACAGATCAATGTTCCTACCACTGGACGATGCTCTTCTCCCCTTTAATCCTATGAGAGAGACTTAACTCTACTTCGGTTGCTTGTTTCACCAGGAAATGCTTCCAAATATGCCTCTGCCACACTTGTCTGCTCTGTATTTTTGATGCTTGAAGAAATCTCTCCATCTAATCACTTCAGAGATTAGCTGAGCTGTATAGTGGGAACACACAGTAATTTCAGAGATACTGCTTCCTAGCCTGTGGGACTGAATGCAAAATCACAGGAACATGGAAATTGCCATATCAGGCCGTCCCGTGGTCCATCTGGCCCGGAATACTGTCAGAGGCTAGTAGCTGCTGTTTCAGAGGCAGGTGTTGTAGGCGGTTATGGAATAATCTGGTGCCAGAGGAAGTTTCTGCCAGACCCCAATTAATTAGAGGTTCCTTCATGAAGCCAGAATGTTTATGAACCTTCCAAAAATTGTGGACTAGGCTATTGGACGTTCTCACTATCCATAAAAGCATCCAGGCCTGTTCTGAATCCTACTAAACTCTTGTCTCCAATGTATAGGGTCTGGTGAGATTTCACACTAACGCTCACAGTAATGTGGCCATTGGCTTTCACAGCCATTCTCGCAAGGAAACGCCTGGTAATGGCTCTGATGCTCTGTGCCATCGTTGGCTCTCTGAATTGTCACCCAGCCGGCTTGGGGCTCTGAGTGCTGATTGTTTCTACAGCTTGTTGGCTCAGCAAGGCACTAGGCCCTGATTTGTATGATGAAGATGGATTCTTTAAATAACTAAATGATAATCATTTGCATGTGGAGGGCCAGATTTACCCTGGAGTAACTCCAGTAGTTAACAGCAGTAGAACTGGGCCCTTACAGCGAACCAGATTTTGAAAGGGCTCAGGGACAGATTCCCAAGTGTTCTGACATTGGGGTCAGATTTTCAACAGCGCTCAGCTCCCTCGTAAACACCTGAGTAAAGATCAAACTAGGTTAGCCCCTAGCTGCTCTCAGTGTGACACTCGTGGCCAGATTTTCACAAGTGCCCAGCCTCCAACCTGCCTCTAGGCTGTTGAGCTCCTCTGAAAACTTGGCCACTTATTTAGGTTTCTGGTCCCAGCTGTGAATGCTGAGCCCCTCTCCGCCCCCCCCCCGAAAACATGGGTCTAAGTTCATTCCATTTAAGGATCTCTAGATCCTTTTAATTCATGGTTTAAGCAAACTTTACAATACCTCTGTGCAATGTCCCCGCAAATATTGTCCATCCATGTGGAATAAATTTTGTTCTGTGCAACAAGGCATGTGCAGATGTGCACCATCAGCAGAAACACATGCTGCCAACTGTGGACACTCTGTTAATCAGCTGGATGGTACTTGAATCTCTCTTGGGTGGCCACCTGAATGCACAGTTTACAGGGAATCCTGCCCCTGTGTGGCTAATGCATTTTGACAGATAGGAAACTGAGGCATGGGGAGACTTAAGGGCATTGTGTGTCCAAATGCAGGTTCCTATCTTTATTGGGGATTGATAGAGCTCCCAATGCTATAGTTTATGAACCTCTCACAATCTTTAACATATTTACCCTCATAACACCACTGGGAGCTAGGGACACCCTTAGTCCCATTTTGCAGATGGGGAACTAAGGCCCAGATCTTTGAAGATATTTAGGTGCCTTGCTACCAATAAAATCAGCTATTCCGACAGGAGCTGGATACTTAGGGTACGTCTACACAGCAGGGCTAAAGTCGGAATAAGCTGTGCACCTTGAGCTATGTCAATTGCGTAGCTTAAGTCAAAATAGCTTAACTTGGCTTTTGGTGTGTCTCCACAGCAGCGAGTCAAAGGAAGAACACTCTCCCTTCAACTTCCCTTACTCCTTGTAAAATAATGGCTTGCAGTGTAGACACACTCTTTTGTTATTTTGGAATAACGCCAGTTATTCTGAAATAACACTGCTGTGTAGACGTATCCTTAAAGACCTATGAAGATGTGAGTCTTAAAGACATGCCCAAGGCCACAAAGGGAATCAGCACCAGAGAAGAGAATTAAACTCACAGTTTCTGAGTTGCAGCCTAACACCATAACCACTACATCTACCTTATTTTAGGCACCAAAAACTGTGGCTTGGTTTGCAGCGTGGTTAAATTCCCCACAACTCTCCTGGATTTTAATGGGATTTGAGGAGAGACAGAGCATTTCAGCACCTTCCACGACTGGGAATTAAAAAACAGTCAGAGAAAAGCCCATGAATCATGGCATTTTTTTAGCAATACCACAACCTCCCCTTGGCTATAGAGCTCCTGTGTAAAGCTGGAGGTCCCCTGTACTGGTCCCCTGTGAAAAAGGCAATAAAAAGCAAGACAGAGACACACTCGTGAGTTTTGCAGCAGAATTAGTGGGGTTTCTGTTTCAGTTTGGTGGTCTTCTCTGAGATCTGTCAGGCTCCAGATAGGGATATCCACGGCTGAGCATCACCTCTGCACTGGATACAGACGGTTCAGTCCTGCCAGGGTCACTAGTGCAGCCCAGCACCGCCTCACTTGAAACGTGGGGAGTCCTGTGTTTAAGTGTTTGGCTGGATTGGGGTCAGCGTGCTCAGCACCTTGCAGGATTGAAGGTAGAGCACCTGGAAAAGCAGGGCTGCTTTGGTCCCAGAAGGGCAGGTTTGCTTTAGGGCAGGTCAATTCCAAATCACAGCAGCCCATCCCCTGGCTGAAATGAAGGTTATGACAGGTGTAAAAGAGATCCCAGCATTAGGATGGAATAGTACCTCTCCCAGCCCAAAGTCTTGCCACTTCTTCAGGGCTGTCAGCCCTGCTGGATTCTGCTGATCCAAGCGAAGCCCCACTAAAGTCAAAGCACACAGACACAGAGGACTACTGGCTTGTATCTCACTGTGACTGGAGCACATGTGTAGGCAGTGGGGACAAACTGATCGTCTATCCATGCAGAATTTGGCCCAGATACTGCCTGTGCCAATAAAACCAAGCAAATGTCAGTCATCCAGAACAGTGTATTGATGGAATCTCCCTGGAGTAGCAGTGTCCTAAATATCCCTGCTACACCAGGAGGGCCTCACGTGGTAGCCTATAAACCTGCTCTCATTCTGTGTGCCTCGTGCCACATCCCAGAAATGTCAAAAGACTCCCCCACAGTTATCTCCCAGTCAAGCCAGACAGGGCGTGATCCACCGGTGGGGTAAAGCAGAGCAGCTCTCCTGAAATCAGTGGAGCTTTGCTGATTTACATCCTTAGATGCTGCATCGTGCTAGAGGACAGAAGCCAAACCAAACTCAGTGCCAACAGCACGCCATTAACAAAGTACTGCCCTGGCCCTGTTATTGCCATGGACAAACATCAACGTGCAGCCTGCTGGCCAAAGATACTGTTCAAACTTGCCCACTGGATTTCACGGGGAGCTAGGTGCCTCAATACCTCTGAGCTTGGACCATGGTCTCTACTTGCCCGTGTGGAGACATGTCAGTCTGGGAAAGTGGCTGCTGGCTGTGCTCTATCTATTCTGTGAGCAGGCAGAGGCTCCATCCTGACATCCTGATACTTTTCACCAGCCCTATATTCTCTTTGATACAGTTTGTTTCAGAAAAAGGCTAAAGCTCTCAAGCCAAGCAGAGCTGTCTCGCTCATCCGACCCTCTTTGTACTGAGAATGGCACTTCCACAAAAGGAACAGGGGGAAGTGGCTGGTTCTTCAGAAGCCTATTTCTCCACAACAGGCTCCCCAATTAAAACAATCTCCTACATGTGACATGAGAGCGAACAGGTCTGTGCAGAGACAACGTCACAAACCGAGCTGTCAGAGCAACATCCTAGAAGCCTCATAGGATTTGTCTTCTATAGCCAGCAAAGCTGTATCAAGGGTGCTCTTTGTCTAACTTGGCAGGACTCCTGGATTTGAGTTCCCACAGTACCTCATAATAGTTTCATTTCTCTGGCTATTATTCAGCCAGGATTTCCTATTATTTGAGACTAAAAACCTACTGTTTATTCATTAGGTGTGAGGGGTTTGTTGTATCTGCTCGGGTGGTACGATTCCTAGAATGCAGTCAAGGTATATCAGAGACATCAGCTCTAATTATATTTATTACAGAAGCACCTAGGAACCCCGCCTGAGACCAGACACAAAGACAGACCCTGCCCTAAGGCCTTGCAATCTACCTAAGCTTAGGGTTGCCAGGTGTCTGGTTTTGAACCGGACAGTCCACTATTTGAGCTTTCTGTTCGGGAAACAAATTGAGAAAATAGAAATGTCTGGTATTTTCTAAATCAGACGTAATGTAGATTGTGACATCATGTCAAGTGTGTCCGGTATTTTTGTTGAAACCATCTGGCAGCCCTACCTAAGCTAAGGACAGGAAGCGAAATGGAGAGGACGTGCGTTGTTGAAGGTCACATCCAGCAGGTGACTGGCAGAGCCATGTGGAGAATTCCAATCCCTGGCGTCCCATGGCAAGGTCCTGGCCACTGCCCCAACATGGCTACACTAAATTGAACGCCAGGGACAATTGGCTTGTTGCCTTCTCTCTATTTCCAGATGCTGTTTTATAATGCCAGGGTGACGTTCACCCATGCAACATTTAAGCCCTTTCATAGGAGGCTCAATTGGCCCCTTATTTGTGAGCTTCTCTCTCTTCTATGTCTCTAGTGGCAAAACGAGTTAATTTTTAAAGCTTTTGCAAAACTCACAGGAGAGCACCAGAAATGACAAAGGGTTAGAAAACCGCATGTATGAGGGTATGCTTAGTCCTGAGAAAAGGGGCATGGATTGTGCATAATGGAGGCTGGGGCCTCCCCAAACCTCTGCTATGTTCCTGCCACAGCCCTGGCCACAGCTCTTCTGGCCAGCCAGGGCACAGCGTGACTCAGGCAGGCTGGTGTGGCATGGGCTTGCTAGGGCTCAGGGCAGCTCAGCCGGGCTGTTGGACTGGGGTTTGGGGTGACTCAGCCTGATGGGCCAGGGCTCTTCTGATGAGTGGGGGATGTAGGGTCCCTGACCCCAGTGGGCAAGAGAGGGAGGAGGCAGATGGGATGGGGCATGGGGCTAGCCTCCCCCAATCGGGGGTTGGTTCACATGCCACCCATGCTGAGCGGAACCTGATAACAGTCTTAAAATACGTTATAGGCTGTTATAGAGAATATATTTATTATGATTGTTTAACTTAACAAACCTACGTTCAGGGCTGGTTTGGGGAGTGATTGGATTTGGGAACTTATTACAATAAAATAAAGTCCCCCCCTTTTTTTGTTCTAACTTCACTCAGTTTTGAGGTGAAGCATCTAATGACACCAATGAAACCTGAGTTGAAAGCTATTGATTCTCACGCTTGATGATGGGCCTTAAAATCTGCCGCGGTGGAGTTTGTGAATGGGCTGGGAAACCGGAGCTGAGATTCCACCGGAAGCTGTGATTTGAACTGCCCCAATTCTCATTAATACAAATCCCTGCTGGCTGACTCCAGCATGCTGATAACATGCTCAAGTGCTGAAAATAGTAACTGTCATCATCATAAACAGCAGGGCGGGCCCCTGAATTGTGACGTGTCATGCCTAGATTATTTTGTGGGTGGTCCCAATATGCAAATGCTGGAATAATCAACCCCTCTGTCAAACAGGGAGAGTGTTAGAAATAATTGAATCACTGCCTGATTTATGGACTGGTTTAGACTCTCATTATGCATTTGGCAAGTACTTAGCATAACAAATCAATTTAAAATGGCACATGAGACTAAGGTAATTCATAATGCAACTAAACCTCAGGATTATGAGGCAAGACTAAACTTCTTCATCTGAGATTAATGGCCCAACCAGTAGAGAGGAAGTCTGGACTAGTGGGTAAAGCAGAGCCATAGAGGCAATCCAGTGGTTAGGAAACTACCCTTCTAGTTTGAAGACTGAGGGTCATTCCTGTGCTCTGCTACAGCCTTCCTGTGTGACCTTGGGCAAGTTGTTTAGGATACATCTGTGCCTTGAGCTGGGCAGTAAAATTTCAGCAGATGTATCTGTGCACAAGTCAGACTGGTACAAATAGAAATGTAGCTGCGGGGGGAGGAGGAGGTAGGTTGGCTGGCTGCCCAGGGAAGTGCCAAGGGTTCTGGGTGGGATTCTTCTTAGGGAACTTAGTGCATCCACCTGCTGCAGTTTTGTTTTTAGCATGCTAGCTTGATCCAATCAGGCCCCAGTGTGCTTGGTGCTGTACAAATGCAGCACGGTCTGTGTTCTAGCAGCTCCCACTCTCAGCAGAGCAGACGGACAAGGGGTGAGTGAGGCTATGTCTACACTACAGAGTTTTTCCTTCCGAAATTTTTTTCGGAAGAGCAGACACGCTTTTTCAGCATCCCTGTAAACCTCGTTTTACGAGGAAGAAGGGATGTTCCGAAAAAGGTTTTTTTCCCGACATTTGGCCAGTGTAAGAACATAAGAACGGCCATACTGGGTCAGACCAAAGGTCCAGCCAGCCCAGTACCCTGTCTGCCGACAGTGGCCAATGCCAGGTGCCCCAGAGGGAGTGAATCGAACAGGCAATGATCAAGCAATCTCTCTCCTGCTATCCATCTCCACCCTCTGACAAACAGAGGCTAGGGACACCATTCCTTACCCATAGTGGCTAATAGCCATTTATCGACTTAACCTCCATGAATTTATCTAGTTCTCTTTTAAACCCTGTTATAGTCCTAGCCTTCACAATCTCCTCAGGCAAGGAGTTCCACAGATTGACTATGCGCTGTGTGAAGAAGAACTTCCTTTTGTTTGTTTTAAACCTGCTGCCCATTAGTTTCATTTGGTGGCCCCTAGTTCTTAGATTATGAGAACAATTAAATAATTTTTCCTTATTCACTTTCTCCACACCACTCATGATTTTATAGACCTCTATCATATCCCCCCTTAGTCTCCTCTTTTCCAAGCTGAAAAGTCCCAGTCTCTTTAATCTCTCCTCATATGGGACCTGTTCCAAACCCCTAATCATTTTAGTTGCCCTTCTCTGAACCTTTTCTAATGCCAGTATATCTTTCTGAGATGAGGAGACCACATCTACATGCAGTATTCCAGATGTGGGCGTACCATGGATTTATATAAGGGCAATAAAATATTCTCCGTCTTATTCTCTATCCCTTTTTTAATGATTCCTAACTCCTGTTTGCTTTTTTGACTACCGCTGTATACTGCATGGACGTCTTCAGAGAACTATCCACAATGACTCCAAGATCTCTTTCCTGATTAGTTGTAGTTAAATTAGCCCCCATCATATTATATGCCTAATTGGGGTTATTTTTCCCAATGTGCATTACTTTACATTTATCCACATTAAATTTCATTTGCCATTTTGTTGCCCAATCACTCAGTTTGGTGAGATCTTTTTGAAGTTCTTCACAGTCTGCTTTGGTCTTAGCTACCTTGAGCAGTTTAGTATCATCTGCAAACTTTGCCACCTCACTGTTTACCCCTTTCTCCAGATCATTTATGAATAAATTGAATAGGATGGGTCCTAGGACTGACCCTTGGGGAACACCACTAGTTACCCCTCTCCATTCTGAAAATTTACCATTTATTCCTACCCTTTGTTTCCTGTCTTTTAACCAGTTCTCAGTCCATGAAAGGACCTTCCCTCTTATCCCATGACAACTTAATTTATATAAGAGCCTTTGGTGAGGGACCTTGTCAAAGGCTTTCTAGAAATCTAAGGACACTATATCTATTGCATCCCCCTTGTCCACATGTTTGTTGACCCCTTCAAAGAACTCTAATAGATTAGTAAGACATGATTTCCCTTTACAGAAACCATGCTGACTCTTGCCCAACAAATTATGTTCTTCTATGTGTCTGACAATTTTATTCATTACTATTATTTCAACTAATTTGTCCGGTACTGACGTTAGACTTACCGGTCTGTAATTGCCGGGATCGCATCTAGAGCCCTTTTTAAATATTGGTGTTACATTAGCTATCTTCCAGTCATTGGGTACAGAAGCTGATTTAAAGGATAGCTTACAAACCATAGTTAATACTTCCACAATTTCACATTTGAGTTCTTCCAGAACTCTTGGGTGAATGCCATCTGGTCCTGGTGACTTGTTACTGTTAAGTTTATCAATGAATTCCAAAACCTCCTCTAATGACACTTCAATCTGTGACAAGTCCTCAGATTTGTCACCTACAAAGGACGGGTCAGGTTTGGGAATCTCCCTAACATCCTCAGCCATGAAGACTGAAGCAAAGAATTCATTTAGTTTCTCCGCAATGACTTTATCGTCTTTAAGTGCTCCTTTAGTATCTTGATTGTTCAGGGGCCCCACTGGTTGTTTAGCAGGCTTCCTGCTTCTGATGTACTTAAAAAACATTTTGTTATTACCTTTGGAGTTTTTGGCTAGCTGTTCTTCAAACTCCTTTTTGCCTTTTCTTATTACATTTTTACACTTAATTTGGCAGTGTTTATGCTCCTTTCTATTTTCCTCACTAGGATTTGACTTCCACTTTTCAAAAGATGTCTTTTTATCTCTCACTGCTTCTTTTACATGGTTGTTAAGCCACAGTGGCTCTTTTTTAGTTCTTCTATTATGTTTTTTAATTTGGGGTATACATTTAAGTTGGGCCTCTATTATGGTGTCTTTGAAAAGTGTCCATGCAGCTTGCAGGGATTTTACTTTTGTCACTGTACCTTTTAATTTCTGTTTAACTAACCGCCTCATTTTTGCACAGTTCTCCTTTTTGAAATTAAATGCCACAGTGTTGGGCTGCTGAGGTGTTCTTCCCACCACAAGAACAGGGGCGGCCCGTGGCTATAGGTGGACTCGGCCGCCACGTAGGGCGCCGCCACCCGGGTCGCCCGATGATGACGTCATGGGGGTGCCCGGGGCGCCCGCCAATGATGTCAGGCCATTGACAGCCCTGCAGGCGGGGGCGCCGATCGCGCACTCCGTCTGGGGCGCCAGCTGCTGCAGCCAGCCTTGGGGTGCTTCTGCACAGGAATGTTAAATGTTATTATATTATGGTCACTATTTCCAAGCGGTCCTGTTATAGTTACCTCTTGGACCAGATCCTGCACGCCACTCAGGACTAAATCGAGAATTGCCTTTTCCCTTGTGGGTTCTTGTACCAGCTGCTCCAAGAAGCAGTCGTTTAAGGTATCAAGAAATTTTGTCTCTGCATCTCGTCCTGAGGTGACATGTATCCAGGCAATATGGGGATAGTTGAAATCCCCCACTATTATTGAGTTCTTTATTTTGATAGCCTCTCTAATCTCCCTTAGCATTTCATAGTCATTATTACTGTCCTGGTCAGGTGGTCGATAATAGATCCCTACTGTTATATTCTTATTAGAGCAGGGAATTACTATCCATAGCGATTCTACGGAACATGTTGATTCATTTAAGATTTTTACTTCATTTGATTCTAAATTTTCTTTCACATATACTGCCACTCCCCCACCTGCATGACCTGTTCTGTCCTTCCGATATATTTTGTACCCTGGAATGATTGTGTCCTCATTGATTGTAGATGGACCAAATGTTGGAAAAGGCTCTTCTGAAAAAAGTGGAAAAAGCTACACAAATTGCAGTTTGCAATTTGCATAGCTTTTTCTGGAAGAACAGTATAGTGTAGACATAGCCAGAAAGGAGGTATTATTGTCCCCAGTTTGAAGCGTGGGAGCTGGGAACCAAACAGAAGTCAGTGGTAAAACTCCCATGAGCTTCAGTGGGGCCAGGATTTCACCCTAAATAACTTTTTGGAAGAGGTCTACAAATAGCACTTGAATTTGCATACCTTCTTCCATTTTTTTCCCCGGAAGAGGCTTTTCCGCCATTTGGCCCTGTCTACACAGGGCCAAATGTTGGAAAAAAACCCTCTTTCGAAAGCCCCTTTCTTCCTCGTAAAATGAGGTTTACAGGGGCTTTCGAAAGAGGGTTTTTTTCCCGACATTTGGCCCCGTGTAGACAGGGCCAAATGGCGGAAAAGCCTCTTCCGGGGAAAAAAATGGAAGAAGGTATGCAAATTCAAGTGCTATTTGTAGACCTCTTCTGAAAAATAAAACACAGTGTAGCCGTAGCATGGTAGACCCCTGGAACCCAGGTCTCTTGAGTCTGTGTCCAGTAACTTAACTAAAAGCCTCCTCTCGTCCTCCAGGATATTAATAATTGTTATTAAAGCAGAGTGATGTGTAGCAGAGTTACAAATGAATTTCCAACTGCCACTGAGCAGCCAAATCAGATTACAGTACGCGCATTGTTCGCGTGACCTAGATCAGTTCACATTATGAAATCTTTGATGGGAGGATGTGCATTATTGCAAGTCACAGTCAGGAAGCCTGGTACTGCTAGTGGAAATCACCCTAATCTATTGCAAAATTCTGAGGGATTTTGCAAAGAGTAATCAATCTAATGGGGTACCACTTTGGTCATTTAGGGTCTGATAGTAGTCAGTATTTTCATTCATGACTTGAATAATGGGGTGGAGAGTACGCTTATAACCTTTTCAGATGACCTCACCCTGGGAGGAGTTGCAAGCATTTTGGAGGACAGGATTAGCATTCAAAACAAAGTTGACAACTTAGAGAATTGGTCTGACACCCGTAAGGTGACAGTCAGTAAAGCCAGAGCCAGAGCCCCATGCTTAGAAAAGAAAAATCAAACACGCCGCTACAAAATGGAGAAGAACTGGCTGGGGCAGCACTGATAGAAAGCTGCTAGTTCACATATTGAGTCAGCAATGTGAGGCTGTTGCAAACAGGGCTAATCCCATTCCAGGGAGTATGAACAGGAGTGGCATCTGTAAACCAGGGCAGGTCATTGTCTTGCTCTTCTCAGCACTGAGGAGCCCACAGAGGGGGTGCTGGGTCTAATCCTGGAGGCCACACATTAGCAAGTGATGGATAAACTGGAGAGAGAACCATAGAACACCAGAACTGGAAGGGACCGTGAGAGGTCATCTAGTTCAGTCCCCTGCCCTCCCGGCCAGGCCAAGCACCATCTAGATCATCCCTGAGAGGTGTCTGTCCAGCTTGCTCTTAAATATCTCCAGAGGTGGAGATTCCACAGCCCCCCTGGGCAACTTATTCCAGTGTTTAACCACCCTGACAGGCAGGAAGTTTTTCCTAATGTCCAACCTAAACCTCCCTTGCTGCAGTTTAAGCCCATTGCTGTTTGTCCTGTCCTCAGAGGACAAGGAGAACCATTTTTCTCCCTCTTCCTTGTAACACTTGAAAGCTGCTATCATGTACTTGAAAGCTGCTATCATGTCCTCTCTGTCTTCTGCTTTCCAAACTAACCAAGACCAATTCTTTCAGCCTTCCCTCCTAGCTCATGTTTGCTAGGCCTTTCATCATTCTTGTTGCTCTTCGCAGTATAATGTATGATTTCTTTCTCACTGGCATCCACCCCACACCTACAGTGAGCTGGCTTACCAAAGGTTACACAATAGGCCAGACACAGAGGCTGGGAAGAGAGCCCAAGCAGCCTGAGGAACATCAGAATGGACTGAACAAAATCCATGCACCTGAATGTCCGTTTGCTGCTTAAGGGCAACTCTTACTGCAAGGTGACTGCATTGACCCATTGGAGAACAACACATCACCTCTAGGCTGTGTCTGCCCATCAGTTGTGAGCTCGCTGCTCCTGCCATTCAGAGGTTGCTGGGTGAGCCGCTCTCGGTTTGGTGATAGAGCAACAAGGCCCTTGCAGCTTGGAGCATTTCAGGGTAGTGGCCCAGTGGTGATCTAGTGGTGAGGGCACAGGCTGGGGGCTAGTTGGGGTTTCTAATCCTGGCTTTGTTACTGAATGGCTCTGTGATGTCAGGCAAATCATTTCACACCTCCGCTTCCCCACCCTTCAGTGGCGTTAATTCCACTGGCTGCAGTGGTGCCCCTTTGGAGGAGGAGGACACGATGCTTAGAGACAGGTTCAATGTACAAACTTTGTAACCAGGCTCCAAAAGTCAAAGGGTGTTTGGCTTTTAGGCCTGGGTGTTCCCCATTATAAACTAGGACCAGCGGCCTAGTCTGCATCCAAATCTCCCCTTCATGTGATTGTGTCAGAGCTCTGGTCCTAGCACATCCCATAAGGAGCTTTGTGATCCTGTCATGAAAAGTGCTAGGCAATGTTCCCTGGAAGCTGAGCACTTGGGCAACCACCCGGGAGAGATTCAGGTGTCGCCCAGCTGATTAGCAGAGCGCCCTCAGAGGGCAGCATGTATTTCTCCTGATGGTGCACATCCACCCATGCCTTGGTGCACATTACAAAATTTATTCCTCACACAGCTGGAAAAAAATAGAGGGCACATTGATTGCATGGTGTAATGATTATTGCCGACATGGTTTTCTACCTAGAACCAGGAGCTTCAATTGATAGCTGGAGTCACTGAAACGTTAGCATAATGCAACCTGAGGCAGTCACATTCTCACCAGGATAAAAGGGACAGTAGATACCATGAATCATTCTAATTAAAAAGTATTTACAATTCAGCTTTGCACAGATGTCAGATGTCCTTGCTGATATACTGGATCTATTAAAAGCACCTGTGGAAGTCTATTGACAAACAATTGAGTACCAAGGCACAGTCTGAAAACCCCTTGCAGAAGGAGAGGTCTAGGTTGGATATTAGGAAAAACTATTTCACTAGGAGGGTGGTGAATGGGTTACCTAGGGAGGGGGTGGAATCTCCATCCCTAGAGGTTTTTAAGTCTCGGCTTGACACAGTCCTGGCTGGGTTGATTTAGTTGGGATTGGTCCTGACTTGGGTAGGGGGCTGGACTTGATGACCTCCTGAGGTCTCTTCCAGCGCTATGATTCTAAGGACTGTATGAAACACGTGTTTTCCAGTGTGATCCTGGCTCCCTAAGAAACCTGAAGGGCCCCCATGACATGACAAATGAGGGTTTGGCCTACTCAGGATCTTGGGGAATAGCAAACAACATGTGCTGTTAGCTGGGGGTGGGGAAGAAGAGGCTTTTTAGGGTGACACTGAGATCCAGAATGTGGGTCACCCACTTTTACCTCACACGGGTGCAGAACCGTCCGATCCATAGGACAAATTGGGGCGGCCGCCACAGGCCCTAAGCTGTTAGGGGACCCTCAAGCACCTGTCCCAAACATCCTATGGAGAAGAGACCATGGAATTAAGGGGGCTTGATGCAGGGCAACAGCAGAGACTGCCGAATTACAGGGGCCTGGCACAGAGAGACAGCAGAGGCCATGGAGTTAGAGGGGCCTGGCGCGGGGAGACAGCAGAGGCCATGGAGTTACAGGGGCCTGGCGCGGGGAGGCAGCAGAGGCCATGGAGTTAGAGGGGTCTGGCGCGGGGAGGCAGCAGAGGCCATGGAGTTAGAGGGGTCTGGCGCGGAGAGACAGCAGAGGCCATGGAGTTACAGAGGCCTGGCGCGGGGAGGCAGCAGAGGCCATGGAGTTAGAGGGGCCTGGCGCGGGGAGGCAGCAGAGGCCATGGAGTTACAGGGGCCTGGCGCGGGGAGGCAGCAGAGGCCATGGAGTTAGAGGGGCCTGGCGCGGGAGGCAGCAGAGGCCATGGAGTTACAGAGGCCTGGCGCGGGGAGGCAGCAGAGGCCATGGAGTTACAGGGGCCTGGCGCGGGGAGGCAGCAGAGGCCATGGAGTTACAGGGGCCTGGCGCGGGGAGGCAGCAGAGGCCATGGAGTTACAGGGGCCTGGCGCGGGAGGCAGCAGAGGCCATGGAGTTACAGGGGCCTGGCGCGGGGAGGCAGCAGAGGCCATGGAGTTAGAGGGGCCTGGCGCGGGGAGGCAGCAGAGGCCATGGAGTTACAGGGGCCTGGCGCGGGAGGCAGCAGAGGCCATGGAGTTAGAGGGGCCTGGCGCGGGGAGGCAGCAGAGGCCATGGAGTTAGAGGGGCCTGGCGCGGGGAGGCAGCAGAGGCCATGGAGTTACAGGGGCCTGGCGCGGGAGGCAGCAGAGGCCATGGAGTTAGAGGGGCCTGGCGCGGGGAGGCAGCAGAGGCCATGGAGTTACAGGGGCCTGGCGCGGGAGGCAGCAGAGGCCATGGAGTTACAGGGGCCTGGCGCGGGGAGGCAGCAGAGGCCATGGAGTTACAGGGGCCTGGCGCGGGAGGCAGCAGAGGCCATGGAGTTACAGAGGCCTGGCGCGGGGAGACAGCAGAGGCCATGGAGTTACAGAGGCCTGGCGCGGGAGGCAGCAGAGGCCATGGAGTTAGAGGGGCCTGGCGCGGGGAGGCAGCAGAGGCCATGGAGTTAGAGGGGTCTGGCGCGGGAGGCAGCAGAGGCCATGGAGTTACAGGGGCCTGGCGCGGGGAGGCAGCAGAGGCCATGGAGTTAGAGGGGTCTGGCGCGGGGAGGCAGCAGAGGCCATGGAGTTAGAGGGGTCTGGCGCGGAGAGACAGCAGAGGCCATGGAGTTACAGAGGCCTGGCGCGGGGAGGCAGCAGAGGCCATGGAGTTAGAGGGGCCTGGCGCGGGGAGGCAGCAGAGGCCATGGAGTTACAGGGGCCTGGCGCGGGGAGGCAGCAGAGGCCATGGAGTTAGAGGGGCCTGGCGCGGGAGGCAGCAGAGGCCATGGAGTTAGAGGGGCCTGGCGCGGGGAGGCAGCAGAGGCCATGGAGTTACAGAGGCCTGGCGCGGGGAGGCAGCAGAGGCCATGGAGTTACAGGGGCCTGGCGCGGGGAGGCAGCAGAGGCCATGGAGTTAGAGGGGCCTGGCGCGGGGAGGCAGCAGAGGCCATGGAGTTACAGGGGCCTGGCGCGGGGAGGCAGCAGAGGCCATGGAGTTACAGGGGCCTGGCGCGGGGAGGCAGCAGAGGCCATGGAGTTAGAGGGGCCTGGCGCGGGGAGGCAGCAGAGGCCATGGAGTTAGAGGGGCCTGGCGCGGGGAGGCAGCAGAGGCCATGGAGTTACAGGGGCCTGGCGCGGGGAGGCAGCAGAGGCCATGGAGTTAGAGGGGCCTGGCGCGGGGAGGCAGCAGAGGCCATGGAGTTACAGGGGCCTGGCGCGGGGAGACAGCAGAGGCCATGGAGTTAGAGGGGACTGGCGCGGAGAGACAGCAGAGGCCATGGAGTTACAGAGGCCTGGCGCGGGGAGGCAGCAGAGGCCATGGAGTTAGAGGGGCCTGGCGCGGGGAGGCAGCAGAGGCCATGGAGTTACAGGGGCCTGGCGCGGGGAGGCAGCAGAGGCCATGGAGTTAGAGGGGCCTGGCGCGGGAGGCAGCAGAGGCCATGGAGTTAGAGGGGCCTGGCGCGGGGAGGCAGCAGAGGCCATGGAGTTACAGAGGCCTGGCGCGGGGAGGCAGCAGAGGCCATGGAGTTAGAGGGGCCTGGCGCGGGGAGGCAGCAGAGGCCATGGAGTTACAGGGGCCTGGCGCGGGGAGGCAGCAGAGGCCATGGAGTTACAGGGGCCTGGCGCGGGAGGCAGCAGAGGCCATGGAGTTACAGGGGCCTGGCGCGGGAGGCAGCAGAGGCCATGGAGTTACAGGGGCCTGGCGCGGGGAGGCAGCAGAGGCCATGGAGTTAGAGGGGCCTGGCGCGGGGAGGCAGCAGAGGCCATGGAGTTAGAGGGGCCTGGCGCGGGGAGGCAGCAGAGGCCATGGAGTTAGAGGGGCCTGGCGCGGGGAGGCAGCAGAGACCATGGAGTTACAGAGGCCTGGCGCGGGAGGCAGCAGAGGCCATGGAGTTAGAGGGGCCTGGCGCGGGGAGGCAGCAGAGGCCATGGAGTTAGAGGGGCCTGGCGCGGGAGGCAGCAGAGGCCATGGAGTTACAGGGGCCTGGCGCGGGGAGGCAGCAGAGGCCATGGAGTTAGAGGGGCCTGGCGCGGGGAGGCAGCAGAGGCCATGGAGTTAGAGGGGTCTGGCGCGGAGAGACAGCAGAGGCCATGGAGTTACAGAGGCCTGGCGCGGGGAGGCAGCAGAGGCCATGGAGTTAGAGGGGCCTGGCGCGGGAGGCAGCAGAGGCCATGGAGTTAGAGGGGCCTGGCGCGGGGAGGCAGCAGAGGCCATGGAGTTACAGGGGCCTGGCGCGGGGAGGCAGCAGAGGCCATGGAGTTAGAGGGGCCTGGCGCGGGAGGCAGCAGAGGCCATGGAGTTAGAGGGGCCTGGCGCGGGGAGGCAGCAGAGGCCATGGAGTTACAGAGGCCTGGCGCGGGGAGGCAGCAGAGGCCATGGAGTTACAGGGGCCTGGCGCGGGGAGGCAGCAGAGGCCATGGAGTTAGAGGGGCCTGGCACGGGGAGGCAGCAGAGGCCATGGAGTTACAGGGGCCTGGCGCGGGGAGGCAGCAGAGGCCATGGAGTTACAGGGGCCTGGCGCGGGGAGGCAGCAGAGGCCATGGAGTTAGAGGGGCCTGGCGCGGGGAGGCAGCAGAGGCCATGGAGTTACAGGGGCCTGGCGCGGGAGGCAGCAGAGGCCATGGAGTTAGAGGGGCCTGGCGCGGGAGGCAGCAGAGGCCATGGAGTTACAGGGGCCTGGCGCGGGGAGGCAGCAGAGGCCATGGAGTTAGAGGGGCCTGGTGCGGGGAGACAGCAGAGCCCATGGAGTTAGAGGGGCCTGGCGCGGGAGGCAGCAGAGGCCATGGAGTTACAGGGGCCTGGCGCGGGAGGCAGCAGAGGCCATGGAGTTACAGGGGCCTGGCGCGGGGAGGCAGCAGAGGCCATGGAGTTAGAGGGGCCTGGCGCGGGGAGGCAGCAGAGGCCATGGAGTTACAGGGGCCTGGCGCGGGAGGCAGCAGAGGCCATGGAGTTAGAGGGGCCTGGCGCGGGAGGCAGCAGAGGCCATGGAGTTAGAGGGGCCTGGCGCGGGGAGGCAGCAGAGGCCATGGAGTTAGAGGGGCCTGGCGCGGGGAGGCAGCAGAGGCCATGGAGTTAGAGGGGCCTGGCGCGGGGAGGCAGCAGAGGCCATGGAGTTACAGAGGGCCTGGCGCGGGAGGCAGCAGAGGCCATGGAGTTAGAGGGGCCTGGCGCGGGGAGGCAGCAGAGGCCATGGAGTTAGAGGGGCCTGGCGCGGGAGGCAGCAGAGGCCATGGAGTTAGAGGGGCCTGGCGCGGGGAGGCAGCAGAGGCCATGGAGTTAGAGGGGCCTGGCGCGGGAGGCAGCAGAGGCCATGGAGTTACAGGGGCCTGGCGCGGGGAGACAGCAGAGGCCATGGAGTTAGAGGGGCCTGGCGCGGGGAGGCAGCAGAGGCCATGGAGTTACAGGGGCCTGGCGCGGGGAGGCAGCAGAGGCCATGGAGTTAGAGGGGCCTGGCGCGGGAGGCAGCAGAGGCCATGGAGTTACAGGGGCCTGGCGCGGGGAGGCAGCAGAGGCCATGGAGTTACAGGGGCCTGGCGCGGGGAGGCAGCAGAGGCCATGGAGTTACAGGGGCCTGGCGCGGGGAGGCAGCAGAGGCCATGGAGTTACAGGGGCCTGGCGCGGGAGGCAGCAGAGGCCATGGAGTTACAGGGGCCTGGCGCGGGGAGGCAGCAGAGGCCATGGAGTTACAGGGGCCTGGCGCGGGGAGGACAGCAGAGGCCATGGAGTTACAGGGGCCTGGCGCGGGAGGCAGCAGAGGCCATGGAGTTACAGGGGCCTGGCGCGGGGAGGCAGCAGAGGCCATGGAGTTACAGGGGCCTGGCGCGGGGAGGCAGCAGAGGCCATGGAGTTACAGGGGCCTGGCGCGGGGAGGCAGCAGAGGCCATGGAGTTAGAGGGGCCTGGCGCGGGGAGGCAGCAGAGGCCATGGAGTTAGAGGGGCCTGGCGCGGGGAGGCAGCAGAGGCCATGGAGTTAGAGGGGCCTGGCGCGGGGAGGCAGCAGAGGCCATGGAGTTAGAGGGGCCTGGCGCGGGGAGGCAGCAGAGGTCTTGGAGTTAGAGGGGCCTGGCGCGGGGAGACAGCAGAGGCCATGGAGTTAGAGGGGCCTGGCGCGGGGAGACAGCAGAGGCCATGGAGTTAGAGGGGCCTGGCGCGGGGAGGCAGCAGAGGCCATGGAGTTAGAGGGGCCTGGCGCGGGAGGCAGCAGAGGCCATGGAGTTAGAGGGGCCTGGCGCGGGGAGGCAGCAGAGGCCATGGAGTTAGAGGGGCCTGGCGCGGGAGGCAGCAGAGGCCATGGAGTTAGAGGGGCCTGGCGCGGGGAGGCAGCAGAGGCCATGGAGTTAGAGGGGCCTGGCGCGGGGAGGCAGCAGAGGCCATGGAGTTACAGGGGCCTGGCGCGGGGAGGCAGCAGAGGCCATGGAGTTAGAGGGGCCTGGCGCGGGGAGGCAGCAGAGGCCATGGAGTTACAGGGGCCTGGCGCGGGGAGGCAGCAGAGGCCATGGAGTTACAGGGGCCTGGCGCGGGAGGCAGCAGAGGCCATGGAGTTACAGGGGCCTGGCGCGGGGAGGCAGCAGAGGCCATGGAGTTAGAGGGGCCTGGCGCGGGGAGGCAGCAGAGGCCATGGAGTTACAGGGGCCTGGCGCGGGGAGGCAGCAGAGGCCATGGAGTTAGAGGGGCCTGGCGCGGGGAGGCAGCAGAGGCCATGGAGTTAGAGGGGCCTGGCGCGGGGAGGCAGCAGAGGCCATGGAGTTAGAGGGGCCTGGCGCGGGAGGCAGCAGAGGCCATGGAGTTAGAGGGGCCTGGCGCGGGGAGGCAGCAGAGGCCATGGAGTTACAGGGGCCTGGCGCGGGGAGGCAGCAGAGGCCATGGAGTTAGAGGGGCCTGGCGCGGGGAGGCAGCAGAGGCCATGGAGTTACAGGGGCCTGGCGCGGGGAGGCAGCAGAGGCCATGGAGTTAGAGGGGCCTGGCGCGGGGAGGCAGCAGAGGCCATGGAGTTAGAGGGGCCTGGCGCGGGGAGGCAGCAGAGGCCATGGAGTTAGAGGGGCCTGGCGCGGGGAGGCAGCAGAGGCCATGGAGTTAGAGGGGCCTGGCGCGGGGAGGCAGCAGAGGCCATGGAGTTAGAGGGGCCTGGCGCGGGGAGGCAGCAGAGGCCATGGAGTTAGAGGGGCCTGGCGCGGGGAGGCAGCAGAGGCCATGGAGTTAGAGGGGCCTGGCGCGGGGAGGCAGCAGAGGCCATGGAGTTAAGGGGCCTGGCGCGGGGAGGCAGCAGAGGCCATGGAGTTAAGGGGCCTGGCGCGGGGGGCAGCAGAGGCCATGGAGTTAAGGGGCCTGGCGCGGGGAGGCAGCAGAGGCCATGGAGTTAGAGGGGCCTGGCGCGGGGAGGCAGCAGAGGCCATGGAGTTAAGGGGCCTGGCGGGGGAGGCAGCAGAGGCCATGGAGTTAAGGGGCCTGGCGCGGGGAGGCAGCAGAGGCCATGGAGTTAAGGGGCCTGGCGCGGGGAGGCAGCAGAGGCCATGGAGTTAAGGGGCCTGGCGCGGGGAGGCAGCAGAGGCCATGGAGTTAAGGGGCCTGGCGCGGGGAGGCAGCAGAGGCCATGGAGTTAAGGGGCCTGGCGCGGGGAGGCAGCAGAGGCCATGGAGTTAAGGGGCCTGGCGCGGGGAGGCAGCAGAGGCCATGGAGTTACAGGGGCCTGGCGCGGGGAGGCAGCAGAGGCCATGGAGTTAAGGGGCCTGGCGCGGGAGGCAGCAGAGGCCATGGAGTTAAGGGGCCTGGCGCGGGGAGGCAGCAGAGGCCATGGAGTTAGAGGGGCCTGGCGCGGGGAGGCAGCAGAGGCCATGGAGTTACAGGGGCCTGGCGCGGGGAGGCAGCAGAGGCCATGGAGTTAAGGGGCCTGGCGCGGGGAGGCAGCAGAGGCCATGGAGTTAAGGGGCCTGGCGCGGGGAGGCAGCAGAGGCCATGGAGTTAGAGGGGCCTGGCGCGGGAGGCAGCAGAGGCCATGGAGTTACAGGGGCCTGGCGCGGGGAGGCAGCAGAGGCCATGGAGTTAGAGGGGCCTGGCGCGGGGAGGCAGCAGAGGCCATGGAGTTAAGGGGCCTGGCGCGGGGAGGCAGCAGAGGCCATGGAGTTACAGGGGCCTGGCGCGGGGAGGCAGCAGAGGCCATGGAGTTAAGGGGCCTGGCGCGGGGAGGCAGCAGAGGCCATGGAGTTAGAGGGGCCTGGCGCGGGAGGCAGCAGAGGCCATGGAGTTAAGGGGCCTGGCGCGGGGAGGCAGCAGAGGCCATGGAGTTAGAGGGGCCTGGCGCGGGAGGCAGCAGAGGCCATGGAGTTAAGGGGCCTGGCGCGGGGAGGCAGCAGAGGCCATGGAGTTAGAGGGGCCTGGCGCGGGGAGGCAGCAGAGGCCATGGAGTTACAGGGGCCTGGCGCGGGGAGGCAGCAGAGGCCATGGAGTTAAGGGGCCTGGCGCGGGGAGGCAGCAGAGGCCATGGAGTTAAGGGGCCTGGCGCGGGGAGGCAGCAGAGGCCATGGAGTTAGAGGGGCCTGGCGCGGGGAGGCAGCAGAGGCCATGGAGTTAAGGGGCCTGGCGCGGGGAGGCAGCAGAGGCCATGGAGTTAAGGGGCCTGGCGCGGGGAGGCAGCAGAGGCCATGGAGTTACAGGGGCCTGGCGCGGGGAGGCAGCAGAGGCCATGGAGTTAGAGGGGCCTGGCGGGGAGGCAGCAGAGGCCATGGAGTTAAGGGGCCTGGCGCGGGGAGGCAGCAGAGGCCATGGAGTTAAGGGGCCTGGCGCGGGGAGGCAGCAGAGGCCATGGAGTTAAGGGGCCTGGCGGGGGAGGCAGCAGAGGCCATGGAGTTAAGGGGCCTGGCGGGGGAGGCAGCAGAGGCCATGGAGTTACAGGGGCCTGGCGGGGGAGGCAGCAGAGGCCATGGAGTTAAGGGGCCTGGCGCGGGGAGGCAGCAGAGGCCATGGAGTTAGAGGGGCCTGGCGGGGGGGGCAGCAGAGGCCATGGAGTTACAGGGGCCTGGCGCGGGGAGGCAGCAGAGGCCATGGAGTTACAGGGGCCTGGCGCGGGGAGGCAGCAGAGGCCATGGAGTTAAGGGGCCTGGCGCGGGGAGGCAGCAGAGGCCATGGAGTTAAGGGGCCTGGCGCGGGGAGGCAGCAGAGGCCATGGAGTTACAGGGGCCTGGCGCGGGGAGGCAGCAGAGGCCATGGAGTTACAGGGCCTGGCGCGGGGAGGCAGCAGAGGCCATGGAGTTAAGGGGCCTGGCGCGGGAGGCAGCAGAGGCCATGGAGTTAAGGGGCCTGGCGCGGGAGGCAGCAGAGGCCATGGAGTTACAGGGGCCTGGCGCGGGGAGGCAGCAGAGGCCATGGAGTTAAGGGGCCTGGCGCGGGGAGGCAGCAGAGGCCATGGAGTTAAGGGGCCTGGGGGGGAGGCAGCAGAGGCCATGGAGTTAAGGGGCCTGGCGCGGGGAGGCAGCAGAGGCCATGGAGTAAGGGGCCGGCGCGGGAGGCAGCAGAGGCCATGGAGTTAGAGGGGCCGGGCGGGGGCAGAGAGGCCATGGAGTTACAGGGGCCTGGGCGGGGAGGCAGCAGAGGCCATGGAGTTAAGGGGCCTGGCGCGGGAGGCAGCAGAGGCCATGGAGTTAGAGGGGCCTGGCGCGGGAGGCAGCAGAGGCCATGGAGTTAGAGGGGCCTGGCGCGGGAGGCAGCAGAGGCCATGGAGTTACAGGGGCCTGGCGCGGGGAGGCAGCAGAGGCCATGGAGTTAGAGGGGCCTGGCGCGGGAGGCAGCAGAGGCCATGGAGTTACAGGGGCCTGGCGCGGGGAGGCAGCAGAGGCCATGGAGTTAAGGGGCCTGGCGCGGGGAGGCAGCAGAGGCCATGGAGTTAAGGGGCCTGGCGCGGGAGGCAGCAGAGGCCATGGAGTTAAGGGGCCTGGCGCGGGAGGCAGCAGAGGCCATGGAGTTAAGGGGCCTGGCGCGGGGAGGCAGCAGAGGCCATGGAGTTAAGGGGCCTGGCGCGGGAGGCAGCAGAGGCCATGGAGTTAAGGGGCCTGGCGCGGGAGGCAGCAGAGGCCATGGAGTTAGAGGGGCCTGGCGCGGGGAGGCAGCAGAGGCCATGGAGTTAAGGGGCCTGGCGCGGGGAGGCAGCAGAGGCCATGGAGTTAGAGGGGCCTGGCGCGGGGAGGCAGCAGAGGCCATGGAGTTAAGGGGCCTGGCGCGGGGAGGCAGCAGAGGCCATGGAGTTACAGGGCCTGGCGCGGGGAGGCAGCAGAGGCCATGGAGTTAAGGGGCCTGGCGCGGGAGGCAGCAGAGGCCATGGAGTTAGAGGGGCCTGGCGCGGGGAGGCAGCAGAGGCCATGGAGTTAGAGGGGCCTGGCGCGGGGAGGCAGCAGAGGCCATGGAGTTACAGGGGCCTGGCGCGGGAGGCAGCAGAGGCCATGGAGTTAGAGGGGCCTGGCGCGGGGAGGCAGCAGAGGCCATGGAGTTAAGGGGCCTGGCGCGGGGAGGCAGCAGAGGCCATGGAGTTAGAGGGGCCTGGGCGGGGAGGCAGCAGAGGCCATGGAGTTAAGGGGCCTGGCGCGGGGAGGCAGCAGAGGCCATGGAGTTAAGGGCCTGGCGCGAGAGACAGCAGAGGCCATGGAGTTAGAGGGGCCTGGCGCGGGGAGGCAGCAGAGGCCATGGAGTTAAGGGGCCTGGCGGGGGAGGCAGCAGAGGCCATGGAGTTAAGGGGCCTGGCGCGGGGAGGCAGCAGAGGCCATGGAGTTACAGGGGCCTGGCGCGGGGAGGCAGCAGAGGCCATGGAGTTAGAGGGGCCTGGCGCGGGGAGGCAGCAGAGGCCATGGAGTTAAGGGGCCTGGCGCGGGGAGGCAGCAGAGGCCATGGAGTTAGAGGGGCCTGGCGCGGGGAGGCAGCAGAGGCCATGGAGTTAAGGGGCCTGGCGCGGGGAGGCAGCAGAGGCCATGGAGTTAGGGGGCCTGGCGCGGAGAGACAGCAGAGGCCATGGAGTTAGAGGGGCCTGGCGCGGGGAGGCAGCAGAGGCCATGGAGTTACAGGGGCCTGGCGCGGGGAGGCAGCAGAGGCCATGGAGTTAAGGGGCCTGGCGCGGGGAGGCAGCAGAGGCCATGGAGTTACAGGGGCCTGGCGCGGGAGACAGCAGAGGCCATGGAGTTAAGGGGCCTGGCGGGGAGGCAGCAGAGGCCATGGAGTTAAGGGGCCTGGCGCGGGGAGGCAGCAGAGGCCATGGAGTTACAGGGGCCTGGCGCGGGGAGGCAGCAGAGGCCATGGAGTTAGAGGGGCCTGGCGCGGGGAGGCAGCAGAGGCCATGGAGTTAAGGGGCCTGGCGCGGGGAGGCAGCAGAGGCCATGGAGTTAGAGGGGCCTGGCGCGGGAGGCAGCAGAGGCCATGGAGTTAAGGGGCCTGGCGCGGGAGGCAGCAGAGGCCATGGAGTTAGAGGGGCCTGGCGCGGGGAGGCAGCAGAGGCCATGGAGTTAAGGGGCCTGGCGCGGGAGCAGCAGAGGCCATGGAGTTAGAGGGGCCTGGCGCGGGAGCAGCAGAGGCCATGGAGTTAGAGGGGCCTGGCGCGGAGAGACAGCAGAGGCCATGGAGTTAGAGGGGCCTGGCGCGGAGAGACAGCAGAGGCCATGGAGTTAGAGGGGCCTGGCGCGGGGAGGCAGCAGAGGCCATGGAGTTAGAGGGGCCTGGCGCGGGGAGGCAGCAGAGGCCATGGAGTTACAGGGGCCTGGTGCGGGGAGGCAGCAGGGCTCCCCCACGCTCCCCAAACAGGCGCCAGGAGCTGGAGCAGCCCAGCACCCTGCCCCACCCCACCCCACCGTGTCGCCATACTGGCCCACTGCTAGCTTCTCCATGGCAACAGGAAGCAGAAAGTTCTGGCCTCAGCGTGCTCCACTTTCTGCCACTGTGGAGAAATGGGGCCAGCGGGCTGGCAGAGAGTGGCACGGTGGGGCAGAGCAGGCTGCCAGGCTCCTGTGGCCCATGTGGGAGGGGGGGTGGCCAGGACCCCTCAATGCCCCGGGCTGCATTGCTCAAGGGAGGGGCAAAGGGTGCAGTGGCAGGGTTTGGGGAAAGGATGGAGCAGGGGTGGGACCTGCAGTGGGAGGGGTTGCCTTGGCTCTGCGCCCCCATTAGGATGGCCCTGCATGGGTGAGTGGCAGCTGCCATCTTGGCTGACACCCCAGTAGCTGGATCAGAGCCCTCCACAGATGAAAGCCAGTGTCTCGGCAGTGGGGCTCAGCCCAGCTGTGTCCAAGCAAGTACTCTGAAGAAATTAGCTATTTGGCTATTATTTATCTTGGTCATTGGGCATGGCGGGGGTGAGGGGGAAGGGAGGCTGTTTTTATACCTGTAGCCTTGTAAGCCAGACATGTTCAAAAACCATGAGTCAGACCCCCTAAGAATTATGAGATTGTCCTAAAATCATGTTTGTTTGTTTGTTTGTTTGTCTGTTTGTTTGTTTGTCTGTTTGGGTATGTCTACACTGCAAAGTTAATTCGAACTAACAGCCGTTAGTTCGAATTAACTTTCATAGGCTCTACACATGCAAACCGCTAGTTCGAACTTAATTTGAACTAGCGGAGCGCTTAATTCGAACTAGGTAAACCTCATTCTACGAGGACTAACGCCTAGTTTGAATTAAGTAGTTCGAATTAAGGGCTGTGTAGCCACTTAATTCGAACTAGTGGGAGGCTAGCTCTTCCCAGCTTGCCCTGGTGGCCACTCTGGCCAAGCCGGGGAAACTCTTCTGCCCCCCTCCCGGCCCCGGAGCCCTTAAAGGGGCACGGTCTGGCTACGGTGCCCATGCCAGGTGCAAGCCTGCCAGCACCCAGCCAGCAGACCCTGCACCTGGCACAGCATGAGCCAGCCACCCGCTGCCACCCAGCCCTCCGCCTCTTCCCAGGACCAGGCTGGCAGCTCCCAGGAGCCTGCCCAGGGCCGCAAGAGGCGGACGCCCACCTGGTCTAGTGTGGAGATCGTGGACCTCATCGAGATTTGGGGGGAGACCTCCAACGTCCATGACCTCCGCACTAGGCACAGGAATGCAGCAGTCTAGGGCAGGATAGCTGCCAGCCTGGCCACCAAAGGCCACATGCCAACCCAGGAGCAGGTTTGCATGAAAATCAAGTTGGTCCAGTGAGACCCCCGACCCTGAGCCCTGAGCTTAGAACATAAGAATGGCCATACTGGGTCAGACCAAAGGTCCATCTAGCCCAGTAGCCTGTCTGCCAACAGCAGCCAACACCAGGTGCCCCGGAGGGGATGGACCGAAGACAATGACCAAGCCATTTGTCTCGTGCCATCCATCTCCAGCCTTCCACAAACAGAGGCCAGGGACACCATTCCTACCCCCTGGCTAATAGCACTCCATGGACCCAACCTCCATGACTTTATCTAACTTCTCTTAGATAAAGTCTCTGTTATAGTTCTAGCCTTCACAGCCTCCTGTGGCAAGGAGTTCCACAGGTTGACTATTTGCTTTATGAAGAAGAACTTTCTTTTATTAGTTTGAAGCCTGCTACCCATTCATTTCATTTGGTGTCCTCTAGTCCTTCTATTATGGGAACTAATGAAGAACTTTTCTTTATGCACCCTCTCCACACCACTCATGATTTTATAGACCTCTATCATATCCCCCCTCAGTCTCCTCTTTTCTAAGCTGAAAAGTCCCAGTCTCTTTAGCCTCTCTTCATATGGGACCTGTTCCAAACCCCTAATCATTGTAGTTGCCTTTTCTGAACCCTTTCCAAGGCCAGAATATCTTTTTTGAGGTGAGGAGACCACATCTCTACACAATACTGAAGATATGGCGTCCCATAGTTTTATACTTCCCCTCCTCCTTCTTCCCCTGGCTTCCCCCTTCCAGCTCCCTCCTCCCAGGTTTCCACCTCCCCTCTCCCACCCTCTCTCTTCCCCTCTCCCACTTCCTTTTCCCAGTCTCCCCAGAGGTTAATTCCCCCCCCCCAGTTTTGTTAAATAAAGAGAGTTTCTATTTTTGAACACACGTGTCCTTTATTTTTTACATCAGGAAGGGGGGCTAGGGAGGGGTAAGTGGAAGGAGGTGAGGGAGGAATGGGGCACGAGCCTCTGATGGGGAGGACTGGGGTGACTCTGCAGGCTCCTCAGGGTGGAAGCTCTCCTGCAGGGCCTCCTGGATCCTGACAGCTCCCCGATTGGCTCCCCCCCGGATGGCAGCCTGCAGCAAGTGCAGCTGGGCTGATGGCCGAGTGCTGTGATGTGCCGAGTGTGGGCACTCAGGGCACTCCAAGACAGGACTGCTTTGCTGTCCCTCATCGAGGTAGACAAGCAAGCGGGGAACCCTGAGAACTGTCTGTCCGGGGTGGGAGCTTGGGTCCCTTTAAGCACAGCCCTCGGCTAGCCTGAGGCAGCAGCTCCACACTCTAAGTCCTGGTTCCGACCAGCCTTAACTTCGGTTCAGGGTCCACTCAATGTGGACATGCTAGTTCGAATTAGCAAAACGCTAATTCGAATTAGTTTTTAGGTCTAGATGCACTAGTTCGAATTAGCTTAGTTCGAATTAACTAATTCGAATTAAGTTAGTTCGAATTAGTGCTGTAGTGTAGACATACCCTTAGTTTTTAAATTGGGGTTCCTTTTATTTGCTGTCTAGCTTTGGAGCCTTTCAGGGTCAAGTGTTTTCCTGCAGTCAAATGGGTGGGTTGGACAGGCCCCAATATGACCTGGGAGGGGGCAGAATTGGGCCCATGACATGTAACGATACGTATTGGCTACATGGAAAAAGTCACATTGAGGGAGGAAGGATGGTTAGAAATCTAGCACCCAGGAAAACTGGGTTCCTGTCCCTGCACTTCTGTAGATTTTACGGATGTGTTCCAGAGGCCCAGCTCACAACTGATCTGGAGACTGGGGGTTCCATGACTCAGTTCCCCTCCCATAAAATGGCGCTAATAGCCCTGACCGATGCCACAGACGTCATAGTGGGGGAAAAATCTCCCAAAACAGCTGCAGTCAGCGTTGGTGACTACCAAAGAGAGAGCCAGAGGCAGGAAGAGGAAAGAAGAACCATCTGAGGCAGGCTGTTTAAATTTAAAAAAACACCTCATTTGCTGGAATTTGGATGGTAAATATTGCTTTTAAATAAGAAAGGGGCAATAAAGTCCAGAAAAGGAAGAAAAGAAACTTGCAATCTTTTAATGGAGTGCTTTCAGCCAGTGTGACAGCTCTTGGTTTTAGTTCATTAAACAAGATCCTCTGATCTTCTTCCCTTCCTCTCTGACCATAGACTTATTAATTTACTCATCTGTATTTGCTGGAAAGCCTCCCTCTCAGGAGCTATTCCTGTTTGTAGCTATTTCAGAAAATTACCAACGGACACTGACTTTTGAACCAACATGTGTTCGTTCGTGAAATCAGGGTTTCATTGATGTTAGCTGCTATTTTTTCTTCTGTTCATTTATAGCTCAGTTTTTGTTCTTGATTTTTGGGGGTGTGGGGAAATGCAAGGGGACGGAGAATCACCCCATCAAGCTTTTCAGTGATGGTGAATGGAGAAGCTGAAGCAGGCAGTGACTCAGCAGCCCTTCCTGTCTCCATGACGAGTGAAGCTGTTGCTCTGGTGACTGTCTCGGGTGACATCGGATGCCACCATTGATCAGCTCCTCCAGAGCTCGCCAGCGGTCTCCAGCTCAGAGACCTTATATTTTGATAATTTAAAAAAAAAATTAAAACAAAAAAACCAACCCCCTTCAAAACTTCATGCAGCCACCTCATGCCTCAGAAAGATGCAGAAAAGGACAAAAGGAAGGATTCCGTTTTTGGCAGGGCCATCCTTAGGCACACGCAGCATATGTGGCTGAGTTGGGCATCCAGAAATTTGGGGCACCACCAGCAGGGCCAGATTAATACAGGGGCAGGGAACCTCCGGACTCCTGCTGAATTTCATCTAGCCTACAGGCCCTGAGCCTTGATTCCCATCATGGGCTGGGGCTGCAAGCACTGGCTCACGGCGATCAGGGAAGCTCCATGTGCTGCCACTGCCTTCAAGCATTGCCCCCACAGCTCCCATTGGCCGGGAACTGCAGCCAATGGGAGCTGAGTGGGTGGCATCTGCAAGTGAGGACAGAATGTGCCATGTCACATGTCCCCTCTCCCTCCAGGGCTGCAGGGGTGTGCTGGCAGCTTCTGGGAGCAGCCCAGGGTCAGTGCAAGCAGGAAACCTGCTGGCAGCATCCCCACACCTCAGGAGTAATTTATAATATCCCTTAGATTTAGGTGTGTTCCCCTGGATAAACTCTGTTTAAGGTCAATGGGATTTCTGTGCAGGCTTTGAGAGTGCAGCAAGCAGCGGAGAGCGGAGGCGGAGTTCCAAGTGCAGACGTTAGCTCAGTAAAAGGAAGGAAGGACAGGAGTAGGATTACGCCACAGAACTGTGCACAAGCAGAGCCACACTGGGTCCCAGGTTCTACCACAATCCTCCTAAGGGACTGTGGGCAAATTGCTTGGGTCCAAATTTTCCAAAGCATCCAGTAGCTATGGATGATTCTGGGGACACATAGGGCCTGATTTTCTGATATGCTGAGCACCTACAACTCCAACTACATTCAAAGGGAGCTGCAGGTGTTTTGCACCAATGTTCCCTCTAATATTTTCCATCCATGTGCAGAATAAATTTTGTTGTGTGCACCAAGGCATGTGTGGATGTGCACCATGAGTAGAAACACATGCTACCAGCTGTGGGCACTGTGGGCTCTGCTAATCAGCTGGGTGGCATTGGAATGTTTCCAGGGTGGCTGCCCAAGTGCTCAGCTTCCAGGGAACGTAGCTCAGCACCTCCAAATTTCAGGGCCGAGAGGGCTCAGATGGGTACCCTGAAGCACAGACATGCTCAGTGAATGGCCACTTTAGAAAATCTCCAAAGCCTTAACTTCTGCAGCAGTAAAATGGGGGGAGGAGAATAATACCTCCTTTGGTCCCAGCTTTATAGGTGAAGTCCTTTGAACAATAGGCATGTTTGAGCCCTAGCTCTCAGGGTCAGCGACCAGGCTGTGTGCCTGAAGGGGCAGCGGACAATGTGCAGAGCACGCAAATGCCCTTCAGGCAGAGGGGCTGTGTGCACAGGCTGCCAGCCAGCAAGTGAAGAATGCTCATTCTTAGTGCTGCTATGGGACTTTGCAACTCCAAAGAGCTTGACAAACATGAACTAATTCACCTGCAAGTGCAGAGGCAAGAAGACTGGCCAGAAAGCAGGATTTTAGCCCCGTGATTTTGTGCGAGTTTTAATTTCCTAGTTGGCCATTTCCTTTAAAAGCAAATCAGAGGCACAGGATGGAATCTGTGGCCTGCAGAGCATCCTGCCTTTGCCAGGCACCTCTGCCTGATTGCTGCCATGTCGCACGTCAGTGCAGACTTTGGAATCCAAGGGTGAACATCCTCTGTGCAAGTCCTTCCGTGCCGGTGGAGTTACATCAGGAGTGAACTTGGCCCGGTCTGTTTGAAGATGCACAGAAAGTCTCAAGAGTCCCTCGTGTCCCTCATCATTCCCTCCCTTTTCATTCCCCTCGAGATTCCACTTCCTGAGGATCTGACCAGAAATCCCTTCGGGGCTATCAGCCACTTACATCCCTGCTAGACAATGAGTGACTATCTTAACCTTCCACCCCCAGGGGATGATTAGGGTGCCTGTCTCCAGCACTTGTAGTCCTTGCTGCTCTGCAGATGCTGAAGGAATGAGAAACGAGACACTGTTAAATATATGCCCATCTGTATGGGCCAAGCTTTATGGCCATTACTCAGGGTGCTTCTAGACTGCAGGTTTTTTTCGGAAAAACAGCCATTTTTCCAAAAAACTTCGCTTACGTCCACACTGCTATTGTGTTTTCAAAAGAAAATCAAAAGACTGCAGGGGTTTTTCTAGCATTGGTAACCCTCATTCTACAAGGAAGAATGCCTTTTGCGAAAGAGCTCTTTCAGAAAAAGGTGTGTATAGACACAGAAGAGAGATTTTTTTTTTTTGAAAGAAGAGTCCTCCAGGAAAAAGCACAGGTGCCCTGGTGGCCACTCTGTCCATATTAATCACAGTTTAAATGCGAGAGAGTATCATTCAGTGTGGATGCTATCTTTTGAAAAAGCTGATAACTTTTTCGATGCGGTTTGGCAGTGTGGACGCTCTGTTTCGGAAGAAGATTTTTTGGAAGATCTCTTCTGGAAAAGCTTCTTCCAAAAGAAGCCTGCAGTCTAGATGTACCCATAGTGAGGGTATGTCTACACTGCAGAGTTTTTCTGGAAAAACTTCACTTACGTCCACACTGCAATTGCTTTCTTTCAACAGAAAGTTGAAAGAACAGAGGGGGTTTTCCAACAGCGGTAAACCTCTTTCTACGAGGAAGAAGCCTTTTTTCCAAAAGAGCTCTTTTGGAAAAAGGCATGTGTGGATGGGAAAGATGGGGTTTTTTTTTAAAGAAGAGGCCTCCAGGAAAAAGTACAGGTGCCCTGGTGGCCACTCTGTCCATAGTAATCACAGCTTAAATGCCAGATAGCGTCCAATCAATGTGGACATTATCTTTCAAAAAAGCAGATCGCTTTTTCAATGCGCTTTTGCTGTGTGCACGCGCTCTTTCTAAAGACGTTTTTCCAGAAGATCTCTTCTAGAAAAGCTTCTTCCGAAAGAAGCCTGCAGTCTAGACATAGCCTGAGGGTATGTCTACACTACAAAGTTAATTCGAAATAACAGCAGTTATTTCGAATTAACTTTAATAGCGTCTACACAGGCAAACCGCTATTTTGAAATAAATTCGAAATAGTGGAGCCCTTATTTCGAATTTGGTAAACCTCATTCTATGAAGAGTAACACCAAATTCGAAATAGCTATTTTGAATTAAGTGCTGTGTAGACACTTAATTCAAAACAGGGGGCCTCCAGCCCTTCCCAGGGAGTCCTGGTGGCCACTCTGAGCACAACCAGGAAAACTTACTCTCCTCTCCCCCAACCCCAGAGCCATTAAAGGGGTAGACCCTGGCCACAGTGCCTGTGCCAGCTCCAAGTCTGCCAGCCCAGAGCCAGCAGTGGCCACCGGGGCCCCTGACCAAGTGGCCCCAAAACATGAGCCAGCAAGCCACTGGCAGCCAGCCCTGCACCGCTCCCCAGGAGCAGTCTGCCAGCTCGCAGGAGCCTGCCAGGTGCTGGAGAAGGCAGGCGCCTTCCTGGTCCAGGGTGGAGATCATGAACCTTATTCAGGTTTGGGGGGGATGCCCCCAACGTCCATGATCTCCGCACTAGACGGAGGAATGCGGACGTCTATGGCAGGATAGTTGCCAGCCTGGCCACCAAAGGCCACATGCGAACCCAGGAGCTGGTTAGCATGAAAGTCAAGTTGTTCTGGCGAGACCCCCAACCCTGAGCCCTGAGCTTCCCCTCCCCCTTCTTCCCCTTGCTTCCCCCTTCCAGCTCCCTCCTCCCAGGTTTCCCCCTCACCTCTTCCACCCTCTCTCTTCCCCTCTCCCACCTCCTTTTCCCAGTCTCCCCAGAGGTTCATCCCCCCCCCCCAGTTTTGTTCAATAAACCCAGTTTCTATTTTTGAACATACGTGTCTTTTATTTGACATCAGGAAGTGGGGCTAGGGAGGGGTAAGTGGAAGGATGTGAGGGAGGAATGGGGCATGAGCCCCCGGTGGGGAGGACTGGGGAGGCTCTGAGGGCTCTGAGGGGTGGATGCTCTCCCGCAGGGCCTCCTGGATCCTGACAGGCCCCTGACGGACCCCCCCAGATGGCAGCCTGCAGCAACTGCAGCTGGGCTGATGGCAACGACCCCACGAGATGCACCGGCGTGCCCAGGGGCAGCTCTGGCTCCATGTGGCCGAGTGCTGTAGTGTCCCGAGTTCAGGCACTCAGGGCACTCCAAGACAGGACTGCTTTGCTGTCCCTCAGAGTATGTCTACACTAGCTCGTTAGTTTGAGCTAGGTAGGCAAATGAGGGCAACCGGAGTTGCAAATGAAGCCCGGGATTTAAATATCCCGGGCTTCATTTGCATGTTCCAGGGCGCCGCCATTTTTAAATCCCCCTTAGTCCGAACTCCGTGCCCGCGGCTAACACGCGGCACGGACTAGGTAGTTCGAACTAAAGATCCTAATTTGAACTACCGTTACTCCTCATTCCACGAATTAGGATCTTTAGTTCGAACTACCTAGTCCGTGCCGCGTGTTAGCCGCGCGCACGGAGTTCGGACTAAGGGGGATATAAAAATGGCGGCGCCCTGGAACATGCAAATGAAGCCCGGGATATTTAAATCCCGGGCTTCATTTGCAACTCCGGTTGCCCTCATTTGCCTACCTAGCTCGAACTAACGAGCTAGTGTAGACATACCCTCATAGAGTTAGACAAGCAAGTGGGGAACCCTGAGAACTGTCTGTCCGGGGTGGGGGTAGGGTCCCTTTAAGCACAGAGCTCAGTTAGCCTCAGGCAGCAGCCCCACACACTAAGTCCTAACTTGATGCCCTGCCGGCACTGGTTCCGGCCAGCCTTAACTTCGGTTCAGGGTCCACTCAGTGTGGATGTGCTATTTCGAAATAATTTTTGTGTATAGATGCATTAATTCGAGTTAGCTTAATTCGAATTAATTATTTCAAATGAAGTTAATTTGAAATAGCACTGTAGTGTAGACATACCCTGAGAGTTTACTTCAGCCTGGATTACAGGCCTGCTTCCTCTCCACAGAAGGCATCAATAAGTTAGTTTTTGGTATCAATTGGAGCACACCAGAGCTCTTCATAAAGATTGAAGGGTTAGGGTCTGTCTGTGGTATTGGTTGGCTACTAACATTGCCTGCTATAAAGATTGCCAGATACTGCCCATTATAAGATCCTCTTCTTCAGCGATTGCAACAAAGGGTATGTCTACACTACAGCACTATTTCGAATTAACTTATTTTGAATTAGTTAATTCGAAATAAGCTAATTCGAAATAACGCATCTAGACACAAAAACTAATTCGAAATAGCGTTTTTCTAATTCGAAATAGCACGTTCACATGGAGTGGACCCTGAATCGAAGGTAAGGCTGGCCGGAACCAGTGCCAGCAGGGCATCAGGGTCGGACTTAGTGTGTGGGGCTGCTGCCTCAGGCTATCCGAGGTCTGTGCTTAAAGGGACCCGACCCCCCATCCCGGACAGACAGTTCTCAGGTTTCTCCGCTTGGTGGTCTACCTCGCTGAGGGACAGCAAAGCATTTGTGCCTCGGAGTGCTCTGTTTGCCCTCACTTGGGACACCACGGCACTCTGCAACATGGAACCAGACCTGCCCCCAGGGACTCTGCTGCATCTCGTGGACACGTTGCCAGCAGCCTGGCTGCACTGTCTGCAGGCTGCCATCCGGGAGCACCATCGAGGGGCTGTCAGGATCCAGGGGGCCCTGTGGGAGAGCTTCCACCCTGAGGAGTGCTAACAGTCTCCCCGATCTGCCCCACTGGGGGCTTGTGCCCCATTCCTCCCTCTCGTCCTTCCACTTACCCCTCCCTTACCCCCCCTTCCTGATGTCAAATAAAATACACGTATTTTCAAAAATAGAAACTGTCTTTATTTAACACAACTGAGGGGGGGATGAACCTCTGGGGAGACTGGGAAAAGGAGGCGGGAGAGGGCAGGAGAGAGGGTGGGAGAGGGGAGGGGGAAAACTGGGAGGAGGGAGCTGGAAGGGGGGAGCAAGGGGAAGAAGGGGGAGGGGAAGCTCAGTGCTCAGGGGTGGGGGTCTGGCCGGGCCAACTGCCTCCCAGCACCGCGGGGGAGGGGGCCTCGGCATCCCTGGGGGGATGGGGAGGAGGGTGCGGAGGTTGAGGTGGGGGGTGTGGAGACTGAGGAGCAGGGTGTGGAGGTTGAGGAGGAAGAGGTGGGAGGAGGAACAGTAGCTGGGGGGGGCAGCAGGTGGAGGACCGGCACGGGGCAGCACGCTCTGCACCAGGGCCTGCAGATGGTGACAGATGGCACGACCCTGGGCAAGCGGCTCCTGCTGGAACTCCCGGTCGTCCTGCGCCTGCTGCTCCATGATCCGGGTCTGGGCTCGCAGGGCCTGCAGGTGCTGCTCTCTGTACCCCTGCCGCGTGGTGGTGGTCCTGCTGAGGCCGCGGGTGCGGGAGCATGTCCCGGGCGGGGTGGTGCGCCCTGCACGAGCAGCTGGTGCGGCTGTAGAGAAAGAAGAGAAGTGGTCAGTTGTCCCTGGGGACACAGTGGGTGAAGCCCAGCCCCCCCCCCCGCGACGTGAGGGCGACCGTGCCCTGCACCATCAGAGCCGATGTGCTTGCACAGAGGCATGGTCAGCATGTCCGGCTCTGCCCGGGAGTGGGAGCTGCCCCGAGACCGCACCCATGCCCCTGTGCCGTGTATAGTGTGGCCGGGGCGGGGGGGATGTCCCCTGCCTCTGTGTAGAGGGGGCGTGTGAAGGGAGGGCGTCCTGCTGGGTCCCATCCCGGGGTCGGGAGCATGTCAGGTCTCTTCACACACGCGTGTGCCTGTTGGGCCACGGCCCCTGGGTGTCATGCAGCTGGAGCCACCTGCCCAAGGGTGGCATAGCACATGCTCGCACGTGCACAGGTGGCTGTGTGATCCGTGGGAGGCGTGGCCCACGTGCGCGGTCCCTGGTCTCCCTCCCTGCCTCCCCCCCGGGCAGGGGACAGTGCTGGCACTTACCTGGTATGGCCTCCCTGGACGACCCTGCAGACTCTGGTGCCGGGACAGCTGGTGGTGGCCCCTCTGCTGCGCCCGGGTCAGGGCCCTCAGCTCCTGGCTCACTGCCTCCCGGGCTGGCGCAGACCGCCCCGCCCCCCAGGATTCGGTCGAGGGCGGGGAAGTAGGGGCAGGTGGCAGCCTCTGCTGCGGCCCCGCCCCTGGTGGCCCTGGCGTACGCCTGCCGCAGCTCCTTCACCTTGAGGCGCACCTGCTCCTGGCTGCTCCTGTGTCCCTTGCGGGCCATGGCGGCCGCTATGACAGCCATAGACAGCGGCATTCCTCCGACTGGTGTGGAGATCATGGACATTGGGGGCCTCCCCCCAAACCTCAATGAGGTCCATGATCTCCGCACCAGTCCAGGCAGGCGCATGCTGTCTACGGCTCCTGGCTGGCCCCTGGGTGCTGGGGGACTGGGCGGGGGACGGCTGGCTGCCACTGGCTGCCATTGTGTGGCCACTGGCTGAGGGGCTGCGGCTGCTGGCAGGCCTGGCTCTCACACGTGCCCAGTGGCCAGGGTCTGCCCCTTTAAGGGCCCCGGGGCTGGGGGAGAGGAGAGGAGAGGAGTTTTCCTAGTTTGGCCCAGAGTGGCCACCAGGGGAAACTGGGAAGGGCTGGAGGCCCCCTAATTCGAAATAACTGTCTACACAGCACTTATTTCGAATTTGGTGTTATTCCTCGTAGAATGAGGTTTACCAAATTTGAAATAAGTGCTCCACTATTTCGAAATAGCAGTTTGGCTGTGTAGACGCTATTAAAGTTAATTCAAAATAACGGCTGTTATTTTGAATTAATTTTGTAGTGTAGACATACCCTTAGATAAAAACTCCTTGCCTGCTGTCTGCCTCAGGCGACATTTTGGGGACAGTTAGGGTATGTCTAGACTGAATCCCTCTGTCGGCAGAGGGTTGCAGATTAGGCAGGTTGACATTGCAAATGAGGCAGGGATTTAAATATCCCATGCCTAATTTGCATAAAAATGGCCACCACGTTTTGCCAACCCAGCCCTTTGTTGGCAAAAAGCGGCAGTCTAGAGGGGGATCTGTCGAGAAAGAAAGCCTTTTTCGACAGATCCTGTAAACCTCCTTGCAGGAGGCATAAGCGATCTCTCGAAAAAGGCTTTCTTTCTCGACAGATCCCCCTCTAGACTGCCGCTTTTTGCCGACAAAGTGCTGGGTCGGCAAAACGCAGTAGCCATTTTTATGCAAATGAGGCATGGGATATTTAAATCCCTGCCTCATTTGCAATGTCAGCCTGCCTAATCTGCATCCCTCTGCCGACAGAGGGATGCAGTCCAGACATACCCTTCCAGCCAGAAGAGCTGTTAGCCATTCCTGAGAATGAGGCTAGAGGAAAATACAGGGTTTTGCAATATGAAACTGTGCTGGTAACCTCTTCTTTGAGAAGCTCAGACTTGGAGCAGGAACTTAAGTTTGGCAAGAGGGAGAGGCCCTTGAGTCAGGCATGTGCCTTTTCCCATCTCCAACCCCAAGTGTGGGTGTAACAGTGGCAGACCCTGGTTGTCTACAGGCAGAATCGAGCTGGGACCGCTGGAGCTGAGTGAATGAGCCTCTATGGCAGGAACTAAAAGCCATCTGGCTCCCAGCTAAGGCTCATTCTTCTTTCTGTTAGTGCTCTCCATGCCACTAGATGGGACAGCGCCCCATACCCAGAAGGTATTTGGGTTACATGGGCAAGTTACAAGCCTTTGAAAAATAGCAATTTGCACATGTGCAGCAGAGACAACTTTGGCTTTTTCCAGCTAAAATCTCCACAGAGGGTGGAGAGAGGACGGCACTGTTGGATAAAAACAAATCGTATGTGATCATGTAACTGCACCAACCGGCGTGCACATGAGGGGCCTAAGCAAAGGCTCACAGGCAACTGCAATTCTGGGATTTTTTAACTTCTGAGTGCTTGGCTTTCTAACCTTAGCAGAGTTTTCTGTGGCTGGAATATTGATATGAATAGCAACCCTTGGTGAAGATTCACAGGGGGTAGAACTCAAGTCTGACCAAGCACAGGGCCTGTCTACCATGTAAAACGTGTATTTAGGGCCTCTAACTGGATCTTAAGTGACGCAAGGGAGGGTTAGAGAACTGGGTGCAGGACTGGGACTTCGGAGGCCTACGTTTGCTCCTTAGCTCAACAACAAACTTCCTGTATGACCTTGGGCAAGTCACTGAAACTTCCTTAAGTTCTGTCTCAAATCCCATCCCCATCTGTCAAACAGGGAGCCTGATTTCCTGCCTCCCAAGGATGCAATCCATGGCTGGCCATGAGGCTTTTATGGGGACAAGGACCGTGTGTAGTCTGTAAGCTCCTTGGGGCAGGAGCAATCTTTTTGTTCTGTGTTAGTACAGTACCAAGCACCATAGGGCCTGTCGAGGGGTGGCCCCCATTCCGGGGTGCGCCACCCAGGTCCGGGGTATACTTTAGGCCTCCCTGGTCTGGTCCCCAACGTAGACTGCCCCTATCTTAAGGGAAATATGGCCCGCTGGACAAGGCTTAAAGTCCAAAGCCCCTGTCTTAGGGGAAATACGGCCCGCTGGCCTAGTCCTTTACATGATCCCCCACTCGACGGGGGTCTGGGAGGAAGGGGTAGGGGGGCCCGGGCCCTCACTCTCCACCGGGCCCTGACCCAGGGCCCTATCAGTGGCGGGGGGCTCCCACCACTGGCTCGGCAGGGAGTCCTTCCCGAAAATCGCTGAGCCCGCCAGGGCTTTCCCGCTCCCCGTCCTGGGTCGCTTCCTACCCCCTTCCCCCGGCCGGTGGCGGTCCCACCTGTAGGCGTGAGTCGGGCAGCAGTAGCGGCAGCTCCCCACCCGGTGTCCGGTGCAGCAGTGGCAGGCGCAGCGCCTGTGTTCAGGGAGGCTGTACGGTGGCTCTGGCGTCGGGGTCGGGCCCAGCCTGGGCCTGGCAGCGGTGAGATCAGCCGGCCCGGCGCCTCTCTTGGGCTGCGGTGGCTGTGGCTCTGGAGGTTGTGCCCTAGCTCCTTCTCCTCCGGAGGTCAGCCCCAGCTGAGCAGTTCTGCAGCCCTTTATACCGGGGCTGCACTGGGAGCATGCCCAGCAGGGCTGTGGGGGTGGGGCCCTCAGCCACCTGGGCCAGGTGAATTCCCTGGGCTTGAATGCGGGGCGGTGCCGCCCCGTCACAGGGCCCTACTCCATTAATGGGACTCTGAGGTATTACCACAATACAAATAAATACTAACAACAACATCTGTCTATCTGTCTGTCTGTCTGTGTCATCTCTTAAAGCCAGTTTGAAATTTTGCACTTGAATATTTTTTCCAGCAGACAATGCTGATTACCAAAAAGGAAATCCATGAAAAACCAGTCAGGTTTCTGCCAGGCAGCTTTCAAAGGCTCCCAGGCACCCTGCCACATGGGCCGACAAAGAGCTGGGGGTGCCAAGAAATCCCAGCTCCCCATGTGGCTGGATGGCTGGTTCCCCATCACAGTTCTGAGGTTTTTTGGAGGATGGAAAAAAACTTCTAAATCAGAGTTTTTCACAGAGCTGGAAGTCCCATTCCAACTCTGGCTCTGCCCCTGTCCCATGCCTTGGCATAGGGGCACATTGCACATGGGGCGAATTAATAAAGGATTTCTTTGTATAAACCTCAACTGTGTGAATTGCAGATTGGCTTGTCATTGAGCAAAATGTGCCGACCATTACGTGATGCTCTGCTCCCCATCCTGTCCCTGGAGCACAGGGGTGGTGGGAACAATTTGTACCGTGGGGGTTCTGTGAGCCATTGAACCAAACGGCAAAGCCGGTATGTAATGGAAACCACTTCAAGCACACTCCTACTTCCAGCGCCTATGCTTGAGTAACATCACCGGGGATGCTAACACATGGGCCTCTCCCAGCAATGACAAAAGTCCCTGGTTCACATGAGTCATTTTGTCACTTGTTGCCCCGCTAAAAGAACTACATCAGTTGATACACTGCTCTTCCCCATTGGCTTGAGAACTTTCTTGATCACATTTCTGCAAGCCAGGTTTGCATGATATATGTCTCCATCGCAATTCATTGAACTAGGAAATGAAAGGCTATAAAAAGATTTTGAGCACTGAAAAAAAATCCAAAGGACAAACATAGTTCAAAAATCCTTACCTGCTTTGTGAAGGGCAATTATCACTCATATACATGCTGTACTCTGGGAAGACACCGGGACACCCTTGATAAAAATCCTGCCTGGAATACAGCTTGACTCACCTGCATCAGGAGAAAAATAGATCCCTCAACAATGGGAAAGAGCCTAAACAGAACAGACTAGAGTAGAGAACATCACAGGTATTTTATGGGAGTGAGTTGTTACCTGTGTTGAGAACCCTGGGCGAATTGTAAAGGAAAAACTTTATTATTAACCTGGAAGTGTAGGGAAGAGGGGCTTGCGAACAGGAATTGCTAACAGGGAGTTTGGAGAGGGAGTTCTCCAGGTGAAAGAGGAGTAAAAACGGGACCCTTGTGGTAAGTGGCTGTCTGGAGTGTGTGTTTGTGTGTGGGGGAGTTATTTGCTGTGTGCAGAGCTTGTGTTTATCTGTTTGGTTGGTTGGTTTGATTGTTTGATTGCTTGAAGGAGCTTCTAAAAGGTTTGAAATCTAGAAGCCTCTGTTAATTGGCTAAGCCTCAGTCAGGGGGAGGGGCTACCAGAGCTATATAAGCCTGTGACTCAGCGACCAGGGAGCTTGCGAACAGGAATTGCTAACAGGGAGTTTGGAGAGGGAGGTTAGAGGGCACTAGTGACTTCTGGCCTTCTTTAAAACATAACTCTTATCGTAATCTATATTCCAGAGGTTTAAAAAGAATCCCAGTTTATACTTAAACTTGTTCATTAGAAAAATGGAGACAGAAGCCCAGCAGCAGAGTGGGGGCTATCCTGTTTATTGCGTCGAGTGTAACATGTATGATTACCTGCCCTGTGGGCGGGTGGCGTATGTGTGCACCCGTTGCAAGGAGCTCCTGACCCTCAGAGACCGAGTTCGGGCTTTGGAGGCCAGGGTGGCTGAACTGGAGGAGCTAAGGGAGGTAGAGAGATTTGTGGATGAGACTTTCTGGGACACTGTAGTACTGTCC
The DNA here is from genome assembly GCA_032595735.1 of Pelochelys cantorii. Taxonomy (NCBI): domain Eukaryota; kingdom Metazoa; phylum Chordata; order Testudines; family Trionychidae; genus Pelochelys; species Pelochelys cantorii. The sequence goes on from CM064353.1 coordinate 17,221,807, forward strand.
CACCTCCAGTCTGAGAGCCCCAGTGCTCTTAAGGAGGATGAAAGTCTCAAGGGAACAGAGCATTCAATGGGAGCAGAGGGAAACCATCCCGTAGTTGGGACCCTCCTCCCAGAGGATGTTGCGGTATCCTCTCGCACTGAGGATACCTCTGAGGGGGAGGGAAAGCCAGTTCGGAAGAGGCAGGTGTTAGTAGTGGGTGATTCGATCGTTAGAAACATAGATAGTTGGGTTTGTGATGACCGGGAGAACCGTATGGTCACTTGCCTGCCTGGTGCGAAGGTTGCGGATCTCTCGAGGAATCTAGATAGACTTATGTGTAGTGCTGGGGAGGAGCCGGTGGTCGTGGTACATGTAGGTACCAATGACGTAGGGAAGGGTAGGAGAGATGTCCTGGAGGCCAAATTTAGGCTGCTAGGAAAGAGACTGAAATCCAGGACCTCTATGGTGGCGTTCTCGGAAATGCTTCCGGTTCCACGCGCAGGGCCGGGTAGGCAGGCAGAGATTCAGAATCTCAATGCGTGGATGAGACGATGGTGTAGGGAAGAGGGGTTTGGATTTATTAGGAACTGGGGACACTTTTGGGAGAGGGGGAGCCTATACAGGAAGGATGGGCTCCACCTAAACCAGGGTGGAACCAGACTGCTGGCACTAAACATTAAAAAGGCCGTAGAGCAGTTTTTAAACTGAGAGATGGGGGAAAGCCGATTGGTGTGGAGATGCACGTAAATCGGAGGGAGACTACTCTTAGAGGAGAATCCATTGATAGAGATTCTCTAAGCTGTAGTCAGAAAGAGAGGAGGGGAGAGGGCAAACCATGGGCCAGAGCAGACAAACAACCGTGTACAAAGGAATCCAATGCATCAGGGAAGGGCAGACAAATAAGCAGTGGCAAATTTTTAAAGTGCTTCTACACAAATGCTAGGAGTCTGACTAATAAGATGGGTGAACTAGAGTACCTAGTATTAAATGAGGAGGTTGACATAATAGGCATCACTGAAACCTGGTGGAATGAGGAAAATCTGTGGGACACAATCATACCGGGATATAAAATATATCGAAAGGATAGAGCAGGCCGGGTGGGTGGCGGAGTGGCACTGTATGTGAAAGATAATGTAGAATCAAATGAAATAAAAATATTAAATGAATCAACATGTTCAATAGAATCGCTATGGATAGTAATTCCATGCTCCAAAAATAAGAAATTAGCAGTAGGGATATATTACCGACCACCTGACCAGGACAGGGATACTGACATTGAAATGCTGAGGGAGATTAGAGAGGCTACCAAAACAAAGAACTCTATAATAATGGGGGATTTTAATTACCCCCATATTGACTGGATACATGTCACCTCAGGAAGAGAAGCGGAGATAAAATTTCTCAATGGCTTAAATGACTGCTTCTTGGAGCAGCTAGTGCAGGAACCCACAAGGGGAGAGGCAATTCTCGATTTAGTCCTGAGTGGAGCGCAGGAACAGGTCCAGGAAATAACCGTTACAGGACCGCTTGGGAATAGTGACCATAATATAATAACATTCAACATTCCTGTGGTGGGAAGAACACCTCAGCAGACCAGCACCCTGGCATTTAATTTCAAAAAGGGGAATTACACAAAAATGAGGAGGTTAGTTAAACAGAAATTAAAAGGCACAGTGACTAGAGCCAAATCCCTGCAAGCTGCATGGAAACTTCTTAAAGACACCATAATAGAGGCCCAACTTAAATGTATACCCCAAATTAAAAAACATAGCAAGAGACCTAAAAAAGAGTCACCGTGGCTTAACCACCATGTAAAAGAAGCAGTGAGGGACAAAAAGGCATCTTTTAAGAAGTGGAAGTCCAATCCTAGTGAGATAAATAGAAAGGAACATAAACACTGTCAAATCAAGTGTAAAAATGTAATAAGAAAAGCAAAAAAAGATTTTGAGGAACAGCTAGCCAAAAACTCAAAAAGAAATAACAAAATGTTTTTTAAGTACATTAGAAGCAGGAAGCCTGCTAAAAAACCTGTGGGTCCCCTAGACGATCGAACTATAAAAGGCGCAATCAAGGACGATAAAGCCATTGCGGAGAAACTAAATGATTTCTTTGCTTCAGTCTTCACGGCTGAGGACGTTGGGGAGATTCCCAAATCTGCACCGTCCTTTGTGGGTAATGAATCTGAGGAACTGTCCCGGATTGAAGTGTCATTAGAGGAGGTTTTGGAACAAATAGAAAAACTTAATGTTAACAAATCTCCGGGTCCAGATGGCATTCATCCAAGGGTTCTAAAAGAACTCAAATGGGAAATTGCTGAACTATTATCTGTGGTTTGTAACCTATCCCTTAAATCGGCTTCCGTACCTAATGACTGGAAGGTAGCCAACGTGACACCAATATTTAAAAAGGGCTCTAGAGGCGATCCGGGCAATTACAGACCGGTAAGTCTAACTTCAGTACCGGGCAAATTAGTCGAAACAATAGTAAAGAATAAAATTGTGAAGCATGTAGAAGAACATAATTTGTTGGACAAAAGTCAACATGGTTTCTGTAAAGGGAAATCCTGTCTTACTAATCTATTAGAGTTCTTTGAAGGGGTTAACAAACATGCGGACAAGGGGGATCCAGTAGATATAGTATACTTAGATTTCCAGAAAGCCTTTGACAAGGTCCCTCACCAAAGGCTCTTGTGTAAATTACATGGCCATGGGATAAGAGGGAAGGTCCTTTCTTGGATTGAGAACTGGTTAAAAGACAGGAAACAAAGGGTAGGAATAAATGGTAAATTTTCAGAGTGGAGAGGGGTAACTAGTGGTGTCCCCCAAGGGTCAGTCCTAGGACCAATCCTGTTCAACTTATTCATAAATGATCTGGAGAAAGGGGTAAGCAGTGAGGTGGTAAAGTTTGCGGATGATACCAAACTGTTTAGGATAGTCAAGACAGAAGCAGACTGTAAGGGACTCCAAGAAGATCTCACCAAACTGAGTGATTGGGCAACGAAATGGCAAATGAAATTTAATGTGGATAAGTGTAAAGTAATGCACATTGGGAAAAATAACCCCAACTATACGTACAGTATGGTGGGGGCTAATTTGGCTACGACAAATCAGGAAAGATATCTTGGAGTTATCGTGGACAGTTCTCTGAAAACTTCCACACAGTGTGCAGCGGCGGTCAAAAAGGCAAATAGGATGCTAGGTATTATTAAGAAAGGGATAGAAAATAAGACCCGGAATATCTTACTGCCCCTGTATAAAACTATGGTACGCCCACATCTTGAATACTGTGTACAGATGTGGTCTCCTCACCTCAAAAAAGATATTTTGGCCTTGGAAAGGGTTCAGAAAAGGGCAACTAAATTGATTAGGGGTTTGGAACGGGTCCCATATGAGGAGAGGTTAAAGCGACTGGGACTTTTCAGTTTAGAAAAGAGGAGACTGAGGGGGGATATGATAGAGGTGTATAAAATCATGAGTGGTATGGAGAGGGCCGATAAAGAAAAGTTATTTATTAGTTCCCTAAATAGAAGAACTAGAGGACACCAAATGAAATTAATGGGTAGCAGGTTTAAAACTAATAAAAGAAAGTTCTTCTTCACACAGCGTGTAGTCAGCATGTGGAACTCCTTGCCAGAGGAGGCTGTGAAGGCTAGGACTATAACAGAGTTTAAAGAGAAGCTAGATAATTTCATGGAGGTTAGGTCCATAAAAGGCTATTAGCCAGGGGATAAAATGGTGTCCTTGGCCTCTGTTTGACAGAGGCTGGAGAGGGATGGCAGGAGACAAAGCGCTTGATCATTGTCTTCGGTCCACCCCCTCTGGGGCACCTGGTGCTGGCCACTGTCGGCAGACAGGATACTGGGCTAGATGGACCTTTGGTCTGACCCGGTACGGCCGTTCTTATGTTCTTATGTTCTTATGTAATTTTTAAAGCAACCCATGAGAGCTAGATACTAAACATTTGGTAATATTTATTCTCCTATGAAAATCCCAGACTGATACATCAGCATCATGAGACTAAATTCTTGCGTTAGCAAACACGATCACATACTCTTTTGTTCCCAACAGTGACAGTAGTAGCCAGGTCCACCAATTTACAGTAACATTATTGGCCCTGATTTCAGAAGGGCTCATCATCTGGAGCTCTCATTGACTTCATGTGGGGTTGAGGGTTGGATGGCTTCCATGGGACTTTTGTGATGCATTACCCTTGTGCTGGCCCTCTGCACAGGTCTAAATCTCCAGGTGGGAACATTCAGAGAATCAATTATTTGCTGTGAATTTGTCACCTGTTCTGATCTTCACAGCATGTTTCAGGGAGGAAAAAATTCAGCCAGTGAATTCCACTGACGGTGGTTTTGGTATTCACACCCTTACACTGAAATTGTAACATCACACACTCTTGGTTTACTTCAGACTGAACAAGCTACAATGGCAGCATGATGAAGTCTCCAATGACTGGCCTGGATATTATGTTTCATCATAACCTTCCCTGGTAATTGCATTATTGTGCGATCTTACACGTGTATGGATGTGTTTATCATTGTAATGAAAACACAATAAGATGCTATGCTATCTCCATGGATTTCTGATTAAATTGCTTTGTTGGTGTAATTTTATATCTTAACAAAAAAACCTAATGGCCTGGAACAGGCAGTCGGTAAGAACTCACTGGATATCATTTTCTGGCATTGTAATGGCCTCATAACTTGATCTCCATTTGAGTGAAATTTGCATCAGCCTTGTTTGACCAGCCTAATACCACTCTGTGCTCACATTGTGATGGTCTTAAAGTAGCTCTCTTTCTAGTCTCAGTGGTAACCCCTAGTTTTCCAGAGTTGGGTGGGATTTAGCTGGGCAACTCCAATGAAAGTTGGTCAGCTAGCCAAATAACTCTGTGCAATTCAGAGTAATTTAGCTGAGCTCGTATAGCCATTAAATCTTGTTCTTCAGTGGCAAAGTACAGTAATGTTAATAGCATTGTAACAAAAATACTATGAAAAACAGCTATTGTACATGTTCAGCAACTGGTTTGCAAGGTTAGCTCTTTCCGTTCAGTTTTCTGTACCCTATTAAAAGGAATGGCTCGACTGGAACAACTTTCTGCCACCAGTAAATGGAGACAGATTGTGTTAATCCTGCAATGGGGCACAGAGTATATTTGTTATCTACATATATATTTTAGAGAGTTGGTGCATCTGTCTGTCTGTCCGTGAGTCCATCTGTCCATCTCTAAGTCTGTTTGTTCAAGAACTCCTCCTAAATGGTAAGAGCTAGGCCTACCAAATTTGGGATGCGGCATCCTCTTATCCTAACTTAAAGCAGGATCGATTCGGTTGTGACAGGAAAAAGGGCTGCGCTTGGAATCCGATTGTTTTTTATCACATGGAATGGGAGGAGGTGGATAGGAGGGACAGTTATACTGCAGAGTGACCACTGATGGCATTGAGCGTGGGGGATAGCTACACTACAGAGAGAGCACAGGGGGGTGGCTGCACCAGGAAGAGAGTGGCCAGCTGGGCCATATTGCCAGCTATCGGCCATATGGCCCCCCTACCTCAAACCTCTCCCCTCTGGTCCTTAGCTCAATTGCCCCAGAGGAGCCGCAGCCCCCCCATCTGAAAATCTGATGGGCAGTCTAGGCTAGCGACCGGGCCACATGAATGGCCTGCTTCAGCTCAATGGGCCCAAGATTTTTGTAATCAAGACGGTCTCCCAGGATCGGGCAGTTTTTCTAACTGTGCTGGCGTATCTAGAATTTGCGGGATGTGCCGCTCCATTACACGTTTTATCCCAGTGGTCAGCGTACACACCTAGGAAGTGGCAGACAGGGGAATAATCCCCCCACCCCGTAGCCTGAGAAGGGGAAAAGATTTGAACAAGGTTCTCCCATCTCTCAGGAGTGATCGGGTATTCCAATGGGCTTGCAATGTCCAATTGCCATTGCCAGCTGATGTTGCATGAACCCCACCATGCACTGCTCTGAAGAGTGGACACGAGGCAAGCTCATGTATTTGATGTGAGCTATTTTGGCTGGGCACAGAGGTTGCGTTATATTATTTCTGTCCCCTGATTTCCAGAGCCTAAGCCTCAGCATCAGACACCTGGTGTAAATATTTGCAATTATGAACTGAAAAGTCACGTGCTGCAAATATTGTGCCACCTTTGCCAGGAATGTGCTGGCTCAGTGCACATCCTTCCCAGGAAACCTGTCCACTGGAAAAAGCTGTCAAAGGCAAATGCAAAGGCAAGTGAACATGGCTGAAGCGTATTTGTTTAAAACTTGGAATGGACCAGCAGGACTTTTTTGGCAGTGTTTGCCCAGTTCTAACTGTGAGGGGCCTAATTCACAGTTAGGGTAAAGACCCTTTATACCACTCTTGCAGCACAAAAGCACCCAAAAAGGGACAGAAAAAGCCCCTGAACATGCCCTTTTTGCTAGGGCCTTCTCAGCCAGTGCACAGCAGGTGCAAGGGTGCTAATTGGCTTCAGCATCCAAGACAGACGAGGTGCATGTTGGGGGCATGGCTAGACTGGGAAGCTGAGCCCAAATGAAAGCAGCCCTGAGACTGCTGCATAGTTGCCGATTATGGGAACTGTCCCAAGCGCAGGCATGTAGTCACTGAGAATCAGAGAGTAGCTTCTGAGCCACGGGATCTATTTTTGGGAGAAAGTGCCAGAAGAGTTTAGAATAGACCCAGCGAGAGAGAGAGAGAGAGAGAGAGAGAGAGAGATCTTCAAAGAAGTTAATAGTACTCATCCAAGTGATGGTATTATCTGGCTTCTTGGATGAGAAAGGTCTCAGTGTAAAGGGGGAGTAATTAAACATGTTAGAAGTATTGGCCACATCCGAGGTGACATGATTGTTGTTCTGAATGAGATACTACTATCTCGATGGAAGAACTGAAGCAGAGTAAATTCTGTACCATAGGGACAATTCTAATACACTTACTGCACATTAAGATATACCAGGATTGCAAGTATCAGAGAGGTAGCCGTGTTAGTCTGAATCTGCAAAAGCGACGAGGAGTCCTGTGGCACCTTAGAGACTGAGGGTATGTCTACACTACAGCATTAATTCGCGTTATCTTAATTCGAAATAGTTAATTCGAATTAAGCTAATTCGAATTAACGCATCTACACACAAAATGCAGTTGGAATTAGCGTTTTGCTATTTCGAAATAGCGCGTCCACACTGAGTGGACTCTGAATCGGAGTTAAGGCTGGCCGGAACCAGTTCCGGCAGGGCACCAGGTCAGGACTTAATGTGTGGGGCTCCTGCCTGAGGCTATCTGAGGTCTATGCTTAAAGGGACCCTACACCCACACCGGACAGACAGTTCTCAGATTTCCCTGCTTGCTTGTCTACTTCGATGAGGGACAGCAAAGCATTTGTGTCTCTGCGTGCTCTGCTTGTCCTCACTCGGGACACAACAGCACTCTGCCACAGGGAGCCAGAGCTGCCCCTGGGCACTCTGGTGCGTCTCGTGGACGCACTGACATCACCCTGGCTGCACTTGCTGCAGGCTGCCATCTGGGAGGTCCATCGGGGGGCTGTCAGTATCCAGGGGGCCCTGTGGGAGAGCTTCCGCCCCAAGGAGCGCTAACAGTCTCCCTGGTCTTCCCCACTGGGGGCTTGTGCCCCATTCCTCCCTCACGTCCTTCCACTTACCCCTCCCTAACCCCCCCTTCCTGCTGTCAAATAAAATACACGTATTTTCAAAAATAGAAACTCTGTTTATTTAACAAAACGGCAGGGGGAGGGGGAGAGATGAACCTCTGGGGAGACTGGGAAAAGGAGGTGGGAGATGGGAGGAGAGAGGGTGGGAGAGGGGAGAGGGAAAACTGGGAGGAGGGAGCTGGAAGGGGGAAGCAAGGGGAGGAAGGGGGAGGGGAAACTCAGCGCTCAGGGGTGGGGGTCTCATCGGGCCACATGTCTCCCAGCACAGCAGATGTGGGGGGATGGGGAGGAGGGTGTGGAGGTTGAGGTGGGGGGTGTGGAGATTGAGGAGGAGGAGAGGCGGGAGGGGGAGAAGAAGTGGGAGGAGGAACGGTAGCTGGGGGGGCAGCAGGCGCTGGAGCGGCACAAGGCAGCACGCTCTGCACCAGGGTCTGCAGATGGGTACAGATGGCACGACCCTGGGCAAGCAGCTCCCTCCAGGACTCCCGTTCTTCCTGTGCCCGCTGCTCCATGGTGCGGGTCAGGGCTCACAGGGCCCCCAGGTGCTGGTCTCGGTACCCCTGCAGTGTTGTGGTGGACTGGCTGAACCCTCGGGTGTGGGAGGATGTCCCGGGCCTGGTGGTGCGCCCTACATGCACAGCTGGTGCGGCTGTGGAGAAACAAGAGAAGTGGTCAGTTCTCCCTGGGGACACAGTGGGTGAAGCCATCCTCTGCGAGGTGAGGATGACCATGCCCTGCACTGTCAGAGCTGCTGTGCTTGCACAGAGGCCATGGTCAGGATGTCCGGCTATCCCCGGGACTGGGAGTTGCCCTGAGACCGCACCCATGCCCCTGTGCTGTGTATAGTGCAGGTGAGGTGGGGGGAGCTGTTAGAAGGGGCTTGTGAAGGGAGGGTGTCCCGCTGGGTCCCGCCCCAGGGTCAGGAGCGTGTCAGGTCTCTTCACACACGTGTGTGGCTATCAGGCCATGGCCCCTGGGTGGCAGGCGGCTGAGCCACCTGCCCAGGGGTGGCACGGCACATGCTCACACGTGCACAGGTTGCGGCGTGATCCGTGGTATGCAAGGCCCATGTGCGCAGTCCCTGATCTCCCTCCCCCCAACCCCGGGTAGGGGACAGTGACGGCACTTACATGGTGTGGCCTCCCCGGACGACCCTGCTGACTCTGCAGGTGGGACTGCTCGGGGGTCCTGGAGGCGTGGTGGCTCCTGCTCCGTGCCCTGGTCAGGGCCCTCTGGTCCCGGCTTGCTGTCCCCCGGGGTGGCATGGACCATCCTGCCCCCCAGGATGTGGTCCAGTGCCTCGAAGTAGGGGCAGATGTCTGCCTCTGCTGAGGAGCTGCCCCAAGTGGCCCTGGCAAACCCCTGCCGCAGCTCTTTAATTTTCAGGCACACCTGCTCCTGGGTTCGCATGTGGCCTTTCTGGGCCATGGTGGCAGCTATGTGGCCGTAGATGGCCGCATTCCTCCATCTAGTGCGGAGATCATGGACATTGGGGGCCTGCCCCCAAACCTCAATGAGGTCTATGATCTCCACACTAGTCCAGGAGGGAGCGCGGCGTCTCCGACCCCTGGCTGGCTCCTGGGTGCTGGGGGACTGGGTGGGGGATGGCTGGCTGGCACTGGCTGCCCGGCTCATCGTGGGGCCACTGAGTCGGGGCAGAGACTGCTGGCAGGCCTGGATCTGGCACGAGCAGTCTGGCCAGAGTCTACCCCTTTAAGGGCTCTGGGGCTGGGGGAGAGGAGAGGAGTTTTCCTGGTTTGGCCCAGAGTGGCCACCAGGGGAAACTGGGAAGGGCTGGAGGCCCCCTATTTCGAATTAAGTGTCTACACAGCACTTTGGCATTACTCCTTGTAGAATGAGGTTTACCAAATTCAAATTAAGCGCCCCACTATTTTGAATTAATTTCGAAATAGCAGTTTGCATGTATAGACGCTATGAAAGTTAATTCGAAATAATGGCTGTTATTCCAAATTAACTTTGCAGTGTAGACATACGCTAACAGATTTATTGGAGCATAAGCTTTCGTGGGCAAAGACCCACTTCATCTGATGCATGCCATGCATCTGACGAAGTGGGTCTTTGCCCATGAAAGCTTATGCTCCAATAAATCTGTTGGTCTATAAGGTGCCACAGGACTCCTCGTCGCTTCTGCAGGGTTGCAAGATTTCGTAAGAAAGAAAGAAAGCAAGAAAGCAAAGGAACGTGGCTCAGAACAGCTCCACAATATTCCACAAGGTGGAATGACTCTGATTTAAACCCAATATAGGACAAAACCTCTCATCGTCAGCAGCAATGTGAGACCATTACTTATTGCATCAGTTGGGCTAGATCCAATCTACTCTTGCATGAATGCAAAGCACGGGGAAGAAGAAATAGCTTCTCTCCCACCAGGTGTGTGTAGCCCTTTGGTGAACATGTTACATGTACCCTTCTCTGCCAATCCACAGATGATATGGTTTTTTGCAGCCTCTCCCCCTTACGAACATGTAGCTCTTTAGTTCAATCTGTAGTATAGCTATGGGCAACCTAGGCTTGTGAGTGGGTAGCATGAATGGCCCTGTTTCACCTCACTGGGCCACAAGATTGTCGTATCCATATCTCCTGGGATAGCGTAATTTCGCTAATTGTGTTTGGGCAGTGTTTCTCAATCTATTTTTATAAAGTACCCCTTTTTAAAAACAAATTACAAGTACCCCCAGTACCTACAGGTTTTAGACACACAACATTTTTTTCTACCATTAACGTAAGAACATAAGAATGGCCGTACTGGGTCAGACCAAAGGTCCATCTAGCCCAGTATCCTGTCTGCCAACAGTGGCCAGCACCAGGTGCCCCAGAGAGGTTGGACTGAAGACAATGATCAAGCGATTTGTCTCCTGCCATCCCTCTCCAGCCTCTGACAAACAGAGGCCAGGGACACCATTTCTATCCCCTGGCTAATAGCCTTTTATGGACCTAACCTCCATGAAATTATCTAGCTTCTCTTTAAACTCTGTTATAGTCCTAGCCTTCACAGCCTCCTCTGGCAAGGAGTTCTACAGGCTGACTACACGCTGTGTGAAGAAGAACTTTCTTTTATTAGTTTTAAACCTGCTACCCATTAATTTCATTTGGTGTCCTCTAGTTCTTCTATTTAGGGAACTAATAAATAACTTTTCTTTATCGGCCCTCTCCACACCACTCATGATTTTATAGACCTCTATCATATCCCCCCTCAGTCTCCTCTTTTCTAAACTGAAAAGTCCCAGTCGCTTTAACCTCTCCTCATATGGGACCCGTTCCAAACCCCTAATCATTTTAGTTGCCCTTTTCTGAACCCTTTCCAAGGCCAAAATATCTTTTTTGAGGTGAGGAGACCACACCTGTACACAGTATTCAAGATGTGGGCGTACCATAGTTTTATACAGGGGCAGTAAGATATTCTGTGTCTTATTTTCTATCCCTTTTTTAATAATTCCTAGCATCCTATTTGCCTTTTTGACCGCCGCTGCACACTGTGTGGAAGTTTTCAGAGAACTGTCCACGATAACTCCAAGATCTCTTTCCTGCAACACATTTGTTGAAACAACTTAATCGTAGCCAGATGGGCTATGAAATTTTTGGGTGTAAAAAGTACAAAAATAATAAAGTGCTGTAAAACTCAAAACAAAAATTCAGTTTTCTCCAGATTTCAGTTGTACTGATGTACGTACCCCCAGACTACTCTCGATTATCCCTAAGGGTACTTGTACCACTGGTTGAGAAACACTGTGCTTGGGTACCTAGAATTCGCAGGCTGTGCCAATTGAACCGTAGCAGCGCTGTGACTGGATGCAGAGGGAGTGCCCAGCTCTCTCAGTCAGTGCTGTGTGCAATCAGCATACACCTCCCTTCATGTGCCTTTGCTTTATGTGCATGTCACTTTAGTAATAACAGTAGGAAAAAATTACACGGACAGAAACCAGTGGAATCTCGCAACCCTGTAACAAATGTCTCCTGGGCCACATGTAGAAGTCTGCATGTGGGCTGCAGGTTGCCCACCGCTGTTGTAGTATCTTATACATTTTAGCTCTGGAGGTCCCTGATTCAATCCCTGATTTGTTGTCAGCAGTCATGAACAACAAAGCTAGGAGGAAACATTGTGGATTGTCAGCAGCACAAGGGGCAACTTTTGCAGCGGGGGAGGGTGGGTTGAGGTCATTAGTAGATGAACTTGTCTAAGTAGGTACCACAGTTGGAAGATGTTTGACTGTTGGGTGGAGGCACATGACACAGGTGGCAAAGGATTGAGGTGGGGGAAATTGTTTCCAGCATAGGATAAGTAGCGTTTCAAGCAGATGTAGTCCATTGGGTTTTTTAGATAGCCTTCTCATTATTGCAAAAGAAAGAGACAAAGAAAGAAAGGACTCTGTTCTGGTTAATGCTGTTGATATTATATATTTGATGCTGTACAAATAACTAACAATCAGTTTCACACACACAGAATGGGAAGTGACTGCCTTAGAAGGAGTACTGCAGAAAGGGACCTAGGGGCCAGAATGGACCACAAGCTAAATATGAGTCAACAGCATGACACTGTTGCAAAAAAAGCAAACGTGATTCTGGGCTGCATTAACAGGAATGTAGTGAGAAAGATATGAGAAGTCATTCTTCCGCTCTACTCTGCGCTGATTGGGCCTCAGTTGGAGTATTGTGTCCAGTTCTGGGCACCGCATTTCAGGAAAAATGTGGAGAAATTGTTGAAGGTCCAGAGAAGAGCAACAAAAATGATTAAAAGTCTAGAAAACATTACCTATGAGGGAAGACTAAAAGAATTGGGTTTGTTCAGTCTGGAGACTGAGAGGGGACATAACAGCATTCAAATACCTAAAAGAGTGTTACAAGGAGGGAGAAAAATGATTCTCCTTAATGTCTGATGGTAGGACAAGAAGCAATGGGCTTAAATTGAAACAAACATTAGGAAAAAAACTTCCTCACTGTCAGGGTGGTTAAGCACTGGAATAAATTGCCTAGGGAGGTTGTGGATTCTCCATCACTGGCGATATTTAAGAGCAGGTTGGACAGACACCTGTCAGGGATGATCTAGACGGTACTTGGTCCTGCCATGAGGGCAGAGGACTGGACTTGATGACCTCTCAAGATCCCTTCCAGTTCTAGTGTTCTATGATTCTATAAAAAGGAGGCTCCATAGTCTGAAAAACTCAGGACAGACAAATAGCCAGCGTTCAGGAAAAAAGGACAAACAACAGGCAATGTAGAAAATCAGAACTATCATCAAAGAACGATTGTTTGCTTATGTCCAAAGGCAGCAATACCAAAAGGCTGGTTGAACTATACAGTGAGACTGAAAGCCTCAGCTAGAAGTGATATTGTTGGTGGCCAGGATGAGCCCAAGATCCTTGAAGAGGAAATTAGTCAACGGGGATGCAATGGCACTCATTGCTGAAAAGTGGCACTAATCACTTCATCCATGCAAGGAATCTATTACGCTTTAGCAAAGCCTACACATTTATAGCATGATGGAGAAGCATACGCACCAGCACTTAGCTGCTGTTGATGAGTATTCTAGGTGGTAAGAAGTGGCACACTGCAAACGCTTCTGCTGATCAATTGGTCATGGCATGGCGGAGCACATTTGCTGCCTATGGATCCTTCGGAAAATGCTCTGCCATTTGCTTCGAAGACATCTCAAATTTAGCTGAAGAGGAATTTGGAAAAACCAGCATCAAATGGCTCTGTGCCCAGGGAAAGGAGGAGATTTTCAAAAGCACACATGGAAGGTATGTGCTCACCTCTCATTGGCATTCACTGGGGCAGTTGGGCACCAATCCATGCGTTGTCCCTTTGAAAATCTCCCCTTAAAGGGCCCTTGAAGAGAAAAATGAGGGTAGAAGTTTGTTACATTGTATCACAAGCTTTCTTTTCTTGTACAAGTTCACACTGAAGGCCACCTCTCCCAGCCACCCAGCAGAGGGTGGGTCAGTAAAGTTCTTGCCCCACTCACAGAGCAAAAGTAAGGCTGTCCCGCTCCAGTAACAGAAATTCTGCTTAGCATGAAGTTCCTATTTGAGGAAAAGGTCCCATTGTACATTGCTGAGAGGAGGCTTGGAGTAAGTCACTGTAGCTCAACTGATGTTTGATGACTTCATTCTGATTCACACCAGCTGAGATCCAGTCCAGGGTGGCAGGCAAACATCCCCATAAATACCTGACATTTTGCAGTATTTCTTTGCCCCCTGTAATTTTAACAAATTAATATGTTTTCCTTGACAGATTCAGGTAACCCCCCTCATGCTACTTATAATACCCATCTATCAACTGGAGAATCAACTTCACACCCCTAAAATAATGCACTTTTCTTCAGCTACAGCTGGAGTTCTCGATACAAAGTAGTTGGCATAGCGTTTCCCCTGGAAGTGCATTATTCTCCTGACTGAAAAATTCCATAGCAAATAATTGCCTTTGTAACCCAGAGGCTCTGAGACCACGGAGGAGTGCAAAGTCTGTGCTGCAGCCCCTGCTAAGTGGGAGCTAGCACTTAGCTCGTGCATGGCCTAACATCCCAAGTTCAATCCCACCTACTGACAACAGAGGTCTGTGGACTTTATGCATTTATATAAGTTTTGCCTCCTCCTCTTGAGCCTTTCCTCATCTGTCAAAGCTGTGTATGGGCTACCACATTCTTATTTGTGTCCTAGAGGCCAGACAACATTGATTTATTGGCCACATTTCCAGCAGGGGGAACAGATAAATCACACAAAATCTTCATGTGCTGCACCTAAATACATCTCACAGGGGTGGCCATGTGAGTCTGTATCTGCAAAAACAAGGCAGAGCCCTCGAGTGTAACATGACACAGTTAGAACCAGAAATGCAAAGCACAGAAAAATAGATCCCCTGACTCGGAAATGATTGGGAATTTCCTTGGCTTCCTGTCCTTTGCGGACAGACTGGTAAAAGGGGATTCTGACAGTACTAGATTTACATTGCATGCCCCTAATATTGCACATTCACTGGGATTGGCAACAGAGAACACGATTCTGCCTGTGAAGGGGAAGGACAGGCACTATTCACTAATTATTAACATTAGTACAAATTACAGGAGCATGCAGGGGGCCAGTCAGGCTGAGGACCTGTTGTTCTGACATTGTACAAGTGGATGGTAAGGAACAGCCCCTGCCTCAAGTTAGTGCAGTACAATTGCCTGAAGTGCACTTGTCACCTTGGTGCATTTCTTGAGTTGCAGAGGTACTGACAACCCCCGGCCCCCTGGGCAAGGTGTGTGTAGGGGTGGCTAAGTGCTCTTGGAAGGGCTTGGAGTCTTGGGCATATGGGGTGGATCCTCAGGCAGAAGGAGTGGGGCTGGGGACAGCCAGCTCTGAGCACTGCCCGGAGTGCACCATGCTGGCCCACAGGCAGCCCTCAGCACCACCCAGAGTGTGGCACCCGCAGCCCTTAGCGCTGCCCGGAACATGCAGTGCAGTGCTCCAGCAGCAATTTAAAGGGCTCAGGGTTCCAGCTGCCACTTCTGCTGGCCTACGCCCCTTTGAATCACTGGGCCCCTTTGTCCCCCCTTCTCCGTCAGCAGGCCTGTGAGATGCATATCATAGACATGCTCGCCACGTTGGGTATGCTCCTTAAGATGTGGTCCAGTCTCTGCATGGGTGTAGTTGTCCAGATAAGAGTCTTCAAGGGCAGATATCCTCTGAGGTGAGCACCCTGAAGTACAAGGCATGTGCTGAAGAGCATCAGACTGGCTGCCTATTAGCTGCCAAGGACACACGTGGGATATTTGCCTGAAAGAAAAGGCTGTTTGGGAGGAGGCTTTTCTTGGCCTGGATGTGAAGTGCTAGGCTCCTCCAGTGAATGAGTAGAGTGTTTTGCACTGGCCGATCTGGCTCTGGGTTAGAATGATGACACCACAACAGGATCTGGAGCTTTTCCATTTCTTGAGGCAGAGAGTGTGGTGAAGGGAAAGCTAGCTTGAGCTCCGTTAGGGGCATGGGTATTCTTTGTGATATGCCACCATTTTCATGTGGTGCGCCTGCTGATAAATCATTTTGTTTGTAGCTTTCCACGTATTCTTGGCTCCTTTTATATATTTGTGTATTTTCTACAGCTCTTTAATAAGTATAAATAAATTTGATCTTTTTATAGGTTTCCCCCTTCTGGAGGCTGTTTTGTTTAAAAATAACCATAGCAATAAATCAAAGTGGGGAGTAGAATCTAGAAAACTGGTGCTCTACATTTCCCATCTTGCTATCCCTTTCCCTCAGGAAAACACTGCTGTTTAGCCAGGATCTGGACTGGACTCCCCTCCAATTTAGCTATCTGAGCAGGACAGGAATTAGTAGAATCATGTACAGAGAATTCTACCCTGAATTTTAAGACGCATCCTGGACAAAAATCTTGGCTTAGGAAATAGAGTAAGAGGTGCTGTGGCCTTTATTGAAAAAAAATCCACCACATTGTGTTACGATACCCACTAGTTTAGTGTTTTAATTATCACCGGGTGTGCAGCCCAATAAGGGCAAGTTTATTGTTGTAGATACCTGGCAAATATTGCCTTGGTGAGCATCTTAGCTGAAATGGCCAAGTGGGTGGAGGAGGTAACTATTAAAGCTGGTCAACATGTTTTGTGCAGAGCGTTTTCCCCACAAAAATACCGTGTTTCATCAAAACTGAAAAATTTTCACAGGAAAAAGTTAATTTCGATGAAAGATCTTGTTTTTTTCCGCAGGATACAGTGAAATAAACATTTTCAGTTTGAATAAACAGTTCTAGATGAAATGAAACCTGTTTGTTTTTGTTATGACTTAAAATGTTATTTCCTTTTGTTTTCTTCCAATTCAAATAAAAACAACAAAATCACAACTTAATCCAAATGCTGATACAAAACCTTTTGTTTATGTTTCTTGTTACCTTAAAATGTATTTTGTTTCAAGATGTGGATTTGAAATGACATTTTTATATGTCCAATTATTCCCCAAGGGGGTGTCTGAATTCTGCCCTCACAATGTGTGGCAGGAAGAATGAGGGTTTTCTGACCAAGCACAGTTGACTATTATCCTGGAGCCTGTGCCCTGCCAGCCTGGCTGTGTTCCTTCTCCTGGCAGGGTGGGCATCCCTCTGAGCTCCACCTGGCCTGGGCAGGAGGGGTTTGTGCCTTCCCGGTCCCCTAGGCTGGCCATGTCTCTAAGCTTAGCCATCCCCTTCAGCACCTCAGTGGAGAGGGATCTCCCCAGGCCCTGCCTGGGCCGTGTGCGTCCTGGGGCGAGGCGATCTGCCCATTATGCTTCCTAGCTCTGAGGTGGGCACCTCCACCTGGGAGGCATCTGGGCTACAGCCTGCTCGGGCTCCATCGCCTCGGGCTCCTTCTGGAGCAGCCGGGGCTCCCTCATCGCCTGGCCGAGCTACAGAGACACCTCGCGCTGGGCTCCCTGCTCCCTCCCTGCAGTGGCCCCCGGGCTCCCCGCGGGCTCCCCGCGGGCCGGGCTGGGCGGTCCGGGGGCGGCCTCGGCGCGGTGAGTGGCGCTGGGCGGCGCCGGGCGGGGGGCGGATTTTTTGAGCCGAGCGGCGGCTGCTGGCGGCAGCGGGCGGGTCTCTCTCCTCTCGGCCGCGCCGCTGCCCTGCATGGACGAGCACCGGAGCTTGCTGCGCTCGCCGGCCGCCTCCTCCTGCAGCCGGCACCCGCGGGGCGGCGGCGGCAGCAGCCACCACAACCCGGGCTACACCGAGCCGCCCTCCGCCGCCCCCCAGCCCGGGCCCCCGGGGCGGGAGGAGGAGGAGGAGGAGGAAGAGGAGGGCGGCATGACCGTGGTGGTGGGCGGGGGGGACCCGCTGCTGGAGGAGCCCCAGCACCCCCACCCGTTGCTGGGGGGGGAACGCTACGACCACCCCCCAGCCCACGTCCCACTGCCCCCTGGCCACGCCCCAGGTGGGGAGCACGAGTGCTGCGAGCGGGTGGTCATCAACATCTCGGGCCTGCGCTTCGAGACCCAGCTCAAGACTCTGGCTCAGTTCCCCGAGACCTTGCTGGGTGACCCCCGCAAGAGGATGCGCTACTTCGACCCGCTGCGCAACGAGTACTTCTTCGACCGCAACCGGCCCAGCTTCGACGCCATCCTCTACTACTACCAGTCCGGAGGCCGCATCCGGCGCCCAGTCAACGTGCCCATCGACATCTTCTCCGAGGAGATCCGCTTCTACCAGCTGGGTGAGGAGGCCATGGAGAAGTTCCGGGAGGACGAGGGCTTCATCCGCGAGGAGCAGCGGCCTCTGCCTGACAAGGAGTTCCAGCGCCAGGTGTGGCTCCTCTTCGAATACCCGGAGAGCTCTGGGCCAGCCAGAGGCATCGCTATTGTCTCGGTCCTCGTCATCCTCATCTCAATTGTCATCTTCTGCCTGGAGACCCTGCCAGAGTTCAGGGACGACCGTGACTATGAGGCGACCGGGGGGACCTTTGGCACAAGCAGCGGCCCCTTGGCGACGGAGGTCTTCACCAATTCCTCCTCCTCGGCCGTCTCCATGGTCTCGTCCTTCACTGACCCCTTCTTTGTCGTGGAGACGTTGTGCATCATCTGGTTCTCCTTTGAGCTGCTCGTTCGCTTCTTTGCCTGCCCCAGCAAGGCCACCTTCTCCAAGAACATCATGAACATCATCGACATTGTGGCCATCATCCCCTACTTCATCACCTTGGGCACCGAACTGGCCGAGAGGCAGGGGAATGGCCAGCAAGCCATGTCCCTGGCCATCCTCAGGGTCATTCGGCTGGTGAGGGTCTTCCGTATCTTCAAGCTTTCACGGCACTCCAAAGGGCTGCAGATCCTGGGGCAGACCCTCAAGGCCAGCATGAGGGAGTTGGGTTTGCTCATCTTCTTCCTCTTCATCGGAGTCATCCTCTTCTCCAGCGCTGTCTACTTTGCAGAGGCTGATGACCCCAGCTCAGGCTTCAGCAGCATCCCTGATGCCTTCTGGTGGGCAGTGGTGACCATGACCACAGTGGGCTATGGGGACATGCACCCAATCACCATTGGGGGCAAAATTGTGGGGTCTCTCTGTGCCATTGCTGGGGTTCTGACCATTGCCCTTCCTGTGCCTGTGATAGTCTCCAACTTCAACTATTTCTACCACCGGGAGACTGAAGGTGAGGAGCAAGCCCAATATCTACATGTCGGGAGCTGCCAGCACCTCTCCTCTACGGAGGAGCTGAGGAAGGCGCGTAGCAATTCCACCCTGAGCAAGTCGGAGTACATGGTGATAGAGGAGGGGGGAATCAACAACACTGCATTCAAACAGGCTGCCTTTAAGACGGGAAACTGCACAACCACAAACAATCCCAACTGTGTGAACATCAAAAAGATCTTCACTGATGTTTAAAAAGGAAAAACCTCTCAGAGGAAATGTTTAAAAAATAATAATGCAAAGTGACCATGTAATCAGTATTGTCTGGAACATGCATCTTCATTGGTCTGCGTGTGCCCTTGTTTTATACATATATTTTTTAGATCATTCCTATTAAAGAACAAAGAAGAGGATTACAAAATAATCAGAAGAAAAGAGGATGAGGGTGGTTATGGAAGGGAAGATAAAAGGACAACAACAGAAGAACACACTCCCTGTTGAAACAGGTGTTTATTCTGAAACATGTTGCAGGGCTGCTTTGGGGCTTTTTTTTGTTTTGTTTTGTTTTTTTGTGGGCAGCTTGCCTCTTTACTCATTTTTGCAAAGAGTCACTGTGTAGCCGATTTCCCTTTCGATCACACACTCATGCACTTGTTGGACAGAAAACCGTGAGTCAGAAGAGAAAAATAAAATTATATGGCAGAGCCTTTTTGCAGGCAAGGGGGAAAAACCATTTAATTTTGCAAAATATCTACTGATGGCCATGTTGTTAAATTATGCTAAATATTGAACATGTGATGCATGTCCTTCATGGGCACAGCCTTGATTTCTTTTCTTCCCTAGCCAGATTGTTTATGAAATTTTAATCTGTTCAGAGACCCAAGTGCAATCAGTTGTGATTTAATCAGAAAAATTGCCCATATTCTAGGTCTAATTTCCTTCTCCCACCTATGGAATTGTTTCATCCCACCTGAAATTCCTGGCTGCATGGTGTGTGTGGGGAAATATCCTTCCCACATTAGCAACTGACTAACCGAACAGCATTCTAAGAGTTTGAACATCCTGTGAGGCCAGTGCAGATGGGGGAAACTTAGGCTCCCATTAAATCAGTAATGGGCTTTTAGAAGTGATGGTGCAGCCTCAAACAAAACTCGAGCCTAGTATCAAAGTGTGTGTGAGGGGTATTTCTGTCCATTTCCAAAGTATCTGAGATAAGTGTCTGCATCTATCACAAGAGGATTAAGTGGCAAACGCCTTCCAGCGGAAGTTACTAATTCGGACCTGAGTGATGCAGTTTCCATAGCAACACTGGTTTCCTGGGAAACCCCCAAAGGTTGTCATGGTATCCCTTCGCCCCATCCCCCTTCAGCCTGTGCTGTTTCCACAGTAACCCTTCCAGATGGTTCCAAGTTCTGCGATTCCACGGAAAAGCCGCTGCTCTGGTAAACCACACACACGTGCTGAGAGTTAATCCCAGAGAGAGCTAGGTGTAGAAACTAATTACTCTCCATGCACACTGCTTTAGATCTGAAACATTCCTGCAGTCCTGGTACCTATCGAAGCAAAATGATCATCCTAGGAATAGGTAGAATGCTGCTGCACATGTTCAGAATAAAACACCTGTTCCTAGGCCATAAAGACAACAGACCTCCAAATTACCCTCGCTATCAAGTTAATATCTCACTGTTGAAATTGATTCTCTATATGCAAAGCTCTACATCTGCTCAGAAGTTCTAGAAAGGTGAACTCACCCGTTACTTAAACATATGGTACGTGACCTAGATTTTTCAAAAACCTCCCTCCAATGCCAAACAGCAATTCCACTTTCAAGCATGTACAGATTGGAACAACCTTTTTCACGCAAAAGGGTGTTGATCTTTTGACACTGGGTGTGTGTGGAGGGGGGAGTAAGCATAAGGGTGAAAAGTATCCAAAATCCTGAGGGAAAATATGCTTGCCTCGTCTCGTCCAAGTCAGCGGCTGCGGAACGTCAGACAGAAACAGGTGAGTTAATGCACTGTGGAGAAAACATCCTAATACCTTGCAGCTTTCAGATGTAGCACTCAGCTCTTAGTACCCACAGCAGCATGCAGCCCCCCTTTATGATTTGTTTTTCAGACAAGCATAGGGTCTTACTTTATTTTGATTTGCATATCGTTTGGTTCAAACATGATGTGTTGAATTTAAAGAGCACTACATGGGCTCACTGTGCAGCGAAGCTTCAATGCTGGTTCAAAGTGGTTTCGTTCATTTGGCTTCAGATCCCTTTTGAAAAGGAAAATCCAATGAAACCTGTTCCTTCCTGTAAAGATGCAAGTGGGGAGCAGCAGCAGTCAGGGCCCAGTTAAGATGCGCTTGAGGACGTCCCACTGAAGTTAGGTGTTTTGCTGTGAATAAATGGACTTAAGCACACACAAGTATTTTGTTGAAATTGAGGAATGTGTCTTATTTATAATAAAATAATGTAGAAAGGGACGAGACAAGGTAGGTTATAGGCAAATAATCATCTGATTTTAATTATATGTTCGGAGCTTTTAAAAATGTAATATGGTTTAATTATTTATAAAATTCTTGGCTTTATTGAAGTTAATGGCGTTTGACTATAGAGGAGCCAGGATTTCATTCATGATTTACATGTGGTTTTCTGTTTATTTAACATTTATCCATTTACCTTCCTCTTCTTTGTGGCCCCCTTTGAGTTAATAAAACCTTTGAGAAAGTTCATCAGGTCAGATCCAGTAGTGTAAAATGACATATCATTAGAACTACATCAGTTTGCACCAGCTCAGTATCTCGTCAGTTAATGATTATGAAATGGTCAGATACAATGTAAGCGAAGCTATGGCTGTCACTAGGTAGATGTGAGTGCCCCCTACTTGCCAGTTTTTTTCAGGGGTGGGAGGGTAGCATACAGAAATTTGATCTTCCATATTTTTCTTTCCATACTTTCATGAACACTTTTGTCATTCATCCAAGTATAAGCTGTTTGTCCATCAGTTGTCCATGTAACTCCTCAACATGCCTTTTACGTTTGTGTACCTGTACGTGTGATTTTGAAGATAACAAATCCTTGCTTTGAAAAAACTGTATGCAGATTTTCTCAGGGAGAATATTTAGTGTTCCTCATTTCCTATTTAGGATATAAGAAGATGCCTTTGGACGTGTTTTGAAATGATAAACAGAATTAAAGATTTTATTTACTGTGATTACAATGGGAAAGGCTTGAAAATAGTGTCTACTTTACTTCCCCTCAGAGCACTCTAGATTTACAGATGAATTCTGTGTTTGAAGTCTTCTAGCGTCAACATATTTGGGTATGTGGGGGAGGCATAAGCATGAATATGACACTTCTGAATTATTAAAAAGGCATACCTGCATATATATAATGTGCAGGGAGGCTTCATTAATAATTTTGAATTTGCACAACGATTTCTTACCATATTTTGGGGAGGGAAGCTGATCAAATAAATGTACAAATGATTTTATTGTCCATAAAAGGTGATGTCTATAAGAGATCTGAAAGGAATCCAGTGAAAAAGTCCATTCCCCAAATAGAGCAGAGGGTACAGCTGACAAAGCATGTCGGAGAGCCACTGTCCTTTAAAAATATAAGCTGTGGAGGCAAACCATTGAAAGCAGAGAGCTGGGAGGAGAATGGGAAATGTGCAGGTTCCATTACTGGCTACCTGCGTTTGAGCTGCACTTCACAGCAGTGAGTTGAGCTTGGTCAGGATCAGGTACTGTATCGCTAGAGCCTGAGCTGCACATTTATGCAGCCTGAAGGTTATGCCTTCGAGAGCTTTTCCACACTGAGACTCTCAAACCCTTTCCTGTAGGGAGTGGGGAAACAACTGCTCTGGGTGCCAAAGGGTTGGTCTCTTGGCAGCCCCCTAGCTCCCTGTAATGCATTTTATCTCCCACCTTGCTAGGGGCCTGGTGGATCTCGCAGGACCCTGACAATCACTTTTTGAGATCAGCTCTTTGCAGCACATCGGACTAGAACGTTTTTAATGTGCTTAGAAAGGGGCAGCTTTAGAAGATTAGTATGATCTCTTCTGCTGCATGTGAATTGTCTGGCAGTTTATGGAAAACCCTTCCCTGGCGGGGGGTGTCTAGGGTTATACACCAGTATATTAATGAAACATCCCAGTTGACATTGTCTGTGTACAGACGTCAAGCAGTTCTGAGCTGGGATTTCTGCGCCAGCTGGAACTTGGCTCTTCGGAAGCACTTCTGACTGTTCGACATGGTGTTAACTTGAGTGGCCATGAAATGCATGTGCATCCTGTCACGGTTACCATCGCAGTGGGAGCCAGAACATGGTTTTCTGGCTTCTGCGCTTTCTTGCCACAGCCCTGTCTTTCACACCTCTCAGCCAGGAGCAGGGTGACATTCACTCCCTGCACAGGACGGAGGACAGAATAGACACAGGGGCTTTGTCTACACTTCAGGGTTTTCGCGCAAGAAGCCTTTTGTGGAAGATCTCTTCCACAAAAACTTCTTGCGCAAAAGCACGTCCACACCTCAAAAGCACATTGCAAAAGCGATGTGCTTTTGCGCAAGAGAGCGTCCACAGTGCATGGGTACTCTCGTGCAAGAAAGCTCTGATGGCCATTCACAGAAGCACCTGTGCTTTTTCTAATAGGCTCTTTTTGCGCAAGAAACCCCTGTGGAGCGTCCACACGCACCTTTTTGCACAAAAAGGAATTATGCCTCGTACAAGGAGGTATACCTACACCGCAAAAAGCCCTCTGTTCTGTCAACTGACTGTAGATTTTCTTGCACAAAAACATGCTTGAGGTGTGGACGCTCAGCGGGTTTTTGCGCAAAACCCCTGTAGTGTAGACATACCCACCAGAAGGAACGAAGCCGGGTGCCTCCTTACTGCTTGTGACCCATTGTGGCACTGATTGTCTATGCTTGTACAAACCTCTTCTCCCAATTACTTTATTTTTTCCAATTCAGAGTTCACATCGGGCCACCACTTCTCTTCCCAGCATTCGTGAGCTATTTGATTTCTCGCCCTTCCCAGATCATTGCACTTGGGTCCCGCTTATTTCCTAGACCCCATAACAAAGGGCTTGATCCAATGCACATTGCAGTCAATGGGAACTTTTCTGTTGCCATCACTGCACTAAACGCCGAGTCCCTCCACGGGCTTCCCACCCCGGAGAGAACGTATCCATGAGACACAGGAACTTAGAAATCCTTCCCACATGGGAAACTGTCCTTGGGCTGCACATCAGGGAGAGTCTGGTACCAACATGGGTAGTGTGCAGTAGGCACCACCAACAGCAGTTCCAGCATTCACAGTGAGGGTACTGCTGCTACCTGGTGGCCCCAGTGAATCCTTACCAGCTTTACTGCAGCTGGGACCATTTCAGGAGGAAAGGGCTGAATGCAGCAAGGCACCTATTTATTCTAGTCAGGGACAAGTTGAGGTTCCAAGTAATTATGGCAGTAAGACTCCAGTGCCACAATGGCTGAGCAAGCACTCCAGAGCAAATCCCTGAGGGAGGGGCAAGCAGCAGCCTCATTCGGGGTAGGGTTGTTGCCATGATTACTAAATGTTTCATGAAGACACCCCTTGCCAGCCCAGAAAGGGACACTGAAGACACCCCTTGCCAGCCCAGAAAGGGACCCCATGGGACACCTGAGATGGTCTCTCTCCATTTTCCACATTTCACTTTCCTCACCCTCCCGTTCCTTCTCCCTTTACCCACCCTTCTCTCTTCCTCCCAGAATCCCTTCCGTTCCTTCTCTTCAGACCCATGTGCCCCCCCTTCCCCCCAACAGGCTAAGTCTTGGTAACAAATCAGAGTATCTTTTCCCCTGACATGTCTTGTGCCTGGCAGCCCCAAGTGCTCTACCTGCTTGTGGTCTCCCTTCCCTCCTATCTTGTGTCTTCTTTTGTCTTTTGACATTGTACGTTCTGTGAGCAGAGACTCCAAAGGTGTGCACAGCCCCTCACAGAGCAGCTCTTGGTCTAGGCCAACTGGGCACAACCCAATACACAGAACTGATGGTAAGAACAACAAGCTCCACTGTAGCATTTTTCAACAGCAGATCTCTGAGCACCTAACAGAGGGGGTCAGTATTATTATTCCCACTTTACAGTTGGGGAAACTGAGGTGTGGAGTGAGAGAGTGACTTGCACTGGGCCACCTAGCAGGGCAGTGGCAGAGCCAGCTGGGTTTTCTGAGTCCCAGTGTATGTAGTAGCATGTTTCTGTGAGTATCCACTATAGATCGCTACTCTAGGAAAGGCACAGCCTCTTGTGAATTACACACACTGTATGAATCGATTACTATCCATTTGATATTGCACCAGACTCTTTCCCACATTAAAGGCTTTCTGGACATTCCCCTGCCACAGCACAGAGAGCTGGCTTCTGTGGGGGTAGCCAGGAAGAAGAGGGGTTGCCAGATACCTCCTGCATTTTGGTAATGCCCCAGCTGGTATAGTAGCTCCTGCTGGAGACTGAGTTAGCCTAGACCCTGTCCTGGCCCTCAGGTGTGGCTCAGAATCTGGGCCATTGTATTTTGGATGCTGCATTTTAGATTCATTTTTTCTAATTTAAAGAGTTTTTAAAGTGAGAAATTTTGAAATGAAGGCTTTGGGGTTTTTTGGTTTCTTTCCACTGTGTCGTGCTTATTTCCTAGGCAGTGGTTACCTTGGAAACAGCTGTAGGGTTGGGATTGTCTGTCTTGGCTTTGACTTTTTGGTGGAGAGTGTGTGTGTGTGTGTCTGGTGCACAGATAAATACGCAATAACGTCGTTGGGGAGTTTTTATCGGTATGAACCTGTGAAAAGAAAATAACCCCGCTGGAACACCAGCTAGTAGGGTTGCCAGATGGTCTCAACAAAAATACCGGACACACTCGACATTACATCCCAATCTACATTACATCTGATTTAGAAAATACCGGACACTTCTATTTTCTCATTTCTATTTTCTTAATTTGTTTCCCGAACAGAAAGCTCAAATACTGGACTGTTCAGTTCAAAACCAGACACCTGGCAACCCTACCAGCTAGTCGAGAAGCTTGTAGGAATTAAAGTTTGTAGGTGAGGAAATTAGTCCCAGGCAATTTTTAAATCAAGAGTGTATTTTTCTCTCCAAAGATCTGCTCTAGGAATTATTTTTGGGGAGTTCTGTGGCCATGTTACATAGGATGTTAGACTAGATGGTTACAGGCCTTGGAATCTCTAGTGAGATGTTATTTTTTGCTTGAATTCTGTCGAGAGGCGCGGCCCCCTCGAGTGGGGTCCCACCATTAAAATACCTCCGCGGGTCCCCCTATCAGGGTCTGCACGGCCGAATGGCCAGTGTCTGATCTCAGACACACCCCTCTCCATCTGGGTCAATACTGCCCGAGGGCTCGGTCTCAGCGGTGCTCCCCTATTGGGGTAACTACGGCCCCAGGGCCTAGTCCTTATCAGTAGGGTTGCCAGATGGTTTCAACAAAACTACCGGACACACTTGACGTTCCATCACAATCTACCTTACATCTGAGTTAGAAAAGCCCGGACACTGCTATTGTCTCCATTTGTTTCCCGAACAGAAAGCTCAAATACTGGCCTGTCGGGTTCAAAACCGGACACCTGGCTCCCTTCTTATCAGGCTCCCCTCTTGGGGTAAGTGCGGCCCTGCGGCCAAGTCCATGGAAGGCTCCCCTCTTAGGGAAAATATGGCCCCACGGCCTCGTCCATAGGCTTCTGGGCCTTCCTCTGCTCCGGGGCACTGCAGAGGGAGGGATGGGGGACGCGGGCCCTCCCACTCCACCGGGTCCCAGACCAGGGCCCTATTAGCAGTGGCTCAGTCCACTGCTTGCTCAGCCAAGGGTTTCTCTCCTCAACCTGCTGAGCACTCAGGGGCTGCAATTCCCCGCCCTGGGCTGCTTTCTACCTCCTGGTGGTTCTCTGCTGCTGTACCTCTCCCCTGTCTCCGGGGCTGGGGCGGTCACTGGGGCGGTTGTAGTGGCTGCGGTGTCGGTTCAGGCTGCCTGGGCTCCTCTGACTCTGGAGCTGGCTCTGCAGGTCCATCCCCTTCAGCAGTCAGCCCTGAGTGAGCTGTCTCAGGGCCTTTTATAGTGCTGCTCAGCAGGGAGCATGCCCAGCAAGGCCGTGGCGGAGGGGCACTCTCAGCCAGTGGGGCCCCGCCCACAGGCTGATGGACAGTGTGGGGCCGGAGCGCCCTGGCACAAACCCCTTAAATAAATTTAGCATGAACCTTAATACCAAATTAATCTGAAAACAGGATACACATAAAGTGGCCAATAATCCCAGGAGCAGCTGCAGAACTGGGTAGAAAGAGTGAAGGGAAACGTGTTGCCTTTCCTCTTCCAGAGGCAGCTAGGGTTGCCAGGTGTCCGGTTTTGAACCAGACAGTCCAGTATTTGAACTTTCTGTTCGGGAAACAAATTGAGAAAATATAAATGAGAAACTAGAAATGGCCGGTATTTTCTAAATCAGATGCAATGTAGATTGTCATGTAACGTCAAGTGTGTCCAGTAGTTTTGTTGAAACCATCTGGCAACCCTAGAGGCAACAGGACTGTGAAGAGAGGGGACTGGTTGCTGCTTAGCAGCAGAGAGGTTGTGGAGGTGCAAGATTGCATAGGGAAGTTGCTGCCTCCTCCAAGAAATGGAGTGAAGAAAGGTTCAACAGTCCTGCCCCTCCCTTCTGGGGACTTGTGTGGAATAGAGCCTGATTGGTTGGTTGCCAAATACGAAATCCACTGAAAATTGAGTTTTGGGGCACCACCCAACACGGTCTGCAAATTCATCCAAAACAATTGGAAAAGCAATTCCGAAAGGTCACTGTTTTGTTTCGACATTTCCTTCCAAAGCTAGAGTTTAAAAACAAAATGTCATTTTCAGTCATTGGTGAACGCATTCCGGTCCACCCAAACAAAATGGTTTTGGGGTTTTTGTTTTGTTTCGCAGAGGAAAGAAAATCAGTTTTGTTTCTAATCAAACAGTCCTCCCCCTCCCCCCCCCCCGAATTATTAGTTCCACAGACCTGGAAAACTAGTAATTGGGTCACCACTCATGGGGAAGCCCACCATGAGTGCTGCTCTGACCTCCTTTATCTCCAGTGGCAGCAGGATTTCATGGGGAAGATGTTGGAGGCAATTTCCCCTTTCTGTTTCAAAGAAGACCAGCTCATTATTCAGAGTGGGGGGGACTGAGACAAGCTACACTGTGGATTTTTGACATCTTTATCCCTAATATACTGATGCATTAAAGTGACATAGGCCACGTGGCATCCTTTCCTCCTTTCTCTCTGTCCTCTCTTTTAATCAATAGCCTGTTAAAATTCCTTACAAATTATAGGACCAGAATCCTCAGCCAGCGTTTATTGGCGCAGCTCCATTAACTTGAATGGAGCTCGGTTTATTCCTTCTGGGCATGTGGCTTTCAGCCATGGTCTGAGCACCCATAGCCTAATAAAATTTGACTGACCCTTCACGTGTGCAGATGGGATTGGACGTTTGCAGTGCATTCCTCCATGCACAGATGGATTGCCACTGCCATCACATAGAGCTGACTTTTGTCTGTGTGCATGGGTGCAAAACCTGGTGGACAAGCTTGGTCTTTGTTACCCCTGCCCCCCCCTTCCCCCCTGCCCCAAGATTTTAAGAAGTGTAAAGTCCAGCCTGGCTGTGGGCAGCGGTGGAAGGAGGAAGATCAGCTGGAGGAAGGCAGGAATGGCTGGGCTCACCAGGTGAGGGGTGTGTTGTTGAGGTGTCAGGAGGACCTCCCAGCCCTGGGAGGTTTCTGCTGTGCTGGTGGAGTTAGAGGAACTGGGTTCAGAGGAGGGGGCCTGAGGACAGGGCAGCCCTGCCCATGCCTGTCCTGGCATGTGTGTTCATGGGGAAAGGTGTATTCAGAGACACTTTCTGCTGGCATCAACCCAGGCGCAGGAAATCTACTGAGGAGGGTGTGTCACTGCAAACCACCTGATACCGTCCCTCTGGTGGCCGGGCTGTTGGGAGTCCAGCCACTTGCACAATGAGGTAGCACTGCCCAGGATGGGGCCACAGGTTCTGATCTGAGGGAGGTCCTGGTTCAGTGTGTCCCCTTGGCAGCCTATACAGGGAGAACACAAAACATCCCTACACCAGGAAAATGTGAGGGAGGGCAGCTCTGGTAGCTCACCAGCCCTTCTGTGCAGTGATGCTTCTCTGGGATGAAAGGGGCCACGCTCCTGGGGCTCCCAGACCCACGGGCTGGTTCTACCCTGCCCCAAACCCCAGTGTAGTTTAGATGAGAACAACTTGAGGGAGGCTTTGATCTACACCAGCTGGTTATGGCTCCCCATGGGCTGTCCATGAGCTAGGGACTGCAACAGTGTAATCTGGCCCTGCCCTTTTCCCTCCCTGGCACACCAAGTGGGACAAAGGGAAGGGTGGAAGTCATTCATGCCTGGAGAACAGGTAGCTTTGTGGCCCAGAGGGGCTGAAGTGGGGGGAAATGCGTCCATACACACAGGCATCAACTATGGCAGCTACAGGTCACTGCTCTCAGTTACCCTGTGTAAGCCTGTGTCGCTCTGCTCAAGTAACTAGAGCTACTCAGTCATAGGTGTATCTTGAGACCAGAATCTGGCTCTGAATCCGTGGAATCTGAGCAGCAACTCTCCGCCCTCTCCAGTGTTGTGGGTTGTGTCACAGGAGACGTATCCTGATTGCACCTTTTGTATTGTGCTTGCTGAATGCGGAGAACAGAAATACGCTAACAGCATCTCCCTGAACAGCATATCCATCCGATGTCCCAGGGGCACACAGCCATTGGTTTTCATGCTGAATGCATCAGGACTTTAAGACATACTCCTGTTTTTTGTCACTTGGTTAAATTAAATTAGGGTTTTGCCCATTAAAAAGCATCCCTCTTGCACCGAGAAATGTCTCAAGTACCTGTAGATGGCTTCTTTTTCTGTTGAAGCTATTGTATCGCTGCTGCTGGCAGTACAAGGCAAAATACAGCCAACTGTGCACTGCTGAGAAACACCGTTCACTGATTCCACTGCAGCTATTTGATTAGACCTGTGAGCAAAATGCTGTTTTACAAGATCCACAAGTTTCAGGAATTCATCTATGTGTCATGGACCAATGCACAGGCCTTAGACTTTCATTCTGAGTAAACTGTGCAGTAACACACTGACAAACATTCACACATGAAAATCCCCTGGGGGTTCCATCATTCCCCCTCCCCCTTTTATTTTAATGAATTGAGGCATGTTCAAATAAATTAAAACTGCTCTTGTTCAGACTGAGCTGAAGCAAGCTTTGGTTTTAGCTTGTCAGTCTGGTTTGGTTTGGGTAAATTTCTTACCCGCTACTGCTTTCATCTGAGTAACCCTGGGAAGATGGCAACATTCGTAAACTAAAACCCAAACTAAAACACATAATACTTGATGATATTTGTGGCTGATTTCTTTTAAACAAATCATTTTTCAAGGCACTGCAATTCAGATATTTTTCAGTGGGTTTTTTTCTATGGGCATGTGTTGTGTGCCTGTACATGGATAGTGTACACATGGGTGTGTGTCTGTATATACGGATAGACATGGTAGTAATCTGTAATCCTACAGTTAATGCACCTGATTTTTAGCCTATATGTCCATGAGTTAAATATTTGGTATTAAGGATTTGATACAGATTTGAGGGAGGGGTTGTGATTACAAAACAAAACAAGTGCATCTACTTGATTTGGGCAGACATGAGTGTGAGGAGCTGTCAGACCAGATCAGAATGGTAGCGTATCTAGTGTAATTTCTGATAAGGGCTAGGACCAAATGCTTCAGAGGAAATGCAAGAAACTCCATAGTCGGCAGTTATAGAATCATCTCTCTCTCTGGACCAGATAGAGTTTGTATGAAACTCCTGCTGATAACCCCAAAGACCATGCTTCCAGGGATTGAAACACAAGCTAGAATGTTGTGTTGCAGACTGTGCTAAGCTGATAGCTATGAATAGATAATAGATTGATCATTAGTGAGCCAGCGCACAGCTCTGATCCCTCAACAGATTTAATGCTGGAAGTCTTAGAAATCAAGGCACAAATTCCATCAGTGCTGACGGATGCATGTGGAAGCCCAGTTCTGTAGCTGACTGGGGCTGCGAGTGGAGTTCCATGGAGCAGGGTGTCCACATACACTCAGGTTCATTGTCAGAAACAGCACCCAAACAAACAGCACCCATGCAGGGCTAGTGACTGGACCCCTGGGTGCTGCACCCATCAGCAAAATTAGAGAATGGAAATTGAACATTTGCTGCTATTCTTTTTCATCTGAATAGCTGACTAGGTACAGAATGAGGCCCAGGATTATTGCCATAGTACAGGCCAGTGGATAGACCACTGGGTTGAGACTCAGGACATTATCACTCTGACACTGGCCTGCTTGCTGACCTTGGGCAAGTCACATCCCAACTCTGTGCCTCAGTTTCCCCATATGTAAAATAATGACATTGAGCGCCTTTGTGAAGTGCTTTGACAGCTATAGCTAAAAGGCAAAATATAAGAGTCTTTGGCTACATCTAGACTGGCATGATTTTCCGTAAATGCTTTTAACGGAAAAGTTTTTCCGTTAAAAGTATTTCCGCAAAAGCGTGTCTAGATTGGCACAGATGCTTTTGCACAAAAGCATCCGTGGCCAATCTAGACACGCTTTTGCGCAAAAAAGCCCCGATCGCCATTTTAGCCATTGGGGCTTTTTTGTGCAAAACAATTCTGGGTTGTCTACACTGGCCCTCTTGCGCAAAAACATTTGCGCAAGAGAGCTTTTGCCCGAGCGGGAGCGTCATTGTATTTGCGCAAGAAGCACTGATTTTGTACATTACAAAGTCAGTGCTCTTGTGCAAATTCAAGCGGCCAGTGTAGACAGCTGGCAAGTTTTTTTGCAAAAGCAGCCGCTTTTGCGCTAAAACTTGCCAGTCTAGACACAGCCATAGAGTTTAAGGCCACATCATCTGGTAGGACCTCCTGTGTATCACAGGCTAACCCCCACCCCAGCACCTGCCCTCTAAACCCAGTAACTGAAGTTACACCGAGTACCACAGCTCACAGGAAACTAGGCTATTTACGTGCCACAGGCAGAGAACATAAGGGACTGAGGTGAACAAGGTCCTGACGTGGGAGTGAACTGATTAAGTGGGAAATATACAGATCGTTCTGGCAACTAACCGCACCCACATGCTGCAAAAGAAGGTGAAAATAAAAACCAGCCCCACGCAGGGCAATCAGTTAGACCCTGAACAAGATATTATTATTATTGTTGTTATTATAATTATTAATTTTAAATTAAAGGGCAGGGGAGCTATCTGGAAGCTGGTGCTTTTATGACATTCACATACTCTTTGAGGGTATTTGCAAAACTGGAATTGAAACTTTTGTCCTCTGCAATTTAAAATTATGTTTAGCTTTTCCTCACAAGGGAGGTTCATTCAGAAAATGTTTCCTTCGCTGAAAAGGAGCATGTGCTTCGATTACTTACAGAAGAACTACCCCTGAACTCCCTGCATAAAGAGAATAGCTAGGCTATGGCAAGTGGTTTGACTTGTTGACGGCACTGGGCCAAATTATTCATGCAGGTACAACTCTGCAGGTCCTTTAATGTTGGTGGGGATGCAACAGGGCAGATTTTAGCTCATTTGACCAGATCCTCACTGCTGTGCTTTGGAGTAAGTCTCTTGACTTCCAGCTGAGTTATGCCAATTTACACCAGATCAGGACCTAGCCCAATGGATCTGTTTTCATGAGACTTTTTTCTCTCTTGTTTTCCCTGCTCATTTCCTCCACTGTGTGTTTGTTTTTCCTCTTCCAGCCTTTGCTCCATTTCTCTCTCATTTCTCAAATGTCTATATCTATTTTTCATCCTAATTCCCCCTGCCCACCTACTTCTTTTATCACGCTCTCCAAAGGGGAGCTCAAACATAGCATTTGAGCTCAAGTCAAGATTTCAGACCCACAGCATTGACATGGATTTGCAATGAAACACCCTAGCTCACCCCTAACTTGAAACTAGTGCACATAGGGTTGCCAGGTGTCCGGTATTGGCCCAGACAGTCCGGTCTTTGCGGTCTGTGTCCGGTAAAAAAACCAGAAGATACCGGACATGTAAAATGTCTGGTATTTTCTATTTTTTCTCTGATGGAAGGCTGCTTGGGACATTCTTCCCCTGCTGTGGGGGCAGGAGGAGCGGGGAGTTTGGGGATTTAAAGGCGCAGTGACTCTTTTTCTTACTCAATAACTTTGTTCCCCCATTTGTTTTGGTTTTTTTTTGCTCAACAACTTTGGTCTTTTTTTTTTCCCCACCATGTTTGGTATTTTTTATGAAAGTATCTGGCAACCCTAAGTGCACACATCTCTGGGGTTGTCAATCTGGCACCTTTCGAGAGCACTCGATTCACTTTAAAATATAATCTGTACTGAAAGGTGTGAAAGGACACTAGCCAGGAGCTCGGTGTGCCACACAATACTATGGAAGGAAATGCTTTCTAGCACATCTGCGAACCTGCCGGGTATGCCCACACATAGTCCCTGAACGTTAGTTTTTTTGAATAATGCCTTGAGTCTTGGATTGCCAAATATTCTGCCGTTAAAAATATAAATCCCCTCTGGCTTTAATCATCACTTTGCTCCCCCTTTTTATTTGTAATTGAATGAGTCAAAATGACGTGAATGGGATGAATTTGGCTCCTGTCCTGTACAGGAAAGCTGATCTCATTTCAAATTGACCTGAATCAAGTGGTCGCTTTGATCTTATCTAGCTGCTTTTTAAAACATGACTAACTCTTCCAGGTAGTACTGAGCTCACCCGTGGTTATAAATCGGAGTCATGCCTAGCAAGGCAGCGTTACCTGAAGTCATGCACAGACCATGTGGAGTTGGGTGTCTGAGACTGTGGCCTGGACCAAGAAGGGGAGTTTTTCTGCAGGTACATTTTGCTGTGTGTTGGCAGATGGGAGATTGTTTGAGTGGGACAATTACATGGGTTAAAAATGTTTGGTGAAGAGAGTGGAGAGACTAATTTTAAGTGCCTATCACCTAATCTAATGGTAGAAGGCGCCTGGGCTATAAGCATTGAGTGAGAGAGATGCAGGGGCGTTGGATAGGATCTGTCCTTGGGCTGGGATGGGAGGTAGCTGGAAGGGGTGAAAGGTAGATTCTGTACCGGGGCTCCAGAAGCAAAGCCCAAGGGGACAGCTATCTTAAGCCAGCTTTGTGCACACTAAGTCTAGATTGCTTCGGGCCCTGGGAAAACTGAGGCAGCCCTGGGGTCTGCTCTGACTTATGGCACCATCACCATCACAGTTTATGGTGCAAACCAAAATAGCCATGCACTATGGCACCTATCTCAGCTTGCAGAGGAGTAGGGGCGGGGGGGGGGGGGCCAAACTCCCTTGCCTTAGTCCCTTGTTTGGTGCCCAGTGGTCCCCACTGCCCACTCAGTAAAACACACTTACTCTAGCTTCATGCCGGGCTCAGGCTTTGGCCCTCCAACAGAAAACAGACACTTCCTGTTTGCTTTACAGAGATTCATTCTACCTATTTCTGTGTCTTGTTCATTGGTCTCTTTGATCAGGCTCTTTAGAACTTCAGAGCGAACATGTCTTCTAAGCTGAAGTGTAGCGAATGATTTGCCTAGTGTGGGGGCATGGGGAAGAGGTGAGAGTCTTGGAATTACACACACACACACACCCCTCTCCCAGCTTGCTGGGTAGTGCACACGTGCTTTTAAATGGTGCCTGTACATACTTTGCAGGAATCGCACCTCTCCCCCTAGCCCGGCTCGTTTCCATCAGCACAGCCAAAGGGAAGTAGGTAACGGTGCTGTGACAGATATTGCAACACCAGGCAGTATCTTGTGGAGGAGGGGCATGTCGTATTTTATGTTGAAAGCATGAGCATCTCAAAATCTTTATCTGAAGCTAGGCCAGAGCTGAAGAGCTTTCGTAGCCCTTTGTGCCGGTTGAGATGTTGGATATTGATGTTCTCCTGGTCCACTGGGGGTGGCAGGGCAGGACTGGCTCACTGTGCCACAGCCTTGGGAACCTGACCCCCTGGGGAATAGGTGAGCAGGCCCCTATCCACAGAAAGATGAGGCTAGGGGCCTGAGACCTGAATGGGCATTCCTAGAACAGAGCATGGAGGGGGCCAATGAGTGCAGTTACCCCAGGGTTGTGACAGGCTCCACAGAGGTGGTTTATCCTTCCACCCTTGGGGAGGGGAATAGTCCTGGTGCAGATAGTCCCAGGGCTGAACACTTGGCTACTCTAATTTAACTAGTGAGCAATTCAGTTGAAGTCACTGAAGTTAGGCTGGTGACAAATGTCCCTGGCCCAGAACTCTTTAAATTACTAATGCCAGGTTTCTCTCACACTGGAATCTGGAAATGCTCACTGCAGATGAATGTCAGGGATGTTTGAAACTGAGAGCCATTATTGTAGGAAGCATATTAGATAATTAACGGCCATTTGAGGGTACTTGGAGTTGCAATAAGTAACCTAGTGGTGAGGAGCTGTTTGAATAGTACAGGAAAATGCATTTCACTTCTCTGTGTAGCCACTGTAGCGAACTGTGGGAGTAGGGCTGCCAGATGGTTTCAACACTTGACATGACATCACAATCTACATTACATCTGAGTTAGAAAATACCGGACATTTGTATTTTTCTCATTTCTATTGTCTCCATTTGTTTCCTGAACAGAACGCTCAAATACTGGACTGTTCAGTTCAAAACCAGACACCTGGCAACCCTGTGTGGGAGTGAAAGCCAAGTGTATTTTGAGTGAAAAATCCTTCTTAGGAAACTAAAAGCTCTGGAAAAGCTAAAATTGCCTTTGTTACAGTAACCACATATTACCAGTTCAGCTCCTCCCTCTCCTCCCCAAAGCCTTGTGGATCACTGATTTACCTTTATGAAGTATGGTGTGGTTTTTGGTATATTAAATTAGAAGCAAATTAAAAATGTATAATCATTTGGGGGCAAAAGCAGCAATGTGGCTCCTGAACATTTGTGCCCCATGCTGGAAGGAGTAAAATATGCCTGTTGCAGTTGGGACTGGAGAAAGAGAGTCAGTTTTCAGGAGGGATTTAATTTGGGGAGACCCCCCCCCAGACCACAAGTTGGGGCAGGTTGCAATCTGCAGCCTCAGGCAGATCTTTCTGCATGCACTTCTCTGCTGACTCAGTATAGCTCTACAATTCTACCTGCCTGCTTGGAGCATGGGGCTTGACCCAGGTTTCCTGTTCCCTGCAGGGCTGTAACCACCGGACTACAGCATCTTTCCTACTCTCTCTAGCCCTGTCCCTCTTGATTTATCCACTGTGGAACAGGCTCAGCTGCATATCTCATAGTCCAGTGGGTTTAGTATTCGAGGTGGGAGACCCCTGTTCAATCCTATCTCTTTGCCAAAGAGGGGAAAAGTGAACCTGGCAAGCTGGGTTTTGTGGATTGCATTTTTAGGCACTTGCCTCTCCCTACTCATTGCATAGGGAACCTTGGCATCAGTGTTCCTCTGATTTTTCCTTTGGGGATTCCAACCTCGGTACCTAAATATCTTTAAATATCTAGCCCATGGGCCGTGATTCTGCAGCATACGCTCCAGGCATGGATGCATGCAAAACCTATTAAGATTTGGTGCAGGTGGGCAAAGAACTGCTGAAGTCAGAAGGTTACACGCTGGCTCCCAGTGTGCTCTGGCTCTCAGCTGTCTGCCCTGCTGCTGGGGAGCTGGCTGCTACCCTGCAGGCTCTGTATTAGAGCCCATAGTGTGGGGTGGCAGATGGCTCCCTGGAAGCAGGGCCAGCATAAGCCGGTTTCCAGCACAAACAGCTCCTGGCTGCCAGACCCAAACCCGGGAGTCCTGCTGCGTGTAACCACTAAGATTTTTAACGGTTACACAGTTACATTATGAACCTTTTTTTTTACATCCCTACTCTGGATGATCATCTTTTAATTAATCCAGTGAAGTTGCAAGCCTGTAGTCATTGTATAACCTAAGCAGACTTCTTTTTAATGTAATAAGCAGCAAGTTTTTAAAAGAGTAGCACATTGGGGAACACGGGGTGCTGGTCTCTTTTGAAAGCCCTGTTGTTACTTAGCTGTCGCTGTAGGAGCGGAGCTCTTTTGAAAATCTGACCCCGATTGTGCACGGTGAGCATTTGAAAAATCTGGCTCCACATGACTCCAATGGATTAGAAGAGGGTGCAATCCCAGAGGGGTTTACACTCTACAGAAACAATTTTCAAAAGCATCTAGTGATTTAGGTGCTTAAATAGTCCTGAAAGGCAGCAGGACATAGGACTTGTCTCCAGGGGGATGCAGAATAGTTTGAGTGGACATGTTTGTTCCACACAAGGATCTTTGCATCATTTAAATGAATTGGATTAAGCTCATTGTATAAAGGCATGTTTAGTGGGGAGGAAGATTGTCCACACAGGAGCTATTCTGCAGGCATTACTGTGAAATAACCTAAAAAGCTATGCAATAGCTTCCCCCTCGAGAAAAGTTTCAGTGACTCAGGTGTAACATTTTCAAATACCCTAACTAATCTCAGTGGAAGTTTGGGTTGCATTAAACAGAATACAAAATTAATGGTTCTGCTTTTTTTTTTGAGTGCTAGATTTCCAAAATTACCTGTTCAACAAAGGATCTCTGATATTGTATCTCAGATTTGAAAGAAACAGTGGACTTTCCCTTCATAAAAATGTCTTTACATTTGATTTGGCCTAGTTCAATATCTGAAATATTTTGAAATCACCGAAATGTTGCAGATAAAGTTTCTACAGGATAGTGATAAGAGGCAAAGTTTGCAGACATTAGAGATAAGGGGAAAATCCAGTTTTGCTAGATTGGCAAATCTACCCATAATTTTATCACTTTTATGTGTCAAATGCTGAGGGTCAAATTCTGCGTTCAGTGGTACAGATCAGAGGCCCTGTTCTGGAGTTACGCTGCATTTCCACTGGGTACAAGTGAGATCAGAACCTGGCTTTGCATCTCTGTGTTCATTCACTTCTATTTGCCATCCTCAGTTCACACTAATTTACCATCTTTACAAGACCAAGCAGTTGTTAATATCATCTGAATAATTTCAGACTTCAACAAAACCAGTTTGATTGAGATAAACATGATGAGGGAAAGCCATGCCATGCTAATCATCCTGGGTAGGATTTGAGACAGTGTTCATGAGAGATAATAGTCAATAATTTGAACATATTTTTGGATCTTTTCCTCTCTTTAGAATAATGAGCTTTGTTATTTAGCTTGTGCTGCATTTAGACTGTTAAACTGCTTTAATTAGCTATTTTGCACTTTTCATTTTTAGGGCACGAAGATTTCAAAGGTTCTTAAAGGGGATCTGTGTGCAAGATGTGTTCCACTTTGCCTTAAAATAACCCCCCCAAACACCTTGTCTTTCTTTCAGAACTGTTATTTACTCTGCCCTACAGATAACAGAAGTCATCTCAAAGGAAGAGCTACAAAACTGTAGCTGACCAGTAAAATATTCATAAAAAGCATCACACACCTCAAGAATGCAATGGCCAGTTATATTCTCTGCAGCATGGATGGAACTGATGGATGGATGGTCTACCCTCTTATATATGCAGCACTTTAACTGCTCGCAGCATATAAGAGTTCTACACGTTATTTGTGTTTTCTAACAAGTGCATTATGTAGAAGGGAACATCTTTTCAGCCAGAAGGTTATCTTCAAACTACACGTAATATAATGAGACTGAACAAAGTCAGGAAAAAGAAGGGGGTAGAAAGTCATTTGGACCTTATTTCAGCCTTTTAGACCAAAACAACAAACCAACGCCACACATTCGTGAAAGATTAAACAACCAGAATGGAAATGTTAAATAGAGCAGCTAATAAACAATCTAAACATTTTGGTCGTAACAATTCAACTGCTCTTGCTGTTTTATTTCAAAGGACTTTTATCACAAGCTATGGCCAGCCATGAGAAATGAATGAGTAATGCTTTATTTTTCTGTAAAATGTTAATCATAAATTGGTATGTTCTGAACCAAAGGAAAGGGGAACATCAACTGATGCTGAAGAGGAAGGTGTGGAAGGGTCAGTGAGTTCTGCCTGGCTTTGAAAAGCAGCAGTGTTTATTCAGTTTAAAAGAAAAGTGCCCAGACTGAGAGCTCTGGGAAGTAGGCCTGACCACAGAATCACCATAACTCACTCCTCTTTTCACAGCCGGCTATACTCTTTCCTCTCCAGTATGTTGTGCTTTATCAGGAGTGCGTATTATAGTATTGGGTTCTAATACTATAATAAAAAGGAGTACATTATTCATTTTAACAATTGCTGTTTTATTTTGCATGTTTATTTCCTACCCACATCCAATGCACGGGGTGAAAGAGAGAAGCCGCAAAGAATTCATGTGCTATGCTGAAGCAGAGTGGAACCTCTCGTCTTTGGAGAGATGTCTGGGAAGCCCTTTGCTGCATGTGGTCAGCCAGTAGGTGAGCAGTTGCAAAGGGAAGTGAATCACAAAGAACACTTGTCTCAGAGGGGAGCCGTGTTAGTCTGTATCTGCAAAAACAACGAGGAGTCTGGTGGCACCTTAGAGACTAACAGATTGATTGGGGCAGGAGCGCTTGTCTGACGAAGCACCCAAACAGATCTGTTAGTCTCTACGGTGCCACAGGACTCTTCATTGTTCTAAAGAATACTTGGCTCGTTTGCTGACCAGTGTTACAAGCGAAACCACGGCTCCCCTCTGAGACAAGTGTTCTTTGTGATTCACTTCCCTTTGCAACTGCTCACCTACTGGCTGACCACATGCAGCAAAGGGCCTCCCAGGCATCTCTCCAAAGGCAAGAGGTTTTGCTGGGAACTCTGGTGCAGCGGTTCCCAAACTGTGGGAATTGTGAGCTTGTTTTCATGGTTCGGCAGGGCTGCTGTTTAATCTTGCTGGGACCCAGGGCCAAAGCCCGAGCCCTGCTGCCTGGGCCAAAGTCGAAGCCTGAGTTGCATCATGTGGGGCTAAAGCCCAAAGATGTCAGCTCTGGGGAGTGTGGTTCTGACATAGTCTTCAGCCCTGGGCAGCAGAACTCAGATTACAGGCTCCCTGCCTGGGGCTGAACCTTAGGCTTGGGCCCCCCGCCCAGTGTTGTGGGACTCAGGCTTTCCTCACCTGGGGTGGTGGGTCACTGGCTGGCTCAGCCTTCACTTCCTCTCCCTGGGATTGTGTTGTGATTTTTGTTGTAAGACGGGGCAATGAAGTTTGAGAACCCCTGCACTCAATAAAGCCCAGATTTTAGGGCAGGTCTACACTTACCAGGAGATCGAATCTGCAGTGATCGCTCACCCCGGGGTCGATTTAGTGGGTCTAGTAAAGACATGCTAACTCAACCGCAGATCACTCTCTTATCAACTCCATTGGAACGAGATGTGTAAGGGAAGTTGAGGGGAGAGTTTTTCCCGCAGACCCCCTGCAGTGGAGACCCTGTGACAACTCTTCATGTAGTTGAAGGTGTGAACCTTAGGTCAACATTGCCCTGCAGTGTAGACCTGCCCTTAGTTTATGCCTGAGGAGAATAGGGCCTAAATCAGGGGATGGGGTGTGAAAAGATAGGGTAAAGCTTACTGTTCCATTCCCATCCAGTCCCTGTACACTGGTCTGATTCAAGTTATGCTGGCTGCAAAGAACTTGGGAGCTATCTAGATAGCAAACAAATAAGTAGAGCTCTGTGTGGATACAAATTTTGTATCCGCATCTGAGACTGCAGAAATGAGCTGCGGCCATCTGCACCGACGTTCACAGATGTGGATTGTCACGGATAGAAAGTGGCTCTTTGTGGATTTGCAGGACTTTACAGCTGGTGGTGGCTGGCCCAGATCAACTGCCTCTGGGTCACAGGCCCCAGGCTACAAAATTGCTGTGTAACTGCAAGCTGCTTGGGATTGGGAATGCAGAGAAGTCCTGAGTACACCTCCTATGCTGCTGCCAGCAGCAAAAGGGGGGGGGGGGGCTAGGTGCTGTTGACTGACTTTGTGACCTCAGAGTGTCCCCTACACTGGTTACACCAGCCCTTGCTCTTTTGTCAGCAGCTACACTTTGCATCTGAGAAACTAGCCCAAACCCTGCTCAGTTGCATAGGACTTCAGCACAGCATCCCCTGCTCTGGAATGCCAGCATGGGGGCTGGATCGGAAGGTGTGCTGATCTGCAAGGCACTTCTGTAATTGGAGCCCTCTGCTTTATAGCCATGGCTATCCACATCCACAGCTGTCAGTGCGGAGATCCACAGCTCAATTTTGCAGATGCGGATACAGATTTTATATCTGCACAGGGCTCTAACTATAATCACTGCTTGATGGGAAAATAACCACTAGGCTTTCTCCTTCTCTCCTTTCCCCTGCTCATATATATCATACCCAGCTGCATTCTAAGCAACAGCTTCTTCGCCCCCCCCCCCCAGAAGCATAGCCCCCTGGGAGATCAGATGCATGGGTGTGAGACACTAGTTTCTCTCTGCTGTGCGATGTTTTTCCCAGGACAGTTCAGCAAAATAGCAGCTCTCTGGACTTTTGATTATAACCTTTAAGCAAAGTCGAACTGCAAAGAGGCACACAGACCCACCCGTGTTGCTTGAAAAGGCTCTTTTGCCTCTAGGTTGCTTTCAGGCATCATACATCTGCGTAGCTCCGCCAGACCGAACCCACATGGGTTATGATTGCAATAGGCTTGGAGTTTTGTACAAAAGCATTGCTGATAGGGCCTGATCCAAAGTCCATTGAAGCCAGTGGGATTCAGAGGAGCATCTTCATGGCATTACTTAAAAAAAAAGGGCTTGTTTATTTTTAACCACATCACAGCAGCTGTTTTCACAGAGGCTGCTTGTCACCCCAGATTGGCCTGGTGGAACCGGAGAGGAGGCAGAAACAACCACAGCAGAACCACTGACACCTGAAGTGGAAGTAGCATGAGCAGAGGCATTGAAAGCCCAAGGAGTGGAGCCTTTCCACTGGGCTGTTACTCTCTTGTGGATCAGTATCTCCAGGGATTTTCAATGTGGGTTCAATTCAGATGTTACAGGAAACAGATTAAAGACCATTGTTCTATCCAACTGCACAGACAGACAGCCGCCTTTCTGAAGACACTAGAAGTCATTCTTCCTCTCTACCCTGCACTGATTAGGCCTCAGTTGGAGTATTGTGTCCAGTTCTGGGCATCACATTTCAAGAAAGACATGGAGAAATTGTTGAGGGTCCAGAGAAGAGCAACAAAAATGATGAAAACACGAGCTATGAGGGAAGACTGAAAGAATTGAGCTTGTTTAGTTTAGAAAAGAGAAGACTGAGAGGGGACATGATGACAGCAGTTTTCAGGTATCTAAAAGGGTGTTACAAGGAGGAGGGAGAAAAATTGTTCTCCTTGGCCTCCGAGGATAGAACAAGAAGCAATGGGCTTAAACTTCAGTGAGGGAGGTTTAGGTTGGACATTAGGAAAAACTTCCTACCTGTCAGGGTGGTCAAACACTGGAATAAATTGTCTAGGG
Organism: Pelochelys cantorii; assembly: GCA_032595735.1. Lineage (NCBI taxonomy): Eukaryota > Metazoa > Chordata > Testudines > Trionychidae > Pelochelys > Pelochelys cantorii. The sequence goes on from CM064353.1 coordinate 17,264,099, forward strand.
AGGTTGTGGACTCTCCATCACTGGAGAGATTTAAGAGCAGATTAGACAGACACCTGTCAGGGATGATCTAGACAGTGCTTGTCCCTGCCATGAGGGCAGAGGACTGGATTCGATAACCTCTTGAGGTCCCTTCTGGTTCTGTGATTCTGTGAAGACCTCTGTGAAGAGTGCTCAGGTGTGCTTGGTGCTGAAGCATGCATAGATTGTATGTTCATTTGCATTCCAGTCCAGGGTACCCAGCCTGTGGAACATCCCTGGGTCAGGTGTGAGAAATGCTGCAGAATTGGGCTGTAAGTTGGGAAAAACATTTTCAAACAGAAACATCCTCCCCATCCTGGCCCACAGGCTGTAAAACCAAACATTACTTCAGAGAGTTTTTGGGGCTGTGAAGTCGGCCAGTTGATCTGTGTATTTCCGTTTGCAAGAGAGCCCTGGAGAGAAACCAAACTCAAGGTGGTGTCTGCAAAACCCTGGGTCTGGGCTGGATCGATAGGGGCCAGTTTGTAGTCAATAGTCATTACCCTGGTCTGATTGTGATGTCTGGCTATGATAAGTGCCTTCTAACACACAGCGGGGTGCTTAATTTATAATATTGGCTGTTGGGGGCAAGGAGTTGCTGCCTTGAAGGGACACTGCCTACCTTGTTTAGGCCTCAGCACTTATCTACCTGAAAACTGTCCAGGCTTTTACAAACAAAACAACGCCCCCCTCAAAAAACACACCCTTTTCTAAAATTCCTTAGGTCCCTCCCACAAAGTAAAGAAATATTTCTGCTAGCGTCAGCAAGCCAGTGACCACAGCACCGAGTGCCCATGTACTGTCACCCTCCCCATTCACTAAGGCAGGTCTTGTGGTTCTGGAAGACAGAAGTAGCTGGAGCTGGGACTCTGTGTGAGCGGAACCCAGCAGCCACAATCAGCACAGGTGGCCAGCCAAAGGTGCGAAGGCTCGAGGTGGGTCAGACAATGAGGGGATCCCTTGAGCACTGGTGGCTAAGTGGGCTCTTCAAAGGGAAACCCTCTTGTTTTGGAGATTAAGGCAGAGCCCTGAGGAGGATGGGTCAGGACTTTTGGACTGAGCTAGAGGCCTGGTGGTAGAAACAGAAGGGAGGAAGCAATTGGCCAGGAAAGAGACTGTTTGCTTGGGCATAAAGCTGAAAGGGAAGGAGGAAGACTTTGGGAAAGGATGGGCCCTGCAGGTAAAATTTCAAGAGCAGCTGAGTAATTCAGGAACACGAGTCCCACTGAGCTTCATCACAATGCAAGTTTCCAAATCTCTTAGGTGCTTTTGAAAAATCTCCTTCTAGAGACTCAAGTCCTGGTTAGCCACAGACCAGCATGGCCTAGTGCATGAAAGGTTCTGTTTTCCATTTCCAGTCAAGGAAGCATCTAATCCCAGAAACTCTGCTTTAAGTAGAGAGGCCTAGCAAACTTTAAATGCACTGGAGCATGGCTGATTTATACCCGTGGAAGTCTGGCCTTAACTAAGCCCATATCCCTTTAACTTGCTCTGTATATTTTATTCCTAGCCATAGCTTTCCACTGGCCTTCTCTCAATTCCAGCTCCTTCCCAGGGAATGGCACCTATTAAAGCCCATGGGTCCTTACAGGGTTTAAAACAAAGCTGGGTTACGTGGTCTGAGCCTGGTAGGTGACATTCCCACCAAGTATCTCACCACAGCGAAGACTTACAGGGTCAGAGCCCCCATGTTTCTCGTGTGTAGGATGTTTCCGATGGAAAGGATGTAGCCTCTGTGCACAGTGGGCAGGATTCTCAGAAAGTCCTAGATCACTTAGCAGCACACACACCGTGGGTGCCGGGGGGGGGGGGGGGGGGAGACCCAGTCACCTTGGGCTTAGGGCGGGAGATTTTTCAAAGTGGCCTAAGTGAGGGAGGCACCCAAACCACAGTGAAATTCAGTGAGAATGGGACGCCTCACACCGTTAGGCTGCCAAAAGCAACTGTAAGATAAAACCTTCCAAGCCCCTGGTGGTCAAATAGGAGTTGTGTCCAACACAGATATTGTCTTGCTCTGCACCCAGCCAACATTTCATATTGGGGGGGGGGGGGGAGACGGACAGATTCTGATCTCATTTCCATCAGCATAAATCAGAGTAAATCCATGGACTTCAGGGGAGCTGCTTCTGATGTAGCTGAGATCAGAATTGGGGCCACAGGTCTTGAATGGGTGTAATTTACGACCTTGCTCTCAAATACTTAAATGAATGTGCTGAAATGTTTGTGTACCATGTTTCCTGCTGCTTAATATGTTTGCGGGGTTGGACTCCTGAGACTCAAAAGGAAAGAACAGAGGCTCCAGCAGGTGTGAAAGGCGCCAAACCCTGCTTGTAACTGGCTCAGAAATCATTTGTCCGCCCCATGAGCAGTCAGGAATCAATTACAAAGCTCAAGTCTGACCCAGCACCTCACTAGTCACATGAGTAGTCCCTGTTCACACCTATCATCACACTTTCTTAAGTAAGGTTACTCACATGAGTAATGAGGACAGATGGGAGCCACACATGGGCAGTTTGATTTCCTACAGTGTATCTCCTCAGCAAGTCTGTGAGGCATGGTGACTGCCAATCCCAAAGGGTTCAGAGGGATAGCTGAATTAGTCTGTAACTGGAAAAACTTAAACAACAAATAGTCTTGCAGCACCTTCACAGAACATATAGGTGGTATCATGAGCTTTTGTGGGTACAACCCACTTCTTCAGATGAAAGATCCCAAAGGGGTTACCTGAGTCTTAAAGGGTTTCTTTTGGAACACTGTAAAGTATTCCTTAAAATGCAGAGAGGAAAACCTTGTACTCACGGTTTTATTTTTCAGTCATGTTATGGAGTAGTTGTTATCTAACATGTATGTATCACATTATACCTCATGCATTTGCAATAGCAGTACATTTTGTGGGAGTGTCTCTCCGGCCTGGTTTGAAGTATATATTTTGACTAGCAAGGAGAGTAAAAACGAGACTCGCTTTGCCTGGCTTTGTTGAGTCAGACTGTTCTATTCAAAACGTGACATTCCAAGAACAAGTCACAATCCCACGGAGTAAGGCTGTGATGGGCTCTGTCAAGTAGCAAATTCACCTGGTGACAGACATCACAGCAGATAAAAACGTGCCAAATTTCATACTATTTTCATTACTGTACATAGCGTTAATGTTGCAACTGACATTTGGTAAATGTTTTCAAGATGTGTTTGATGATGTTTCATTGGGTTGTTTTACAGGCTCGCTGTTGGTGTGCTTTTCTAACTCATCCAGAAGACTTGATACTTAAGTGCAATGTACTACTTGGATTAATGCTGATGATAGCTTTGTGCATTTTAAGAGAATATATCATTTTAAACACAAAGGCTGTATTGCATTTTGCAAGCAAAGGCAAAGTAAAAGTGTATCCAGTCACTCCTCCTAAAGGAGATGTAATTACTGCCGATATCTGCAAAAGAGCAGGAAAATAGAGCAGAGTCATTTTCACCATCTGATGCAGGCTACTCATCCTTATTCATAGCCTTTCAAAGCTGCATTCTGTAAGAAGCTGGAAGAGTATGTATTGTAGGTGATCTTTAGAAATGACGCACCATGCAGTTCTCCTTTGAGCCCCAAACAACAATGGTCTTCATAGAGTTTAAGGTCAGAAGGACCATCAGATCATCTAGTGTGATCTCATATACACACACCCGAGGTCACCAATACCACCCCCTCACTAAACAACCAACATTAGACCAAGGGATCTTGGCTCATAGTCTACACTACATGCTTCTTGCACAAGAAGCCTTTTGCGCAAGAGTTTTTGCGTAAAAACTTCTTGTGCAAAAGCACGTCCACACCTCAAAGCACATTGCAAAAGTGATGTGCTTTTGCGCAAGAGAGCATCCCCACTGCATGGGTGCTCTTGCACAAGAAAGCTCTGATGGCCATTCACAGAATGGCCATCAGAGCGCCTGTGCTTTTTCCCATAGGGGTTTCTTGCGCAAGAAACCCCTCTGGAGTGTCCACACTTGCCTTTTTGCGCAATAGCTGTAGTGCAAAAAGGAGTTATGCCCATAGAAGGAGGTTTACCTATGCCGGAAAAAGCCCTCTCTTCTGCCGTTTTACTGCGGATTTACTTGCACAAAAGCACATTTGAGGTGTGGACGCTCCACGGGTTTTTGTGCAAAAACCTTGCAGTGTAGACGTAGCCTTAGGGTATAATGGGGGCAGGTGGGAGCTGTAGCATGTGTGCAGCCAGCTTTAAGCCCTTGCTCCCCCTCCACCCCCCGCATATAACTGTGAAACCACTAAAATTTTCAGCAGTTACCCAGTTACATAATTAAACGCATTTTAACATTCCTACCCTGGACTACAATAAAGTAACGCATCTGAATACGCATCTGAATACGCATCTGAATACAGGCAATCAAGATGTCCTGTCTGTCACACTCAAAATCTGATCTATGGGGGCAAATCCTTAGCTGTAAGACACTTGTGACATGTCTCAGTCACCCTATACAGGTTGTGGTAAGTGCTCCCTGGACATAACGTCTCTGATGCTACGGCTATACTACAAGCTTTTTACGGAAGAGGAAATGCAAATGGAGTGCTTATTTGCATATGTCGCACTCTCATTTGTATTTTCTCTTCCGATCCTTTTTGCGGAAGAGGTTTTTGTGCAAAAAAACGCTGTGTAGATGGTGCCTTTTTGTGCAAAACCCCCCTTTTGAACAAGGGCTACATTCCTCAAATATACACACAGGCAGGGTTCCCTGTAAGATGAGTGTTTGGGCTGCCACCCAGGAGAGATTTAAATGCCACCCAACTGATTAGCAGAGCACCCAGAGCTGGCAGCTCACGTTTCTACTGACGGTGCACATCCACACATGCTCAGTGCACATAACAAACTGTATTCTGCACATGGACAGAAAAGATTAGAGGGAACACTGCTCACAGGTATAATAGTTTACAAATGTTAATCAAGACTCAACATACATCTTATTAAAATCCTTGGATTAAAAAAATGTTCTGTGTATAAAAGGATTAGCTATTTTTCAATTGAAATCAATATTTTTCTTCTAAAACTGAGAAACTTCACAGGAATTCAAGTTTCCACCCAATATGGAAATTTTTTTTGAAGCCAACACATTCTAATTCTTCTGCTGTCTTCATTGCAGTACAGGTTGAACCTCTGTAGTCCGGCACCCTTAGGACCCGACCGGTGCCGAATCAGAGAATTTGCTGAACCACAGGAGGTCAATATAGCCTAGCACCATTACCAGCACTGCCACTACTTACTGGGCTTTGGGAAGTAATAGAGAGGTAGCCGTGTTTGTCTGATCTTGCTAAAACAAAAGGAAAAACTATGTAGCACTTTAAAGACTAACAAGATGGTTTAATAGGCGATGAGCTAAAGAACAGCACAGAACACTGAGAGGCAGGACGAGTGGCTGTAACAAATTTTATGGGACCACAGGAAACTTGGCCACACTCATGATAAATGAACATCAGGCTCACTAAAATCATGCTGGACCATGGATGTTGCTAGATTAGAGAGTGCCAGATTACAGAGATTCGACCTGTAACATATTTTTCTAGAAATAGGTCTCTATATTGCTTAAAAGATTGGAACAATGATCCTAGGTGAGTCTGATTTTCTGACCTGTCACTTTTGATACAGGTGAAGAAGACAATGTACAATTTGTCTTAGTTATTTCTCTTCCCTTCCCCCTTAAAGAAACACTTAAAAAGTAAATCCCAAACCATTTGATCCGCTTTGGCAGATTATGGTTATGTGATACCTGCTCACAGTAACATCTGCAAGCTCATATTCCAAAAGTAACTGATCAGCAAAATAAGCTAGAGTATGGATTTAATGTGCAGAAGCAATCCTGTACTAACTGCCTATGCAGGGAGGACCTGGTATTTACCAGGGGTGGTTTTTAACCTGGTAAACACATGAGAATTATTCCCCCAAGCAAATTTAGACCCAGTTCAAGGTATTTTCTATTTTAAAACCTGCTTGATTAATAGGCACCACCACATCACACTTCGGTTCAGTTCCATAATCAGATTGTGGTTCCATAAGGAAGTAGGTTTGGAGATTTTATTTGTACAACCCTAAAGTAAAGTACAACTGCAATAAGTGGAATGCGAATATTGGCAATCTAATACTGATGATTGGAATGTCTGCATCCATTTCCACATGGTATTTTCTCAAGGGAGGGCTACTCTTATGACTTCTATTTCAGTTTTCAGTATTCAGGTCACATGTGCAGCAAAATCAAATTGCTAAATATTTTTCCGTAATATATTCCAATCATAATTGTATTTCCCTCAGTTTAAGCCTGTGTTTACCAGTGCTCTGTCCTAGCCTAGCGTTTCCCCAGGAAACTGCAACCCTACCCCCGTGTGCACACCCTTATTCTGCATAAAGGTCACACCTGCCTTGCAACCCAAGCAGGCTGCACTCCAACTAGTCGGCTACAAGCAGTGAGGACGTGGCATCAGTTTAGGGCTGCACATGCATGCCTGGCTCCTTGGGTACACATTTCCATTTCCAGCCTGTGGGGAAGCCCGCCCTGCAGTGTCCTCACTGCTGCTTGTCATGAGCTAGCCAGATTAAAACCAAGTGTGGCTACATCTCTATGAGCTGCAGTGAGCCCCCGCACTGCCATTGCAGTGTAGATTTATTTTAAGAGCACAGATTAACCTAAGCCCCACACAGGCACTTTTAGCGCAAAATAAGACAATCCACAGTCAGAGCTAGTGCACAATATCATTCTAAGCAACTCCCCCCTGCCATACAAGCCATAGGGTATTAAGATAAGAAATGGAAAAGACCTGATTTTCAGGCGTGCCGGGTGCCTGATTCTCCCATTTTCCACAAAGGGATTTGTGTGAAATGAGAGAGGTAGGTGCTGGAAAAAGCCAGACACTTTCCTGTAGGTGTCTGTGTCTGAAAAAGGGTGGCTTAAGTGATCTGCTCAGGCTCAAAGACCTGGCATCAGAGCTAAGGCTAGAACTGGGCTCCTAACAGTGAGTCTCATGTTCTAACCACTAGCTCACACTGTGGCCTCGGATATAAGCACATACTTGTACTTCACAATCCAGCCCAGTCACCCATTCTTCTTGCTGTAATGGATTTCATCCTCAGCCCTTAAAGAACTCCTTCCATTATTCCTTTCCTGTATCAGAGCTGCACTAAAGGCCATTGTTATACATACTATCTGATGGGGATAAATAGCATTTCTACCTGTAAATAGAGCTTTCAAGCTAAAAGCAAAATCACCACAATATGTTACAGTCCACAGGGCAAAGCCTCCAAAAAGCAACCACTTTGAATGACCCACCTATAGGGGAGGAGAGAGTCTCACCCTCGCTACCCCCCCCCCCACTCCAACCATACTAGGAGCTGGGCCTAGTGTGCAACTCATTGATGGTCAGACACTTTTAAAAACACCACTTGTAACATCTTATTGCAAAGATCCCCATGTCTGAGACTGAAACCCAGCCAGAAAATACTAACCCTCCAACGCCAGTGAAGTTCTCTCTTCCCTTCATCATGCAGAACATTTCCATTGTGCTCTCCTAAGACTAAAAACAACTGGATATATTTTTGCCTTTGCTTTCCCTAGTTAGACTTAACAGTCCTGTGATGTACACACACTGAGTAGAGTACTGCAACATCTCTTTCTAGCTATATCTGAACACATATGGATGCATTTTGGCAGAACTTTCAAGCTTGGCTTGAAGTACTGCCTTTTGAAATTCTGTAGTTAAGATAGATAAAACCAAACATGCATCGTGTTAAAAAAGTTGATCATTCATGAATAGGTGCCAGAAGAACCTTATAGAAACAATGTAATTCAAAACCTGTTGTTTTGTTCCGGTTTTTTTAACTACAATTTTGACAGTAAGTCATGTTAAAGGTGTTCCTTTGATACCAAACTGAATCAAGCTGTTTCATGCTATGTTCTAAAATGTAAATGCCATTGTAGTATGGGACCTTGTGTTAAGTTACCAGTAAACACAAGTGTTTTTTTGGTTGTGTGATTTTTTTACCTAATGTTGAATTTATTTTTTTAATGTTTTGCATTAGAACTTACAAATATTAAATGATTTCATATGCAAAGATCAATAAAATGTTTAAAACATGTTCCCTATTGACTCATTGATTCTTTCATGACTAACATTGCTGTAAACACACATGAATTGTGTGTGTGTGTGTGTGTGTGTGTGTGTGTAAGAATAGCATGGTTACAAACTATCTTATAAGCATTACAGTTAAAATATCTAGTCTCCTGGAAACAGGTACTTATATCCCCTGGACCCACTCAATTTATTCATGTCTGAAAGATGAGAAGCTGACTGCCCTGAAATCCAGTAGGGTGAAGTTTGTCCCTGTACGGAGAGACTTAGTACATCTAGACTGCTTTCCTCTTCCGAAGCATATCTTGCACTTCATTTGCATATCTTCTTCCGACCCTTTTTGCAGAAGGTTTTTTTTCGCAGTCTAGACTGCGTTTTTTGGCAAAAAAACCTCTTCCGCAAAAAGGGTCGGAAGAGGATATGCAAATGTAGTGTGAGAATATGCTAATCAGTCTAGATGTACCCTATAGGCATCATTTGAGTCCCACTTAAGCCCTGTTGGTTAGATTTCCCAGAGCACTCCACTCCACAAGCACTTAAGTAAATGGTAAGATCTTTCAGCGAGCTCCCCAAAGTGAGTGTGTGCTGTGATCCAAGCCCTTTGGACAATCAGGCCAATCGGTGTTCCAAGTGGAGCTGGTGATTGCTGAGTGTCTCTGAAAATTGCGTGAATAGTCAAGTGCCTAAACTGGAGCTGAGCGGTTCTGAAAACCTCATTGCCCACAATCAGGGCTAGCCTTTGGAACTCTGGCCCAGAGCTCTTTGGAAAACCTGGCCATTCGTGTTTCATAAATTCAGTGCAGTCCCCTCTGCACATGGATGAATTTCACTCAAAGTCTCAGAGGAGGAGCCATGTTAGTTGTGACTTCAAAAAAAAAAAAGAGTTTTGGGAGCTGTCCTGTCCATGGGCATCTCAAGTGCATGCCAATGAACGGGGTGAAAAGGGCAGAGGAGAATGCGAACAGGCACACGCAACTCCCCATTCTGAGAGCCATCGTCTCCACTGGGACACCTGGCGGTGGCAAAGGCCCCTGAAGGCTGAAAATGGGCCATCAGGTGCAAAAGTGACACTACACTGGTGTGCACTGGTAAGAGTGGCCGGCTGAAGGCAGGGCACTGGATGTTGCCGGCCACCACACAGGGGAAAGGTTCCCATGCTAGTGCTGGGTAGGAGCAGACCGTTCCTCCCATTCTGGCCCCTTCCTCCACAGGAGCCCAAACCACCCCCAGACAGGTGGGGGTGGGAAGGCGAGGTCCCAGCCCTGGTGGGCCCAAGCCAGAACAGTGCAACACTCACAGCCCCATGGCGAGGCCATGGTACACCCAGGCTCCAGCCCTGAAACACGGGCAGCTGGGAAGCGTGGTCCCTGCCACCTGGCCAGCCCCAGGGATCCAGCTGCCAGCAGTGTGGTTCCCCGCTACCCTAGAGATCCAGCAGCTGGGCAGCACAATCCCTGCTGCTCTGGTCAGCCGCTCCAGCCCATCCCCACTGCCTATCCCCCTATCCTTAATATAAACATATGTTAAGACTGAAGCAGTGCCTAGGCCTGTAGTTAGGACATGTGATCTATAAGGGGGCTATCCAAAGACATCAGGAGAAGCAGGAAGGAATGGAGGGGGGTATTGACAAGCCCCCTTCTCTGCAGGGAAAGAACAATCCAGTTACAATGTTCACAAAGCTCCTTCTCTAGATAACTGATGAGTAGCCAGCAATCTCACTCCTGCCCCAGGCTGCCAAGGTGTGTGGGCTGGTGCATTGTTGCGTGTTAGGCCATGTGGAGAGAATCCCAGCATGCAATGCCAAGTGAGCAGGGGGGAGGGGGACCCAAGCTGTGATGTCACATGCAGAGATGTGATGACATGCAGGGGTGATCTCAGCGTGTGATGTCATGTGCCAATGAGGGTGGAGGGGACCCCCTCGGTGGGGATGTAGGGGGTTGCCTGGTGGGGGCAGCACAGGTTCTCCGAGCCACTCCTCACATGAAGACAGATGCACAGTGGGTAGTGGGAGCAACAAGCAAATAGTGACAGGGGAAGGATTCGAGCTTCCTGGTCTGCAGAGACAGTGACAAGTAATTATCCTGTCTCTCACCCTAACCAGAGGTGATTTACTACACAGCCACTGGAGCCTTCTCACCTGGTTTGTATCAACATGGAACCTGTGCTGCAGTGGAATTTCAGTGGCATTTGAGAGACAGTCCACTAGGTCAAAAACAACCAATGGTCTGGCAGCACTTTAGAGACTGACAAAACATGTCGATGGGCTCATGAGCTTCCATGGGCACAGCCCACTTCTTCAGATGACCGGCGTTATGAGTAGGGGATTTGAAAACTCAAAATAAATAGAATGGAAATTGGGGGGAGGGGGGGGTTTCAAATCCCCTACCCATAACTCCGGTCATCTGAAGAAGTCGGCTGTGCCCACGAAAGCTCATGAGCCCATCTACATGTTTTGTTAGTCTCTAAAGTGCTACCAGACCATTAGTTGTTTTTTTCTGTAACAGACTAACTCGGCTACACCCTGAAGCTCCACTAGGTCAATGTGGGCAGCCACAAACCAAGACACATATGGTAGCAAAATGACTTCACTTCCTAGAGGTCTTCATGCCTCTAATACCGTTAGTAAGGTGCCGGGGCTTGACCAGACTGCATATGTCAAATAAATCACTGAACTATCTAGAGGCTCCAGCCAAGATCCGGGCACTAAGTACTGCACAATCATAGTACAAGACAGTCCCTTTGTCTAATTTGTCAAGGCAGATTTACTGCAGATGGGGAATTGAGGCACAGAGAGGGTAAGTGACACAGGTAATCTGTTGTGGTATCAGGGATAGGGATGTAATAGTGTAGTTGATTAACTGATAAGCAAAAGCTACATGCATTTCCCTTCCACCCCCTTGCCAGTACATTTTTTAGCAGGCTGGCCAACAGCATGGTTTAGTCCTGGCTTGCGATGGGTCCAGGACCTACCCCTGCTGCAGCTCTGCATTTGAAGTGTATTGGGAGCTGAGTGGGCAAGCAGCCTGGCTCAGTCCAGGCTCATGCTGGGACTGGGAGCACAGACCCCTCCCTCCTAGACAGGGGCTGCTGTCACCCTGTGCTGCTGCCTCTTTATCAGAGGCAGCAGCACAAGGCAACAGGCAGCCGGACCGCGAGGGGAGCTGGTTTTTAAATTGGCTCCCTTCACGGACCAGCTCCTGCGTGGCACCCCCCCGCTGCCTCTGATACAAAGTCAGCAGTGCAGAGTGGCAGGGAGCTCCTCAGGAGTGAGGCCGGAGCGCAGTGGCTGCTGGCCCCGCCCCCAGGGACTATAGCAGAGATGAGTAACCACGAAGAGTTCATAAGGTTACTCAACGATTCAGTTAATCCATATTTAACATCCCTAAGCAGGGACAGACCCCAGAGCTCCTGAGTCCTTAACCACAAAACAATCCTTCCCCGTCTAGGCCATCCTTCATTGAAGGAGCTCAGAGTGCTTTACAGTCATTGATTAGTACTCACACCACCACCCTTTGTGTGGCAGGGAAATATTCTGATACCTACTTTGGAAGGTGGGGAAACTGAGGCATGATTTAAGTGACTTTTCCAAGGCCAGTGACAGAAGGCCGGGCCCAGCGGGTAGTGATCAACGGCTCGATGTCAGGATGGCGGTCGGTTTCTAGCGGAGTGCCCCAAGGTTCGGTTCTAGGACCGGTTTTGTTCAATATCTTTATTAATGACCTGGATGAGGGGATGGATTGCACCCTCAGCAAGTTTGTGGATGACACTAAGCTAGGGGGAGAGGTAGATACACTGGAGGGCAGAGATAGAGTCCAGAGTGACTTAGACAAATTGGAGGATTGGGCCACAAGAAATCTGATGAGGTTCAACAAGGACAAGTGCAGAGTCCTGCACTTGGGACGGAAGAATCCCAAACATTGGTACAGGCTGGGGACCAACCAGCTAAGTAGCAGTTTTGCAGAAAAGGACCTTGGGGTTACGGTGGATGAGAAGCTGGATAGGAGTCAACAGTGTGCCCTTGTAGCCAAGAAGGCTAATGGCATATTAGGTTGCATTAAGAGGAGCATTGCCAGCAGCTCCAGAGAAGTGATTATTCCCCTTTATTCGGCTCTGGTGAGGCCACATCTGGAGTATTGTGTCCAGTTCTGGGCCCCCCACTACAAAAAGGATGTGGACACATTGGAGAGGGTCCAGCGGAGGGCAACCAAAATGATTAGGGCGCTGGAGCATACGAGCTATGAGGAGAGGCTGAGGGAGTTGGGTCTGTTTAGTCTGCAGAAGAGAAGAGTGAGGGGGGATTTGATAGCAGCCTTCAACTTCCTGAAGGGAGGTTCCAAAGAGGATGGAGAGAGGCTGTTCTCAGTAGTGACGGATGGCAGAACAAGGAGCAATGGTCTCAAGTTGTGGTGGGAGAGGTCCAGGTTGGATATTAGGAAAAACTATTTCCCTAGGAGGGTGGTGAAGCACTGGAATGGGTTCCCTAGGGAAGTAGTGGAGTCTCCATCCCTAGAGGTGTTTAAGTCTCGGTTTGAAAAAGCCCTGGCTGGGTTGATCTAGTTGGGATTGGTCCTGCCTAGAGCAGGGGGCTGGACTCGATGGTCTCCTGAGGTCTCTTTCAGCCCTATGGTTCTAGGATTCTATGAACTGGGTTTGGAACTCAAGACCTCCTAAATCCTAGCAAGCCACTGATCTGCGCACTAGACAGCACTGCCTCGCATAAAAGAAAGCTAGAGAAAGACTGACTTGGATTTCTTCCCAGAAACCTTCCTCCTCCCTCCACACTTCTGAGACATTCACACCTGAGGTTTGCCCTTCTTGACCAGCCTGCAAGCAAAATAAGTGTGTGAAGCGGCAGTTTCCGAATGAGGCTTGCAGACAGCACAAAACAGGCCTTCAGCATCCTGCTGATACAGGAAACCACCTACTCAGAACAGGAGTGCAGGGGAAGCTACGTGGCTATAAATAGTCACTTGACAAAGAAGCGTCTGAAAATAGTTGAGACAAAGAAAAGGGGTTTCCATGACAACTGGGAAGAGAGGGAGGAAGACAACGAAATAGTAAATAAGACAGAAGAATGACAAGGAAGCGGAAATGATATAGTGATGCAAACTGAATGCTACGAAGACCAGTGGGACTAGCTGAAAACCATGTGCCATCTGCACCAGAGCTGTCCGCCGGAATGGGCACACGTTGCAGTTAGACTACATATGCTGCATTCCTGTTATTACAGGGTGAGCGCTTCTATCACTGGCGGGCAGCGTGGCTGAAAAACGCACAGGGGACCTGGGTTCTAGTTCGCCTGCTCCTGACTTGTGAGGCCAAGGGTGAGTGACTGTTTTTCTCTCTCTCATTCGTGTTACTCTAGTGCCTAGGTATCCCAGTCATGGAGCTGTGCCCCACTGTGCTAGGGGCTTTACAGACTCAAGACTATAAGATGGCTCCTGCCCCAAAGAACATAAATTCCATCTCCTTCCCTGCTCACCTGCCTTGTTTGCTGAGCCTGTCAGCTCTTCAGTGCATCAACTGCTTCTCATTATGCACCTTGCACAATGGGGCCCCAGTCTCAGTTGGGGCGTCTTGGTGCTGTCATAATACAAATAACTCTTTCCTGTTCAGCTGTGTGATAGCGGCGCAGCTACATTCATCCAACACACATTACATGGGTGACACCAAATTATTTCTGCATCTGCACGTTAGTGGCATGACTGTCATTCAGACTTATTAGTTAAGGCATGGCACCTGATCCTGTGCCCTTTGAAGTTAAAGGTGTTTAGGTGCTAGATCCTATTGATTTCAGTGGCTCTGGACCTTTGAGTGTCTGGAACTTAATGATTAGGGAAAGGTCCCTAAGGGACTTGTCTACACTTTGCTGCAGTGTGGAATCCCCACTGTCATGGCAGATCATGGCAAAGTGTTTCCATATTTCTCTGGGCTGATTTTTCAGAATAGCTCAGTCTCCCTCCACTTCCATTCAGTGAGGCAGAGCTGTGCTGGAAACTTATGTTGACAGTGCGAGGTGCTATAGAACCCCTCTGTAAAAGACAGAGCGATTATAGAGTGTGATATGTGTGGCACCTCTTTATTGTCTTATTTGTCTGTAAGCTGTTAGAGCTCAGACTTTGGCCAGAAGTAGAGCTGGTGGAAGAATGGTATTTCAATGAACATTTAAAAAAAAATGCTCTGGTTTTCCCGTGAGAAACTGACACATTTTCATTGATTTTTCAATTTTCAAAACTAAAACATGTTTGGTTTTCCACAGAACATCTGGAAAATTAGGAAAGAAGCAGGCTGTGAAAAAAAAGTGTTTCAACCAAAAATTTTGACCAGCTCCAATGGGCAGGCAGATCCCTGACAGACAAAACTTAAAAAGGGTGGACCCCATCCTGAAAACTTTCATTGCGTAGTGCAAGTCATGTGATCAGAATGAAGCACTATGCTTGTAGAAAGCAGTTGTTGGATTGGATCAAATACCTAAGAATCAAGAATCTTCAAAGGTATTTAGGTGCATAACGTCCACTGACATCAATGGGAGTTAGGTGCCTACATATTTTTATTTAACACCATATTATTCATCTCTAGAAGACCTTATGACAAAGTCCAGAAGAAAAAGCAGACATGCAGCCAGCGGGGTTCTATGGAATTTCCTCGAAAAGCCTTATCATACAGGAGAGAGCATACAGCGTTTGAGCTTTTCCTTTAACCACCTTATAGAAATGTACAGTAGGGATATCTTTATTAAACTTTATTGCCTTCCTCAAAAAGCCCCATAGAAATCTCATCATTTCCTCTATCCTTCCAGAAGACTTTTCCATAAGCAAGTGGTTTGGGGACACAGTTACAACATAAAACTTGTGCACAACACGAGCACTAAAAGTCTTGGCAGGAATTGTAGTGCACTCTGCATCTCAGGAGATGGTTTTGTTTTTCAGAGGATTGGAATACAGTGAAGGTTGCATATTTCTGTTGTATTACGTGCTGCCACCTCGTGGTAAAGAGCTGGGACAGGCTCTTTGTCTTCTAGGCACACTGAATTAGTAGAGGGGACAAGGAGTTTGATAAGGAGGATGTGAGGTTGGGAGTAGGGTTCCCTGTAAAGCTGTATGTTTGTGCGGCTGTTCAGGAGCAATTCAGATGCTGTCCAGCTGATTAGCAGAGCACCCACAGCTACATTTTTTTGGTTTCTATTGGTAGTGCACATTCACACATGCCTTGGTGCACATAACACATTTTATTCTGCACATGGGTGGAAAAACTCTGCATATTGTTGGAAAAGATTAGTGGGAACACAGGTTGGGCATGATCTCTGTCGGGCCTGATCTAATTGCCCTAGATCCAGGCTCCTGAAGGGGTGGAACCTTGGGCAGAAGGCTAGCATCTGGAGGCTAGACTGGAGGCTAGCATCCCATAGCCAGCCCTTCAGTACTGCCTGGTCCGCACCGCCTGGGGCTCTGGCTACGGTTGCCAACTCTGACTGAAGCTTCTCCGGGAGATTTATTTTTCCATTGTGCCATTCCTATTGAAGTACTGATTCCAGAAGACTCCAGGCCAACTCTGAAGGGCTGGCAACCCGAGCTCTGGCGCTTATTGAAAGGGCCCGGGGCTTTGGCTGCTGCCGCAGTAACAGCAGTGGCTAGAAGCCCTGAGCCCTTTTAAATCTCTGGGCCACGGGGCAGTTGCCCCTTCCCCCGATCTCTGCAATACCCTGATATCATGCACTAGGCCAGGAGATCCTATCCTAGTGCTCATGAGATGCCCTCCATATCTGATTAAGGCATAAGGAGCCAGGCACATCATTGCTGGGTGACACATTCATGTGCGCATTGTGAGTGAGGGACAATGGGCACCTCTGAGCCACTGATGGCCCCTTCCCAGTTTGGGCACCCTGTTCCCCAAAAGCCAGCTAGGGTCTCGGGGGCATTCCCAAACCACTACCTCATTACAGCACCCACAGTTGACTTGCCCATGCCAAACTGGTTAGCCACTGCCCTGCAGCTGTAGCCAGCTTCAAAAGGGCAATCACGTTCCACTTCTGGACTTGCATGGTCTCTGTGCCTGGGCACCGATGTTCCAGGCTCTGCACACAGCTCCACCTAGTGTCCATCCTCATGCACAAGCTCTGGAGCATCCCAGACGTGTTTGGGGACCTGCTCCAGGAGCACCGATCAGCTAAAGGGGACTCCACAACCTCCATTGTCTGTCTCCATGTCTGCATTCAGCCTCTGCGAGCGCCTGAGCAAGGCACGCTGCCACCCTGTCTGGGAGCAAACCCTCTATCTGCGTCCAGGTGTGCAAAGGGGAGTTGCACTCACACCAGTGGCCAGGACAGTCACAGACCCAGGCCATAGGGCCATCTGGAACAGAGGCCATGGGCAGAAACGAGCCGCAGGCTGAGACAGAAGTGGTTTGGGTTACTGAGACGGAGGCTGTGACGTAGTGCGGGTACCTTGCTGGTTGCTATGCTGGGCAGTGGGCTGTGAGTGACCCCCGCTGGCGGCTGTTTGTACAAAGCACGGCCCAGCAGGACAGGGGATGAGTCATTATGCAAGGGTCTCTCAACTGGTCCGACCAGTTTCTTCCCAGGGAGAGAGACAAAGGAAGGGGGCGAGGCCAGGCCTGGCAAGGGGGGGCAGGGCTAGAAGAGAGGGGCAGTTTCTGTCTGGGATCATGGAGGAGACAGCCTAGGGAAAGGGGCTGGAATTTAGGGGCCCAGTCACCCCCATCTCAAGGGGGGGCTGAGGCATCCTAGGCCTGGCCCTGTAACCAGATGACATCTGTGCTGTGCTGTATCCTACAGAAGCAATAATTCTACTGGCTGGTGGAGTCTGTCCGTGCCATTACGGGGGTGCAGGAGACGGGGGACCCCCGACGCGCCGCCACAGAGGCCAAGAGCACTTCCATGGTGGGAGGGAGGAAAAATGGGCAATTTCTCCCACAATCACTGGGAACCAGTTCACAGCGCAACACCAGTTGGTGCAGCACTAAGAACTATAGGTAGAGTCCTGCGCATCTGCAGCTCATTTTTCCATATACAGATGCGGATACAGATTTTGTATCTGTGCAGGCCTCTAGCCATAGGATACACCCACTGAAATGTTAGTGCCTAAGCCGGGGGAGCACAATGCCACTGTGACTACAGCTATTGAGTTATAATTCAAGTGTGGGTGAGCAGAGTGGGCACTCACATCTGGGCCTGGCAAAGGCAGGTTCCTGTACCCAGCTGTGCAGATTTGAGCAACTCCACCGTGAAGGCTAAGCAATTGCTGGTGCTGCTATGTCTGAAGCATGCTTTAGAATTGTAACCCAGAGGCACTAAGACCACTGAAGTGGGAGGGTGAAGACTGCCCTACAGCCTTAGCTTACTTTAATTTGTCTATCTATCATCATAGAGCCAACTCATTTACAAAAAAGAGCATAAGAGACAGGCTGATCTTGTGGCAAAGACACTGGTAAGAGACTCAGGCATTTGGGTGTAATTCCCAACTCTGCCACAGACTTCTTCTGTGACCTTAGGCAACTCACAATCTCTCTGGACAAAATTTTCAAAAGTAGCATAGGAATTTAGCAGCCTACATTTTCTTCAAAATGTGAATGAATTTTCAAATATAAAAAATGTGAATAAAAAAGAGAAAACTTGTAAAAATATTGTAAATTTCATCCTCTCCTCTCTCCTTCCCTTTTTGTTGTAATGATGTTTTGGGTCCAGCTCTGTTTGACTGAGCTGCCTGCAGTTCTGGGACTTTCCTTATGGCATCCCATCCAAACATTAACTCAGCCTGATCCTGCTTAATTTGGGATTTTTGATAAGTTTGCTTCAAGCAGATATCACAACGAACAGGTTTGCTGGCAGAAATGTGGGTATTTAATTATAAATAAATATTGGGAAACATTCATGGAGAGAGCACTTAGAATCCAGAAACATGAGTATTAGCCACAGAAACCAATTTCTAAAAAGTTACTCTTATCCAATCAAGAAAGAGAAGCAATGTCACATGACCCGTGTGTCCAATTAAAAAAAAAGCTGAAAATATGAAAGTTCAAATGTTTGATACATTTTAAATGTTCAGTGGTGTCAATTCTCATGATTTTATCACACACTTTGCAATATCTGTTTTTTTCCTTAGGGCCCCAGCTCTTTGAGTCTCAGCTTTTGTATGACAAAAGCAAACAAAGTTTCTAGATCTCCCTCGTTGAAGAGAAAAGCTTGAAAATGTGTCCTGGCCACACCTTTAAGGGAGAGCCTGTCCTGGTGTAAATTGTCATGGTTCAGTTACCGCTATTCCCCAAAAGGCCAAGGAAAAGAACATAAGATGTTAGTATTTTAAGCCCACACTCATGAAATTTTTGGAGCTGGCTCATGATTTTTTAATGATTTTGGCAATACTGCTGACAGAATCCTGCTGCATGTAATTGCTACCAAGAAAAACTGAATGAATGATTCTAAACCAACCATATAATTTACAGAACTTCACTTTCTTTTCCCATGGGTGAAATCCATTCCATTTCTAAATTCACCTGCTTATGCATTGGTCAAAACTGTGCCCGTGTTGCCTGCAGCAGCACATTCTTGCCCAGCACACTAGTTGCAAAGAGTTCATTGAGCACTCTTCTCAGTGCTTTGTCTAGATCAGCCCTACTCAAATTTGGAAGCCCCAGGGGCCACAGTGATACTCACAGCACATGCTGAGGGCCACAACTTTCGTGTGATTGCATATACATGCAAATATATATGCAAATAAATGCAAATAGCTTCTTTCACAGTGACAGGCATGCATACGATTAAGGCAAGACTACACAGCACGCAGGCCCCATTTAGGTCAGTTCTGCTGATATTCATAAAATGCAGTGTTTACCTGATTTCCACCCATATGACAGCACTTGTAATGAGCACTTTTAAAAAGAAAATTATATACTGGTGTTTTGGGTGTTTAGCTTGAAGCTTCATGTTGTGCATTTCTCTGAGTGATTTTACTCAGAAAAAGTTTCCAAACCAGAGCGCTCCAACCTGCAGCGGGCGGGGAGCTGGGCGAGTCAGGCCGGAGAGGAGAGGCAAAAAGGAACAGGTGCCCGGGAGCCCTGTCCTGGATTCCCAGCATGGCTGACATCCCCACGCGGGAGTCCGTTGCTCCGTGTGGGATGGAGGCAAGGCTGCTCGGCCATGGCACTGGACCTAAATGTGGCCAGTGTGAGCCAGTCAGCAGCTCTCAGGCTCTGCCCATAAGGCTAAGCAGCCAGCACTTCCCATAATGCCCCAGCGCTCCCGGCACCTGCTCCCCGGGGAGCTGACACCCTTTACCCGTCTGTTCCAGCCAGCCTGTCTGCTTGCATATTTCAGTGCTCATCCCTCCTGGGAGACTCCTCGCTGTTGTGGAGCGTGTTCCCAGTGGATGCCATGTTCAAAGAATCCCACCCGCGGGCCGCATGTTGAGCCCTGCATAAAACCCAAAATACACCACAGGCCACAAACAAACAGGCTGTGCGCCGCGTATTTAGTAGCCCTGGTCTAGATGCAGCAGTTATGAGGTCTGCCCTGGTCCTTATAGATGCCATCCAATGAGGAGAGCAGAATACCACAGGATTTCAGCAGTTAATTAACACACTGTTAATAGAGAATTTTACATGTCAATATACTGGGCAGTTTGAAATCTCCTTCTGCTGATTCACTGAGATGCTAATTTTCCTTTCCCCGGTGTTTACATCAATCACATTTGTACTCATGAATCTAGGGAAAGCAAATCTCAGAGTGATAAAAGTAAGTATTTCCCCCCCCCCCCCGCTTCATAATTAGCCTGTGGAACTCTGAGACACAACGTATCAGTCAGTGCAGGATTCAAAGACAGAAAATAAGAATGGGTAGAGTTAGAACTGTAAGGATTAAACACAAGAATTCTGGAAGGGTTACTGGATTAGATCCCCACATTTCAATGGCAGGTCTTCCTTATAGAGCATGAGCCAGTCTCTAGGAAATTGAGGTTTAGGAGGATGCTGGTGAACCCATCCACTGTTGCCTGCAGGGGGTTCTGCATCTTGCTTTGAAGGTATCTGGTGCTGGCTACTAACAGAGATAGGGTCTTGGACCAGATGGACCCTCAGTATGATTGAGTCTGGCAATTCCTGTGTGTGTAGAAAGTAAATCCAGCCTGGTCAATGAACAAAATCCATGGATTCTTTTTTCCTGATAATCTGATATGGACCGTGAGCTGCTGAAGTGACCCGACTCAATTGTCAGTTCATATCCATGGGCCAGAGCTGCTCAGCATTCAGACCAAGAAGCCAACAGTAGACCAGTTACCCACATTTCACTCTAAAAATAGACTGTTTGTGCTCTACATGCTGTTTATGTGTGGCTGGCAGAGCGATAGCAGGGGAGATGGGGGCCATCTGCTGTGTGCTGGATCGAACAGGAGCCCCACACTTGCAAGGAATGCAGGCTGGGACTATATCCCTCGGATAGCACTGGGACAGGCAGCAGTCTTTTGAGCAGACCCTAGCTTCACAAAGATTGGCAGCTTAATGGAAACCCACCCGCAGCTTCTATAAGACTGTCCACTCCTGCCATATCAGCAGGAGAATCCCCTTTCTGCGCCTTATGTGAAAATGGGCCAGAATACAAAGTAGGGGTGAAAACCGTGGCCCAGGCCTTTTCTGCTGGAGCAGATCCACCTTGGCAGCCCTCTGAAACTGAAGAGTTAGTCATCTCACCTGCCTGTTACCATAGGGTATGGCTACACTGCCACCCTAGTTCGAACTAGGGTGGCTAATGTAGTCATTCGAACTTGCAAATGAAGCCCGGGATTAAAATATCCCGGGCTTTATTTGCATGTTCCCGGGCACTGCCATTTTTTAAATGCCCGGTAGTTCGAACTCCCTGCCCGCGGCTACACGCGGCACGGGCTAGGTAGTTTGAACTAAAGCCCCTAATTCAGACTACCGTTACTCCTCCTGCAATTTGCGCAAAAACTTGCCAGCTGTCTACACTGGCCGCTTGAATTTGCGCAAGAACACTGACGAGCTAATGTATGATCATCAGTGTTCTTGCGCAAATACAATGACTCTCCCGCTCGGGAAAAAGCCCTCTTGCGCAAATGCTTTTGTGCAAGAGGGCCAGTGTAGACAACTGAGAACTGTTTTGCGCAAAAAAAGCCCCGATGGCGAAAATGGCGATCGGGGCTTTTTTGCGCAAAACCGCGTCTAGATTGGCCATGGATGCTTTTGCGCAAAAGCACTTTTGTGCAAAAGCATCTGTGCCAATCTAGACGCTCTTTTCCGCAAATGCTTTTAATGGAAAAACTTTTCTGTTAAAAGCATTTGCGGAAAATCATGCCAGTCTAGATGCAGCCCAAGTGAGTCCTAAACAGCGCAGAGTAGAGCAGAAGAATGAGTTCTCGTGTCTTGCTCACAACACACCTGTTAATGTATCCTAGAATCATGTTTGCTTTTTTTGCAACAGCGTCACACTGTTGACTCATATTCAGCTTGTGGCACACCATAACCCCTGGATCCCTTTCTGCCGTACTCCTTCCTAGACAGTCGCTTCCCATTCTGTATGTGTGAAACTGATTGTTCCTTCCTAAGTGGAGCACTTTGCATTTGTCTTTATTAAACTTCATTCTGTTTACCTCAGACCATTTCTCCAATTTGTCCAGATCATTTTGAATTATGACCCTATCCTCCAAAGCAATTGCAACCCCTCCCAGCTTGGTATCATCTGCAAACTTAATAAGTGTACTCTCTATGCCAATATCTAAATCGTTGATGAAGATATTGAACAGAACTGGTCCCAAAACAGACCCCCTGTGGAACCCCACTTGTTATGCCCTTCCAGCAGGATTGTGAACAGTTAATAACTACTCTCTGAGAATGGTTATCCAGCCAGTTATGCACCCACCTTATAGTAGCTCCCTCTAAGTTGTATTTTTCTAGTTTATTGATAAGAATATCATGTGAGACCGTTTCTAATGCCTTACTAAAGTCTAGGTATACCACGTCCACCGCTTCTCCCTTAGCCACAAGACTTGTTATCCTACCAAAGAAAGCTATCAGATTGGTTTGACATGGTTTGTTCTTTACAAATCCATGCTGGCTGTTCCCTATCACCTTATTATCTTCCAGGTGTTTGCAGATGAATTCCTTAATTACTTGCTCCGTTACCTTTCCTGGCATAGAAGTTAAACTGACTGCTCTGTAGTTTCCTGGGTTGTTCTTATTTCCCTTTTTATAGATGGGCACTAGATTTGCCCTTTTCTAGTCTTCTGGAATCTCTCCTGTCTCCCATGATTTTCCAAAGATGATAGCTAGAGGCTCAG
Source organism: Pelochelys cantorii (assembly GCA_032595735.1). Taxonomy (NCBI): domain Eukaryota; kingdom Metazoa; phylum Chordata; order Testudines; family Trionychidae; genus Pelochelys; species Pelochelys cantorii. The sequence continues at coordinate 17,286,530 of CM064353.1, forward strand.
ATACCTCCTCTATCTGCTCCTTGAGTATTCTAGGATGCATTTCATCACGCCCTGGTGACATCTAACTTTTCTAGGTGCTTTTTAACTTGTTCTTTTTTAAATTTTATCTTCTAAACCTACCCCCTTCCCACTAGCATTCACTATGTTAGGCATTCCTTCGTCAGACTTCTTGGTGAAGACTGAAACAAATAAGTCATTAAGCATCTCTGCCATTTCCAAGTTTCCTCTTACTGTTTCTCCCTCCTCACTGAGCAATGGGCCTACCCTGTCCTTGGTCTTCCTCTTGCTTCTAATATATTTACAGAATGTCTTCTTGTTTCCCTTTATGCCTGTAGCTAATTTGAGCTCGCTTTGTGCCTTTGCCTTTCTAATCTTGCCCCTGCATTCCTGTATTGTTTGCCTATATTCATCCTTTGTAATTTGTCCTAGTTTCTATTTTTTATATGACTCCTTTTTTATTTTTAGATCATGCAAGATCTCCTGGTTAAGCCAAGGCAGCCTTTTGCCATATTTTCTATCTTTCCTACGCAGTGGAATAGCTTGCTTTTGGGCCCTTAATAATGTCCATTTGAAAAACTGCCAACTCTCTTCAGTTGTTTTTCTCCTCAGTTTTGCTTCCCATGGGACCTTACCAAAATCTGCCTTCCTGAAATCCATTGTCTCTAATTTGCTGTTCTGCCTTCTACCATACCTTAGAATCATGAACTCTATGATTTCATGATCAATTTCACCCCAACTGTCTTCCACTTTCAAATTCTCAACCAGTTCCTTCCTATTTTTTAAAATCAAACCTAGAACAGCTTCCCCTCTAGTAGCTTTTTCAACCTTCTGAAATAAAAAGTTGTCTTCAATGCAGTCCAAGAACTTATTGGATAGTCTGTGTCCCACTGTGTTAGTTTCCCAACATATGTCTGAATAGCTGAAGTCCCCCAATCACCACCAAATCCTGTGCTTTGGATGATTTTGTTAGTTTAAAAAAAAAAAAACCCTCATCCACCTCTTCTTCCTGAGTAGGTGGCCTGTAGTAGACCCTTAGCATGACATCACCTTTGTTTTTTACCCCTTTTAGCCTAACCCAGAGACTCTCAACAAGTCTGTCTCCTGTGTCCATCTCACCACCTCAGTCCAAGTGTGTACATTTTTAATACCTCCTCCCTTTTTTCCCCACCTATCCTTCCTGAGTAAGCTGTACCCTTCTATACCAATATTTCAATCATGCGTATTATCCCACCAAGTCGCTGTGATGCCAATGATGTCATAGTTGTATTTATTTATTAGCGCTTCCAGTTCTTTCTGCTTATTACCCAGACTTCTTGCATTTGTATATAGGCATCTAAGATACTGATTTGATCTTGCCTCCCAGTTCTGCCTTTTCCTTCCTTTCTCTCTGCAATTATAGTCCACACTCCCTCCCATTTCCGACCCATCTCCCAGGTCTCCGTGTTCTTCACTTACCCGTGGGCTTTGGTCACCTGTCCCCGTCGAACCTATTTTAAAGCCCCCACCCTCACTAGGTTAGCCAGACTGTGTCCAAATACAGTCTTCCTCTTCCTCGAAAGGTGAACGCCATCCCTGCTTAGCAGTCCTTCCTGGAACAGCATCCCGTGAAGCCAAAGCCCTCCAGGTGATACCATCTTCACAGCCAGGTATTCACCTCCAGGCTACACCTGCCTCTGCCTGGCCCCTACCTTTGACAGGAAGGATCGAAGAGAACACCACCTGTACTCCAAACTCCTTCACCCATACTCCCAGAGCCCTGTAGTCACTCTTGATCTGCTCAGTGTCACACCTCACAGTTTCATTAGTGCCCACATGGATGAGTAGCATGGGGTAGTAGTCAGAGGGCTAGATAATCCTCGACAGTGCCTCCATAATGTCTCGGAGGCAGCACCTCCCGAGATGACATGTCAGGGCAACAGATGGGCAGCTCCTCCCCCCTCAGACGAGAGTCTCCGACCACCCACTACCCTATGTTTCCTATTCGCAGTGGCGGCAGCAGACCTCCCAGCCTTGGGGGTATGAGTCTTCTCCTCCTCTGTTGTAGGGGTTGATTCCTTATCTCCTGTATCAAGAAGAGCATAACACTTTTCTAGTACCACAGTGGGAGGGTTCAGAGCAGGGGTGGAGCATTGCCTGCTGCCAGAAGTAACCAGCTGCCAGTGTCCACCTTGAGCCATCTCCTCCTCCACAAGTGGTGTGTCCGCAGTCTTGTGTTCTGGGACAGCTACCTCAGCTGTCTCCACATGAATACTGTCCAGGAATTGCTCATGGATTCGGATGCTCCTCAGCCTAGCCACCTCCACCTGCTGCCTGAGAGATTCCACCAGCAGGCACCTTTCACATTGGATGGTCCCCCCAGCCTGGATATCAATAAGTGGGAATTGCAAGCCACAGTCCCTGCAAAACCACACCAGGATCTGGGTAGAGGCATCCATGCTCAGGCGGTCTGTCTGGCTACAGGCACAGGTCGAGGAGACAGAAGTAGTGCTGGCACAGGTGTTGCGGGTCTTCCCATCATAGGCCTCCCTCTGTCAAACTCCTTCTGAAACTCCCCTGTCTGCAGCTGTCTGCAGCCCCCTGTCCGCTTTGCTCCTCTGGTCGCTCTGCCTCTAGCTCTTAAAGCCTGCTCGCCTAGGTCAGGCCTATCCCCTCATGAGTCACACAGGGGAAGGCTGATCAAAGGCACTCAAGGGAGCAATCAAGGGAGCAAAGGTCAGGCACTCAGTCCCAACTGCCACAGTAACTGAAACTGAAGTCACCTGTAGACGGGCCAAATGTCAGAAAAGCCACTTTTTCCGACTTTTCCCTGCAGTGTAGACATAGCTTAAGTGACTGTACAGCGCCTACCCCATTAGGGCCCTGATCTTGGCTGATGCTACTGTAGGTCAAATAATAATGGGGAGGAATCCCCGGCAGTACATCCTAGAGAATTCCTGCCAGCCTCCCAAATATTATGAACAATTTAATCCTTACATATATTGCAAGGTGCTCATTTTACTCCTTGCATTGCTTCCTTGCACTGGTGTTTAGGGAAATGAGAAAGTTGCAACAGCTTTAAAAAGCTTTTTTCTTCACTCAAGCTCATCTGAGGAAGTGGGTTTTGCCCATGAAAGCTCATGATACTGTGTGTGTGTGTGTGTGTGAGATAGTCTCTAAGGTGCCGCAGGATTACTCATCTTTAAAAAGTTGGAGAGGGTGCACATGGATCAGTGGGCATGTGGATCAGTCACAGATCTGTGTTAGGCAGGGAGCATGCTGCCTCTGTTTCCTCTTGAATAATAAACCCATCTCCAAAGTATTTAATAAAGCATTGTGAAGAGAAAAGCCTCAAGATAATGGCTGTTGATCATTATTTAGAAGACAGGAGGTCTGATAATAAGAGCACTTTGGGCAAGTTACTCACATCCCCTCTCTATGCCTCAGTTTCCCCATCTCCAAAATGGAGAATGGGATGTATCTCACTTTGCCAAATACATTTGGATATCAGGCTGTTGAAGGGCTGGGTACCATTGTCCCGGTCATGTGAAAAGACCCACCAGATGTAGTGATCACACACATCAAAAATGTAGTGATAGTAGCGAAGCCACTGGTATGAAAGGTGGCATTTTTCACATCACCAGAGCTGGAGCGACTCAAGGAGCACTAGTGAGGTGGTGCTAAGGCCTCAGAACAAGAAAGGGGAAGCTAGGAGAAACATAGAAGAGAAGGTGAGGCAGCACACAAGTTGCTTGGGTCTGCATGATGTAAAAGTCCAGCCCCAGAAAAGCTGGGGGAGGAGGGACTCTCTAGAAGACAACAAGTCTGCTGCTGCAGGGACAGAAGGGAAGGTTACTCACCAGGTGCAGTAACTGGAATTCTTCGAGATGTTTGTCCCCGTGGGTGCTCCACATTGAAATGCATCAGGGCCGCTGTGCTCTTGATCAGAGATTTGTGACAGCAGTGTCCCATGGCCGGTTGCGCATGTGGACCGCCGGCACATGCAATCTGGAGTGGCTACTGCGCACGCGCAGCCAGCTGCCTCCTCAGTTCCTTCTCTGAGCTGGACATGCTGGAGTCCAAAGCCAAGGGGAGGAGGGTGGGTGGTGGAGCACCCACAGGGACAACCATCTTGAAGAACTCCAGTTACTGCACCTGGTTAGTAACCGTCCCTTCTTCCTGGAGGAGTGTCCCCATGGGTGCTCCATCTTTAGGTAATTATGAAGCAGTAGTTGTAGATGGAGGAGGGAGCTTCAGTAGGTGAGAGTCTGTGACCAAGGCTACGGCTACACTGTAGTCTTCTTCCGCAAAAGCTTATGCAAATGAAGCATGGCGTGGAATATCGCCATGCTTCATTTGCATAATTAATTAGCAGCCGCTTTTGTGCAAGAGGCTTTTGTGCAAAAAGGAGCTGTGTAGTCCGCTCCTTTTTGCACAAAATCCCCCCTTGCGCAAAAGTGGCTGCTAATTAATTATGCAATTGAAGTGCGGCGATATTCCACGCCATGCTTTATTTGCATAAGCTTTTGCAGAAGAAGGCTACAGTGTAGCCGTAGCCCAAGAGTATTGTGTGGCCAAATCTTGCCTCTGCATCTGCAAATGTTTGGATTGAATAATGCTGAGGGAAAGTATGCGTGGACACCCACATGGCGGCCTTGCAGATGTGTTCTGTGGATACACTGTGAAGGAAAGCAGTAGTGGTTGCCATAGCCCTTGTGGAGTGGGCCCTGACACAGGGTGGTGGCTGTCTCCCTGTTAAGGTGGACACTAGGTGGCTGCAGTTGGATACCTACTTTGACATTCTCTGTTTTGATGTGGGTAACCCTTGTGACCTCTCTGCAGATGAAACAAACAGTTGTGGTGTTTTGCAAAAGGGCTTTGTGCACTGCAGGTACAAAGCAAGTACCCTGAGGACATCCAAAGTGTGGAGTGTTGCCTTTTTGTTGTCATTGTGCTGCTTTGGGAAGAAGATGGGTAAGTATATGGGTTCATTGCAGTGAAATGAGGTAAGTACTTTGGGGAGGAATTTGGGATGGGTCTGAAGTACCACTTCGTCGTTGAGGAATTTTTTGTATGGGGGGGGGGGGTGTCCACCATTAAAGCTGCCATTTCCCCGACGCGTTTAGCAGAGGTAATTGCTACAAGGAAGGCCACCTTCATGGACGGATGTAGCAATGAACAAGTGGCTAGGGGCTCGAATGGCTTGCCCATGAGAACTTTTAGCATGAGGTTCAAGTCCCATACTGTAATTCGGTCCTTACGTCAGGGAAACATGTTGTGTAGCCCCCAATAAAGCATTTTACGGAGGGGAGTGTGAAGACAGAAGGGCCGATATAGACGCGAGATGAATTCTGATGGAACTTAATGAGACACCTGCGTTACGTAGGTCCAGTAGGTATTGTAGAATTTGTGAGACTCCTAGGAGTGTGTCTCGCACCAGACTGTGAAATGCTTCCATTTCTGCATGTATGTCTTCTTCATTGTCGGTCTCCTGGAGTTTGTGAGGATGACCTGTATCGAGTCCGGGAAGGACCTCTCTGTATTGTTTAACCAACAGCATCCACGCCTGGAGATGTAATGTGTGCATTGTCAGATGGGGTATCTGGCCCCTGTGCTGTGTAAGTAGGGAGCATACTTGTGGAAACTGATGTGGTGGGTAGAGGCTCACCTGGCGAAGGTGTGGGTACCATGTTTGTCTGGGCCAGTTGGACACTATAAGTATTACTCTGGCCCTGTGCTGTCTGATCTTGAGGATCACCCTTTGCATTAGAGGGAAGGGAGGGAATGCGTATGCTAGGGGAGCTGTCCATTGGATGCTGAAGGCGTCCCCCAGGGAGTGAGGCCCTATGTCCGCCCTGGAACAGTATTGTGGGCAGTGAGCATTCTCGTATATGGTGAATGGGTCTGCTGGCAGGACCCTTCTCTTCTGGAAGAGGTAGGTCAGCACTGATCGGTTTAGTTCCCACTCATGGTTCTGTGGAAATTGCCTGCTCCGAGTGTCAGCAAGTATGTTGTCCTTGCCCAGGAGGTAAATGGCAATCAGGTGGATGTTGTGCATGATGCACCATTCCCACAGTAGGACCTCTTTTTGATGTAGCTGGTAAGAGCATGCTCCTCCCTGGCTGTCGATGTAATATATTGTGGTAATATTGTCCGTGAGGATTTGGACTGTTCTGTTGTATATCAGGGGAGAAAGTGTAAGCATACCTTTCATACCGCCCTTAGTTCTAGTAGGTTGATGCGTTGCCTGGACTTGTCCTGAGTCCATTGGCCCTGGACTATGTGGCTGAGGTGTGCTCCCCAGCCTAGCAACGATGTGTCTCTAGTAATTGTGGTTGACAGGGGGCTGTGTTGGAAAGGGACACCTATACATACATTGCCCCGCTGGGTCCACCCTGCGAGAGATTTTATTCTGGTAGGTAAGGAGAATTGTTCGTTCATAGAGTGGATTTGCAGGTGGTAGAGTGAGTGCAGCCATGCTTGTAGTGGCCTTATGCATAGGCGAGCATGAGGTACAACGAAAGTGGCCGCCGCCATGTGACCCAGGATTTGAAGGCAGAGATGTGCTGATGTCACTGGGCTGTTTTGGGCTATTGTTATAAGGTCCCTCAGTATAGTCCACCTGTGGATTGGTAGTGAGGCCCTGACTTGTGTGCAATCTAGGTGTGCCCCTATAAACTCTAGTGTCTCATTTGGGGTGAGTGTGCACTTTGCAATGTTTATTTGGAGGCCGAGTGTCTCGAAGAGGGTTCTTGTTATTGCTGTTGCCTGTGACATATGCTGTTGTATAAGGCCTGTTGCTAGACCAAGTAGGGAAAAATGGTGATGCACATCTTGTGTAGCTGTGCGGCCACTACTACCAGCACTTTTGAGAATACCCTATGGCTCCCAGCTTTAGTAGGTGTTCTGCCTCTTGAGTGAGCACATGCTCACGAGAGGAGTCCCTGAAGAGGGACAGGCGGGGGGGTAGGATGGAGGGATAACTAAAAATGGGTTGCAGTAGCCGGTTTTCACAATTTCCAACATCCACTTGACGGCGGTCATGCCAGACCAGTCAGACCCTCAACCAGGACTTCAAAACTGTTTAGATGTTGAGGGTTGTTGAAGCGATGACTGCTCATTGGATTGTCCACATCTGTTTTGACGTGGCCATCATAGTGCCGTTGTTGCTGGTTGAACGGTTGTGTTCTGTATCTTTGAGTGAATGTCCTGCCTTGCTTTCTTTTTATGACAGGTATGTGGCTGCCTAGCGTTTTTAGAGTCATTCTAGAATCCTTCAAGGTGTGTAGAGACGTATTCGTGGACTCTGTGAAAAGCTTGGTGCCCTTGAATGGTAAATCCTCCATTGTGGATTGTACCTCTCTCAGGAAACCAGAGAGTTGGAGCCAAGAAGCCTGTCTCATCACTACAGCGGAGGCCAGAGATCTAGATGCTGTATCCACTGAATCAAGTGCTGCTTGGAGGGCTGTACGTGATAGTAGCATGCCCTTCTTGATGTTGGCCTTAAACTGTTCCTTTTGATTGTCTGGCAAAGATTCAATAAAGGTTGTTAACTGGTCAAAGATGTGATGTGTGTATTTTGCCAGTAATGCCATGTAGTTAGCTGTTCTGAATTGAAGACTCGGTGAGAAAGAAGAAGTTACTCACCTTGGTGCAGTAACAATGGTTCTTTGAGATGTGTGTCCCCATGGGTGCTCCACTGTAGGTGTCGGGCTCGTCCCGGCGCTGCAGATTGGAGATTTTTCAAGAGCCATATTCAGCCGGACCACACATGCGTGGTTAGTGTCTCACACCATTCGCACTCTTTGCCTGTCGCGCGCAGTCTGGCTCCCACCCGTTCCTCTCACCCGCTCGGTCATCTGAAATGAGAGAAATGGAACCAAGATTCTGGAGTGGGGAGGAGGGCGGGTCGTGGAGCACCCACGGGGACACACATCTAGACGAACCATCGTTACTGCACCAAGGTAAGTAACATCTTCTTCTTCGAGTAGTGTCCCTGTGGGCACTCCACTGTCGGTGACTCCACAGCAGTATTCAGTTGGCTGTGTCTAGACTGGCAGAGCTATGCAAATGAGGCTCAGCGTGGAATATTGCTGAGCCTCATTTGCATACCTAATGAGCCGCCATTTTTGCGGAAGAGGCTCTTGCACAAGAGGGAGCTGTCTACACTGCCCCGTCTTGCGCAAGAAAAACCCTCTTGCGCAAAGCCATTATGCTGATTATTTTCAGGCATAACGGCTTTGCGCCAGTCTAGACACAGCCAGTGTGTCTGGCTGGTGGGCTCCCGAGTCATGGCATGTTTCGGTATGAGAGTACAGCAGTGGTGACCGAGGAGTCTGCCACACAGTGATGCATGATTGCATAGTGTTTCACAAATGTAGTATTGGATGACCATGTGGCTTCTCGACAAATATCCTGGCGTGGAACTCCTTGAAGAAAGGCAGTAGATGTGGCCATCGCCCTGGTGCAATGGGTCTTTGGTTGGGATGGTAATGGTTTGTTGCGAATGGAGTAACAGGTGGTGATGCATAAGATTATAAGTCTGGCGATACGTTGGGAAGATAATGCCTGGCCTTTGGATCGTTCTGCGAGACATATAAGCAAGTGGTCAGTTTTTCGCCAGTGCTGTGTCCATTCAATGTAAAAGGCCAGAACCTGATGCTCATCGAGAGTATGGAGGGATGCTTCCTTGGGTGAATCATGTGGTTTGGGGTAAACGGTGGGAAGTACAATGGTTCATTAATATGAAACTCTGTGAAGACCTTAGGAATAAATGCCGGATCAGGGCATAGAGACACTGAGTCCATAGTGAACCTTGTGTATGGTGGATCAGACATAAGAGCTGCAGTCTCTCTGACTCTGCATGCCAATGTTACTGCAAGCAAAAATACCAGCTTGAGTGTGAACATATTGAATGGAATAGTGGCCAGAGGTTCAAAGGGGCAACGTGTCAAGATATGTAGTACCAAGTCCAGGTTCCAGATAGAAGGTGGGGGCCTGAGGTTTGAAAGTCCATTTAGAAACCTTCTTGTGGTTGGATGGGCAAACACTGAGGTGCCATCTATACAGTGGTAAAAAGCAATAATCACCGCTAGATGTATTTTTAGTGTAGCGCTCAAACAGACCCATTTGCTTCAGACAAAGGACATAATCGAGAATTTGGTGCAACAGAGAAGCAGATGGGTTAATATAGTTCTCGAAGTACCAGGTGGCAAATCTGTGCCATTTTTGCCTGGTAAGTTGCTCGGGTAGCACTCTTTCTGCTGTGAATCAGTCTGTGGTTAACCTGTTCTGAGCATAAGTTCTCAGAGTTGTTGAACCAGTCGGGAACCAGACTGTCAGGTGTAGCGACTCCGGATTTGGGTGGGAGAGAGAGCTGTCGTCCTGAGTGAGCAGGCGTGGCAGAAGAGGAAAAATATAAGAATGTTTTTGAGACATTCGATGGAGGACCGGGTACCATGGCTGACGTGGCCAGGCAGGAACTATGAGAATGACTTGGGCTCTGTTGGCCTTGATCTTCTCCAAAACTCTGGATATTAGTACAACTGGAGGAAACACGTAGCGTAGGGAATTCCCTCAGTGGGGCAGAAAGGCATCCCCCAAGGACCCTTTACCAATGCTGGCTCTGAAACAATAACGGTGACATTTCACATTCTTGCATGTGGCAAGAGGTCTATTGAGGGAAACCCCCCCCCCCCAGTGTTGGAAGGTATGCTGGAGAGCATCGGGATGTATTTCCCACCTATGGTGGTGCGGGAAATGCCTGCTCAAATAGTCCACTATGGCATTGTTGGTGCCTGGTAAGTAAGACACTATCAGCGTGATCTTGTGGCGGATGCACCAGTTCCCTAGAAGGACCGCCTCTGTGCAGAGTGATTGAGATCGTGCACCACCTTGGTGATTTACATAATACATAGTTGCAACATTGTCGGTAAGTATTCTGATAGTTGTACCAGATATGAGTTCTTGGAAGTGTGTGCATGCATTGCAGACTGCTCTGATTTCGCGGAGATGTGGACCATCGGTCCTGCACCATCATATCTTCCATATGGGCTCCCCAGACAGTAAGGGAGGCATCTGTAGTTATCTGCCTCAATGGTTGGGGTCGGTGGAATGGTACCCCTGCCAAAAGGTTGTATGGTTTGGTCCACCATATGAGAGACATGCAGACATGGGTTGAGGGGGTTACTAGTTTGTGGACGCTGTGCCTCGTGGAGACATATACCATCACCAACCAATGCTGGAGGCAGTGAAGGTGTAGTCGTGCATGGCTGACCACGAAAGTGGTAGCGGCCATGTGTGACAGTGCATTGGGGGTTCCCCGTCTCCTGCACCCCTGTAGTGGCACGAACAGACTCCACCAGCCAGTAGAATAGAGGGAGTTTATTGCTTCTCCAGGATACAGCACAGCACAGATGTAATCTGGTTACAGGGCAGGCCTAGGATGCCTCAGCCCCCCTTGAGATGGGGGGGGGAACTGGGCCCCTAAATTCCAGCCCCTTCCCTAGGCTGTCTCCTCCATGATCCCAGACAGGAACTAACTAACTATCCCTTCCAGCCCTGCCCCCCAGCCAGGGGTGGCATTCCACCTTCCTTTGTTCCTCTCCCTGGGGGGTAACCGGTAGAACAGGTTACCTCCCTGTCCCATCAGCTACTTGGCTGGGCCGTGGTACAGACAGCAGCCAGTGGGGGTCACCCACAGCCCAAGCCTAGCAACCAGCAAGGTACCCAGACTACGTCACACCATGTGACCCAATATCTGTAAACAGGTGAGTATCAAAATGATTGGTGCATAGAGTAGGACATGCAACAAGTCTTGCATGGTATGGAAGCGCTCAATGGGTAAGTAGGCTCGTGCTGAAGGAGAGTCCAGATGGGCACCTATGAAGGTGAGAGTTTGAGATGGTTCGATTGTCGACTTCTTCTCATTTAAGATCAATCCGAGGGAGTCGAAAATCTGTCTTGCTCTTGTGACCATGTGACTCTTCTTCTCCTATGATCATCCCTTTATGAGGCAGTGGTCTAGGTAGGGAAAAATTATAACTCCCCCCGATGCAGATGGGCTGCCACTACCACCAGGGTTTTTGAGAATACGCTGGGGGGCGGGGGGGGGGGGGCGGATGCAAGTCCAAAAGGGAGAAAGGCAGGACTCGGTACTGAAAATGCTCATTGGTGACCGTGAAACAAAGGAATCGCCTGTGTGCTGGATGAATGGCGATATGGAAATAAGCATCCTGCAGGTCGAGGGCCACAAACCAGTCTCTGTTGTCTAAAAAAGGATTATAGTAGCCAAGGTGACCATCTTGAACTGTTGTTTCCGGAGGTGTCGATTGAGCTTGCGGAGGTTGAGTATTGGCCTCCAGCCTCCTGTTTTTTTCTGGGTGAGGAAATAATTAGAATAAAACCCTCTTCCTGTGAATTCCGCTGGCACCCTCTCTATGGCTCTGATGTACAGGAGGCGGTAGACCTCTTGTTTTAATAGGTCCTCGCGAGCGGGGTCCCTGAAAAGGGATGGGATGGGAGGGGAGGGAGAAGGGAGAGACTAAAAGGGGATGGTGAGGCCCTTTGACACAATCGCCAGTACCCAACAGTCTGAGGTAATACTCGCCCACTGGTGCTAGAATGGTCTCAAACGATGATGAAAAATAAGAGAGCCTTGGCAAGCTGGGTGGGCAACATGTGATGTCTGCGTGCCCATGACCGAGGAGTCAAATTTGCTGCTTAGGAGCAGTCTGGGTGGACATGCGATTGGTTTGAGTTCGTCTACACTGTGGACGTTGCTTTATACGCGGCTGGTCAAAGGCTTGATGTTGTTGCTGCTGCCGGAAGTAAGGTTGATCATACCGCCTCTGCGGGGTGTAATGCCTGTGCTTATACAGGGGCATGTACATCCCCAGCATACGCAATGTGGTACGGGAATCCTTCCACGAATGAAGGACCTCGTCCGTCTTCTCTGTGAACAGCCTTAGCTTATCAAATGGGAGGTCATCCACTTTGCCTTGAAGCGCTTTTGGGATGCTAGCCACAATGCTCTCCTCATGGCAATAGCCGTAGCCGTGGACCGGCCTGCTGTGTCCGCAACGTCAAGTGCAATCTGGAGACTGGCTCTGGTAGAGCACTAGCCCTCCTGCACAATTGCCTTTAGGAGGGGCCTTTTGGCCTCTGGTAGGTGCTGCATCAATTCGGTCAGCTTTGTATAATTGTTAAAGTTGTGGTTTGACAAAAGGGTGGCATAGTTGCAGATTCTGAGCAACAATGTGGCCGAACAGTATACCTTCCTGCCAAAAATGTCCAATTTCTTGTTCTCTCTGTCGGATGGTGTATTTCTATACCGTGGAATCTTGGCCCTCTGTTGTGCTGCATCTACCACTATGGAATTTAGTTGCAGATGATTAAATACAAACTCTAGACCCTTAGATGGTACAAAACATTTTTTGTCAGCACGTTTGCTGGTTGGTGGGGCGGACTCTGGGGTTTGCCAGATTTCTTCCACTGCCTCCATGATCGCCTCATCAATCGGTATTGCTGTTTTTGCCCTATGTTGGGGGGTGCAAGTTTTTCAGAAGTCAATATTGTTTACTTTGCACCTCTGTCAACTGAACCTCTTGGCTCTCTGCAACCTATTTGAACAACTCCTGGAATTGTTTGGCGTCGTCCGGTGGTGACATATCCCCTGGGATTACTCCATCAGTAGGAGAAGTGTCAGGTTGGTGGTCTTCAGGGTCCGACAGCTTTGGGCTCTGACAGATGTGATTGTTGTGTCAGGCTCTGCGGGGGAGTGGTTGCAGGGTGTTGGTCTCGCATTGCAGTTAGGGGGGAATGGTGTCTAGGTGAATGATGACAGCATGGAGACCGTCTATGTGAATATGACCAATGATAATAGTAACACGGTCTGGAGTGGTGATAATAATAATGGTCCAACCGTGCCATTGAGGATTGCCTGGAAGACACTACACTCCTGAGATGCCTATGATGCAACGATCGTGACGATACTGTTGGAGAATGGGGGTAAACCAGCGATGGTGGTGGCGAAGGCAATAACTGCCCTCCATAATATCCAATGTCTCTCCATGGTACCGTATGGTATGGAGATGGGGAATCTCTGATGAGGGGAGAATGTGCGCGCTCAAGGTACACGCTCAGCACCAGTGAGCTCGGCAGAGGTGTTAAGGACGGTGCCGGGGAGAAGGTGGGTGAGGGAGAACAGGAGAAATGGTGTGTACCCATTTTCACCGCTGCCTTCTTTGGTGCCACAACCATCTCAGTGCACTCCGGTGCCGAGGGACTCAGTGCTGGTTCTGAAGGTGCCGATGCCAGGCGCGTTGGTGCCAGTGTCAGTGCCGGGCTATGGTAGACGCCTCGGTGCTGATGCTGATCTGGGTGCTGTCAGCGCCTGTCATAACCCAGAGTGCTGGCCTGGTGGCTGAGGAGTTTAACCCTCCCTTGCCAAGTGAGTGGTCAGCCAATAGAGTTGCAGATAGGAATTTCAAACTGGGACAAAAGAATTTTTGGTTTTCCCTCCTTTGTCTCTGGGCAGTTTGCTCACTAGATACTGAGGGAGACAGAAGACATGTCTCTCTCCAAGAAAAAGACTCTTCATAATGTGTAAGTAGGGTAAAGTCTAGATAAATCTGTCAGGTTTTATTGTTTTCTGTTTTGGGAATTTGGATCTGATGTCTGTGCTGTTAGAAATGGTTTCTCCTTTCTTTTGTAACTAAATCCTGAGCCCATGGGAATCCTCCATGAGTATATCAATTAGTGGCTCTTTACAGCTAGCCATTCCAACTCTGCTTGTAAGAAATTGTTACTCACCTTGTGCAGTAACATCTGTTCTTCGAGATGTGTGTCCCTGTGGGTGCTCCACTATAGGTGTTGGGCTCATCCCGGCACCGCAATCTGGAAAGTTTTCGCCAGCAGTAGCCCCCTCCGGAGGACTGCGCATGAGCAGAAGTGTCTCGCGCCATTCGCGCCTTTCCTGCATCACGCGGTCCGACTCGCCAGTTCCTCCTAGCTGGAACATCTGAAATACAGAAACATAAGAGTTCCGAAGCAGGGAGGACACATCTTGAAGAACAGATGTTACTGCACAAGGTGAGTAACAATTTCTTCTTCTTCGAGTGATGTCCCCGTGGGTGCTCCACTATAGGTGGAGCAGTAACCCAAATGGCAAATCCTACTTCGGAATTATCTGTGCACAGAAGAAAGGACTGCTTGAGCAACTGCTACATCCATAGCTCTGACACGATCAAGGGCATAATGCCTAGCAAACGTGGATGACGACGACCAGGTTGCCGCATGGCATATGTCTTGCAGCGGGACGTGCTTCAGGAATGCTGTGGAAGTAGCCATACTCCTGGTTGAGTGCACTGTTGGTGTACAGGGCAGGGGCCTGCCCCTAAGGGTATAGCAATGAGTGATGCAGTTCACGATATGCGATGATATACGTTGTGATGACAGTTGTTGACCTTTAGAACAGGTCGCCACTGATAGTAGTAAGCGTGGGGACTTCCAGAAGGGACGCGTTCTGGCCAAGTAGAAAATAAACGCCCTTCTGACGTCTAATGTATGTAAACGCACCTCCGCGGGAGTAGCATGTGGTTTGGGATAAAAGGTAGGAAAAACCATAGGCTCATTGACGTGGAATGACGAATTAACTTTTGGCAAGAAGGCTGGGTGACATCTCAATGTGACATCCTATTGAGTGAATAATGTGTAGGGAGGATCGGCGGAGAGTGCAGCGAGTTCAGAAACTTGGCGGGCCGACGTGATCGCCAGGAGAAAGGCGACTTTAGTGGTGAGAGTCTGTAGATCACAAGTTGCGAGTGGTTCAAATGGTGGATGAGTAAGAGTGTCCAGTATGAAGGTAAGGTCCCATGGTTCTGGAGTAGGCCTATGTGGTGGATAGAGGTTGGAAATCCCTTTAAAGTATCTCTTCACGAGTGGATGCACAAAGACGGAAGAGCCCTCTATGGGAGGGTGAAAGGCCGAGATCGCTGCCAAATGGACTCTCAGGGAAGCGACCGCCAAGCTTTGCGAGCGCAAGTGGAGCATGTAATCTAGGATGCATTGGATAGGCGCGTGGAGAGGGTCAATGCCCTGTGAATGGCACCAGGCGTGGAAGCGGCGCCCCTTGCAGAGGTAAGATCTCTGAGTGGTCTGACGCCTGCTTTGTACCAGCACGTCTCTGACTGCTTGGGAGCAGGTTAGTTCTGGCCCTTGGAGCCACGCTGTTAGATGCAACCAGTCGATGTTTGGATGGAGAAGAGTGCCGCGTTGTTGCGAGAGCAAGTTGTGCAGTTGTGGAAGTCGTTGAGGTCAGGATAGTGACATCTGCATGAGCTGTGGCAGCCAGGTCTGACGAGGCCAGAAGGGAGCCACCAGGATTACTGTCACTGCATCGGCTAGTATCTTCCCTATCACTTGAGGTATCAGTGGAATCGGGGGAAAGGCATATAGGAGATGGTATGTCCCCCAATCAAGCAGGAAGGCATCTCCCTTCGATCGGCTGCCTATGCCAGCTCTCGAGCAGTAATAGCGGCATTTCTTGTTGTCGCGGGTGGCAAAGAGGTCCACTTCTGGGTAGCCCCATAGCTGAAAAAAGATCGCGGGCTACGTAGTCGAGGAGTTCCCATTCGTGCTGGGAGTGGAAGGATCTGCTGAGTGCATCTGCAATGGTATTGCTCCTGCTGGGGAGGTAGGCGGTTGTGAGCGTGATGCCATGGTGAATCGCCCAGTTCCAAAGGCGTATCAATTCCGCACATAAAGTTCTGGATCTGGCCCCGCCTTGGTGTCTGATGTAGTATACAGTGCAGATGTTGTCCTTGAGAACCTTTACTGTGGTTCCCTGGATCTGGTGGACGAAGTGGCGGCAAGCATTGAAAACTGCCCTGAGTTCCAGGAAGTTTATATGGAGTAGGGATTCTTGGTGGGACCACAAGCCTTGGACCTGATGCTGCTGCATATGTGCTCCCGAGCCTACAAGGGACGCATCCGTGGTAAGCTGGATTGACGGGGCTTGAGCGCGGAAGGGAACACCCGCGAGAGTATTGGCAGGGTTGAGCCACCATGTGAGCGAGTCTTTGACGTGGGCAGGGATAGACGTGAATTTGTGGGTATTGATCATACCGGGTCTGTAGACTGCTAGAAGCCAATGTTGCAGGCACCGCATGCGAAGACGAGCGTGTGCGATGACATATGTTGTAGCCGCCATGTGGCCTAGCAACTTCAGGCACATAAGGTAAGAAACTGCCGGGGCAGTAAGTAGGACGATTGTTAGGTCTCGGATGGCGTGAGCTCTGTCTGTGGTAGGTACGCCATAGCGGTCGTAGAATCCAGTCTGGCGCCAATGAATTTGATGGACTGGCCCGCGACCAGAGAAGATTTTGGAAGACTGATGATTAGTCCGAGAGTCTTGAAGATACCTCTCGTAACGGTAACTGCAGTCTCGGTCTCTTGCATAGAGGGGGCCCTGAGGAGGCAGTCGTCAAGGTAGGGAAAGATGGTGATGCCGGCCCGTCGAATGTATGCAGCTACGACCGCCAGGGTCTTTGAAAATACTCTTGGGACTGTGGAGAGACCGAAAGGAAGCACCGCATATTGGTAGTGTTCGTTGCCGAGGGTGAAGCGTAGAAATCTCCTGTGAGCTGGATGGACGGAAATATGAAAATACGTGTCCTGGAGGTCGAGGGACGTGAACCAATCCCCTTGATGTAGTGCTGGGATGATGGAGCCCAAAGTAACCATTTTGAATTTCTGTTTCCGCAGGTGTTTCCAGGATTGGTCTCCATCCGCCAGACTTCTTCTCGGTGAGGAAGTACCGGGAATAGAAGCCTCTGCCTCGGAACTCAGGAGGCACCTTTTCCACTGCACCGATGGTAAGTAGGCGCATGACCGCCTGACGCAGTAGAAAATCAGGAGAGGGGTCCCTGAAAAGGGACGGGGATGGGGGGTTGGAGGGAGGGACGATGGAGAAGGGACTGGTGAGCCCAGAAGTTACGATCTCCCTGACCCAACAGTCTGTGATGATGGCGAACCAGCGGCGGCAAGAAGGCCTCAGGTGGCACTGGAAAAGTTTGGTTACTCGTGACAAAGGCTCCGATAGGGGGATGGTGCGCAGACCCTCAACAAGGGCGTCAAACCTGCTGCCGAGGTTGTTGTTGGTTTTGTGGCTTATTAGGCTGCTGGCGCCACCGTTGGGGGTGCTGCCTTTGTGTATGTTGGTCATAGGGCCTAAAGCGTTGGGTGGTATAGGAAGAAGGCCTCTGTTTGTTATACGGCCATGCTCTCTTGCGCCTGAAAGGCAGAGTGTACATTCCGAGGGTTCTTAACGTAGCTCGGGAGTCTTTTCCAGAATGGAACACTTGATCCGTGTTCTGGGCAAACAAGGAGGCCTGATCAAATGGGCGGTCCTCCACCTTGGGCTGTAGATCTTTATGTATGGAAGCGAGGTGAAGCCAAGAGGCACGTCGCATGATGACAGACGTCGCCGTAGTGCGGGAAGCCGAGTCGGCAATATCCAGAGATATCCGGAGTGCAGTACGGGCTGCTGTGTAACCCTCCTGCACAATGGATTTAAGTATGTCCCGTTTGGAATCTGGCAAATGTTGTATTAAAGGCACCAACTTGGAGTAATTATCGAAGTTATGGTGAGCAAGTTGGGCGGAGTAGTTGGTCATCCTCAGTGTGGCTGTTGCCGATGAATATACCTTGCTCCCGGGAAGGAACGGTAAGAAAAATGCGATACGATTCTCCTCAGGAGAGGAGCGTGTTCCAAGTCCGTCTGCGGCTGTGGACGGTTAGGAGGAACTGGCGCGTCGGACCGCGTGACGCAGAAAAGGCGTGAACGGCGCGAGACACTTCTGCACATGCGCGGTCCTCTGGAGGGGGCTACTGCTGGTGAAAACTTTCCGGATTGCGGCGCCGGGACGAGCCCGGCACCTATAGTGGAGCACCCACGGGGATATCACTTGAAGAAGAACTGGGGTATTGTTTTTAATAATAAAAGTTCTTTCATTTTTTTTTAATGAACCTGGTATTGGTTCATTTCTGTGTCCTGGAAAATCTGTCTGTGGGATCTGCCTGCCTCTGACAACGGGACAACAGTCACAGACAGTAGCTTGGATTTTTTTTCTTTTCTGTTCCAAGCTCTTTGGAGAAAAGAGCTTGGGGTGCCCTGGGGTTGGTTTCAAGTGTCCACCCCCGTTTGTGGGTTCAAAAGCACTTGATGGTGTCAGTGGAGTCCCCAAAATCCGGGTATTAGGATTTTAAGGGGAGTTTTTGCACCAAAGCCTGTAGAGATCAGGTTTTAGGACGTTTTGAGGGCCCCCCCACTTCTGCATTCTTGTGCCAGAGTGGGGAAACAGCCTTGACAGCACCTTTGCAATCAGCACCGGGGTCGGTGCCTTTTTCTGTTTGGCACTGGTAACCGCCTTTGTACTGGTGGAGGTGGTGCCAGATGTTCCCAGCTTGTCGCCCATGCTCACTCTGCTGACTGAAGCGGCAGGCAGGGAGTGCATTGGGGACGCCCTTATCTTCTTTGTGTGGTCTGTCCCTGGAGAAGACGCTTTCCATTTCTGTGGTGCCGGTGAGTCTGAGGCCACCACAGATGAGGTGTTTGAGGGTTGTAGTGCCTTATCAAAAACGATCATTCTGAGGTACATTTCCCTATCTCTGCGGGCCCTGGCCATGAGTTTGGAGCAGTGCACACATTTCTGTGGTATATATGCCACACCCAAACACCGAATACATGATGAATGCCCGTCCGAGGCCAGCATGGTTTCACAGCAGACGTCACATTTTTTAAAACCTGGCGAACCAGGCATGGTAGAAATTCTTTTCTTCTTCTTTCCTTTCTCTCTCTCTTTTTTTTTAAGGGTGGCATGAGCCACTGAACAGAATCCAAGAATATCTCACAAATTTTTTTTTAAACGAACAAACTATTAAGAAGACTACGACTTACACTAACTATTTACAGCAAAAACTAACACTAAAGCTAAACTTTATACAACAGAATCTTTCTGACAGGAGAAGAGAGAGAGAGAGAGGCAGAGCTCCATCTGCGACCGAGGACGGTTAAGAGGAACTGGCAGGAGCCGGACTGCGCGCGACAGGCAAAGAGTGCGAACGGCGCAAGACACTAGCCACACATGCGTGGTCCGGCTGACTACGGCTCTTGAAAAATCTCTGATTTGCGGCACCAGGACAAGCCCGACACCGACAGTGGAGCACCCATGGGGACACTACTTGAAGAAGAAAATGTTTTTCTTTCCATTGTGTCCAACCTCTTCCAATCCCTGTTGTATGGGATAGTACGCATGGCCTGCTTCGTCCCTCTCTGGTTGATTGCTTCAACCACCAGCGAGTTTGGTGTGGGGTGGGAGAAATTCTGCTTCTTTAGGGGCAATATAGTATCTCTTATTGGCCCTCTTGGAGGTTGGTGTGCTTGTGGTGGGTGAGTCTGCCAGATATTTTTGGCAGGGGCCACAGGTGCCTCGGTTCATGGGGATTGCCAGTTTCACGTGGGGATGTACATTCAGGATATTTGTCAGTTTATGCTGTGTCTGAGGCATGTCAGACAGTGAAATCTCTAAAGTCTTGGTGACTCTTTTAAAAAGGTCTTGAAATGACTTAAAATCATCCCTGGTGACTGTTGATTATTGAGGCATGATTGTGTCATCGGGGGTGAAGATGAGGTGTGTGTTGGTAGAGAAGAGTGAGATGTGTGCGCATCCCCAGTAATGTCCATCTCCAGGTCTTCTGCTTCTGAACTGTAATGTTCTGGAGATTGAAGTGTTGGTGCCTGAGACCTCGGTGCTGGGGATGGCAGCTGTAGTCGGTGCCCCTGTTGTGGTCTGTATGCCGTCCATGGGTCCCAACATGGCCAGTTGGGAGTGAGTAGGGGAGGAAACCACTGTTCAGGTTGCCACTGTTGTAATTGTTGCTGGTCTTTGGGTAAGGAGTGTCTTGGTAGACACTTCCCCCTCATCGTCACTAAACACTGGGGCTGTTGAACTGGCAGGTGTGGAGCAAAGGATGTATCTTGAAGTATTAGGCATGCCATCAGTACCCAAAAGAGGAGTACCTAGCACTGAACTAACATGTGGCTCTGCCGCAGTTGTAAAAAGTGGTACTGGCGGAGGGGGAGGTAATATTAGGGGCTGCGCCATGTGGCATGTGCAACGGGGTTGTTTGTGGTTCTGGCTGCCTCTTATGAGCGCTTCCATGGTGTTGTTGCTGCCGCCTGAGGCAGACAGTTCACACTCACGGTGTGGCTGCACCACTTGTGGTGATCTGCAGCTGGTGCTGGAGCTGTTTTTGCCGGTGCGAGCAGAGAGGGTTTGTGTTTCGCCTCAGAGGGCTCCTTTTCTTTTTAATTGGGGTCATGGCTCTTAGCGCCGCCGGCCCTGCTTTCAGGCTGCGTGTCTGACCCCTTTTGTGCTGGTGTGTGTGTGTATGCAGCATACTTGTGGAGAGGACTGTTCCTCATGGGAGAGTCAAGCCCAGAGGAGAAGTAGGACCTCTTCTTGGGGTGAGTATTGCCCTGGTCCTTTGGGCTCATTTCAGAAGGACTGCACTTCTCTGGTAGATGGGCAGTGTCAGCAGCCCAGGCAGTATGATGTGTGGGCACTATCCCAGGGGGAACTGCTGTGAAGGCTTCTGTGGCTTAAAAGGTTTGGCCGTTCACAGCTGGTTAATGGAGAGGGTTTGGGGGAGCGACATTGTAACCTTCCCAAAAATAATCCTGGCTACTGTGTCTGAGGATCAGCCTGGCCAGTCGTTTGTCCTCACACCCTGCACTAAGTGGCTTTCTTCTTTATTGGCCATGGGCTAGGATTTCTGTCCCAGCCCAGCTCAGTTCCGTAATTGCTGTGGAGCCCATTGGATTCAAAGGCATTCCTTGAGGGTACCCTCCTTCAGAATGGCCAGAGCATTGCCTGAGAAGCTCAGGGACCCTCCACTCCACACCATGGTGCCAACATGCAAGCACATGCCGGGCCTTTGCATGGCAGCTACTCCTCAGAGCAGTGGCACAGCATGCCTGGCTTGCCCCCATGTGCTCCTCCTGCACTCCAACCCGCTACAGAGGGGTATGCTGCTCAGGGTCAGAGTCAGACCAAGCTCTTTTCTCTAGTTGAATCATTTTTTCTTGTAGCTCCTTGGCCTTTCTGGTATGCGTTGTTAATTTTTTACAATGAGGACAGTGCTCCATGGGGTGCTCTTCCCCAAGGCAACGGATGCACCAGTGGTGTCCATCAGATATAGAGAAAGACAGTATGCAGCCCGAAAACTTTTTAAGACTGGGCAAGCCAGGCATATCATGGGGAGCAGGAGAGGTTTTTAGCAGAACTGCGGTGGCTGCAGAAAGAGTCTAATCTAAATAACTAATCCTAATGACTAAGGAACCTGAAGAAAAGAAAAAAAGAGGGGTTTTTTTAAAAGAAAAAGGAAACTTGAGGCGTAAGTAATTAGTAACTAATTCTGAGGTAATAACTAACTAAATTGCTATGAGAACACACTAAAACTATCTATAGTAGAGGGTGACTGCTGACCTGTGGCCAACGCCGATGGTAGTTGAGAAGGAACAGAGGAGGCGGCCGGTTGCATGTGCGCAGTAGCCACTCCAGATTGTATGTGCCAGTGCTCCACACATGCAGCCGGCCACAGGGCACTGCTGTCACAAATCTCGATCAAGAGCGCAGCGGTGCCGATGTACCTGAAGGTGGACCACCCACAGGGACCCTCCTCAAAGAAGAACAGGGAGCCCTCCAGGAGGGTGCTCCCAGAAAAGGGGCAGTTTTTCTGTGATACACACTCCTGTGCTATCAAAGCCCCTGTAGACCTAAAATACTGTGACCTCTCTCCCTTTATTCTCATGTCACCTTGAGCTGCTGGCAGGAGAGGTGCCAGCTTCTGAGAAATGAGAAGATGGCTAGAAAAAGCAAGGCTGCTCCCAGGACAAGAGCTTTGAAAAATGAATGCAATACCAGTAAACTGTGCAGCATTGGAGACCGAAGACCTCTATTTGCAGCACAAGCCCCTTTGCATTGTCCATCAGTCTGGAATATCAGGCATCTGACCACCACTCTGAGTGCCAAGTGGAGGGTGGCGGGATATTTGCCCACCACCAGTCTGCTTCAGCCAGGCACAAGAAAACTTTTAGCAGGGGGATAAAGCTTTGCACATCTGGGCCCAAGCAGATCTCTACTAGAAACCAGGATGAGTTCTGGGGGAAAGCCGACAGGTGTGGAGGAGCACATGGATCGGACAGAGACATCTGTTAGGGGAGGTTCTATTAATAGAGATGCTCTATGTTCTAGTCAGGAGGAGAGGATGGAAGTATGGGTTGGATCAGATGAAACACAATCAAATGAAAAAGAGTCTAACAGATCAAGAAATGGCAGACATAAATAGTGTCAAATTATTAAAGTGCTTATATACAAATGCTAGAAGTCTAAATAGTCAAATGGCTGAACTAGAGTGCCTAGTTTTAAAGGAGGATATTGATATAATAGGCATCATGGAAACTTGGTGGAATGAGGACAATCAATGGGACACAGTCATATCAGGGTACAAAATATATTGGAAGGACAGAATAGGTCATGCTGGTGGGGGAGTGGCACTATACGTGAAAGAAAATGCAGAATCAAATGAAGTAAAAATCTTAAATGAGCCAAAATGTTCCATAGACTCTCTATGGATAGTAACTCCATGCTCCAATAATAAGAATATATCTGGAAGGATATATTATCATCCACCTGATCAGGACAGTGATAGTGATTATGAAATGCTAAGAGGCTATCAAATTAAAAAACTCAATAATAGTGGGAGATTTCAACTATCCCCATATTGACTGGGTAACTTAAATGACTGCTTCTTGGAGCAGCTGGTTCTGGAACCCACAAGGGGAGAGGCTATTTTTTATTTAGTCCTAAGTCGAGCGCAGGATCTGGTTCAAGAGGTAAATATAACTGGACCACTTGGAAATAGTGACCATAATATAATAAAATTTAACATCTCTGTGTTGGGAAATGCCAACACTGTGGCATTTAATTTCAGAAAGGGGAATCACACAAAAATGAGGAAGTTAGTTAAACAGAAATTAAAAGGTACAGTGACAAAAGTAAAAATCTCTGCAAGCTGCATGGAAACTTTTCAAAGACACCATAATAGAGGCCCAACTTAAATGTAT
Organism: Pelochelys cantorii; assembly: GCA_032595735.1. Taxonomy (NCBI): domain Eukaryota; kingdom Metazoa; phylum Chordata; order Testudines; family Trionychidae; genus Pelochelys; species Pelochelys cantorii. The sequence continues at coordinate 17,309,694 of CM064353.1, forward strand.
ACCCCAAATTAAAAAACACAGTAAGAGAACCAAAAATGTGCTACCATGGCTTAACAACCAGGCAAAACAAGCAGTGACAGATAAAAAGATACCTTTTAAAAAGTGTAAGTCAAATCCTAGTGAGGGAAATAGAAAGGAACATAAACTTTGTCAAATTAAGTGTAAAAATATAATAAAAAAACCCCAAAAAGCAGTTTGAAGAACAGCTAGCCAAAAATTCAAAAAGTAATAGTATTTTTTTTGTAAGTACATGAGAAGCAGGAAGCTGGCTAAACAACCAGGGGGGCCCTTGGACAATCAAGATGCTAAAGGAGCACTCAAAGATGATAAAGTCATTGAATGAATTCTTTGCTTCAATCTTCATGGCTGAGGATATTGGGGAGATTCCCAAACCTGAGCCATTCTTTTTAGGTGACAAATCTGAGGAATTGTCCCACATTGAGGTGTCATTAGAGGAGGTTTAGGAACACACTGATAAACTTAACAGTAACAAGTCACCAGGATGAGATGGCATTCACCCAAGAGTTCTGAAAGAACTCAGATGGGAAATTGCAGAACTCTCAACTGTGGTTTGTAACCTATCCTTTAAATTGGCTTCCATACCTTTATGATTGGAAGATAGCTAACGTGACGCCAATATTTAAAAAGGACTCTAGAGGTGATCCTAGCAATTACAGACCAGTAAGTCTAATGTCAGTACTGGGCATATTAGTTGAAACTATGGTAAAGAATAAAATTGTCAGACACATGGATGAATATAATTTGTTGGGGGGAAAGTCAATGTGGTTTCTGTAAAGTGAAATCCTGCCTTACTAATCTGCTAGGGTCTTTGAGGGGGTCAACAAACATGTGGACAAGGGGGATCCAGTGGATATACTGTACTTAGATTTCCAGAAAGCCTTTGAAAAGTTCCCTCACCAAAGGCTCTTAAGTAAAGTAAGTTGTGATGGGATAAGAGGAAAGGTCCTTTCGGGGATTGATAACTGATTAAAAGACAGGAAACAAAGGGTAGGAATAAATGATAAGTTTTCTGAGTGGAGAGAGGTAACTAGTGGGGTTCCCCCATGGTCTGTCTTGGGACCCATCCTATTCAACTTATTTATAAATGATCTAGAGAAAGGGGTAAACAGTGAGGTGGCAACATTTGCACAAGATACTAAACTGCTCAAGATAGTTAAGACCGAAGCAGACTGTGAAGAGCTTCAAAAACTAAGTGATTGGGCAACAAAATAGCAAATGAAATTTAATGTTGATAAATGTAAAGTAATGCACATTGGAAAAAATAATCCCAGCTATATATGCAATATGATGGGGACTAATTTGGCTACAACTACTCAAGAGAGAGAGAGATCTTGGAGTCATTGTGGATAGTTCTCTGAAAACATCCACTCAGTGTGCAGCAGCCGTCAAAAAAGCAAATAGAATGTTAGGAATCATTAAAAAGGGATAGAGAATAAGACAAAATTTATTGCCTCTGTACAAAACCATGGTACGCTCACTTCTTGAATACTGCGTACAGATGTGGTCGCCTCATCTCAAAAAAGATATATTGGCATTGGACAAGGTTCAGAAAAGGGCAACAAAAATGATGAGGGGTTTGGAACGGGTTCCATATGAAGAGAGATTTAAAAGACTTGGACTTTTCAGCTTAGAAAAGAGGAGCCTAAAGGGGGTTATGATAGTGGGCTGTAAAATCATGACTGGTATGGAAAAAGCGAATAAGAAAAAGTTATTTACTTATTCCCACAATAAAAGAATTAGGGGGTGACCAAATGAAATTCATAGGCAGCAGGTTTAAAACAAACAAAAGGAAGTTTTTCTTCACTCGACGCACAGTCAACCTGTGGAACTCCTTACCAGAGGATGTGGTGAAGGCTAGAACTTTAACAGGGTTCAAACAAGAGCTAGATAGATCCATGGAGGTTAATGGCTATTAGCCAAGAAAGGTAGGAATGGTGTCCCTAGCCTCTGTTTCTCTGGAGGTGGGTGACAGAGGAGGGATCACCTGAAGATTACCTGTTGTGATCCCTCCCTCTGGGGCATCTGGTACTGGCCACTGTCGGCAGACAGGATACTGGGCTAGATGGACCTTTGGTCTGACCCATTATGGCCGTTCTTATGTTCCTATGAGATTGGGGTGGGAGGCAGATTAGGCCACATCTGCCTACTGTGGGGTTCTTGCACCCTCCTTGGAAGCTGACCACAGTCAAAGACAGTACACTAGAGCTGATGGAACTTGACAGTGATCCAATCAGGCCTTGACCATGGCTACCCAAGAGTCTTTGGACTCTTTCACTGCTGCCTGGGCTGGATTTGAGCTGGTGATAGAGTTAAGGTGGCTAGTGCCCAGCTCCCAGAATACCAGACATTCCAGTACTTATGGGAATGATATGGGCCTTCCCCCTGCTACCATGGCCCCAAACCCCTGCTGGCATGACTTCACATTCGGTGTGGACTTCCAAATAGCATCCAGCACCCATGATATACACAAAGCCACGTCTAGTTTTCTCTCAGTCCCAGACAGGAAACAAAAATCACAGGAAAAGAGACCTGTCTGGCTTAAAGTCAGATGAATGGCCTGCCTACACAGAACTGAAAATATCTCCCAGCCAGCCAACCTTACGGAGACAGGGAAAGAAATCAGAGTGATTTACATGAAAGGGTCTCTCTCTTCCACTAGAGGGCATTGGTTAGTATCCTGTACATACAAGCCAGTGTCTCACATTCCCCACTCCAAGTTAATAACACATACATTGTCCTCAGGCTCATCGTATTGGAAGTTCATGCTAGTTCAAGCTAGCTAGCAGCTGTCAGCAGTCTGGGACAGGCCAGGAACACAACAGCATTGTACACCAAAGGTTTCTGACAGGCCAACAACCTCCATCACACTTCAGGTTATAAACACAGGCCAAGGTTTTTAAAAATTGACCAGTAATTTAGGATTAGAGTCCTGTGCGGATACAACATTTTTATCCATATCTGCAAAAATTAGCAGATATCCAGAAATTTGCAGTGCTCTCTTTAGGATGCATTAGTGTTTTATGCCAAATATGAGATACCTTAATACTCTCTGAAAAAATCAAGCTCCTTTAAGGCGTTTCCATTTAGGCTCTGTAAAATTTGGTACTTTTAATTTTTTTCAGATGAGAAATACAGACAGGCAGAGCTAGAGCCCCAGTCCTTTGAGTGCAAACCTTGGCATTCAACATTTTTATCCAGATGCAAATTAAGACTCACATCACAATATATGAAGTTAACCACTTCATCCCATGATAATTTGAAAATCCACATTGAAAATACAGACTGAGACTGCACTGAATATTACTGACTTTTGCAAAGAAAACACCTGCTGCTTTCCTACCACCCCTGTGTGCAGTGGGATGGTCACCTCTGGGTTGGTGCAGCATGGCTAGAACCTCTGCTAACCCTGACAGCTAGAGATGAACCAGACCTGGAACCCTAGATCTGGGCATCCACAAATACTGGTGAGATTCAGATTTGAACTTCATGACTCAGGCCCAACTTTATTTCTATCTGTGATTCAACAGAAGGAAGATAAGAGGCTGCTGATGTTGAGCCCAGATGCACTGGAGACTGATTATGGTGGAAAGTTTGGGAAGAGGAAAATGGAGTGGGATTTGTAACTATTAAGGGTACGGCTAGATTGTGGGGTACGGCTAGGCCGCCGTGTCCAGGGAACGTGTTTGCTCTTCTGCCTTTTTTTTTTTTTTTTGCGGAAGAGCAAACACGCTCTTTCAGAAGCCCCTGTATTCCTCGTTCTACGAGGAAGAAGGGGGCTTCCGAAAGAGGTTTTTCTTCCAAAATTTGGCCCAGTCTAGACAGGCCAAATGTTGGAAAAGCCTCTTCCTACAAAAGAATCGGAAAAAGTTATGCACAATGTGAAGCGCATTTTGCGTATCTTTTTCCGACAAAAACTTGCAGTCTAGCCGTACCCTGTAGCGAGTTCCATTTCTACAGTTTTGCAAAACCACCCTCTTTTTTTAATGATCTCTCCATAAAGGGCCAAAAACTCAGCTAGTGCAAAATGATGCAAATTGAAATGAATGGGGCTATGCCAATTTACACCAGCCAAGGATCTGTTACCAAATATTTTCCTGAACCATCAGGGCTTTTCCCAGTCACAGAATTATCTAGACTAGATTTAGAAACATCTACAGAGACATCTACAGCACCTGCCATCTTGAGATCCTGAACCACTTTTATGCAGTAAGTCAGAATGATTATCCCATGTAATGGTTAGGGAAACTGAGGCATTGAACGATTAAGTGGCTTGCCCAAGGTCATCCAGTAAGTCAGTGGCAGACACAGGAAAGTGACCCAGGAATGTATCTATCTGAGGTACATATTGGGCCCCACCACCATTGTAGCTGCTGTACCTCACAAACTTTAAAGTATTTATCCTCACAACCCTCTGTGAGGTAGATAAGTGCTATTATGCCCATTCCATAAGTATTGGCTGTAAATAATTTTCAGTCCACAGCTCACAGATTTCCAACACTGCTGATGTGTCTTCAGCAAAAGGATAAGGCATCTCTGATGATATCAAGAATCTCTCTGGCAACATTCCTTCTGGAGGGTCTCAGCCCTAATAAACCACGTAAATAAAGAAAAAAGCTCTTACAAGTACAGCAGTAGTTTAGGACAGGAAGTGAAGAATCCTATTTCCAATTGTAAGCACAGTGTAATTGAGACAGGCAGTAATACCTTGTCCTAAGTGGAATTTGGCTGGGTTTCAGTTTAGCAGTGAAATATATTTCTGCTTTTAAAAATGCTGTGGGCTCTCAGGCTTTGTCTACACTGCAGAGTTTTTGTGCAAGAAGCTTTTTGCAGAAGAGATCTTCCGCAAAATCTTCTTGCACTGGTATGGAAAAAGCGAATAAGAAAAAGTTATTTACTTATTCCCACAATAAAAGAATTAGGGGGTGACCAAATGAAATTCATAGGCAGCAGGTTTAAAACAAACAAAAGGAAGTTTTTCTTCACTCGACGCACAGTCAACCTGTGGAACTCCTTACCAGAGGATGTGGTGAAGGCTAGAACTTTAACAGGGTTCAAACAAGAGCTAGATAGATCCATGGAGGTTAATGGCTATTAGCCAAGAAAGGTAGGAATGGTGTCCCTAGCCTCTGTTTCTCTGGAGGTGGGTGACAGAGGAGGGATCACCTGAAGATTACCTGTTGTGATCCCTCCCTCTGGGGCATCTGGTACTGGCCACTGTCGGCAGACAGGATACTGGGCTAGATGGACCTTTGGTCTGACCCATTATGGCCGTTCTTATGTTCCTATGAGATTGGGGTGGGAGGCAGATTAGGCCACATCTGCCTACTGTGGGGTTCTTGCACCCTCCTTGGAAGCTGACCACAGTCAAAGACAGTACACTAGAGCTGATGGAACTTGACAGTGATCCAATCAGGCCTTGACCATGGCTACCCAAGAGTCTTTGGACTCTTTCACTGCTGCCTGGGCTGGATTTGAGCTGGTGATAGAGTTAAGGTGGCTAGTGCCCAGCTCCCAGAATACCAGACATTCCAGTACTTATGGGAATGATATGGGCCTTCCCCCTGCTACCATGGCCCCAAACCCCTGCTGGCATGACTTCACATTCGGTGTGGACTTCCAAATAGCATCCAGCACCCATGATATACACAAAGCCACGTCTAGTTTTCTCTCAGTCCCAGACAGGAAACAAAAATCACAGGAAAAGAGACCTGTCTGGCTTAAAGTCAGATGAATGGCCTGCCTACACAGAACTGAAAATATCTCCCAGCCAGCCAACCTTACGGAGACAGGGAAAGAAATCAGAGTGATTTACATGAAAGGGTCTCTCTCTTCCACTAGAGGGCATTGGTTAGTATCCTGTACATACAAGCCAGTGTCTCACATTCCCCACTCCAAGTTAATAACACATACATTGTCCTCAGGCTCATCGTATTGGAAGTTCATGCTAGTTCAAGCTAGCTAGCAGCTGTCAGCAGTCTGGGACAGGCCAGGAACACAACAGCATTGTACACCAAAGGTTTCTGACAGGCCAACAACCTCCATCACACTTCAGGTTATAAACACAGGCCAAGGTTTTTAAAAATTGACCAGTAATTTAGGATTAGAGTCCTGTGCGGATACAACATTTTTATCCATATCTGCAAAAATTAGCAGATATCCAGAAATTTGCAGTGCTCTCTTTAGGATGCATTAGTGTTTTATGCCAAATATGAGATACCTTAATACTCTCTGAAAAAATCAAGCTCCTTTAAGGCGTTTCCATTTAGGCTCTGTAAAATTTGGTACTTTTAATTTTTTTCAGATGAGAAATACAGACAGGCAGAGCTAGAGCCCCAGTCCTTTGAGTGCAAACCTTGGCATTCAACATTTTTATCCAGATGCAAATTAAGACTCACATCACAATATATGAAGTTAACCACTTCATCCCATGATAATTTGAAAATCCACATTGAAAATACAGACTGAGACTGCACTGAATATTACTGACTTTTGCAAAGAAAACACCTGCTGCTTTCCTACCACCCCTGTGTGCAGTGGGATGGTCACCTCTGGGTTGGTGCAGCATGGCTAGAACCTCTGCTAACCCTGACAGCTAGAGATGAACCAGACCTGGAACCCTAGATCTGGGCATCCACAAATACTGGTGAGATTCAGATTTGAACTTCATGACTCAGGCCCAACTTTATTTCTATCTGTGATTCAACAGAAGGAAGATAAGAGGCTGCTGATGTTGAGCCCAGATGCACTGGAGACTGATTATGGTGGAAAGTTTGGGAAGAGGAAAATGGAGTGGGATTTGTAACTATTAAGGGTACGGCTAGATTGTGGGGTACGGCTAGGCCGCCGTGTCCAGGGAACGTGTTTGCTCTTCTGCCTTTTTTTTTTTTTTTTGCGGAAGAGCAAACACGCTCTTTCAGAAGCCCCTGTATTCCTCGTTCTACGAGGAAGAAGGGGGCTTCCGAAAGAGGTTTTTCTTCCAAAATTTGGCCCAGTCTAGACAGGCCAAATGTTGGAAAAGCCTCTTCCTACAAAAGAATCGGAAAAAGTTATGCACAATGTGAAGCGCATTTTGCGTATCTTTTTCCGACAAAAACTTGCAGTCTAGCCGTACCCTGTAGCGAGTTCCATTTCTACAGTTTTGCAAAACCACCCTCTTTTTTTAATGATCTCTCCATAAAGGGCCAAAAACTCAGCTAGTGCAAAATGATGCAAATTGAAATGAATGGGGCTATGCCAATTTACACCAGCCAAGGATCTGTTACCAAATATTTTCCTGAACCATCAGGGCTTTTCCCAGTCACAGAATTATCTAGACTAGATTTAGAAACATCTACAGAGACATCTACAGCACCTGCCATCTTGAGATCCTGAACCACTTTTATGCAGTAAGTCAGAATGATTATCCCATGTAATGGTTAGGGAAACTGAGGCATTGAACGATTAAGTGGCTTGCCCAAGGTCATCCAGTAAGTCAGTGGCAGACACAGGAAAGTGACCCAGGAATGTATCTATCTGAGGTACATATTGGGCCCCACCACCATTGTAGCTGCTGTACCTCACAAACTTTAAAGTATTTATCCTCACAACCCTCTGTGAGGTAGATAAGTGCTATTATGCCCATTCCATAAGTATTGGCTGTAAATAATTTTCAGTCCACAGCTCACAGATTTCCAACACTGCTGATGTGTCTTCAGCAAAAGGATAAGGCATCTCTGATGATATCAAGAATCTCTCTGGCAACATTCCTTCTGGAGGGTCTCAGCCCTAATAAACCACGTAAATAAAGAAAAAAGCTCTTACAAGTACAGCAGTAGTTTAGGACAGGAAGTGAAGAATCCTATTTCCAATTGTAAGCACAGTGTAATTGAGACAGGCAGTAATACCTTGTCCTAAGTGGAATTTGGCTGGGTTTCAGTTTAGCAGTGAAATATATTTCTGCTTTTAAAAATGCTGTGGGCTCTCAGGCTTTGTCTACACTGCAGAGTTTTTGTGCAAGAAGCTTTTTGCAGAAGAGATCTTCCGCAAAATCTTCTTGCACAAAAGCATGTCCACACCTCAAAAGCGCATTGCAAAAGTGATGCGCTTTTGCACAAGAGAACATCCACACTGCAGGGACGCTCTTGTGCAAGAAAGCTCTGATGGCCATTCACAGAATGGCCATCAGAGCACTGTGCTTTCTGTGATAGGCTCTTTTTGTGCAAGAAACCCCTGTTGAGCATCCACACACACCTTTTTGCGCAAGAACTCTTGTTCAAAAAGGAATTATGCCTTGTAGAAGGAGGTATACCTACACCGCAAAAAGCCCTCTGATAGGCTCTTTTTGTGTAAGAAACCCCTGCAGAGCATCCACACATGCCTTTTTGCGCAAGTGCTGTAGCTAAAAAAGGAGTTATTCCTCGTGGGGAGAGGCATATCTCTACTGGCAAAAGCCCTCTGGCCTGTCGATTTATTGTAATTTTTTTTGTGCAAAAACACACTTGAGGTGTAGATGCTCCGCTGGCTTTTGCGCAAAAACAGCCCTTACTGAGAAGAGGTCAACAAATATGTGGACAAGGGGGATCCAGTAGATTAGTGTACTTAGATTTTCAGAAAGCCTTTGACAAGGTCCCTCACCAAAGGCTCTTATGTAAATTAAGTTGTCATAGGATAAGACGGAAGATCTGTTCATGGACTGAGAACTGGTTAAAAGACAGGAAACAAAGGGTAGGAATAAATGGTACATTTTCAGAATGGACAGGGGAAACTAGTGGTGTTCCCCGAGGGTCAGTCCTAAGACCAATCCTATTCAGTTTATTCATAAATGATCTGGAGAAAGGAGTAAACAGTGAGGTGGCAAAGTTTGCAGATGATACTAAACTGCTCAAGGTAGTTAAGACCAAAGCAGACTGTGAAGAACTTCAAAAAGATCTCACCAAACTGAGTGATTGGGCAACAAAATGGCAAATGAAATTTAATGTGGATAAATGTAAAGTAATGCACATTGGAAACAATAACCCCAACTAGACATATAATATGATGGGGGCTAATTCAGCTACAACTAATCAGGAAAGAGATCTTGGAGTCATCGTGAATAGTTCTCTGAAGACGTCCACGCTGTGTGCAGCGGCAGTCAAAAAAACAAACAGGATGTTAGGAATTATTAAAAATGGATAGAGAATAAGACGGAGAATATCTTATTGCCCTTATATAAATCCATGGTACACCCACATCTTGAATACTGCGTGTAGATGTGGTCTCCTAATCTCAAAAAAGATATACTGGCATTAGAAAAGGTTCAGAGAAGGGCAACTAAAATGATTAGGGGTTTGGAACGGGTCCCATATGAGGAGAGATTAAAGAGAGTAGGACTTTTCAGCTTGGAAAAGAGGAGACTAAGGGGGCATATGATAGAGGTCTATAAAATCATGAGTGGTGTGGAGAAAAGCTATTTACTTGTTCCCATAATCTAAGAACTAGGGGCCACCAAATGAAACTAATGGGCAGCAGGTTTAAAACAAATAAAAGGAAGTTCTTCTTCACACAGCGCATAGTCAATCTGTGGAACTCCTTGCCAGAGGCGGCTGTGAAGGCTAGGACTATAACAAGGTTTAAAAGAGAACTAGATAAATTCATGGAGGTTAGGTCCATCAATGGCTATTAGGCAGGATGGGTAAAGAATGGTGTCCCTAGCCTCTGTTTGTCAGAGGGTGGAGATGGATGGCAGGAGAGAGGTTGCTGGATCATTGCCTGTTCGGTTCACTCCCTCTGGGGCACCCGGCACTGGCCGCTGTGGGCAGACAGGGAACTGGGTCTGACCCGGTGTGGCTGTTCTGATGTTCTTATTAGCCTGGTGTGCTTTGGTAGTATATTACACTACATATGTGCCTGCTCTCTTCAGGGATGCTCAAGGTTTGCTCAGGACGACTTCTCCTTTTTACAGTTCTCTGACATTTATTTTCTTCACGACTGATTCAGGCTCCTGACAAGTGACACCAGTGGGGCTGCCAGACTCTCTGAGCCTCTGGGCAAGATGGGGTGGAGCCCAGTTCCACACCCCCAAAAGGGGTGGGGCCTTGAGTGGAAGGGGCGGGGCTGAGGTTAGCCTCCCCCAGGCATCCCTCAGCACCAACCAGAGCATGCAACACCTCCTCCAGGCAGCCCTCAGTGCTGGCTGGAGTGCTCCACACGGGGCTCCAGTGGAAATTTAAAGTGCCTGGGGGCTCTGGCCGTGTCAACAGTCAGGAGTGCTGGAACCTTTTGAATCAAGGGGTCATGGGGAAGTTGACCCTTTGACTCCCCCCCCCCTTGGCAGGCCTAGGTGGGATATTTGTCCTGGAATCTTTGCCCTGTCTCCAGGTTTAGAATCATAGAATCCTGGGGCTGGCAGAGAGCTCAGGAGTCACCCAGTCCAGGCCCCTGCCCAAAGCAGGACCAACCCAACTCCATCATCCCAGCCAGGGCTTTGTCAAGCCAGGACTGAAAAACCTCTAGGGATGGAGATTCCAGCCCCTCCCTAGGTAACCCATCCCAGTGCTTCACCGCCCGCCTAGGGAAATCGTTTTTCCTAATCTCCAATCTCGACCACCACCCCCATTGCAACTTGAGACCATTGCTCCTCATTCTGTCATCTAACAGCCTCTCTCCATCCTCTCTGGAATGCCCCCCCCCACTTCAGGGAGCTGAAGGCTGCTCTCAAATACCCCTTCTCTTCTCTTCTCTTCTCTTCTCTTCTCTTCTCTTCTCTTCTCTTCTCTTCTGCAGAATAAATAAACCAAGTTCCCTCAGCCTCTTCTCATAAGTCATGTGCTCCAGCCCTCTAATTATTTTTGTTGCCCTCTGCTGTTCTCTCTCCAATGTGTCCATATTCTTTCTGTAGTGGGGGTCCCAGAACTGGACACACTACTCCAGATGTGGCCTTACCAGTGCCAAATAAAGGGGAATAATCACTTCTCTAGATCTGCTGGTAATGCTCCTACCAATGTACCCTAATTTGCCATTAGCCGTCTTGGCTACAAGGGCACACTGTTGACTCATCCAGTGCAATCCACAGGTCTTTTTCTGCCAAACTGTCACTTAGCCAGAGGGTCCCCTGCCTGTAACAATGCTTGGGCTTCTTCTGTCCCAAGGGCAGGACTCTGCCCTTGTCCTTGCTGAACCTCATCAGATTTCTTTTGGCCCAATCCTCCAATTTGTCTAGGTCACTCTGGAATCCTATCCCTGCCCTCCAGCGTATCTACCTCTCCCCCTAGCTTAGTGTCATCCACAAACTTGCTGAGGGTGAAACCCATTCCCTCATCCTGGTCATTAATAAAGATGTTGAACAGAACTGGCCCCAGAACTGATCTTTGGGGCTCTCCACTTGATACCGACCACCAGGCAGACATGAAGCCATTGATTACTACCCAAGGAGCTCAACAATCTAGGCAGCTTTCTACCCACCTTACAGCCCATCTATCCAATCCATACTTCCTTAACTTGCCATCAAGAACGCTGTCACCTGTCCCTTGTTTGATGATGTATTGACATGTATTAACACTGATAATTAGCCCCAGCTGAAACATTTTACTGAAGTTAATGATAAGTGCCTGGCATGCTTAAGGGCAGTAGAAATGTACGATTGAGAGAAAAATCAAGGCTTTGCTATGGGAAATGGTGTTTCTCTAAAACACCCCTTAAAATAAATCCTCATTCCTCATGTGGCTTTCCCTTATTTCCATCCAGCAAAGGCAGTCACCTTATTCTCCTCAGCCTCATTCCCAGCAAGTCTCTCCCAGACTCAGGGCGAGGGTTCAGAAGCCCTAACTCCTTGGACAATCCCCTAACCATTGTACAGCCCTGCCCTTCACCATGGTGCTAGTCACAGTGAAGGCTGGCAGAACATGGCCCTGCATTTTATCACCCTAGCATGTTTCTGTCTCTGAGGTGAGAGGTAGCTGGAAGGAATGTAAAATGGGTTTTTAAAAGTAACCATGTAACCATAATGATAATGATACTGGGGTGATAATTGGGGAAGCATCTGACGAAGTGTGTCTTTGCCCACGAAAGCTTATGCTCCAACACTTCAGTTAGTCTATAAGTTGCCACAGGACTCCTCGTCGCTTTTGCATGGAACCATAATATCCCAGCAGTTATACGATTAATTTGTTTTGGCTGGGGGAACTAGGGAGGGAAATATGGTGGAAGGGCGCCCTGCAGCTCCCAGCAAGCTAGCTGCCATCCTGTGCTGTGGGCTCTGCAGCTGGCTCTGGGTGTTCACTGGCTCCCGGCTGCCAGCCGCACTCCTAAGGAGCTGGCTGTGCTACAGGTGCTGAAGTATAAGCCTTACACTGCAGAGCCCACAGTGTGGGGGTATGACATCGTGGGCATTATATTCGCTCTGCTCACTTTGTTATAGTGATAGAGATGCAGCTGTGTTAGTCTGGTCTTGCTGAAACAAAAGGCAGGACTATGCAGCACTTTGAAGACTAACAAGATGGTTTAATAGGTGATGAGCTTTCGTGGGCCAGACCCACTTCCTCAGATCAAATTCTGGAAGAGAATTGGCATGACCATAGATACCAAAGGAATACAATGAAAAAAAGTGAACACATTATAAAACTGACAAATCAGATTTAGAACAGAAGTGGGTGAGGGGGAGGGCTAGTATCTATGAGATAATGATACTGGGGTGATAATTGGGGAAGCTATCTTTGTAATGGATAAGGTAATTAGCATCTTTGTTAAGGCCCATTCGTAAAGTGTCAAATTTAAGCATGAATGGCAGTTCTGAGGTTTCCCTTTGTAGTCTGGTGTTAAAGTCTCTTTGAAGTAAGATACATGTAGTTAGGTCGGTTGGTTGAAATGAAAAGAAACTGGTTTATCCTTGTGAAGATGTCTGATGACTGATTTGTGGGCATTAATTCTTTGGTGAAGTGTCTGAGAAGTTTGTCCAATATACATAGCAGAAGGACACTGTTGGCACATGATGGCATAAATTATATTTCTGGATGAACAGGAATTTGTGTTCTTGATCGTGTAACTGACATGGTTAAGTCCAGTGATGGTGCCACCAGAGTAAATATGTGGACAAAGTTGGCAACGGGGTTTGTTGCAAGGGAAAGTTCCAGGGTTGGTATTAGTGTGGTATGTCCTGTGGTTGTTGGTAAGAATCATCCTGAGGTTAGGTGGTTGTCTATAGGGGTATGTCTGCACTACAAAGTTAATTCGAACTAACAGTTGTTAGTTCGAATTAACTTTCATAGGCGCTACACATGCAAACCGCTAGTTCGAACTTAATTCGAACTAGCGGAGCGCTTAATTCGAACTAGGTAAACCTCATTCTACGAGGACTAACGCCTAGTTCGAATTAAGTAGTTCGAATTAAGGGCTGTGTAGCCACTTAATTCGAACTAGTTGGAGGCTAGCTCTTCCCAGCTTGCCCTGGTGGCCACTCTGGGCCAAGCCAGGGAAACTCTTCTGCCCCCCTCCCGGCCCCGGAGCCCTTAAAGGGGCACGGTCTGGCTACAGTGCTTGTGCCAGTTGCAAGCCTGCCAGCACCCAGCCAGCAGACCCTACACCTGGCACGGCATGAGCCAGCCACCCGCTGCCACCCAGCCCTCCGCCTCTTCCCAGGACCAGGCTGGCAGCTCCCAGGAGCCTGCCCGGGGCCGCAAGAGGCGGGCGCCCGCCTGGTCTAGTGTGGAGATCATGGACCTCATCGAGGTTTGGGGGGAGACCTCCAACGTCCACGACCTCCACACTAGGCACAGGAATGCGGCCGTCTAGAGCAGGATAGCTGCCAGCCTGGCCACCAAAGGCCACATGCGAACCCATGAGCAGGTTTGCATGAAAATCAAGTTGGTCCAGTGAGACCCCCGACCCTGAGCCCTGAGCTTAGAACATAAGAACATAAGAACGGCCGTACTGGGTCAGACCAAAGGTCCATCTAGCCCAGTAGCCTGTCTGCCGACAGCGGCCAACACCAGGTACCCCGGAGGGGATGGACCGAAGACAATGACCAAGCCATTTGTCTCGTGCCATCCATCTCCAGCCTTCCACAAACAGAGGCCAGGGACACCATTCCTACCCCCTGGCTAATAGCACTCCATGGACCCAACCTCCATGACTTTATCTAACTTCTCTTTAAACTCTGTTCTAGTTCTCACCTTCACAGCCTCCTGTGGCAAGGAGTTCCACAGGTTGACTATTTGCTTTCTGAAGGAAAAAACTTTTTTTTATTAGTTTGAAGCCTGCTACCCATTCATTTCATTTGGTGTCCTCTAGTCCTTCTATTATGGGAACTAATGAAGAACTTTTCTTTATTCACCCTCTCCACACCACTCATGCTTTTATAGACCTCTATCATATTCCCCCCTCAGTCTCCTCTTTTCTAAGCTGAAAAGTCCCAGTCTCTTTAACCTCTCTTCATATGGGACCTGTTCCAAACCCCTAATCATTGTAGTTGCCCTTTTCTGAACCCTTTCCAAGGCCAAAATATCTTTTTTAAGGTGAGGATACCCCCATCTCTACACAATACTGAAGATATGGCGTACCATAGTTTTATACTTCCCCTCCTCCTTCTTCCCCTGGCTTCCCCCTTCCAGCTCCCTCCTCCCAGGTTTCCACCTCCCCTCTCCCACCCTCTCTCTTTCCCTCTCCCACCTCCTTTTCCCAGTCTCCCCAGAGGTTAATCCCCCCACCCCTCAGTTTTGTTAAATAAAGAGAGTTTCTATTTTTGAACATATATTTTTTACATCAGGAAGGGGGGCTAGGGAGGGGTAAGTGGAAGGAGGTGAGGGAGGAATGGGGCACGAGCCCCCGATGGGGAGGACTGGGGTGGCTCTGCGGGCTCCTCAGGGTGGAAGCTCTCCTGCAGGGCCTCCTGGATCCTGACAGCCCCCCAATTGACACCCCCGGATGGCAGCCTGCGGCAAGTGCAGCCGGGCTGATGCCGAGTGCTCTGATGTGCCGAGTGTGGGCACTCAGGGCACTCCAAGACAGGACTGCTTTGCTGTCCCTCATCGAGGTAGACAAGCAAGCGGGGAACCCTGAGAACTGTCTGTCCGGGGTGGGGGTCGGGTCCCTTTAAGCACAGCCCTTGGCTAGCCTGAGGCAGCAGCTCCACACTCTAAGTCCTAACCTGATGCCCTGCCGGCACTGGTTCCGGCCAGCCTTAACTTCGGTTCAGGGTCCACTCAATGTGGACATGGTAGTTCGAATTAGCAAAACGCTAATTCGAATTAGTTTTTAGGTCTAGATGCACTAGTTCGAATTAGCTTAGTTCGAATTAACTAATTCGAATTAAGTTAGTTTGAATTAGTGCTGTAGTGTAGACATATCCTCGGAGACTATGGGTCTGTCCTGCAGAGCCTCTTGGAGTGTAGTATCCTGTTATGTGATTTTTACTGTTCTGTGCTGTTCTGTATTAACTCTAGAATCATAGAATCATAGGGCTGGAAGAGATCTCAGGTGGTCATCGAGTCCAGCTCCCTGCCCAAAGCAGGACCAATCCCAACTAAATCGTCCCAGCCAGGGCTTGGTCAAGCCGAGACTTAAATACCTCTAGGGTTGAAGATTCCACCCCCTTGCCTGGGGAACCTATTCCAGTGCTTCACCACCCTCCTAGGGAAATCGTTTTTCCTAATATCCAACCTAGACCTCCCCCACTGTAATTTGAGACCATCGCTCCTTGTTCTCCCATCCGTCACTACTGAGAACAGCCTCTCTCCATCCTCTTTGGAACGCTGTGTGTGTGTGTGCCTCTGTTTCCCTGGACACTGCACTGCTGTCTGGACGGGGATGGGAATTTTGGGTGTGACTCACTGAGGGGAGGCTGCCCCAGGCTGCCCAGGCTAGCATATTCACAATGGCCCAGGCTCACTGTAACCTGCAGCAGCCTGTTTCCTGGGAGTTGGTGTGCAGTGGGAGTCGGCATGTGCCTGCAGGGCAGAAGAGTTTAACCATAACAGAAACTGATAAGCTGATGCTTATCAGTTAACCGGTTAAACTCTTACATCCTTAGTAGCTGGTTATTCGTCACCCTTCAAAATCTTAAAAGGACAGTTGCAGACTCTTGCATAGAATATGGCCAAGGAACAGAGTTATAGGGTTCAATAATGGCACAAAACAAGGATTTTATTATTTCCCAGTGGTTGGCAACTAGGTCTCTGCTTTGGAGGGAGAAAAAACCGTGTCATGTTAATCATATGAATATTCATTTTGAATCCTTTCAGTGTGCAGCAGTTCATCGTCAGAAGCAGTAGTGCAGTTTTTGCCATCTATTTCCTGCCTCCCGCCTCCTAGCCGTGTCCCCTTTAAGTTAGTCTCTGCTGTTCCCAGGTAAGGAACACTACCCTAGTGCAGACAGCTCCTTATGTATTCGCTGCATGCCTGACTGCAGAACCAATTGTAAGTCGTTGCCTTTTCCCCCCTATTAACCAGAGGGTTACCACAAGCTGTGAGAACGGATGCTTCCTATTTGGCATGAAAAGGGTTAAGCAAACACGACCTTTCCTCCAATGCATGCGATCTTCCCTCAGTCCCTCCGAAATCATGCTGAGCGCACTGAAATGTGGGGAACGGCGCATCTTGAGCAGTAAGCTTGATTCTGAATCAGGTCCGTGCATGCAACTAATATTGGTGTTTTTAACACCCCTCCCAAAAAAACCCTCAATGGGCATGGAACAGACCAAAGGGCTCCCACCACCCCAATTATTTCTAGCCTTCCTGAGCCAGGAATGTATGAAATCATACAGCAGTGCAGAGAGATGGATGCGGGGGTCGGGTCCTATTTGAAAAAGGCTGTGCTGAGAGGACACCATAACTATGTCCGCTATGCACTAGCTGTTGTTGTTTTGCTATAGACAGAATAGAAATAATAATCAAAATATTAAAATATTCCTGCTGCTGAACTAGCATTGATGTGTGGGGTGGTTTGTGGGGGGGGGGTTGCTTATTTTAATGGACAGAGGAAAAATAACGATGTAAATCAAGGTTAGTTGGTTTGGTTTGTCCTGCAGAGGAAACTGGGTCCAATAAGAGGCTTGTCAGTTTTGCAGCACTTCCTGGCTTTAAAAAAAAAAGATTCTTGAAAGGGGCTGAAAGGGCCAGATTCTCCCAACAAGTCATTGCAGGGAGGAGGAAAGTGGGGAGGGGGGAGATGTGGTGTAAATTTTAACCTTCCCTAATGTGGGCCTGTTAAAAAAGGGTTAAGTGAAGCAGTTGAATGCTGGAAGCCTTGTCAGGGTTGTACTATTTTCTCTAGTGCCTAAGGAGCAGGGTGAGGAGAATGGGGAGGAAATGGGAGATTTCAAACAAAAGGGGGACGGGGAGCAAAGCCTGCCAGGTGGATAATAAAGAGACAGAGCAAAAGGCATAATTGCCCAGGCGCATGCAGAAATCGCTGCTTAGGAACCTAGGAGCAAAGGGTTATATTCCGGTTGACTCCCCTCCCTAGTTCTCTAATCCTGGCTCAAAGTAGCAAGCCGGGCTGCTGTCTGCAGTTGAAGAAGGGATGCTGGAGATTCTCTCTTTGGGAGGAAAAATGGTTGGTTGGCCTTCCCTGCAATCCAAAACGCCGTCCTCCAAAGCAGCATCCCAGCTGGCTGGGATTATCTGGGTTTGACCATGTTACATGCAGCCATGTTGTGCTGGGGATTTGGGCATGAAGGTCTCAGGGACAATTTCTGGCCGCAGAAGTTGAGCTCCCATGGGTCTGGGGGGGGGGGGGTGTTGTTTGGAGAGCAAAGCTCAAGAGACAATGCTGAGCATCACACCCGGCTGTCAACTGAAGCCTGTGCGAAGCCGCTAGTGCATGAGAGTCTGGTAGCAGGCTTCACCCTTGGAGGCGGCATGACTGCGAAGCTGGCGCAGTGATAGAGGCGCTGATCATGGCAGGGGGCAGGATCCGCTGGTGAGGAGAAAGAAGATTGAGATCCCATTGCGCAGCACCCGGTGCCAGGCTGCCTCTGCGACCCCCAGCGCTAATTCCCACGTGCAGGGTGGATTTGCTCTATGCGAGGGGCTGCCGGGCAGGCGACAGACAGAGATGTAGCTTGTTTTTTTCATGTGGCCACGGGTGCTCTCAGTCCTTCACTCTTGTTGCAATACAGAGCAGTGAGGAATCATAAAACAGCCTGCAGGAGGAAGAGGGTTGCTTCTAGGAACTGGAGCTTTAAAGCACCCTCCAGCTCTTTACCTTACTGCTGTTTTTTCCAGGCAACGCCACACCTCCGGAGGACACTGGGGACATCAGGTTTTGTGCTGATCTTAGCATCTTTCTACCATCACAGAGAAAGCTTCAGACAGACACTCATCGGCTGTGAAGTAAGGAGCTGCTACGGCCATCAAGAGGCTTTTCCTTCTTTGCCTGTCCAAACCCACCCCATTCCCAGACCTAATCTCCGCTCCTTCCCCCCACCCTTCCTACAATGACTCACCATTCTTTTGAACTTCGAAGAGAGGAACTTATGGCGATTTTGGAAGCCTGTATTTCTCTCTAGGATTTCCCCCGAGTCAATTAAGCTGTGTCAGTAAGAGACACTGAGATTTGCTTCTCCAGGTAATGCAATTTGTTTTCTGTATGCAGTGGTGGTTTGCAGAGTATGAGGGGAGAGGAGCCAAAGAAAAGAGCTGGAGGAAGGGAAAGGCAGGAGTCCAACTGTCAGCTAGCACAGGTGTGTGCAAATTAATTAGCTGCACAAATAAATAAACCAAACCATTTGGCTGCAGTTCCTAAAGACAGAGAGAAAAATGATTATAGTGAAGCATGTTGACTTGCAGTTTGATTTACAGTTCAAAAGAACTATGAGTGTGTTTAAGTTAAAGCCATGAATGTGCACCTTTAGGTAAACACTGACTTGCCCGCTGTTGCATGGTTGATTTCTAGCCCTAAAGTGCATGAGCAGAAACTATTTTACATCTTATTCTTTTTCACTGGCATCCAGAGTTTAGTCCCTTGAATAGATAGCAAGCCTTTTAGTCAGTGTTTTTTTCTTGTGTTTAAAAAAACCCCCAAAATATGAATTTGCCATTGCAAATGTTTCTCTCGATGTCACTAGAAAGGTTTCCTCAAGTGCTTTTTCATCAGCAACAGATATTGGGACAGGAGTTTTCAAACTTCGCACCGAGAAGGCAAATTAAAATCAGCTGAGAAATATGAAGTATATTCTAACAGAGGCAGATTCCTAATACACATGACTTCATTTCATCTCTCTCTTTCTCAGCAGGCTAAAGTATTTCCCTTTCCTGATCATCCCTCTGAATTTTCATGAGCTGCTGCCAAACCTATGAACTTGTCCTTTCCCAGGATAGCAGCCTTCCCCTGGACACGATCCCACCATCAGGCACCGGAAGAGCTTAGATTAAGGCTTGCTTTTAAACCTAAATATGACAGTTGCTACTGGAGATCCCACAGATGAAGCAGCAGCCTTGGCAGGCCATCCGCAGGACACCTATAACCCTGAAACGGATCATGAGTGCTGTGAGAGGGTGGTCATTAACATCTCAGGGCTGCGTTTTGAAACCCAGCTCAAGACTCTAGCTCAGTTTCCAGAGACCTTACTAGGAGACCCAAAAAAGAGAATGAGATATTTCGATCCTCTCCGGAATGAGTATTTTTTTGACCGGAACAGACCCAGTTTCGATGCTATTTTGTACTATTACCAATCGGGTGGTAGGTTGAGAAGGCCAGTTAATGTGCCCTTGGACATCTTCTCGGAAGAGATCAGGTTCTATGAACTTGGGGAAGAAGCCATGGAGATGTTTCGAGAGGATGAAGGCTACATTAAGGAAGAAGAAAGACCTTTACCAGAGAACGAGTTTCAGAGACAAGTGTGGCTGCTATTCGAGTATCCAGAAAGCTCAGGGCCAGCTAGGATTATAGCTATTGTCTCCGTCATGGTGATTTTAATCTCCATCGTGAGCTTTTGCCTGGAAACACTGCCTGTTTTTCGGGATGAGAACGACGACATGCATGGCAGCGGGGTAAGCCACCACCCTTATTCCAACAGTACGATGGGCTATCAGCAGTCCACCTCTTTCACAGACCCTTTCTTTATAGTAGAGACTCTTTGCATCATTTGGTTCTCCTTCGAGTTCCTGGTAAGGTTTTTCGCCTGCCCCAGCAAGGCCGGGTTTTTTACCAATATCATGAACATCATCGACATTGTCGCCATCATCCCCTATTTCATCACCCTAGGGACTGAACTGGCTGAGAAACCAGAGGATGGCCAGCAAGGGCAGCAGGCCATGTCCCTGGCTATCCTCCGAGTCATCCGCTTGGTGCGGGTTTTTAGGATCTTCAAACTATCCAGGCACTCCAAAGGGCTGCAGATCCTGGGGCAGACACTCAAGGCCAGCATGCGAGAACTAGGCCTCTTGATATTCTTCCTCTTCATTGGTGTCATCCTCTTCTCCAGTGCCGTCTACTTTGCAGAAGCTGATGAGAGCGAGTCTCAGTTTCCCAGCATCCCGGACGCATTCTGGTGGGCTGTGGTTTCCATGACCACAGTTGGCTATGGAGACATGGTCCCCACCACCATCGGTGGGAAAATAGTTGGCTCCTTGTGTGCCATTGCGGGTGTGTTAACGATTGCCTTACCAGTGCCAGTCATAGTGTCCAACTTCAACTACTTCTATCACCGCGAGACGGAAGGAGAGGAGCAAGCCCAATATTTGCAAGTAACCAGCTGCCCAAAGATCCCTTCTTCCCCTGACCTAAAGAAAAGCAGAAGTGCCTCCACTATTAGTAAGTCTGATTATATGGAGATACAGGAAGGTGTAAACAACAGTAATGAAGACTTTAGAGAGGAGAACTTGAAGACAGCCAATTGCACCCTGGCTAACACAAATTACGTTAATATCACCAAAATGCTAACCGACGTCTAGTCCTTACCACCTGGTAACCTATTTAAAGCTGAAGTGGAACAATTGCAGTTATTGTATAATACCCTGCATTGTAGTTAATACAGTATGCTCTACAGCCTGCATTTGGTTCTGCATGGGAAGCAATAGTTGTGTAAGTGACTTTCTAACTTTTTATTTAGACAGCGAATAAGCTTTCATGCACAAATTGGTTTTTTTTTTTAACATCACAAGTTTATGGGTTTCCAGAGATATGGAGCACACAGGCATTCGAAACAAAATCACATCACTTGCAATCCCAGGGATCTTGAACAAAAAAAGTCAGTGGAGAAACCTCATGTAAACAACACTACCCATAAATGTCAAGCAGAAAAAGCATTTCATTGCACTCAGCATACAAAATTATATCCCAAGGAAATAGCACACATCTAGCTTCCAAGCTTATGGATTCATAGGAATAGGTCATGCATGGTTTAATTAAAGGAGCATACAGCCAGGCATCCGAATTCCTGCAAGGTTCAGATTTCTGCAATACATCATGCAGGCTTGTGTTTCATAACTGAAAATGCTGCATGCAGCAATGGCTTAACCCACTGCAGTGTGAGACCTGGGGAGAGACAATTAGCATGGCAGAACTCTAGTTATTAAGTCTTCAATTTTCTATGCCGGTGATAGGAAGGGACACATAACAAATCAAGAGCCTGCGTTTTTTCTGGTATATTTTTTAAGATGACACTTCCATCTTCACTATTTCAAGGGTCACCAAAGACACATCTACTGACACATTCAAAATGAGTTGAAAAAAGCATCTTTTTTTAGCATACTGGAGCAAACTCTGCTGTGGCCTATAATATATTTATACTGCAGTGAAATGTAATCAGTAATACAGTACTGCTGCATGGATATTTGTTGCATGAGTCTGAATAACGAATATACATACAAATATCTATTTTCTTAGTAGACCATACAGTATTCATGTTTATAGTGTTTATAGATTCTCCGAAGGCTTGGAGGAGATTCATGGAAGTAAAACAAAACAAAACAAAAAAACAAGGCTGGGTTAAAGAAAGGCATATACTGACTAAATGTAAGAAGCAAGGCAAAGATTGCTGGGTTCCTCCTGGTATTCACAGGCCTGGAGCACAGAACTGGGCAAGTGAAGGAAGGAGAGCTGAAAGTTAAGCACCTGTACTCATCACATGAGGTGGAACTAGCAATTAATCTTGGTGTCACAAGCAGGACTCTGCAGCTGACCAGAGATGGTACAAAGGACAGGTGGCACTGTGTATTAAAGAACTCCTGACGCTATTGTTCTGCAACCATCAGCTGCATTATACAATATCGTGTTGCCTCTACAATGATCAGGACAGCTTCTCAGCTGGTGTGAATGGGCTCTGTCAGAATCAGAGCCAGGGACACCGGCGAAGGACTGAGCTGGACGTATGTAATTTATATGTGATATCCATGCAAATGTGGTATGAACTTATGCACTATAACACGGGCACAAGGCAATTTATGGGCCAGATCCTCCCTGGTGGAAACTGGTTTGTGTATATGTGATAGAAGAGTTCAGGGTGTACTGGAAAGCTGCTGCCCTGTGGGTGACTTCTGCTCCAAAACAATATGCCAAACAGCCAGCAACACTTGGGCAGCATAGCTCATGCTCTGCACTCACTGAGATGGTCAGTGGAGGTGGGAGCTGGCCTGCTTCACAGCTGGCCCCTTGCTTTTAATCAGTGGGCAAGAATTTCCCATCATTCCCGAGCTCTACCTTCTAGCGCATCCTTTGAAAATGCACCTGGGCTCTAACTGTGTGGCAGCGTTGGGCAACCTCTGCCAAGCCCTGCCAACCCAAAGCAGAACTGCCTCCTCTTGTGCTGGACTGTGAATCCCCACCCTGGCTGAAGCATCCTTTGCAGAGAGTCAGCATAAGGCCTGGTCAGCAATTCAGAGCCACAGGCTGAATGTGGCGCCCTGCTTTGCACAGGGTGAATGCAGGGGATATGTCTAACAGCTGGTCCAGCCATTCCTTAGATCTTGGAGCCCTTATTCTGTATTGACCTAGTCTCCAATCCCACCATCTCCCCCACTCCTTTGGTTGCAAGGGGGTTCTGCCTGCATAAAGACCTCAGGGTTTCCTCTATTCCCTTTACAATTCCCATTTTATTCTGGAATAGATGGGAGCCTCCCACAAATGTTTCTAGTGGATTATATTGATCTGCCCCCTGCTTCATGCACATCCTTCTTTGGCTCCCATTTTCCCATCGTTTCCATGGCCAGAAGCGGAGCTGACAATCTGAACAGCAGCAGAAGAGAAAGCAAATTCCCCATCATTTGATAAACCATCCAAAAGAGGGGACTTCCTCCTCCTGTGGGTGCTGTACAGATCTTACAGCTGGCCTGAGCATGGCCAGCTGTAAGATCTGTAGAGCAGATCTCAGCCTCTAGCTAGCTGGTCAGCGACGATTTACCTTTTTTCAGGCCTCAGTCCAGGGAAGCATTGAAGGGTGTACTTAACATTAAGCACATGCTGAGTGGCATGCTGAATTGGCCTTAAAGTCCCATCGACTTCAATGCACTTTGAGTCTGGCACCTGATCAAATGTCCCTGATCAAATCCAGGTACTACTGTAGTCCACAGCAATGGTTCCAAAGATGGCCCTGATCCTGATTCTCCTCTCCCTTCCATCAGTGTCAGGCCACTGATCCAAATGAAGTGACTCCTGATTTTCACCTGTACAAGCAGTGGGGATTGATTCAGTAGAACTGGGATTACAGAACCTTCTGCAGTTAGGGTACAAGGGCCTGCCAGGTGCAAAGCCCTTCAGGTCCAATGGACTTCAGTGGCAGTGCATGGTGCTCAGCACCATACAGCATCGGGCTGCAGTCAATGGTGCGGGAACATTTTTAAGAATGAGGATGCTGATATACCCCTTACCGTGTTCTCTCCCCACCCAGCTGAGGCCAGGAGCAAAGCTCTGGCGTGTGGAGCAGCAACCGGGACCCAGGGCCCGGAGCTAGCAGCAGAACTCCCAACACACAGGGGCAAAGCAGAACTGCTGGCATGCAGGGCTGGCAGCGGAGCCCCTAGAACACAGGGCAGCACCCGGGTCCTCAGGCGCAGGGCTGGCAGCAGAGCCCATGATACATGGGGAGGCAGCTGAGACTTGGAGCGCTAGGCTAGACCGGGAGCCCAAAGGTGCTGCAGCATCCCAGCACCCCCATGTATGGCTGCACTACTTCATCGGCCTATTTTTTTTTAATAAGGGATCTTAATTCTCCTGCTTCATTTGTGCAGCAATGAACAAAACAAGGACATATTTTGTCTCCTTCATTTACACCCAGCCGTTTTTACCTCTAACAGTGTAATATTAAAAAACAAAAGCAATAAACCTAATTAAAAGAATTATTAAATAATACGTATTCTGTAGCAATGGTGCTAAAAAAGTGCCACTCACAGCTCAGTGCCAATTCCCCATGAGGCCAGCCAGCTGAAATCAATTGAAGGGTCTTATTCATCCCCATCGCTGTAGCATCTCAGTCTTTCATGTATTTATCCTGACAGCACCCTGTATGGTAGAGCAATATATTATCTCCATTTTACAGAGGGGAAACTAAGGCAGAGACAGAGGTACAGATTTCTAAAGGCACCTAGAGATCTTGCCATCTGGTGGGATTTTCTAACATGTTTAGGGACTGAACTCCCATTGACCTCTGTATCTTTGGGTCCATCTATGTGCCATTGTCAGTCAGGTTTCTTGGGACCCAGGGCTGTGAACTTGCTGGTTCCAAGCCTGTGTCTGAGTGTCCACAGTATATTGTAAACCTGGATTTACAATTGCTGGATCCTGGACTCACAGCCACGCTAACTTGTCCAGGCTGCATTCTGCAGCCCTTCTGACTTGAATCTGCGGTGTGAGTTGCAGCTACACTGCAAAATGACAGGGCTTGGACCAAAGTTGCAAGGGGACTCAAACTTTGACCCAGCCCTTAGCAGAATCCTAGATGGGTTCTGAGTGTCTAGTGACCTGAGTCAGACTGATTTGTGTGTGGACAGAAAAGGGGTTTGAGCTCAGACCTGAATCAGTACCCAGGTTTGCTGTGCAATGTAGACATACCTTTTAGCTGGTGTCTAAAAACCTTTAAGGATATGGGCCTATGTGACTTGCCCAGAGTCATGCAGGACATTTGTGGTGGAGAAACTGACACCCAGGCTATGTCTAGACTGCAGAGTTTTTCTGGGATAGCAGAGGTATCCTGAAAAAACTCTGCCGCGTCCAAGGAAGGGGTCCGCTTTTTCAGAACAATTTCTGCAAAGGTGGAAGTGTTCTTTCGGCTTCCCTGTATTCCTCTCAGTGAAAGGAATGAGGGATATTCCAAAAGAGGAGTTTTTTTCTGAAATTTGGACCCATGTAGACGGGCCAAATTTCGGAAAAGCCCCTTTTGGAATAAAAGCAGAAAAAGATACGCAAATTACACTTCGCAATTTGCGTATCTTTTTCTGACTTTTCTCTGCAGTGTAGACATATCCCCAGAGAGACTAGGTAAAATAAAAGTGCCTTAGACTCTAACTTTCAATAAAGCATATGGTACTTTTTTCAAAAGTGCCTAAACCCTCTTGGCTTCCAATGGGACTTAGGATCCTGAGTCACTTTTGAAAACGTTACCCTAATTGGCTCACCCACGCTATGTGGTCGAGCAGGAATGTGAACTCAGATCTCTTGAATCCCAGCAAGTGCTGAAGCCAGTATATTACTTTTCCTCTTGGCAGATTGCTCTTTTGGTCCTCATCAATAGAGCCCTGCAGATCCGTGGCTATCTGCTATATAGCTGTGGATATCCATATCCTCGGAGGCTGATGCAAAGATCCATGGCTCATTCTTGTGGCTAGAGATGTGGATACAAAATTTTGTATCTGAGCTTGTCTCTAATAATTAATCTTGGTAAGCACATTGGGGATGGCCTTCACTCCTGCCCCCCAAAGTAGAAGACGTCACAAGGCCTGTACTGCTTTTGTTGAGGACTTAGGTGGCTTAAAGGTCTCATGCTGATCCTTTGTCCAGAGGCAGAGAGTGTCCCAGGTGCGTCAGAACACCAGGAGCTGCCTGATAATTGGTTTGCCTAAGTGCAGATTGCAGACTCCAGTGTTTTGGGCTGTTGCTGTAGAGTGCTGGAAGATATTGCATAAGGGACATCACGGCAGAGAGGACAGTGCAGTCTGTTTTATAGTGCTGCTGGTTTTATCTCTGGACAGATGAGCCAACTGCGATCAAATGTAGAGCAGCCCAACCCTTTCACTAGCAGACTCCAATCAATGCCCTTTCCCCAAATAGTCTGCGTGTCCAAGGAGTTCGGGGAATATTACAGCAATGCGCCCTGGAGCCAGGAGCGATGGATTCATCCTTTCTCTTGCCTTGAGCTAGAGTAAAATCATTGCCACCTGGCTCAGGGCTCTGAGAGGGAGGAAGGAACCTATATGGTTCATAAGCTGCAATAGGCTGAATTTGAAACCAGGCAAGATGTCTACGACATGCAAGAAAGCCTGGGGCAGCCTGCTCTGGAGGCTTGAAGAGTGTGCAGGGGGCTCTCTGGGAAGAGTGCACTCATGATCAGAGGGTATGGCAAGCAGAAGGCCCAAATGTAGCCCACGCATAAAGAGATTAGACACCTATTGACTTCAGTACTCAGGGACTTGGGTACCATTCCTGGCCACTTGTGTGACTTGGAAGAAGTGTTCAAAAGTGGCAGCTGTTTTGAGTTTGAGGGACTTCAGGCCTGATTTTTAGGGCTCCCGAGTATCCCGAACATCTTTGACATCCCCTGGAAATGGAAATCAGGCCCCTAGCGTCTCACACCGGACACCCCATAATGGTAGCACTAAGTGTACGCACAATAGGCTGGCAAACCGGTGAATTCCCATCACATCCTAGCTGACAGAAAAATGTATCTCAGTGTATAGAACTGTGGCTTATAGGCTTTATCAGAAGTATATATATCTCTGCAGTTAGTTTTATGTCCTTTTCCAAGGCCTACTCTAATACCAGGTCTATCAGGAAAAAGATCCCAAGAATGGTGTTACACACATAGAGCATGTGGGTGTATAAATATGGGCATATTTGTGCATAAGTACACAGAAGGAAAGAAAAAGCCAGAGGAGAGAATATTTCAGGAAGGGACTTGCTTTATGACCAGGTGGTTCCTAGGTGAAACACTGAAATTACTACCAAAATCTCCTAGGCTACGTCTAGACTGGCATGATTTTCCGCAAATGCTTTTAACGGAAAAGTTTTTCCGTTAAAAGCATTTGCGGAAAAGAGCGTCTAGATTGGCACGGACGCTTTTGCGCAAAAGCACTTTTTGCGGAAAAGCGTCCGTGCCAATCTAGACACGGTTTTGCGCAAGAAAGCCCCGATCGCCGTTTTAGCCATCGGGGCTTTTTTGCGCAAAACACTTTTTAGCTGTCTACACTGGCCCTCTTGCGCAAATACATTTGCGCAAGAGGGCTTTTGCCCAAACGGGAGCGTCATTGTATTTACGCAAGAACACTGATGATCATACATTAGATCGTCAGTGTTCTTGCGTAAATTCAAGCGGCCAGTGTAGACAGCCAGCAAGTTTTTGCGCAAAAGCAGCCGCTTTTGCTCAAAAACTTGCCAGTCTAGACACAGCCCTAGACTTTCTGGAATTCGCAATGCAGTTAGAGGTGGGCCCAAACTGAGAAAGAAATCTGGATCCAAATTTGAAATAGGTTGAACCAAACACCTTCCCCTCTCAAATAATGAGGGTGTTCAGATTCTGGCTTTACAGCTGTTCTTTCTCTTTCTGTAGCAGAGGGAACAAACCCTCCAGTATCCTGGAAACTCTGTGAGATTGCCAGTCTATGAGTTGGGCCCATTTCTAGTATTTTTGTAACTATGTAGGTAAATCCAAAGCAATGATTTAAGGGATTTGTTTGTGTTGCAAGATACATCAGCTGCATCAAATTATAGTGGTCATGAAAAAATATCTTTAGGTAGATATTACTGTGGGTTATTAGATTTATCAGCAACAGAGCATGTGATTTCCTACAGTTGTGAATTTCAACCCTGTAAGGTTTGAATGTCTTAATGGTCCCATCTGTCTTGGCAGTCATTCACTAACGAGTGGGACGTCTTCCTGTCACCCTTCTCTTTGTGCATCCATTGATGGCTCACCAGCCCGATGCTGGAGCCACGGATCTGATCGCAGAAGGGGCAGGTGCTGGTGGCTGTTGGATGGGTGCAGCGTAGTTTTTGTCCCTTTTTTCTCCTTCTCCACCTCTCTTTCATCTGCGTTGCCGTGAGACCTCTCAAATTGTGCCACCCCTCATGGATCACTGCTCTCCACTGGGGACGGTCCTGGGCAAGATTCTTCCAACTGTCGACACTGATGCTGCACTTTTTCATGTTTGCCTTCAACATGTCCTTAAATCGCTTCCTCTGGCCCCCAGCACTCCTCAGTCCTTCCTTCAGCTTGGAAAACAAATGTTTTGGGAGGAGCTGTTCATGCATCCGGAGCACATGACCAGTCTAGCGAAGTTGTTGGTAGATGATGACTTTATGGTGTCCCATAACACCATAAAGAAGGACGCTCATGCTTCCTTTCTCCGAACCCTCACACCAGGGAGAGTTGGAGCAGAACTCAGGGATCGATGCATGTACCTAAGAATGCAGAATACAGCATGCATAGCACATATATAGAGCTGTGGAGAAGTAATCCTCTGGAGCATATTCTACTCAGGACCCTCAAAATTTTTCCACCTATGTGCAGAATAAATTTTGTTATGTGCACTGAGACATGCAGATATACACAATCAGTAGAAACACATGCTGCTGGTTGTGGGTGCTCTGTGAATCAGCTGGGTGGTACTTGACTCTCTCCTGGGTGACCTCCCAAGTACTCAGCTTACAGGGAACACTGCCCAGGATCCTGTGAATTTTCCAGGGACCATCACTACAGTTTCTAATGCTCCTCAGAGCAGAGTTAGTTACCTCCCCACATCCTCCATCCCTGAAGGGGGTGCAGTCTGTGTATGTGCAAAGGAGAGGACCAACTGACCATGCTGCCAGGGGTGGGGAGCAACGAAGAGGGAACTAGCCAAGATCTGTAAGTTTAGGCCTAGTATTCACCATGGATCTGAAAGCTCCACATAAGCAAGAGACCGCTCCTTCCTCACACACCTTGTAGCTGTTAACGTCTTCCCCAGAGCAGAGAATTCTTCTTCCCTTTGACCAGCACTTGTTGCTGCAGCTTTTAATTTCTACTGTGGTAGTGTCCAGGGACTCCAAGCACGGATCAGGGCCCCATTCCACTACACACTCCTGGAGCAAATACCACAGAGACAGGTCCTGCCCCAGACACCTGACTGTCCCCTAATGGGAGCACTAAGCTCTCAATTCTTCAGTCCAAGAGAACAAACCTTACCCTCTGTTTGATCTTATGCTGAAATGCTGTGTGAACTTTAGTGCATCGGCCGCACACTGCCAATATAATAATCGTCTCCCAGCTGGCTCTGCATTAGAACATGTCTCAGCTCTTCCAAGCTGCAGTCACGATCTTGGCATCCCTCCCAGCGTGCTGCTGCCTGGTCACCCTCCATTCCGATCAAGGGGAGCTGCAGGTGCCGAGATCTTGGCAGCAGCGCGCCGTAAGACATTCAGTCAGACTCCGAGCTGCTCTAAATTGGTGCCATTGTAGCTGCACCAATTTACATCAGCTGAGCATCTGGCCTACAGCTCATGGAAAGGTGGCAACATATAAATTCCTTCATTCATGTTTCTCTTCCTGGGTATGTTCTGGCTTCAAGGCGATGTTGAATGTAGCAATGTAACAACGGTTTCATTCCAAGGTCTGAGTGTGTAGAAATATAGATGGAAACTGCACATTATTTCAAAACTCGCATGGCTTTTTTAACCAAGCGTAAGAACCACAATTAGTAGTTTGCACCTGCTTCCCTAGTGCCTGAGACTTTGTAGATGTTTTACAATGTCAAATTACGATTCATTACTACAAGCTAAAAAAAAAAAGATATTGGCTTAAATAAGCATGTGTTGCCTAATTTGAGAGAATCAATACGAAGAGGAAACCCAAGAAAGACTTGTAATAATGATGCTGGAATAGAACCTTTTGTCTCCATGGTTACTGGAGAAATGGCACCAATAATGGAGAGAGGCCTGTAAACTGTGGAAGGAGGGCTCATGGGAATTCCAACTCATTTAACCATGTGTTTGCTAGACAACATTTTAGACACCAGCTGTATCTGATTTGCACAGTGTGTATAGACGCTAACATTTATATTGATGACCCAGCAGTGACTGGACACTGTTAGCTGAGAGACGCAAAGTCAATAAGAGACGTTTGTATATAGATATACATATATCTGTGTAAATATATATTCTGAATGAACATTTGCTGTCTGGTTTATCATGAGTGTACATAATTTATTCTTCACAGAGTATCACAAATTTTGTAAATATCAGCAACAATTAACAAAAAATATGTATATTATTGAGGATTTATTTTGGCATCGGCCCTGGGTGGAAAACAAAGAAAAGCAAATAAATTTTGGACAGACGTGTCATTTTCTGTGTATTTTGAATGGTAAAAGATACAGGATTTTCCCTCCTCAGAAATGTTCCTTCAGCAGTCAGTTGCATACTCCTGAAAACAATGGAAGTGGCTTAAATGAATCAAATATTCAGGCTATGCATAAGAAAGATATATAGTGTGATCTGATTCCCTCCAAAGAGTTATAATTATGTAAAATGAAGGTATGTGACAACTGTGTCTTTGAAAATTTCAACTAAGGTGTTTGCATTGTATTGTCACCATCCACCAGAGGTATTTTAGCACAGGTGCTGAGTTGCCTCTTAGAAAGAACCCGCAGGAGAAATAATGTTAGTTCACTGCGGGTATGTCTAGACTACAGGGTTTTTTTGAAAAAAGTAGCCTTTTTTCAAAAAAACTTCCCCTGCGTCTAGAGTGCTGCCACATTCTTTTGAAAGTAAATTGAAAGAATGCGGCAGTTTTTTCGACTGCGGAAAACCTTGTTTTATGAGGAAGAACGCCTTTTTTCAAAAGTGCTCTTTCGAAAAAAAGGCGCTATGTAATGCAAACTGTGCTTTTCGAAAGAGCATCCAGACTGCCTGGATGCTCTCTTTCAAAAAAGCGGCTTGTTTTTTCAAAAGTACTGATTGTAGTCTAGACGCTCTTTTTCGAAAGAGGCTTGCAGTCTAGATGTAGCCTGCATGGGGATGTTGCAAGGAAAATGTTGCCAATTATTTGTAATATAGTAGAATCTATCGGTCTCAGCTGAGATTTGGCCCCCGTTGTGTCAGGCTTTGTATAGACACGTACACTGGAGTTTTCAAACAATCCTAATAGGGTTGAATCCCCAAATTCTAGGCTCCTGACTCTTTTTATGGTATTAGTACAAGACAGCCTCTGCTCCAAATGGCTTTCAGTTTTAATGGGCAAGACACACAAAGGAAGTGAGAGGCACAACGGTGCAGTAACTCACGGCTCTAGGAATTAAACCTACGATTTATTGCTTCCTACCTCACAGCCCTAACCATAGACACACACTGCTTTGCCATGCCAAGTGTTAGTATATGGATCTACTCAGTGTTCTGACATGCTTGATCTTGTTCCTAGAAGGAATCACATCTTAGGTAACACAAATGCCTGGGACCCTTGCAGAGAGTGTGACATTTTATTCTAAAATACTGGTCAGAGGAATTGGAAGAATTCTGAGAAAAGAGCAGATTACAGTGTTAGCAACGTGCTGTCTATGGGACAATAAACAGATTGCTTGTCAGTCCCAGTAATGTTGTCTAACCAGATCACAAGGCTGAGAACTATTTATTTGTGGGGTCCATGTGATGTTTAGATTAATTTGCTGAAGAATGTAAGCTTGGCTTATTAAAAGAATGATAACTCTGGTTGCTAATTCAGTTTATGGGATGTCAATCTAGCAGTATTCCCCACTGCTGGATAACATTTTGGAAACAGCTGATCCTTAGTTGATAAAAAAAACTGGGGTCAGAATTTCCGCTGGTGTTCATGCTTCAGGGTTTAAGCCAATCTCTACCTAATAGTGATTGGGGAAGACAATATAGGGGGTAGATTACCACACAGCTGTCTCCTGTGAGGATCTTAAGCTTCCTTCTGAAGCATCCGGTGCTGGCCACTATCAGGTATAAGATGATGGACCTCAGATCTGATCCAGTTTGTCAGTGTATCTAGTGTCAATCAGCTTAGTTCCTCCAAAATTAATGGAGCTGTGCTTGTTTACACCTGCTCTTGGTGTCAAAACTATTTTCCATTGCTCAAAAATTCACTCTCCTACAACTTTACTGTGCACAGTTGAACTGTATTAATTGTCACTTTGCTAATCCTCTGACCTGTGAATTCTCACTTAGATAACCCAATAAATCCACCAAGCCAATACTTCATAGCAGAGCCAGAGGGTAGCAATGAGATCAGAGCTGTTTAAGCTCCCAAAGGTGGCAGTGTTGTCTAACAGCTAGCCCACAGGACTGGGAGTCAAGAATGCTGGATTCAGTTTCTGAGTTTGCTACTGCCTTGCTGCATGACCTTAGTCAAATCACTTCACTGCTCCATGCCTCAGTTTCCCTTGGTGTAAAATGGAGATAGTGCTATTTAGCCCACCTTTGTAAGGCATTCTGAGATGGAAAGTGTGATATAAGTACAGAGTGCTAGTATTAACTTTACAAAAGATACTGCAGTACATCTACCAGTATGCCAGAAACCATTCATACAAATAACTGCAAATACATTATAATTGTCAAAAGAAACTAAATTGGTACCATTCTTTTGGCTGCCATTGGGTTGATTTTTAAAAATGATGTACTTACTTGCTAATTCTCAAAATTCTCCAGTTATTCAGAAGAATTATCAGCTGTTGTACAGTGGTATTCAGAAGCTTGAACTGAGACAATGTTTAGACTTGTGGGAAGATCGACACTGTGGTGGTGGATCTTCTGACATTTGATTTAGCAAGGCCAGTAAAGACCCACTAAATTGAACACCGAGGCACCCCCCTGTCAGCATCAGTACTCCGGGCTGTTGCAAGGAGCAAGGGAAGTCAATGGAAGAGTTTCTAGTGTCAACCTCCCACTGTGAGAAAGGCACCAAAGTTTGGCTTTAAGGTACATCGATGCCAGCTACTCCAATTATTTATGTCACTGGAACTGCATACTATAAGTTGACTTTCCCCCATAATATAGACCAGCACCATTGTGCAAAGCACTGCACAGGCATATAGTAAGAAGCAGACAGTCTATGTCTCAAAGAACTTTGGTCGAAATCCTCAAATGCTTAACTTCCTGGGAAGCACCAACATATTTTTGAAGATCTGAGTCTCACAGTCTAACAAACAAGCCACAAAGACTGTGGGAGGGGAAACTAAAGCAAAGTTCCTTGCCTAGGATTACACAACAGGTCTGCAGGAAAGACAGGGAGAAAATCCAAGACACTGGCCCACTGAAGTACTCCAGCCACTAGGTCACACTGCCTTCTTAAGAAGGACAAGGTTCTGATGTGAAACATTTTAACAGAAGCAGCTACACAACAAGGTAAAAGTAACATCATCCAAACCATGTAACTGGATAAGCAAAGTCAAATGCTGTACCATTTGCAGTGCTGTGCAAACAAAACCAAATCAGGGCTATCTGTGACAATCTGTAACTGACTCCTTCCGAGGAGACAGTGAGTTGCTCATAAGAGCCAGTGGTCATGCATGAATCTGGCACCTTCCATAGGGACCCTACAGAACCACAGCAGTCCTGGATTTAACTTTTGTGCTTATTAACGGACTTATATTTGACATTGGCATTCTTTCTAGGGAGCTGTTCAGTAACAGATTAAATGAAAAAAAAAACCCCTAAGCCTGTGTTTAACTGAAGTCCAGGTAGTGATGCAATGTGTCCATCACAGAAAGAACCAATAAAGAATTTTTAAGGAGTTAGGCCCGGCTCAAGGGGACTTAGGCACCTAACTCCCATTGAAATCATTGGGAGTTTGCCTTTGAGGATCTGGACATAAGACCCAAATGTTTTCAAATAACCTCCCTTCTAAGGGTCTCTGTAACTTATGTGATGGCTGCCAGCTTGGCCAATACCCCAGCGTTGAACCAGAGACCTCTGGAGTTTAAAGCAGGAGGTAGAGAGCCCAGGACTCATAGTGACAGATTGTTACAACTCTCATCCTCTCTGGATCTGCACACCGGGGACTTGCCATGCATGTTCTATGGTGGTTGACACCTCCAGTTTTGAGTGCCTGAAGCCCAGGGCTCAGTTTTCAAAGGTGCTGACAGTGTTCCATGGATTCTGGGTGCTCGTGCAGCTGTTCAGGAGAGCGTCAAATGCCATCCAGCTGATTAGCAGAGTGCCCACAGCTAGGTTTTGTGTTTATACTGGTGGTGCACATCTGCACATGCCTCAATGCACATAAAATTATTCTGCACATGGATGGAAAAAATCCACACATGCATGGACAAGATTAAAGGGAACATTGCTGACCACCTGCAACTGCAACAAAAAGCCAGGGCAGCTCAGCCCCTGTGCAAACCAGGCCTTAGGCCTCTACCAGCACTCAGAATTAGAGGCCATTTGTGCAAATATTGGCCTTATCCCCTCAGTGCCTCAGTTTCCTCATCTATAAAACAGCAATGACTTGCTGCCCAAGTGCATGATGAGGATTACTTTGTTAATGGCTGTAAAGCACACTGCACTGAACATGTACTTGTCTATATAAATGCCAATTGCTATTGGATCAGAGAAGAGAATGTTGCCCTTATTGACTATCTGACCTGAGATAAATTCAGCTGGCCCACGTCCTTCACAGCATCAGCAAACTACAAAGTAATGTAAATATGCCTTGAGGAGCCTGGTGTTCCTCAGCCGCTGGTGCCAGCTAGGGAGCGGGACAGGGTTTGCTAGAGACGGCCTGTTGCACAGCTTGCATTTGGAGGTGACACTAGTCAAGGGATTTTAGGGCAGCTTTCCCTTTGTCCCTGAGTGCTTCTGGCTGACCCATGCATGATGCTGATATGCTCAAGAGGGAGCTGTAACCAGCATCATCTCGAAAGATCTGTGCCCTGTGTCCAGACTTTTTCAGAAGGGCCGAGCATCCACAATGGGAAGCCACATTGGCAGAGGAGCTTGGCACACTGGGTGCTAAGTCCCTTTGAAAATAGGGTTCTACCCATCACCATAACAGCTGAGCTCTTGGGAACATCTGGCCTGGATTGTGAGTCCTGAGTGCCTGAAACCCTGGCTCTGAGCTCCGTGAGAAACATCCAGGCATAAACCAAAGGGTTCAGTCTAAAGTGACGTTACCATCCAGTTCTACTCAGACATACAGATGCAAGTCCCATCAATTCCAGCAGAAGTTTGACATGGCAGATGAATGGATCAAACCAAATGTGGTGTTTGCTGGAAAATGAGCCTCAAAAGTCATAGCTCCACTGGTTAATGATCACTATCGACAGCCAGATGCTAATGACAACGGAAGGTAACTTTACTCATTTTTCCTAGTGATGTTGTCAGGAACCTTCAGAGCAATCTTTGCAACAGCAGCATTGTATGTGATATAGTAAAAAAGCCATTCATGCCACCTCTGTTTTCATTTCCCTTTCACGGTGGCACCATTCCAAAGTGATTTAAATGTGGAGGGTTCCCCAGCATCCAGCCTTCCCAGCTCAGGGAAGCCCACCATGCTCCTCACCTTCCCAAAAGGCCTGATCCAGAGACAGCTGAAGTTAATGGAAAGAACCATTGACTCCATTTGGGTTCAGAACATCAGACCCCTGTGCCAGCGGGCTGGTTCTGTTGGGATCTCAAAATCCCGGAGAGGTGGTTGGTAACATGGCGGAAGATAGTTTGAAACCCAAAAGATCCCAAACAACATTTGCACTACTTTCTTTCCAGTTGATGTAATTCCTATTCCAGGTGGGGCTAACCCAGGTGCACCAGGAGCAATGTTCCCTCTAATCTTTTTCATCCACGTGTGGAGTTTTTTCCATTCACGTGTGACATACATTTTTATGTGTACTGAGGTATGTGCAAATGTGCACCACCAGAAGAAACAAAAGACCCGGGTGCTCTTTTAATCAGCTAGGCAGCATTTGATTCACTCCTGAGTGGCCGCAAAAGCACACAGTTTATAGGGAACGCTGGTCTTAACTAATGTTAAACAAATTTTGTTCTGTGCATCAAGGCATGTGTGGATGTGCACCACCAGTAGAAACACATGCTGCTGATTGCTGCCAGCTGTGGGTGCTCTGCTAATCAGCTGGGCGTCATCTGACTTTCTGTTGACTCAGCTTACAGGGAACACTGACCGGGAGGGCAGATTGCTCAGCCAGAGTGGGATTGAACTGGTTAGTGGGGTTGTTTGTTCATTGAAGGCTAGATCAATCAGCTGTCCTGGACGTGCAATGGGAGACAAGCTACTTGCAAGGGTAAAGATTCCCCAAATGCCAAGGTAAAACAACTCACAACCATTTCTTGTCCTTTTAACAGCAAAGCTGGAGGTTCTGGTTGGTGCACAACACCTGTTGGAAGTAATATGCACGAGATACTCTCTAAATCTCAAGCATTGTGTTTCTGAATGGTAATTCCAGTGTATTTTTATCACTGGGTTCACAGACTTATTAATGTGTTAATGAGCCACTACACATTCTAGATTTAGTGGGAAGGGAAGGATTCTCTGTCCGTGCAGGAAATCCACCTCCCGAAGAGATGGTCGGTAACGTAGCGGAAGATAGTTTGAAACCCAAGGGACCCCAAACAAGATGGCCTGACAACAGGTGTGGGCAAAGGGGGTAGCTGCCCTGGGCCATGGGGATTCAAAAGGGTCTAGGGCTCCCAGCTGCCACCATCACTACTGCAGCAGTGGCCGAAGCCCCAGTCCCTTTCAATCGCCACTGGAGCTCTGGGTGGCACCAGGCCCACCAAAGGGGAAGGAGGAGGTAAATGGGACAATTGCTGGAGTGCCAGGCCCTTTCAAGTGCTCTCGGCAGCACTGAGGTCTGCTTAGCCCCAGCCCTGCCCTTCTGACTGAGTCCCCACCCCTTCTAAGGGCAGAGAGCCAAACCCCCGCTCGTCTTGCCCAGGAGCTGGTGGAGGGAGGTAACCCCCAGCTTTGACCCTTCTGCCCAAGACCCCACCCCTACTGGAAGTGCAGAGCTGGCCCTCCCCCAGCCTGGCCCAGGGACCCAGCAATTCTTTCGTCCCTCCCGCTCCCCACCAAATTAGAAGAAGGAGAAACAAATCCAGGTGAGGGAGACATTGCAGAGAATTTGTGTAGGGGATATGGCTATGTTCAATCGAGTGAGAACATAAGAATGGCCACACTGCATCAGAGCAATCACCCATCTCGCCCATCTAACCCTGACAGGTAGCTGCCCTGGGCCATGGGGATTCAAAAGGGTCTAAAGCTCTTTTGTAACATACCTTCATGAGAGGGTACTAAAAAGGACACGATGGAGGGACTAACCCCATCCTTCTCCTTCTGGCAGTCAGAGGTTTAGGGTTTGCCTGAGCATAGGGTGCCATCCTTGATCATCTTAGCCAATAGCCATAGGTGGACTTGTCCTCCATGAGCTTTCTAATTCTTTTGCAACCTGGTGATACTTTGGGCCTTTTCTCCATCCCCTACCCTTTTGAAGAGAATCCGCTCAATAAAGCAGAAGCGATGGGGATAGCGCAATGGGACACATCAGCTCAAAGTAGTCCACTCCCTAGATCTGTATGCAGCTGAGCATTACACAGCTATTCATTGCTTCTCCATGGATAAGGGGAGATCTTTAGGCGTCCTCGACAACTTTCCCCAAAACCAGCGCCTGGTTTCTCCTCTGAGATTTCCATGCCCCTGTGTATGCCACAGCAGAAGCACACTGCCAAGGACACAGACGGACAGAACAAGATCATTTCTGTCGGCACCTGCTCCTTTCCTTGCAAAAATGCAAACTGCACTGTGCTTGAAAGTGTGACCTCTGTCCACTATACTCGGGGCCTGACTTCCTGAGCGCTCAGATCCTTGGTTAATTAACAGCAAATCTCTACCCACAGAATGCAAACTCGAACATTCATTATTGCAAAGTGGCTGAGAATAGTCAAATAGTGGCAGCTTTGGAAATCCAGATCAAAATCCTTGAAGCACACCAGCAGTTTTGGCTCAGGGGTAAACAGACTTCCTAGATTAGAAGGTGGTAATAGCAGATCATTGCAAACATTCCTCCAGCGTTTATGAAGGGATCAATAAGGGCCTAACAATTCCTTGAAGTCAAGTCAGCACAGCATACATTACAACCCAAACACCCCTTTGCATCTTCCATAGTCTGTCTGTGCCTAGGATGTTGCTGTTCTGGTCTCCTTCAGACCCTGCAATCTACCAGCCCTAACACATATGTTCTGAGTGCTGACTGTAGAACACATTGGCAAAATCTGTGATGTGACACTTTCCCCTCTGGTGGCTGGTCCACTGTTAGATAAAAACCTACTGCTTCTACCATCAAGTGCTATTTGCAAAGCTGAAGGTCACAGATTCAGCCCTTGCTGATTATCCATGCGGGAAGTCATTGCAAATGAATGAAGTACTCAGCTAGGGAGGCTGATTAGTTGCTGGACAGCTCCCATTCTGTTCTTTCTAACCAGGAACCAGGCACTCTTATCCTAAGTACAGGGGATTCTGTCACAACACATGGAATTCAAACGGTAGCTTTTATCTTCAGAGCCGAGAAGATTTAAATCTGTTCATGTCTTAGTTACTGTAGCAATATTTACTTACAGAATATTATTCAGTCACTGGGTGTTTGGTTGTTGTACTGTTTGGTGCCTGGTAAACCAAAGAGATAAAGCTGAAACACGACTTAAGTCTCTTTGTCTGCAACTAGCAATTGTTTTCTTTAACACAAGCCTCCTTTTAAGAAATATTGAGATTCCATGCTTCACGACATTGATAATGCTAAAGAAACACAATAGACAGTCAGAAAAGGCCTTAATTTTTGTCCATGTACCTATTGATATGGGCAACAGCCCGAGTTTGGAAATAGACACTGGCGTATGCAATTACCAGTTATTGCCAGTTGGACGACTCAGTTTCAAGTTGGAACATCATTGACCTTTGCGCCTTATGTACTTCTGCACTACTGTTTGATTACCCAATCCAAGGGCAGGAATGGAATCAGAGAGCGGCAGGGACTTCTGTGAACATCTCAGACAAAAACCTCTCAACGTCCTCCTTATGTCAGATGCAGGCCAGGTTGGTAACATGAATCAGAAGCCATGTAAGTCCCTATGGGAACAAATGTACCAGGGAACTAAAAAGCTCATAATGGACACAGCAACCTCTGTGATAATCACCCAGTGTTGCAGCAGCAGTGGCTGTGAGCATGGCATTTCCATGTGGAATGCAGCATGTGAGCACCTCCTTTTACGGGGCCTTTTTTCACCAGCCCAAAGCAGAGCAGCCTTTGTCAGGACCAATTCAGCAGCGGTGGATATAGGGCAGGGCGAGCAGGGTGGCTGCCCCAGGCCCTGCGCTTCAATAGGCCCCGCGCATGCACTACTTCCTGTTGGCTGTGGCCGCGGCGCATGCGCGAAATTGTGCTGCCCCAGGCCCCGCACTTAGATAGGCCCCGCGCCCTGGGCCCCGCAAAACTCTCATTCGCCCCTGCAACTCAGGCTGGCCTCTGTTCTGGTGATGGAACATCTGCGCAGGGGACTGATGTAAGGGGAGATCCTCCAATGTACCGATGCTGGCTTTGGTCTGCATTAGCAAGAGCTCAGCTGGTGCCTCTGCCCTAGTTGTGTGGCAGCCTGTGTGCACTTGAAACACACGCACTTGCATGCACATACAATGCTGCCATTGGTGACTGTATGACAAGCAAGTGATCTTATGACCTCAGTGGTCATGCAGGGTTTACTGAGAGGCTGTACTGATTTGCAGATAACTCAGCATGAAACTTTTGCAGGGACTGGCCCCTGGCCCAGAGAAAGGGTTAGCAGAAGCAAGAAACACCAGGGTGTAGTGAATCCTAAGAGCAGCCTGTGTTGCCATTGGATCGCTTAAGGCTGGAAATCTTTACATTATCAGACATTTGTTTACACACACACACACACACACACACTTAGGCGAGTGCAGGGATGTACACACAAACATGTAACCATATTCACATACACTCTACAGCTGTACACACACTGTGACACGTACATGAGTAGGTGCTGCAGGCCTGTTCTCTGCCCAACCAGTCCAGGATATGAACCCAGACTGCCCTAACTATGGAGCCTTGGCTCTTCAGGCCAAGTTGTAACAACTCAGAGCTTTAGCTCTGCAGATCTCCAGTTCAGTTCCTGCTATGTTAACCAGGACAGCAATTGTCACAGATGCACCTGCACACTCCTGTGCACTCACAGAGGCATGTGCACACTGCCATATAAAACCACTGGTGAACGCTGCCAACTCAGGCCCAGTAGCTTTAGATATCTAAATCCAGGTAAATGGTCTGCCATTTGATGGTCCTGAGCCCCTGCAGCTCCATTGAAGTCCTGTACTGCTCTGCCATACAGGACACTGATGAAGGTGCCTTGAATGCAAACTCTTTGGTCACTCTGTGATGCTGATTACAACTCAGACAA
Organism: Pelochelys cantorii; assembly: GCA_032595735.1. Lineage (NCBI taxonomy): Eukaryota > Metazoa > Chordata > Testudines > Trionychidae > Pelochelys > Pelochelys cantorii. The sequence continues at coordinate 17,350,216 of CM064353.1, forward strand.
GTGTGGATAAGTTGAGCCCATACAGAAGTGTTCCCAGTAAGCTGAGTGCTTGGGCAGCCACCCGGGAGAGATTCAGCTGTTGCCCAGCTGATTAGCAGAGCGCCCACAGCCGGCAGCATATATTTCTACGGGTGGTGCACATCTGCATATGCCTAAATGCACGTAACAATATTTATTCTGTATGTGGGTGGAAAAAAATTGGAGGGAATGTTGCCATACCGACCCTGGTCCTCCTTACAGAGCCAAAGGTCCAGAAGCAAAAGAATCTTTAAAGCCTTGATTTCTACTTTAAAGTGAAGGTCCAGTTAAAGTGCAAATACCAGCCAAACTGAGCTGTGCTCCCTTCAAGACATTTGGTGTCTCAGCAGCTTGGACTTGCTCAATTCCCATTTGCTTTCACAAGAGGTTAAATGGGCAGCTCTGTTCTCTTCTGCAGCTTGTGCTGCAATTTGTGGAGCTCTTCCTCCTCTCCGACGGCACCAGCAGAAAGAGCCTGCTCAGCACAAAATGCAAAGTCATGGCTGGAGGATTAGACACTCATTTTCCAGAAATAGAAAAACGGGGGATTGTGTTTTACTGTATTAAATACATCTCAGGATGCTGCTGATGCATGCCAATGTGACCGGTACATTGATCGCCTTTGTCGTTTGCCGGCCAGAGACGTCCTTTGCTTGTTGGAATCTGGCAAATCAAAGCCAGTCTGGCCTGCTAGCCACTTTTCCAAACCACGGGATTTGCCCCAATTCCAGCCACTGCTGTCACTGCCCCAAGTGCAGCAGGCAGAAGTCACCTAACTAGTCACAAGTCTGGTTCAAACAGGGGTAAACGCCCTGGTGCTTTGCTGGTATCAGCAACTTGGGTGAAAGCGAAGGCTGTCCTGGGGAATCTCTGGATGATAAGCACGATCTGTTCTAAGTTGAACTCCTGCACTCCCCCAAGTTGTAAGAGGCTCAGATCCTCTATGGGCTGGGCATGGAGGGGGACATGTCAGACTCAGCCCAGTGGGCTGTGTTTACACGAGGGCTACATCTAAACTGCCTGCCTTGGTAGCAGCATGAAGCTTTTCGCTACAGCGATGAGCAGGCTGCATCCACGCTGAGGCACGTAGCTACATGGCCCAGCAAAGGGCTCTGGGAGGGGAAAGGCTCTGGCAATGGGCAGCTTATGGAAATGTGGAGTAACTCCAAGGACTTTGTCTAGAGCTCCAGGGGCTGAGCTGGAATTTCCAAAGCATTTCTCATTCAATCACACATACCAGGGGCCAGATATTCAAAAGGCCTCTGCAGCCAGCAGCCCTGATGATATCAGTTGTGGGCACCCAGAACTTTAGACTCTGACCCTGAGCTCTTCAGAGAATCGGGTTCCATGTATTCCAGGCTGGCTGTCCGTATCTCTCCCCACTAGTGCTCCGATCCTCCCATGGCAGGCGCTACGCTGAAGCTCACAGGTCTGTTAACATCTTACGAGTATAATTAGTAGAGACAAGCCCCATTCCACTGCTCCGGACACCCTCACGTTAGCGACTCTTCTGAGCCTGGAGGGGAATTCCAAGGCCTCTGGCCTCTCCAGGATGTCCCTGGAGCTAGCCACCTGGAGCCCAGGCAGCTTTTTGGAATGTGGTCACCCCTCTCCTTGGGTGAAATGCTCAGAGCCAGCACGTCTCATTTCTGTCCTCTGCAGTGGGGTGAAAATCACCCTTTCTGCATGGCTCCTGTTCATATCAATGGGAGCTGGGTGTGCCTGCAAGGTAACACGCTCCCTTTGGACACTCTCTTTGGGGACTTGGGCCTTTAGTGGACATGTTTAATGCTCAGGCACCACTTCTGGGCTGCCTCACTCCTGGCCATCTGCTAAGGTGGCACCGGGCCCATTCACATTCTGGTCAGATGGTTTCCAAGCTGGCTCTTGCCAAATGAACAATGGTTTAGAGGGTCAGCCAGGAAATGACTCCAGGAAGCTTAGTGCATGGGGGTAGGAGGAACATGAGCTTGCAGGGAAAGCAGGGAACTGGAAGTTGAAATGCTGGGCCCAGCATGCGGAAATGCCTGAGAGCAGAGCACAGGTGGCCAGAAACAGGAAGCATCTTGCCTTTTTCAGGTTTCTGGTGGCAGGCTTTGCTCAGCTGTATGTCCTTGTGTTCTGCACACTCTGGGAGCATGGAGTCAGCATCGGGGAATCCCCGCTGTCCTGCACCCATCGAGCAGTCACGTGCATGCCAGGAATATCAGGGGCATTTGTCCTGCATGGAAATGCTGATCTAAGAAGAGAGGGTTACTCACCTTGTGCAGTAATGGAGGTTCTTCGAGATGGTTGTCCCTGTGAGTGCTCCACCTTAGGTGTTTGGGTGCCGCTGTGCGCCTAATTGGAGATTTTTGATAGCAGTGCCCTCCGATGGGCTGCGCATGTGGGGCAGATGGCATGCGCGGTGCCGCCACTATTCATGTACAGCAACTGTCCCCTCAGTTCCTTCGCTGCCCCAGAAGGAGAAACCAACAAGTCCAAAGCAGAGGGGAGGAAGGGTGGGTGGTGGAGCACCTACAGGAACAACCATCTGGAAGAACCTCTGTTACTGCACCAGTATTCAATACCCATCTGTTGCTTGTGAAGGAAGACTATTGATGATAAAAGAGTGCCAGATGTTGATGGAATAGATGAAGCGTGAGGTTGCCCTGAGCAAAGAGATGTTACCAGACTCTCAACCTGATCTTCAAAATGTTTGTCTTGAAGTAGATGGTTGGGACGTGGAGGGTTGATCAGAACTTTGTCTCCTCCTAATCTGGCATTGTCTTCTTCTGTTATCATATTTCCTTTGTGCTTGGCTAAAAGGAGTGGGTCTATACCTGTGAATGAAACTTCTTCCCTGTTTGAGTTTTACTACAGGGACGTGAACACCAAGCATCTTCAAGGTAGTTCAGGAGTCTTTCAGAGAGTGAAGGGAGGCATTGGTGATGTCAGCAAAGAGATTGGATCCCTAAAAGGGAAGATCTTCAACCATGGCCTGGACCTCACATGGAAATCTGGGCAAATGTAGCCATGACGACCTCCTCATCACCACTGCCATCTCAATAGATCAGGAAGCAGTGCATCTAGTGGGGCCTGAAGGGCCGTGCATAAAATCAGGGTGCCCTCATTAATATTGGCCCTGAACTGGTCTCTTTTGTTCTCTGGTAGTGCCTCAATAAAATGTGTCATCTGCTCGAAAATATGATGTGTGTGTTTGTCCAACATGGCTGTATAGTTTGATATGCATAGTTGCAGCGATGCAGAGGAATGTGCCTTCCTCCCCATGAGGTCAAGGCATTTCCATTCCTTTTCATAGGGGGCAGTTCTTGTTGCAGCCAACTTGCCCCTTTGGTTCACTGCATCAACCACTATTGAGTTAGGGGCTGGTTGTGAGAACAAAAAGTCAGCACCTTGAGGTGCAACATAATATTTGTAGTCTGACCTTTTGCAGAAAGGTGGTATTGTGGCTGGTGTTTGCCAGAGCACCTTGGCGGGGTCCAGGAGGGCTGGGTCCATGAGGAGCTGCAGTTTGATTGCTGGGGAGGCATGCAATATATTGATTAATTTGTGTTGTGTCTCCGGGAGGCTAACCAATGATACCTCAAAAACACCAGCCACCCGTCTGTACAGTTCTTGGAAGGATTTAAAGTTATCTCCAGCTGTGGGAGGCGGAGGCATCGGGGTATCGTTGGGGAAGAAGACAATACATATGTAGGTGGGTGTGAGGAGACTGTAGACTTGTCATCACTTGAAGGATGCTTGTCCTCCTCTTGGCACCAAGAGGTTTCCACGAATGGTATAAAGACAGTCCTTGGTGGTACAGGAGGGGTTGGTTGAGGCTGCATCTGTTGTGGCTGCTAGACCCCATAGGGGCCCCAAGAATCCCAGTATGGACAGTTGGCTGGCATAGGCATTGGAGTTGGGGGCCACTGGTGTGGTTGCCATTGGGGTGCTGGTTGCTTTGTAAAGCATTTTTGACTTGGCCTTCTTGGGTGCCAAGTCAGAGGTGGCTTGTCCAGTGCCTTGTCAGCCACCCTTGTGAGGTCCTTAGACCCTCGGGAACCATGAGATTTTGACGGTCCCAGTACCTCTCTGTCCGGTGCCCTAGACTGGGTCGGTGCAGGGGGTATTTTAGATGTTTCTCCCCGTTTTTTTGAAGGGGAGTCACCCTTGCTCACAGAAGGAGACCTCTTCCTGGATAGGTGTAGGGAAGAGTCTTGAACAGCAGAGGCTGATGGGACCACCTTGTCAGACATGGCCACCGGAGAGGGCTGCCGAGGTGGGGTGGAATGCTCTGAGTCAGAGGCTGGCCTTACGGTATTGGCCAGGAAGGTCAACTTCAATTGTAGCTCCATTGCCTTCTGAGTCTGAGCCGTCAGCTGCTTGCAATATTGGCACGAGCTGTGACATGTGCCCGGCCCAGTGCCTGTCCGAAACAGGACAGGCAGCGTTTGAAACCTGGGGAACCTGGCATCCCAGAACATAAGAACATAAGAACGGCCAGGCTGGATCAGACCAAAGGTTCATCTAGCCCAGTATCCTGTCTGCTGACAGTGATCAATACCAGATACCCCAGAGGGAGGGATCACAACAGGTAATCCTCACGTGATCCCTACCCTGTCACCCATGTCCAGAGAAAGAGAGGCTAGGGAAACCATTCCTACCCATCCTGGCTAATAGCCATTGATGGACCTAACCTCCATGAATTTATCTAGCTCTTTTTTGAACCCTGTTAAAATTCTAGCCTTCACCGCATCCTCTGGCAAGGAGTTCCACAGGTTGAATGTGCGCTGAGAGAAAAAAACTTCCTTTTGTTTGTTTTAAACCTTTAATTTAATTTGGTGACCCCTAGTCCTTATATTGTGGGAATAAGTAAATAACTTTTCCTTATTGACACCAGTCATGATTTTATAGACCTCTATCATAGCCCCCCTTAGTCTCCATTGTTTTAAGGTGAAAAGTCCAAGTCTTCCAGAAAAGAGGGCTTGCTAAGGCAAAAACATAGCCTTAACAAGTGAAAAGAGAAGGGAAAAAAAAAAACCTTTTTTTAAAACAAACACTAACTCTTTTTTTTAAACTATTAAGTATAATAACTATGACTAACAGGTAACTGTGCTACACTACACTACCAGAATACTAGAAAAAAACACAAATTTTGTTAGAGAGTGCAGCGGTTCTGACCGATGCCGGCAGCGGCAGAGAAGTAACTGAGTGGACAGTTGATGTGCTTGCGTGCTGTCCGCTCCGAATGCGCAGCCCACTGGAGGGCACTACTACCAAAAATCTCCGACTAGGTGCTCAGCGGCACCTAAGCACCTAAGATGGAACGCACACAGGGACACTTCTCAAAGAAGATTCCTCTCAGGACAAGCTCTTACAGAAGAACCAGCCCAGAGGAAGGATTCCCAGGGAGCTGGATGTGCATCATCTCTAGGAAGAGCAAATCCCCAGTAAAGTTGGCAGGAAAATAAACATCAAATTCTTAGCAGGTCAAATCCATCCCTAAATCACGGCAGAGAAAATCCAAGCAACTGATTGGCTGGATCAGAGCAGTTCAAATGACAGACACTTCATAGCTCCTGTCAGGGCTGCAGAATGGGATACATGGGATGGATTCCCAGCCATATAACTTCCTGCCCAGCCCACTCTGCTCTTTTGTAAGAAAAATGTGGGGTCATTCCCAGTAAGACAGGAGGACCACACGTGGAAGGATTCAGCTGAGGAGAACTACCTGTGGTTCTAATTGAGGTGCTCTCCTCCACACCTGACGGAGCCACACAAATCTAATGGGCAGCCAGGCAGGTTCCCAGCCATGGATCCTGTTCATTTAACCCAGACAAGCTCAGAAGGCAAAACCAGGGACAGAGCAGCCCTGGCTAGGCCTGCCAACATAGGTTATCTTACCGGCCAACAAGGGGATCTATGTCACGGCTAGCTAGGGGAAGCCCCTATTTGCATACAGAATGGTGGCTACTGTAAATGGCAGTGGAGATGCCTATAGAGATGGAACTGGGTCATCTCCTACTGTAGCCAAGTAAGGATCATGGCCTATGTGCTAGCCCAGCAAGGCAAAGGACAAATGCAGAAGCAAACCCATGCCAAGCACACACACAACCAATTGACACACGGTAGACAAGGACCAAAAATACAAACCTCCCCACCAAGAAAGGAAGGGTGGAGATGAGGGCCTTGCGTATAAGGAACATATCAGGTGATTGGGTCCAATTTGCAGCTGTGCAACAGGCTGCCTGTGTGATTGTGGGGAGCCCTTTCCTGGAACTTTCCCTATTTTGTAGTTCTCTTAGTATTAAAGACCATTCCAATGGAAATGGCTTCATTGCTCTTTGCATGGAGAATATAATGCATTGTCTGCACCTGTCCTGCCTGCAGATCTCTGGCCAATATGTGGAAGCTCCACATACCGCGCAGGACTGACAGATGCAATAGACACCAAGACTAGCTTGCAGGGGAAAGTGGAGCTGAACCAACATCCTGAGAACTCAGAATGCACTTCCTTCTTGTCCTAGCCCAGGGGACCTAGTCATCCCTGAATGTACCCCTTGGCTTAGCCACCTCTTGCTTACTGCTGAAAAGCATTCTGCAGAAATATTTAAGGGATGAGAGATCTTGATGGACCATAAGAAACTTTATAGCACTCTGGAGTCCTTTTCTTATTGATCCTGTTACCCAAGTGATGCATCATCCTCCTGAAAAATTATTGCCATCAGAATTTATTTCTCCCCTCCAAAAAACCATCCATCCAACACCCCTTGTGAAGTGACTGATGTATTTGGCAATGCATGTCATGTTTCAGTTGCAATTTGTGTAATATATATCTGATCGATTGCAAGCAATTCCCTCCATCCAGCCCCATCCACGACCTCTTGCTTCTTTGCAGTATTGCCCTTGACCAATTATTGGCATAGACACTTTTCCTTTCCAAACTCTTCTAGATTGTACCTGAGTGAAATTTACTCCCCACAAAACCTCTTCCCTGTGATCACTCTCTCCCTTAGGCTCTGTTCTGGTATGTAGCCATTCATTCCTCTTTAGTCTGCTGCTTGCAAACCTCCGTCGAGACCTCTGGTCTAGGATTGGGAATTTCCCTGGAGGGGCAAGTTCCTGCTGCTGAATACTGCTAGTGCAGTACAGCTTCTTACAGGCACCAGCTGTTTGTTACCTCTGCCTCTGCTTCTGCTCTCCCTGTGCCTGTTGTGTTTCAAGGCAAGGACTGGGTGGAAGAAAGGGGAGGTATGGCAAGGAGAGGCATGGCTGGGGCTGACCTGCTGTGGCAAACAAGCTAGGGGTAGAAAAAAACATAAGACAGGAAAGCTCTGGGATGGAAAGGTGGCCAGAATCAGAGAAAACAGATGTCACCACCCCCTTACTCCTTGCACCATTCCTAGCACTGCCACAGGGATGAACAAACATGTTGTAGGAAGACAGAGCTGATCCCTGAACTTCTTGGGATTCTGTCCAAGTTCTCCCACAGCCTCCTCAGCTGCTGGGAGCAGCATCATGAATAGCTCTGGGAGCTCTCAGTGCTGAGGAATGTCAAAGCAGCATAGCAGTGTCTCCAGCCCTCCCCCTGCAGCAGCCGTCTGCCTGCTGCTGGGTTCCTAGCAGGGCAGAACAGAAGCATTCCAATGATTTGTACTTTGTTTGTTCCCCAAAGGGAGCCGCTCATTCAGTTGTTATATACTTCCCGGAGCTTTGAAAGGGGAGAGGTGCATAACTGCAGGGCAGCAGAGATCACAAAACACTGAGCAGAACCATCAGGGCAGGCATTGTGGGATACTGGTGGTAGCCAGTTCTCCAGACAAACCAAACAGCAGAGTCCAGACTGGCTTTTTGTTGACAATAAAGGGGAAAAGACAAAAGTCTCTTGCAGGGCTGGAAGTTTTTTGTTGCCAAAACTGGGTGTTATTCCCAACAAAAGCTGCATTGCCGTGTAAATGCTCTCCCTGTTTTGTTGCCAAAGGGCAGGTTTTGGTGACAAAATATGCCAGTGTAGACAAGAGCCTGGGTCTCAGGCTGGCTGCTGCACAGGGCTGACTTTCTTCCTCTCACCCTGATCCTTTAACTACTTCATGCAGGTACGGGCCCGTCCTGCCCCTTTGGCTTTTGCAGGGCTCCCTGGCTGTATGGGCATCCATCTATATAGAGCCCCCAGCAGGATCCAGGCCTCTATAGACCAGAGCCGGGTCAGTGCTGGTTTCCTCTTTATTGCAATTCACACACACCGAAGGAAGGAAACACGCCCCTTATCTACACATATGATCAGATAACCAATCTTTCAGATACAAACAGTGCAGGAGCTATGCGCCCAGGGACAGATTTCCACATACGGGCCCTGGGATCAATTTATAGACACACACCTAAGTAAACCTACAGATAAGACCACATGGGGCAGCCTCACCTCAGGAGCTATGTCTGCCTTTCAAACACATGTGTCAGTGTGTCTAGCCTCACACATGTGACTTACAGCCTGGCAGCCTTTCTCCCAATCTGCCTTGCAGACATGTACAAGATTGCATGTAAGGGAAGATTTGTGTCCGGAGGAAATAACCCGGTTGGTATTTCACTTTTGCTGTTCTTGTCAGACCCTAAGGAGGCACTGCAGAGGGAAACCCTTTCCTAAGCATCCCAGATGCCAGGCAGACACAGGGGGAGAAATCTCCCAGCAGCTCCCATTGACTGCAGGAGTGGGATACCAGCTGACCGCCCTCTGCCACTGCCAGTGGATGAGCAGCTGCACCAACCTCCCTTGGGCCTCCAGGTCCTCATGATCACTTTCCTGGAGCATGTCCGTGACTTGGAAACCCACCAAAGGCAGGGTGGCCTGTCACACCTGCTCCTTCTGTATCCAGAGAGGAGGCAAGGGGAGCGTCAAACTCCCCCTTGGTGTCATTTGAAGACAATCCAATTACAGCTGGGATGACAGAATCACAAGGGAAGGGCCAGAAAACCAGCTACCTGCCACAGGGTCAGCCGCCTCGCGGAGAGTGGCTAGGCTGTTCTCTGCCCCCCCCGTCAGTTGGGGTGAGAACCCCATAGCTGCTGCTGCTTGTGTGGCTGGCAGGCCCGTCTCTCTGCTCGGCAGGAGTCAGGGAAGGGGCAGGAGCGCGGAGAGGCAGGGCTTTGGGGACACAGCGTAACACCCTGCCATGATGCTCCCTAGGGAAGCCTGGCCTTGTCCAGGGTGCATTGGCTTCATGGGGAGCGGGATGGGGAAGTCACTAGACCTCCCCAGCTAAGGCTATCATCCAATCATGGCACCTCAGCTCTGACCCGCAGCATGGCCCCCTTCTTCCAGTCGTGCGGCCCATGCAGGTAAGAGGATGCCTGGGATCCCATCCTGCAGCTCCCTTGCTGCTCCACTCTGAGCTACCTATGCTGACAGGGTCCTCCCCACATCATAGTAGTCAAGTTCCTCAGTCCGATCCCACTCTGGGAGATGGGGCAGGGCTACGTCCCCCCACTTTCCAGAGGCGCCAGGGCAGCCCCCAGATGTTAATGGCCTCGCCCCCAGTCACATACTCTACAACCGAGTAGGAAATGGGACCTAAATTCTAGGCCAAAACGTCCCCTCCCATTTCTAACAATGCCCATCGGGCCCTGAGCTGCAGTTCCATCCCCCGCCCCCATTAGCTGTTCCGTTTGGAGTCCCTGCAGTGCACTGACAAGCAGGTCCTTGGAGAGCATTAATGCATGTGGAGCTTTTGCATTAATGGGTAGGGAGAAACAAGACAAAACCTAGCAGCTGTAGAATCACAGAATCCTAGGGCTGGAAGAGGCCGCAGGAGGCATTGTATTCCCATCCCCTGCCCAAAGCAGGACCAGCCCAGCTCAATCATCCCAGCCAGGGCTTTGTCGAGCTGGAACCTAAAAACCTCTAGGGATGGAGATTCCACCCCCTCCCTAGGGAACCCATCCCAGTGCTTCACCACCGACCTAGGGAAATAGTTTGTCCTAATCTCCAACCTAGACCTCCCCCACTGCAACTTGAGGCCATTGCTTTTTGTTCAGTTATGCTGGGCTCCTTCAGGGCCGACGTGGCCCTTAACTCTGTGTGAGCTGCCGGGTATGTAGACTGTGTTGGTGGGCCATGCATGCAGGGGAGAGAATCAGGTGGATAAGTGAATGGAATCCCCATTTCCCTTTTAAATGGAATCCAATTTGCCTCCCCCTTGATGTACCTCACTAATAGTAGCATCCATCTATTAAAGGAAATCTATACACCACTTAGCACAGAGAAAACTGCTTTGAAGGCTGGCAGTTTATCTTCAGAAAATTGACCAGAGAGTTTTCATCTGTAGCTGTTTTCTTTTTGAGGTAATTTTGAGAGTCGAGCAGGCTACTTGCAATCTATGTGAGGAGCAGCTAATGTGACAGCAAAGTGCAACAGAATTGCAGAACAGCCTTAAGTGCTTTGAAAGAAGGAGCTCAAGGTCCCAGACCGGATTCTCCTCTTGTACAAGTTTTATGCTGGTGTAAGTCTGCTGAAATGGATTCTCTGTTCCACGCAGGCCTTTCTGGACTGCTCCAGCCTGCTGAGAATCCCCCTACTCACAGCGCCACCTTAGCTGGTGCACAGCTGGCATAAAGGCTGTATGCCAGCCCTGGAGTGGGTAGGACTGGGACAAGGAGGGGGCATTGCCGGAGAGCTCTGCATTAGAGTTATTCTCTGCTTCCCACGACTGAAAGTGGACGATGGGTAGCAGAGAATAAGACAGAACAGCCTTGAGGCTGCTTTAACTGGAATCAGGGCTGGACAGGGAGTACACAGGTGACTTACAGACATATTAATTCATAACCACCCCATGCCCATGTAGAATGCAGCGAGGCACTGAGAGTTGGGGTGCACTACAGGTGTAGAGTTTGCCTGATTTACCCCCTTCTGTGAGCTCAGAAACAAACATGCACGACCTTGAACGAAGAAAGCAACTCTCCATAAAAGGCAGAAACTTTTATTTTTGTTGCTGTTTCTCTAGAAGAAAAGTGCTAGTATCTTGACAATTGTATTCAGCTTGTTAAATTCCCCTGTCTTTGTTATTCAAGCCACTGTGTGTGTGTTAAGGATGTTAAGAATTAGTCAACAATCCGATAAGCAAATGCTTATCAGATAGTCGAGTCCACTTGTTGATTCCTCCCCCCACTTGCTGCCTCTATCAGCTAAAGGCAGCAAACGGGGGGAGGGAGAAGAGGAGGTACTTCAAAGCGGCAGCACCACACAGCTGATCCTGGGAGCCATGCGGTGCTGCCCCTTTGAAACACCACCGCAGCATCTGCATGGAGCCCGGGATCAGCTGGGGACTCCCCAGTTGATCCCAGGTTCTGGGGAAATGCTGCGCGGAGTCCAGGAGCTGACCTGGGCTCTGCACGGCATTCCAAAGTGGCAGCGCAGCATGGAGCCCGGGGTCAGCGGGGGACTCTGAGTCCCCCGCTGACCCCAGGCTCCATGAGGGCACTTCTGCTTTGAAATGCACAAGAGCCCCCGCTGGGGACTCTTGTACATTTCAAAGCTGGCACCCGCGTGCAGCCTGGAGTCAGTGGGACGTCCCACTGGCCCCGGGCTGCATGTGGAGTTCTGCATTCCTCCTTTGAAATGTACAAGAGCTCCAGCAGGGGCTCTTGCACATTTCAAAGGAGGAATGAGGAAGTGCCTATCAACTAGTCAAGTAGTCAATGGAAATTTCATTGACTACTTAACTAGTAAATTACTCGAGATTTAACATCCTTAGTGTGTGTGTGTACCAATGCACTCCCTCTCCCCAGCACCCAAATAATTCAAAGTAATCGACCACAGGAAGGAGTGGTCAATATTGTAGTTTGAGGCACAGAGAAGGAATTAGTCCTGGATTACATGACACCCTAATGGCAGAGCTGCCAATGGAATATGCAGGTTTTCCTTCTTCCCTGCACAGCCAGTGACACAGTGAGCCCGCCTCTCAACTCCAGCCTTTCCAGTTGCCTGTATAAACCCAGTCGTAACAGGCATCCCAAAGACGTCCTAAAGAAAACCCTTAAACAACATGAGGATCCAGATGGGACAGAATGCCAGGCATGACCCATGAACCTTTCACCAGCCTGGGAGCACTAGACTGCAATTCAGGAGAGGTGGGTTTTATTTTCTGCCACTAGGTGACCTTGCACAAGGCTCTCTCTGGGCCTCAGTTTTCCTACGTGTACACTAGGGATATGACTTCCTTTGCAATGTGCTGATTAAAAAGCATCACACAAGAGCTACGGGTTACTACCCGTGACCCCCTCTATCCCCAAGGCATACTGCCACAGATGCACTTGGGAAGAGCATTGAGCCGTTTCCTGCTCAGTATCAGGGAGAAGGTGCTACTGACAGGGTGTTCTTCACACCGGCTCTACAACTTGTTCCCCGCTTTGGCATGAAATAGCCTGAACTGCACCTGGCATCCTCTCAGAGCTATTGTGAGTGCCAGATTTGGGGGAAAGGTTCAGGGTATGTTCCTAGAGATGAAGGAGGTTGTTTTTCTGCTTTGCTTTATTGGCTGAGTTAATTCAACAATACGGAAATCAACATAATTTTTGCTGCTCGATGGCCACCATCTCCAGTTACAAGTGTGATTAAATCCTGAGGGCTCCCAGAGCTCTGGATTGTTACTTAAACCTGAATAGGAATAAATCATACACACGCTGACATCTTCATTAGTACCTAGATTGGATGCCTTTATGCCAGGCTCTGTGCAAAAATACAGCAAGAGACAGACCTAGCCCTAAAAGAGCTTCATATAGGTTGAACCTCTCTAGTCCAGCACCCTTGGGACCTAAAAAGTGCTGAACCAGAGAACTGGCCGGACCACAGGAGGTCAATATTATCAAGGAGTATCACCAACACTGCCACTGCTTGCTGGGCTCTAAGGGCATGTCTACACTACAGCACTAATTCGAACTAAGCTAATTTGAACTAGTGCATCTAGACCTAAAAACTAATTGGAATTAGCGTTTTGCTAATTCGAACTAGCACGTCCACACTGAGTGGATCCTGAACCGAAGTTAAGGCTGGCCAGAACCAGTGCCGGCAGGGCATCAGGTTAGGGCTTAGAGCGTGGAGCTGCTGCCTCAGGCTAGCCGAGGGCTGTGCTTAAAGGGACCCGACCCCCACCCCGGACAGACAGTTCTCAGGGTTCCCCGCTTGCTTGTCTACCTCGATGAGGGACAGCAAAGCAGTCCTGTCTTGGAGTGCCCTGAGTACCCACACTCAGCACATCAGAGCACTCGGCCATCAGCCCGGCTGCACTTGCCGCAGGCTGCCATCCAGAGGTGTCAATCGGGGGGCTGTCAGGATCCAGGAGGCCCTGCAGGAGAGCTTCCACCCCGAGGAGCCCGCAGAGCCACCCTAGTCCTCCCCATCGGGGGCTCGTGCCCCATTCCTCCCTCACCTCCTTCCACTTACCCCTCCCTAGCCCCCCTTCCTGATGTAAAAAATATATGTTCAAAAATAGAAACTCTCTTTATTTAACAAAACTGGGGGTGGGGGGAATTAACCTCTGGGAAGACTGGGAAAAGGAGGTGGGAGAGGGGAAGAGAGAGGGTGGGAGAGGGGAGGTGGAAACCTGGGAGGAGGGAGCTGGAAGGGGGAAGCCAGGGGAAGAAGGAGGAGGGGAAGTATAAAACTATGGTACGCCATATCTTCAGTACTGTGTACAGATGTGGTCTCCTCACCTCAAAAAAGATATTTTGGCCTTGGAAAGGGTTCAGAAAAGGGCAACTAAAATGATTAGGGGTTTGGAACAGGTCCCATATGAAGAGAGGCTAAAGAGACTGGGACTTTTCAGCTTAGAAAAGAGGAGACTGAGGGGGGATATGATAGAGGTCTATAAAATCATGAGTGGTGTGGAGAGGGTGCATAAAGAAAAGTTCTTCATTAGTTCCCATAATAGAAGGACTAGAGGACACCAAATGAAATGAATGGCCAGCAGGTTTAAAACTAATAAGCGAAAGTTCTTCTTCACACAGCACATAGTCAACCTGTGGAACTCCTTGCCACAGGAGGCTGTGAAGGCTAGAACTATACCAGAGTTTAAAGAGAAGTTAGATAAATTCATGGAGGTTGGGTCCATGGAGTGCTATTAGCCAGGGGGTAGGAACGGTGTCCCTGGCCTCTGTTTGTGGAAGGCTGGAGATGGATGGCACGAGACAAATTGCTTGGTCATTGTCTTCGGTCCATCCCCTCCAGGGTACCTGGTGCTGGCCGCTGTTGGCAGACAGGCTACTGGGCTAGATAGACCTTTGGTCTGACCCAGTACGGCCGTTCTCATGTTCTTATGTTCTAAGCTCAGGGCTCAGGGTCGGGGGTCTCACTGGACCAACTTGATTTTCATGCAAACCTGCTCCTGGGTTCGCATGTGGCCTTTGGTGGCCAGGCTGGCAGCTATCCTGCCCTAGACGGCCGCATTCCTGTGCCTAGTGCGGAGGTCGTGGACATTGGAGGTCTCCCCCTGAACCTCGATGAGGTCCATGATCTCCACACTAGACCAGGCGGGCGCCCGCCTCTTGCAGCCCCGGGCAGGCTCCTGGGAGCCACCAGCCTGGTCCTGGGAAGAGGCGGAGGGCTGGGTGGCAGCGGGTGGCTGGCTCATGCTGTGCCAGGTGCAGGGTCTGCTGGCTGGGTGCTGGCAGGCTTGCAACTGGCACAAGCACTGTAGCCAGACCGTGCCCCTTTAAGGGCTCCAGGGCCAGGAGGGGGAAAGAAGAGTTTCCCTGGTTTGGCCCAGAGTGGCCACCAGGGCAAGCTGGGAAGGGCTAGCCTCCAACTTGTTCGAATTAAGTGGCTACACAGCCCTTAATTCGAACTACTTAATTCGAACTAGGCGTTAGTCCTTGTAGAATGAGGTTTACCTAGTTCGAATTAAGCGCTCCGCTAGTTCAAATTAAGTTCGAACTAGCGGTTTGTATGTATAGACGCTATGAAAGTTAATTTGAACTGACGGCTGTTAGTTCGAATTAACTTTGTAGTGTAGACATACCCTAAGACATTTAGGGTAAATTAGAGCTAAATAACAGCACAGAGCACTGAAAGCCAGCACTGGTGGCTGTAACAAACTTTATAGGACCACGGGAAACTTGGCTACATCCATGCTAAGTGGACATCTGGGTAACTCAAATCATGCCAGCCTATGGATGGTGCCAAACCAGAGAGGTTCAACCTGTAGCTAAACTGATGGGAGAAAGAAGTGTACAGAAGTGCTTATAAGAGGCTATTCACTAAGAAATGAAGAGAAACCAGTCTCCTAACTCTTAGGGCAGGTCCTTAACCTAATGAGTCTCTTGGCTACCTGACCTGACTGCTAACTTACTGCTATGGAAAACAGTCAGTTATTTTTATGCCTGATTCATTACTGTATTATTCCTGTTTTACACCAGATTTCCCTCTAAAGGGTCTGGTTTCCCCCTGCTCCCATCACTTGCTTCTGTGCAAAATAGGATGGTTCAACTTCTGACCCAGACACATTTTAAACCCACTTTGCACAGGCACAAGTGACAAACTGTGGAGAGCCAGCCCCGTTCTGCTTCAGTCCTGCATTGTGGTTTCCTGGCTGCAAAGGATGCATAAATATTTTATGCAGAGGAAAATGTTTCCTCCTGGGCAGTACAAATTCCCTCCCTCCCTCAGCCCAGCTATTGAAAATCTGGATCAGACAGCTTGTCAGGCACCAGAAAGATCTGCAGTGCTCTAAAGCTGAACAGCAACAAACATGCTTCCAGGATGATTTGTAGTGCTGAGCCCTGACCGTCCCACATTTTATACCAGTATAATTATTCGGGAGGTGATGTATTAAATTCCCTGCAACTTCTAGCATGGCTGCAGTTATATCAAAATATAGCAGCAGTACAACTTGGTCCTCTTGCCTACAGGATTAGCCATCCTGCTATCAGATGCCTTTACATGGGGGTGGAGTGGCTAGCCTGCATAAAGCATAGTCAAAGTAGTACAGTTATGCATAACCAAGGCCGTATCCTCTCCTGCACCCCACCACTCTGCCCCAGCTGGGAGCCCTCTCCTGCACCCAAACTCCCTCCCAGAAAGAAACTAATATAACAGCAGTTTGAGGGTAAGACGTAAGCTATTTTGAATTTACTGTATCTACATGGTTTAAGACTGAAAGGTAACCACAGAGCAGCTTTATGGTAATTAAAAGGTAAGTTCAATACAGTGTTAATAGCATCAGTGCCAATTTCAAATCATGAAAAAGACTTGTACACAGAGGCCCTACAAAAATCTAACAGCCCCATGCCCCCAGGAGAGTTAATCCGACCCTGAACATTGCCTCCAAGTGGCATTCATGCTGTTCTGTGACCTTGTGCCATATGCCTGCAAAGTGAATCTCAGCCCTAGAGCTGCAGCATTCCCGGGTGTAGTTCGCTCCCCATGGTCAGGACAGCAAAGCCAGGCCTGTTTCTGGAAGAGGCAATGGGAAGCTGAACAAAGGGACCGTTGTGATGTTTTCTCATATGCTTGGCCAGCCGCTCTCCTTCCCGTTTGCAAACTCAAAGAGCAGCTGGCTGGGCTGGGGCAGTGGACAAACAGAGCATGGGATATTGAAAAGGTTCATCTTGATTGGCTGAGCAGGGCTGGGACTCAGGAGACCTTGAAGTTTGCATCACATGGAGATGATGGTAATGAAAACAAAGTCAGATCAGCCAGCAGGAACCTCGTGCGCAGGCTGCTATGGACAGAGGCCACCAGAGGTAGCTTCACTAGCTTGGACACCCAGGTGATGGTCTCAGCGTCTGTCTGCACTGCAGACTTCGCTAGAGCAAAGCTAGCATGGGTAAGGTTCTGTCTGTGCTGCAAGCTTGCAGTATGATTCCCCTGCTCATGTTCACATACACCAGTGAAGTGGGAGCTAGGACAAGCATGAATAACCATTTAGCTGCAGTAGCATGAGTAGTGGAGGCCCGGCAGAGTTCTGTCAAATATGTATGTAAGCAGGGGCTGAACTGCTGATTGCTATCAGCCAGCTAAAAGGAGGGGTGGGTGTGCCCACTACAATTGCTTAGCTCTGCAAGGTAATTAACTGTTAACTGTTGATGGCTGCGTCTAGACTGGCATGATTTTGCACAAAAGCGGCTGCTTTTGTGCAAAAACTTGCCGCCTGTCTACACTGGCCGCGAGTATTTGCGTAAGAACACTGACGATCTAATGTACAAAATCAGGGCTTCTTGCGCAAATACTCTGATGCTCCCGCTCAGGGATAAGCCCTCTTGCGCAAGAGGCCAGTGTAGACAGCAACGTTAATTTCTTGCGCAAGAAAGCCCGATGGCTAAAATGGCCATTGGAGCTTTCTTGCGCAAGAGAGCGTCTACACTGGCACGGATGCTTTTGCACAAAAGCACATCTTTTGTGCAAAAGCGCATGCCAGTGTAGACGCTCTCTTGTGCAAATACTTTTAACAGAAAAACTTTTCCGTTAAAAGTATTTGCGCAAAATCATGCCAGTCTAGACGCAGCCGATATGTAAATACAGCTCAGGAGAGAATACGAGGTGTGGCTATGTAAATCACATTCAGCCAGGGCTGATGGAGGGTCAGTGTTGGAATGGAATGTGGAGAATTGTAAATAATTTGGGACTGTTGTGGGGGGTCACTAATCATGCTACCCCTAAATGTGGGAACTGTAAAACATGCCACCAGTGCTTGCAGGAGAGACACCACCATCATGGTAAGAGGTCTCGGAGGAACAAGCCTCCCCCCTTCCAGAGTTGAGTGAACTGAGCTGGGGGGAAGGGCTAAAGGGCTGGAGTCAGCCTGCTTCACACCTGGCAGGTGTGTGTTGTAAGACTGGCCCAACTTGCCCCCTTTCCCCCTTTGTTTTAAGGACAGACCTAAAGCAGACTCCCTGAGGAGTCTTTTCTTTTGCTAGTCCAGTGGAAGCTGGATTCCTTTGCCAGTCCAGCTGGTGGCTAAAGCGTTGAAATCACTGAGAGCCAGACCCATTGCAACCAGCAGAGTGGCTGGTGGGAATCACTGGCTGGTGGCGTAACGTGGCCGGTAGGAGAGGTGGCAGGCGAGGAGTGGCGACCATAGGCATGGTGTGGAGCGGCGGCAGGCGAGGAGCGGCGACCAGTGGCGTGGCATGGCGACCAGCGGCGTGGCGTGGCGCGGAGCGGCGGCAGGTATGGCGCGGAGCGGCGACCAGTGGCGTGGCGTGGCGACCAGTGGTGTGGAGTGGAGCGGTGGCAGGCGAGGAGCGGCGACCAGCGGCGTGGCATGGAGCGGCGGCAGTCAAGGAGGGCGACCAGCAGCAGCAGCAAGCGAAGAGTGGCGGCAGGCAACCAGCGGAGCGTCTGGCAGCGTGGGACGAGACAGCTGGTGGAGCGTGGCGGAGTGTCGTAAGGTGCCCCCTATCTATCCCCCCACCCCCATTTCTACCCAGGTTGGGAGGTGAGACCCTGCGGGTGAACTTTGGGACTCTGGGTGGCACGGACCAGGGACAGAGACTCTTTGGACTTCAGGTGATTCTTGGCTGGGGGGGGGGGGGGCTTAGCTCATGTTTGGGTTATGAACTCTGTTTGTGGTGTTTTCCCCAAGTTAATGCCATATGACTTCTCTCTGGCTACGTCTAGACTGGCGTGATTTTCCGCAAATGCTTTTAATGGAAAAGTTTTCCCATTAAAAGCATTTGCGGAAAAGAGCGTCTAGATTGGCACGGATGCTTTAGCATCCATGGCCAATATAGACGCAGTTTTGCGCAAGAAAGCTCCGGTGGCCATTTTCGCCATCGGGGCTTTTTTTCGCAAAACAGTTCTTACCTGTCTACACTGGCCCTCTTGCGCAAAAGCATTTGCACAAGAGGGCTTTTTCCCGAGCGGGAGCGTCAGTGTATTTGCGCAAGAACACTGACAATCATACATTAGATCGTCAGTGCTCTTGCGCAAATTCAAGTGGCCAGTGTAGACAGCTGGCAAGTTTTTGCGCAAAAGTGGCTGCTTTTGAGCAAAAACTTGCCAGTCTAGACGCAGCCTCTCTGTTTCATTAAATGTTTCTTTCCTACACTCAGACTCAGTGCTTGCGAGTGGGGAAGCATTGCCTCTCAGAGGCACCTAGGGGTGTGTGAATTTCCCAGATTACTGGGTGGGGGCTCGAGCCAGTTCTGTGTGAGATGGACCCCAAGATATTGAACCCAGCCCTGGTTACTGCCAGGCCTACCCGGCAGAAGGGTTACGTGTACTTACCGTGTTCAGGCGGGTGTGTGCTCGGCCAGGCTTTGCCATTCCTCTGCTACCTCTCCCCTTTCTACTGACAACTCCATTGAAAAGTACAGCAGCTCCCAGCAAGCTACCATGAGGAATGTGCACACATGCAGGGGACTTAGCACCCAGCTCCTGGTGCATACAGAGCTTCACCAGAACGACAACAGCAGTGATGCTGCAGTAGTTCATGCTACCTGCCTGAATATGTGCCCAGCGTCCTGGGCGGGGTGTCCTCAACTCATATATAGGCACACAGTGAAACGGGACAAGCAGAGATAGCACATTAGCACTTGGACTCAGAGGCTCAAAACTGAGTAATTAAAAAAAAAAAACCAGTTTGGAAAACCTAGGCTGTTCTTTATGAAGTTGAATTTTAAACCCCATGACTCAGTGCATGCCCAGCACTCGTGACCAACACTACAGCAATGTAGCGTTTTACAGCTGATGAACACAAATATTACTGTCAGGAGGCAGAACGCCACAGTAAGTTTCTGAGTTTAGATTCCAGACAAGGCTGAAAACAAGGCCTGGAGCAATCCTTATTGTGAAGGCCTTGCTGTCTGCCTGTACCATACACAACTGGGACCAGACAAGCAAAGGAGCTTGGGCTCAGATTTTCCATAGAGCTCAGTCCTCACCTGCCCATGGGGAGCCTTGTGTGAGACAAGAGGTCTGTGTGCACCCACATATGAGTGTCTTGTTCAATGCTAACTATGCTTGGAAGACTGGGTCTTTCTCCTTTCCTTCATAATTTGATCCCATCTTGACAGATTGACACAACTAATGTAAGTCGTCATGTAAACACACCTGACCTTGTTTATTAGGGGTGGATGTGTTTAATGAAATTATCTTTAATTTTACATTAGCTGCTATTTCCTGTGAAGTCTCTGCCTTTGTAACCCATGAATTTTAATTCCCACTGTTAATAAAGTACTTCTGTGCTCAGTGGGGCGGTTTATTACCCCACCCTGATGCACTCCTCATTTCTGCATGCCTCAAGGGACAGGGCTGTCATTTGGTGTCAGTGTGACTTCAGTCATGTTGCAGCAGATGTTGCAAAGCAATTCATGTTTGTGTTTTCCCTCTCCTGCACCTTTCCCTTTTTCAGATGCCAACCTGCCCCAGAAAAAGAGAGCCAGGCAGAGGGGGCAGGTTATAACATCAGCTGTGACCACCAGTGATTTGTGTGAATGTGCAGGGATACTGCAAGGCTGAGCACAATTGATATGTGCCAAGAAATGGGGTGCTATAATTGCCCAGGAGTTGCAGGTTACCACAAGGCATGCTGGGAAAGAGACCAGGCTATAAAGTCACTCTCCACTGTCTGATGCTTCTTGTTCCACATCCAGGTACCTTTCTGGAGAGTACCTCAAGAGCAGCTCCTGCTCTCTCAAAGTCTTTCCCTCTTCTGAGGAATGGGGCTGCAATATACCCAGCATCCTTTGCAGCTGTAGTTCATAATTCCAAGGCATCCCCCAGAGATCTTGCTAATTCTAGTGTTGGTACCCTGTGTTTCCATGGACTGCATATAACATGAGAAAATACTCTGTGCTTGTAAAACTAAACTGGTTCTTTATTCTCAGAACTATTTAAAGAAATGTTGCAACTGCAGTCAGCATTCTAGCCATGTGCACACAGAATGACTTTTTAGTGCCTTCTCTAAACACCTCCCGCCCACAGCCTATGCTCCTCCTCTCCATGCTACTTCCAGGCACCCCAGGCAAAGCACATGCCATCACACTGACCTGTCAATCTATCCCATGTTGCACATATAAATGCCTGCCCATCACTCCTGAAATGAAATCTCTACTGGCAACCAAACTGTGAAGAAATGGGATTGTATTCACCTTGTTATGTTGTATGTGAGTTCTACTGTCCGGTAGTAACCCTGTGTGTATGCCTCCCTGGACACTGTACCAACACCTAGATGTTGATGGGAATTTCAATGTGATGCTTTCTGTAACCTGAGCCCAAGAGGGATGTGTGACTAGGTGACACCTTTTGCTCCAGATGTAGGACAAAGGCTGCGGTGTGTGTGTGTCAGGGCTCTTGGCTCTGAGCCCCCTCTCTCCAAGATGGATTGCACTGGTTGCTCCTGGTTACTGTGCAGACAAGTCTGTTCTATGCTCTGCCCCTGTCATCTAATAAACCTTCTGTTCTACCTGCTGGCTGAGAGTCATAGCTGGCTGCGGATGGGGGTGCAGGGCCTGGTGACTTCCCACCCCTCGTGACAGGCCTATTTAGACTGGCCAGGGGCGTGGCACATCACACCCCTCCTCCCTGGGTATTATGAACAGTGGAATTGCTGGCAGTCAGACAAACAGCAGCATGGATACTATCTATGTCTCCATCTCCTGGCACCACTGAAATCAAAGGCAGCTTTGTTACTGGTTTGAAAAGATGCAGAGCGGGGCCCTATTTCTCAAGGTACTGACCACTCCTTAGTCCAGCTGACGTCTCTGGGAGCTGCTGGCATGGAAAAATCAAGTGTGGTCTCATTATGCACCTTCCCCATTGAAGAAAATGAGAACAACAAGTTCCAGAATAAAATGCAGCTCTTCTGGCTCCTTCTGCAATCCACTGGAGAGGAGGAAAAGTGAAGGTGGTAGAAGGAGGCCTTTCCATTCCAAGCAGGTTCATCTTGGGTGTCCCTGCCAGAGTATTGCTCAAGACATCTTGGTGCTATTTAAATATTTACAGCAGACCAGGGTAAAAGGGATTGAAGCATGAATTATTCACAGCTTTACTTTTATCTTGGCAACAGCAGCCGTCTTGAGCATGGAGGCTTCCTCCAGCAGATCTCTGGGGAAGGGGCGGGAATCTTTCTATCCACAGCAAAGTTCTGTAGAAAGTTCATTATTAATGTAGAGTCGCTACATAATCTCATTCATGCAGGGAACACCCAATTACAATGTTGCTTTGCTGCTGTGAAGACAATAGGTTTTGGCAAGAAGGGGACATGATGAAATTAAACTGCTTGGACTTTAAATTTCACACTGGGATCATGTCTAGAGAATGGACAAGAGATCCTCTCATCCCACCCCCCTCCATTGCACGACTTTTAAGTTGCATTAATTTGTTGTTTTTACTGGGGGGTGGAGTGTAAAACTCAACCTGATCCTGAAACTACTGGAGGTTATCCTGGAGGCCGTGCATCAGTTTCTCTGCTTGTGTTTAGGAAAGCTGCTCTGCCCGGTCTTCCTTGCTGCCAAAAGAAAGCTTCCCTTGTAGCTAATGGTGGCATCATTCCAGAGGCAATGACTGAGGGCTACATTCTGCCAAGCTGAGCTCTGCTGCTGAGTGTCTCACCTGCCCAATTCGCTAGCTTATCTCTCCCAGCATGCGCTGGTGCTCCCAAGGGATGACTCTCCCTTACCCCTGCTGAGATGGCTAGAGTGCCAGCACGCGCCGCTCCATCTCAGACACTCCCTCTTGCATCAGCAACCACTCTCGACACCAGGGGCGGTCGACTGCCAGGACTAGCACCCAGGGTCCCAGTTTCAGTGGTTTAGCCACAAGATCCCAAAAGGGCACTGGGTACCTTACAGGACCAAGCCTTATTTCCGGCCCTTTAATGAACTGGATCAGCTAGTTGTGTGTCTTACCAAGGTGGTGTCACTTTTGTGGGGCATTGCCTGGCCACACAAACTCTTAGTGGAGTTTAATGCTTGGCTCAGGGCTATGTCACAATGAGCAAGCCCGAGCAGCCAAGTGCCAGGTTACAAATGGAAGCATCAATGAGACTACAGAGCTCTCTTGAATGGATCATGTTGGTGTCCTAGAGTCTAAGGCCAGAAGGGACCAATGTGGTTGTCTATTCTGACCTCTCATCTAAGGCAGGCCATAGAAATTCCCCAAAAGAGCTCCTAAAGCAGATCTGTTAGACAAACATTCATCCTGGACTTGAAAATGCCCACTGGTGGAGACTCCAGCCTGACCAACAGAAAGTTGTTTCCAGACCCATGGACGGGGGGGGGGGGGGGGAATTTGTCCTCGGACCCAACAATTTGAAAGGGCCCAGGGCCCCAGCCACTGCTACCACAGCTGGGCAAAACATAGTAGGGCTTCTCTAGCAAATTGTACTGACAGCCACTTCATTGGCCTTCTTGTGACTCGGCCTCCTCCATCCACCCCTTCTGGGGTAACAGAGACTCAGACAATATACCAACCTCCCTGTTAGGTCATCAGCCCAACTCTGGGTTCCTTGGCCCTTGCATTGCAGGGTTTCCCTGCCACCTTTCTCAGGGGCTGGTAGGGGGAACTCAGGCCCTTCAGCTACTCTGGGTTCCAGCCCAGAGATCCTGTAGCAAGCAGATCATCTGCTTCCTTAGATGCCTGAGCACCTCCCTGCACCACTTCCTACCTCAGCCTGTCTCACAAGACCTGTTTCTGTCAGCCCCTTCCCGGGTTCAACAGAGTTCTCACCTGCCCTTGTACTGAGCAAAGATTGCAGGCCCTCTCTGGACACCTGGGTCTTTGCTGACTCTGTCTCATAAATCTGATCCCAGGACTGCCTCAATGGTGCCTGGCCCTTTGGCTGAGGCTCACCATGGGAGGTCACTCCACTCCTGTCCTTTCCTAGTGTTTCTCCCGGCCCTTTGCCAGTGTTCTCTTCCCAGGAGAAAAGAGGGCTGTTCTCTCTCAGCTACCTTGCAGTCCTTCCTCTTATGAGTAACCCCCTGCTCTTGGCTGGGACTCATTCTTAATTCCACCACCAACCTCTTCCCCTGCTAGCCTAATTCTAAATCAGGTCAGGTCCAACCTCCAGGTACAGCCAAGCACATCAGTTGCTCCCTGGCTCCCAGTAATTCTCCCTCCCTGCCAATGTGGAGTATTGTAGAAAAGCAGACTAGAACATAAGAATGGCCATACTGGGTCAGACAAATGGTCCATCCAACCCAGTATCCTCTCTGCCGATAGTGGCCAATACCAGATGCCCCAGAGGGCGGGAACACAACAGGCAATCTTTACATGATCCCTCCCCTGTTGCCCCTTCCCAGCTTCTGACAAACAGAGGCCAGGGACACCATTCCTACCCATCCTGGCTAATAGCCATTGATGGACTTAACCTCCCTGAATCTATCTAGCTCTTGTTTGAACCCTGGTGAAGTCCTAGACTCACGACTAGAGAACCTTCTCAGAGTAGGCATAGGATAGCCAGCTCTCTCCTCTCCAGCATCCCCTGCCAAGATTCTCCAGCCCTACAGTGTCTCTTGCCACAACTTAGCCAGGTCACCATGCACTCCCTCCCCTTCCAGGGTAACAAAGTCCAGCCAATAAGAGTCCAAATGTCCTTACAACGAGGTCTTGGGCCCCAACTGCGGGCCCCATTGTCCTTCTAACCATCTCTCAGAGTTCTCCATTGTTCTTGTCCCCTTCTCCAGCCTCCTACCTCCCTGAACTTCTCCCTTACCAGCCTCTGTAGATTCACCCTCTTTCAGGGCCCTCCCCTGGAATCCTTTAACAAACCATAAAATGAACGTAAACCCACTACCAGCCTCCTTACATCCCTCACCACTTTCCCCTGCTCTGTTCCCCAGCTGAACACCTCCCAGGGACCTCTCCATGGAAGGCCAGGTCCTGGCCTTCAGGCAAGAATTTCCACCAATACCTACTCCCTTCTTGTCTGCTCTGCATCTCCCCTGTCCCTTCTCTATTTAGCCAAGTACTGTAGTGCCAACCCTCCCCCTTAACCCTGCTGGTACCTCCAAGCCCAGAAAGTGACTGTACCGTTCCTTCCTCCACACAGCTTTAAACCTATTCTCTTCTAATTCACCACCAGCTCCTCTTTCAGCTGGGACTCTTCTTTCATTAAGCCAGGCCCACCCTCTGCTGCAGCTAGGGAGCAAAACTGGCCTCTCAGGCCCACATTAACCCTTTCCGAGATGGTGTGGGGTGCCCACATTATTCCAGGTATACACCCCACCAGAGGCAAAGAGGTAAAATTTAAGTAATTTGGGAGCTCAAGTCCAACTGAGAGTCAAATGGGAGTCAGGTACCTTTGAGGAATCTGGACCTAAATAGCTTTTGCTCTCCAATGAGAAAGCGTTGAGCCTCTCCTCCCAGAGTAGGGGATCTCCTCCCCCTAGTAGTGAATCAACACCCCTGTCATTGCTGGCTGGCCTCAGAGAATCAAAACAAAAGTCATTAAGGGAAGGGTAACGTCGGTGTATGAACAGTTTAAAGCAAGTGGCATAAGAACTCCACATCCTTGGGGATCATTTCTCAAGACAGTCACATGCTTCTGGTGGTTGCCCTGAGTATTGTGCCCACTACAGAGCAATGAAGTGCAGATGAAACGAGACACTGCAGCCGAATAGCAAGATGTCTGCAGTAACAAGGAGCCTGGAATTTGTGCATGAGGGAATCAAGCAATGAACAAAATTCCTGCTGGTTTGCAGCTTATGTGGGCATCCTTCTAATAAAACCAGCTTTTTGTTTGAGGGGGAGAGTTATTCACTAGCTTTGTTTAAAAAACTATTCTTCTCCACAATGCACTTTGCACCGCTGTTGCCTTCTCAGGGCAGACAGAGAACATGCTATTAGGATAATGCTGGGTATAAAGCGGGGGGGAATCTCAGGGCTTGCTGGAGATCTGTTCTCTGCATTTTACATCAACTTTGGCATGGTGACCTCTGCTGGTCTGATTATTTCAACAGCAAGTATGTCAGCTGCCTGCAATGCAGGAAAAGAAGAGCAGAGAGAAACATGACTTTCAGCATCAGGCAATTGCTTTTACTTGCTACCTGTTCTGTGTGAGGAGTGAAAGTAAACAACCAGATCTGTTGCTGACTGATAACAGCACTTTGGGAAGCTCTGGTCAAGATCTGAAGCTCCCTCCAGGGATGGTCTTGGTGTTTGGAATTCTGGTTTGCTCTGTTTCAGAGATGGCCTGAGTCACAAAGTCGGGCTCTGTTTCCAAATCCTTGGAAGTTCAGATCTTTGCATTCAGACTTATAGGCAGGCCTGCCAATAGGAGGGGCATAAAGGGGCAGTTGCCCCGGGGCCTGGTGATTCAAAGGGCCTGGGGCTCCCAGCTGCCACGGCCGCTGCTGCTGTGGCAAATGGAGCTCCAGGCCTTTTAAATCACCACTGGAGCACCATGCTGCATGCTCCATGTGGGTCCAAGGGCTGCCTGCCGCCTCAGAGCCCGCCCCTTTTGGGCGCATGGAGCTGCCCTCCCCACCATGCCCGGTTTTTCTGTTTCACTGTGTGATACTGAGCAAGTCACATAACTGATTGGTTCTTCAGTTTCCCATGGTTTCATGGACATAATACCTCTGAAGGAGTCAGGCTTTATTAATGAATGTCTGCACAACACTTCTCATGATTATTTAGATGGGAGACTGCTATGTTAGTCTGAAGGACAATGATTTCAACATTTCTGCCATCTAGCCCCTTCTCTAATCTGAAAGGTGGGGTGAAAATAATTGAGAAGGGGAAGAGGGTATTTCCCCAGAACTTTCTCAAAGCTCAGCTGGAGTTTTGTGCAGTGATTCAGGTTAGTTGTAGTTGCAACTCAACTGGGTCCCATATGCCCTAGTGTACAAGAGCGCCCCTCGTCCCCCACCCTGTGAGTCTCTCAGTTTGGCTTTGTACAAGAGCGCCCCTCGTCCCCCACCCTGTGAGTCTCTCAGTTTGGCTCTGTACAAGAGCATCCCTCGTCCCCCACCCTGTGAGTCTCTCAGTTTGGCTCTGTACAAGAGCATCCCTCATCCCCCACCCTGTGAGTCTCTCAGTTTGGCTCTGTACAAGAGCATCCCTCATCCCCCACCCTGTGAGTCTCTCAGTTTGGATCCCACACCAGGATGGGCAGAGTCAGGTCCCCGCAACGTCCCTTCTCTTGGAGTGCGAAATCGATATTGATACTACTGCCTCTCCTTTTTCTCTGTTCAGGGGGGCGGGGTAGGGGGGCCCAGGCCCACCCTCTCTCACAGGCCCCAGCCCAGGGCCCTAAGGACAGGCTCTAGTGGCGTCCTGTCCGGCTGGTGGGGCAAATACCCGAAATGCACCAGCCCGCCAGCAAATCTTATGATGCCCCGCCCTGGGCTGCTTCCTACCCCGCTGGTGCTGGTACCGCAGCCTCTCAACACCACCATCCGCCCTCTCATCTACTTTTCTTCCCTCCCCCTTTTGTGTCTCCCCTTGCCCCCCCTTTTAACTTCCTACCTGGGTCGCTTTCTCATGACATCACCCGCCGACCCGGGGCCAAGGATGTCCCGACGTCAGATGCAGCCCGGCATGCAGGGTTCCCCGGCGACCAGCCCCCCTGCCAGTCAGCTGGCACGAGGAACGCGTGCACAACCGCGGGGGAAATGCGGGGCAGATCAGCCCCATGTGAGCGAGGCAGCTCTGACCCGTCACACCTAGCCTTGGTGTGGGATTTGCATGCCCAGCTTCCAGTACAGCCAAGGGAAGAGTCATGCTTCCGAGGCTTGAAGGTCATGTACTACTTTAAAGCAACAGCGATTTGGAGGAATAATTATTATCTGACCACAAAGGAATATTGTCTCAGTTTTTGCAGAATCGAAAGGACAGATTTGTAAATGACCAAATACTGAATAGGGGCCTTGGACAAGGAGCTATTCAAGAGTAACAACAAGGATGTTAAACAAATTTGCATAATTAATCTGGGAGACATGTCCTAATGAAGGACTTAAAGTATGAGCTTCTTAGTGTCTTTGGTGAGCATAGTTACCCTAGTAGTCCTACAGACTTCAGCTACTCATATGAGCAAACACTAGTGAGTCGTTTCTAGGGTTGCCAGATGGTTTCAACAAAAATACCAGACACACTTGACATTACATCACAATCTACATTACATCTGATTTAGAAAATACCAGACATTTCTATTTTCTCATTTCTATTTTCTCAATTTGTTTCCCAAACAAAAAGCTCAAATACTGGACTGTTCGGTTCAAAACCGGACACCTGGCAAACCTAGACACGTTTCCATGTGATGTTCATGAATATGCAGAGAGAAATCAGATAAGATCATTAATAGACTGGCTGGAAGGTTGCAATGTAGCACCATGTTTTTTCTTAGAATTCAGAATGACATCACAAAAGAACCGCAAAACATAGAGAGACAATGTAGGCAGCTGTTCCCCAAAACAGAGAGGCCCATCTCCTCCCCATGCTACTCTTAGCTGACTGGCCGGAAACTGACTGCTGCTAGGCCCAGATCAGAGACTTTCCTTTATGTGACAAACAGGACCAGGAAAAATCTTGAAAATTAAAGTGAATTTTAATATAGTTCCACACCAGACTCCACAGTCTGCACCGGCTAATGATGCAAAGCCATTGTTTAAGGTACTCTGGGCTAATGATGCAAAGCCATTGTTTAAGGTACTCTGGCTTCATCTCCAGTTCATGAACCACTGAGGAAGATAATTTTACACGGCAGAAAAGGGCAATGAAGGTGTTTGAAACTCCAGTCAGACAAGACCATTTCTGTTAACAAGAGGTGCCGTTTCCCTTAGCTAGCAGCAAATCTTCAGAGGGATATACTTTTTTTTAGCATGTGGATAATGTGACAACCCTTGTTAGACAAGTGCCACAGCAAGAGAATTGCAAAGGGACTTGGAGGCACTGGCCATGGCTCTGCCCTTTGCTCTCATGCACAAATCTGTTTATACCATACACAGACGAATAGAGACAAATTGCCGCAAGTGCCATCCACTGAGATTCCCCTGATGACACTTGTAAAGGCAAGAAAACTGCTCCTTCTCCCCAACCCCTTCCTATCACGCTGCCAGACCGAATTACTTATATTACATTATTATCATTATTTTATTACAGTGATGAAAACACCACTAGATATTGAAAGTGATTTAGAATTAGATCTACACTGTGGTTTTAAATAATCAACGGAGCCATGTAGATTAGTTTACTCGGCAAAGGGAAATGAAGCGGCGATTTAAATAATCGCCTCTTCGTTTAAATCAAAATGGCTGCCGCGCTGTGTCGATCAGCTGATTGTCAGCACAGCGCGGCAGTCTAGATGGGGATCTGCCGACCCCAGAACCCTTCGTCAGCAGATCCTGTAAGCCCCATTTCACAAGGCATAAACGATCTGCCGATGAAGGGTTCTGGGGTCGGCAGATCCCTGTCTAGACTGCCGCGCTATGCCGACAATCAGCTGATCAGCACAGCGCGGTGGCCATTTTGATTTAAATGAAGCAGCGATTATTTAAATTGCCGCTTCATTTCCCTTTGCCGTCCTGCCTCATCTACATGGCTCCGTCGACAGAGCCATGTAGTTTAGACACACCCATAGACTCTCAACAGGCTTTTCTCCCTCTATATACTGGAGCTCTGAGCAATCATACTGCTCTCTTACATACAGTGCAACTCCTCCTCCTTTTCTCCCCTGCCTGTTCTTCCTGAACAGTTTATACCCTTCCATGACAGCGCTCCAGTCATGTGAGTCATCCCACCAAGTCTCTGTTATCCCAATTAAATCATAGGTCTTTGACTGGGACAGGGCTTCTAATTCTTCCTGTTTGTTTCCCAGGCTTCTTGCATTCATGTACAAACACCTTAGATAACCAGTTGATTGCCCTACCTTCTCCAGTTCATGGGGGCCCGCTTCAATTAATTGACAGCCAGAGCTTATCTCCCACTGCACCGATTTTCAGCACTGTGCGACCTTGTGACCGTACTACTAGCTACTCCTACCACTACGGTCCTTACCTGCCTAAATGCAATGGGTCACATGGCTGCTACTATCTACATCGTGCAATATGCTCGCTTGCAACCCTGGCTAGAGTCAGTTTACAAGCCTGGCCTCCACCCCTTGCACAAACAGGTCATGCTCCCAAAAAAGGTGCTGGACTCACTTACGTGCTGGACAATTCCCACCAACCTTCTAACAGGCGTGCTCTTCCACCAGCCTGAACCATCCATGCAGATCACCACCAACACCTCCATTACTGGCTGGGGTGCACACCTCCTTCAACACACAGTTCAGGGAAGATGGTCAACACACGAGTCCTCACTTCATATCAACCTCCTGAAACTCAGGACCGTGGGGAATGTGTGCCATCGTTTCCTTTCCCTCAGCACTGACCAGACTGTTTGCATACTTAACGACAATATAACAACCATGTTTTACATAAACAGACAGGGAGGAGCCTGCTCCACATAACTGTGCGCTGAGACGAGCCGCCTCTGGAATTGGTGCATCCACCGTGGTATCACCCTCATACTTACCTGGAATAAACAATGTTCGGGCGGATGCCCTGAGCCGCAATTTCAATTCAGATCACGAATGGCAATTACACCCTCCATACGCACCTCCACCTTTCGCCGCTGGGGAGTCCCAACTATAGACCTCTTCGTGACTCCCAGCAATACCAAGAGTCCTTGTTTCTGCCTGAGAGCCAGACTAGGCAAGGGTTCTCAGGGCGATGCGTTGGTCATCCTTTGGAACGAGCCACTGTGCTATGCCTTCCCACCCATTCTGCTCATACCCAGAGTTCCATGCAAAAGCCAGACCGACAAAACTCTAGTCATACTGTTAGCACCATCATGGGCCAGACAGACTTGGTTCCCATTTCTGCACACGTTGTCCGCAGCCATGCAATATCCTCTTCCATCCCGTCATGACATCCTATCTCAGGACAGGGGCAAATCATTCCACCCCCAACCACAGACACTTCACCTACATGTGTGGCTCCTGTCTGGTTCCAGGGTATGGAATTCCTATGTTCAGAACGAGTAAAAGCAATCCTCCTACAAAGCAGAAGGCCATCCACCAGGGCTACCTACATGAAAAATGGGAAAGATTTTCAGCCTGGTGTCACCTGTTGCATGTGGCTCCTCGCACCACACCGCGCCACCAGATTCTCGAGTATCTACATCATTTCAGAACCCATGGTTTATCAAATCCTTCCATGAGGGTCCACCTTGCAGCAATATCGGCTCTCCATGAACGCACAGATGGCTCATCCGTATTTGTGCACCCCACGAGAAGATTTTTGAAGGGTCTTCAAAACCTTTTTCCTCCTGTCAGGGTGCCTCCCCCAACAAGGGATCTGAATCTTGTCTTGGACTGTCTCATTAGGCCCCCCTTCAAACCCTTGGCCACTTGCCCACTTCAATTTCTACTAATGAAGGTGCTATTCCTTACAGCCATCACCTCTGCGAGGAGGGTTAGTGAAACAGGGGCCCTCGTGGCAGACCCACCGTATACAATCTTCACTAAGGACAAAGTCACATTACGCCCACATCCAACATTTTTACCCAAAGTGTGCACAGCCTTCCACATCAAAGAACCTATCGTGCTACCAGCGTTCTTTCCGAAGCCTCACGCATCCCTCAGGGATGCTATGCTTCACACACTTGACATACGACAGACGCTGGCCTTCTATATAGACAGAATGCAGCCATTCCGCAAATCTTTGCACTTGTTCATATCCATCGCACCACGCTCAAAGGGTGCTCCTATCTCAACGCAACGTATTTCCAAATGGGTCTCATCCTGCATATTACGTTGCCATGCCCTCTGCAACAAGCCTTTGCCAACTCCACTGAAGGCGCATTCTGCCCATGCAGCTGCAACCTCCATGGCCTTCTTTACTAATGTACCACTTAAAGACATCTACAGGGCAGCCACCTGGTCCTCAGACCATACTTTCACTGAGCATTACACCATTATGTCACAATTGGCAGCTGCTTCAGCACTGGCTACAGTGGTGCTGTCTACAGCCTCTAAGCAGTGACTCTGATTCCCACCATCCTGTCAGATACTGCTTGCTATTCACCTTGCATAGAGTACCCACAGGGACATCACCTGAAGAAGAAAAGGGAGTTACTCACCTCATACAGTAATGACTGTTCTTTGAGGTGTGTGTCTCCATAGGTGCTCCATGACCTTCCCTTCCTCCCCTCTATTCAGAGTCCTAATTACTCAAATGGAGAAGAGGAACCAAAGGGGGGGTGCAAGCCCCACGCACCCTGGGAGCAACCAGACAGCCAACACAGGATAAGGGACCCTCTGGGGGTAAGCAGGGAGGTGGGCTGGGTCCTGGAGTGGACTAGAGGATCGGGCATTCACCTGGGAAGCACAGGCTGATGGGCTTGAGTTCCGCCTACCCTGAGTGTGGTGGGGATGGAGCTGGCGCCTGCATTAGGAAAGCAGGATAAGGGACCCTCTGGAAGTAGGGCTGTGGGTTCTGGAGTGGCCTAGCAGATAGGGCATTTGCCTCGGGGAGGGCAGGGTTTGGGGTTCAAGTATCACCTGTCCTGGGAGCAGCCAAACAGTGTGCATGTGCAGTTTGCAGACACTGCTGGAAAAAACCCCACTCCATGGCTCTGGGATGTCACTATGCCTTGCATGGAACACCCCTGGGGGCATACATCTTGAAGAACAGTCATTACTGTGTGAGGTGAGTGACTCCCTCCCCTCTGGGATCACCACTGGCTCCAATTTAAATTGACCTGCCTTGCTTTAAAAACTTTCTTCCTCCTCCCAACTTCACAAACTCCATCCCACCTGCCTCTGTGCCACTCCTTCTCACAGCTGCTGGTACAAGTTCTCTCTCCGCTGCCACTCTCGGTATCTAGAAGAGTATTTTGGTCCATCTGTGGGGTATTTCTGCACCCTTCCCCTTTATATCTGGTGGCAGCCATTTTGTGCTCGCTCCTGAAAACGTCTTTGTGATGTCAGATTAAGGCCATTCTGGCTGAAAGGGAGTGGCTGCTGTGCTGTTTGTCAAATGGAAAACATAATGCTCTTCAATGGAGCTGATTGAATGTTGGTTACTGGAACTTAGTCTTTATGTGAAA
The DNA here is from genome assembly GCA_032595735.1 of Pelochelys cantorii. Classification (NCBI taxonomy): domain Eukaryota; kingdom Metazoa; phylum Chordata; order Testudines; family Trionychidae; genus Pelochelys; species Pelochelys cantorii. Next base: position 17,383,241 of record CM064353.1, read on the forward strand.
AATGGCTTTTTAACAAAAATGAATTTTTTTAACCAAAGTTTTCATTTTGGTTAAAATTTTCCCTAGAATCTGCATGTGGAATGTCCCAATGTTCTGGAATCTGTAGTAATCCCAGGAATCTTCCTTGAGGCTTCAGACTTGTTTCTGTTCTAGTCAGGTTCTGGTATTGCCTTCACTGCAGTAGTACCTGAGTGCTCCTTAAGTGATGTGACCAATGGCTGTCAGGTGAATGTCTCTCTCCCGAGGGGGAGAATTGTGCAGACAGTGAGAGTAGTTTGTTTTGGTAGGGTTTGGTTTAGTGTTCCTGTTTAAATGTCCACACTTCTCTGTGCTGATATTAGAGAAGGTGTATCAAAGAGCTTCACCTCGCACTTAGAGTGGAAGGTGGGGAGGTTTGTGACGGTCCTACCTCATTCCAATCCACAAACTCAGACCAGGCCCTGGGAAAGCTCTGTCTCCCAAGTTTTACCCCTGTGGTAGACAGTTCTGTTGTGCTCAGGAGACGAGCTGTTGACCACAGTCCTCGTCCTGGAGCTTTAGCTTTCTCTTGATCAGGCCACATGGATGTCCTTGAAAATAAGGACCTGGCATAAATTCACTTAGGCTCCAGACATGCTCACCAGATCATGCCCTGCATGCAAGTTAGGGGTTTCCCCACCTATCTTAAAATTATGGGGTTGGAAAAGACCTCAGGAGGTCATCGAGTCCAACCTTCTCCTAAAAGCAGGATCAATCCCAACTCAATCATCCCAGTCAGGGCTTTGTCAAGCTGAGACTTAAAATCCTCTAGGGATGGAGATGCCACCCCCTCCCTAGGTAACCCACCCCAGTGCTTCCCCACCCTCCTAGGGAAACAGTTTTTCCTAATATCCAACCTAGACCTCCCCCACTGCAACTTCCCCATTCATAAATTGCTCTGGGACATAGGCAGGAGACAGGCACCCAGACATGTAGGTTAAAGCAGCAGAGTGCATGCCTAGAGGAAACTTATACGCAAAAACTTAGGCACCAAGCAAATCAAGCTGTCTCCAGGGTTTGGCAAGAGTTTTGCAAGTCACAGTGGCGCTGAAAACTGGGACTTAGGCATCTAACTACCTTTGTAAACCTTGGCTCACAGCCTCGAACCTTTCCATTCCTCCATCTGTTGTCCTGGCTAAACAAATTGTTTTCAGACTGGTGACTTGTGTGAAACTGGTGACTTGTGTGAAACTTTTCTCCCTCTATATACTGGAGCTGAAACTGGAGCACGGCGGCCATGTTTATTTTAATGAAGCCGGGGATATTTAAATCCCGGCTTCTTTGACTATGTCGGGTAGCCTAGTTTACATGCCTCTGTTGGCAGAGGCATGTAGTCTAGACATACCCTACTACTGTTGTAGCAGATGCCTGGATGGCATTGTTTAATGACCCAAGTGGTTTCAACAGTAGATTTACGAGAGAGAGGATGGCAATAGTCTGAACGTAGTAGCAAAAGTAATCCACCAGCCTCACTACTTAGATCCATCCCATTTTGGTAGATACTTTCCAAAGCCAGTAATAATGGCTGGAGTAATTTTAAGACAATAGCCAAGGATCGCTCATGAGAAAGCCAGCAGGTTTTCCCAGGTTGGACTAATTTGAACTTCAGTCCCAGTGTATCTTCTATATTTTCCAAGATATTCAGTCTTTTTGGACTCTTGCTGAAAAAAGAATATAATGAAGACATTAAATTTATAGCTTTTTTAATGTCTTTTGAAGATTCTGCAGCTTGTACTAGTGCTAGTTGGAGCAGATGGCCTCTGCAGTGTGTATAGGAGAGATTAGGGTTACACTTTTCTCTGAGCAAAGCTTGTACTCCACCATGTCTTCCAGAGAAGTTTGCAGCTCCAACAAATGCACAAGCAACCATCTGTTTGAGGTCCAACTGACAAGCATTTAACTCTTCTAAGATGTGGGTTGTCACAGATGCAGCCGATGTGTTTTCTATAACTTGAACATCTAGAAATGCATCTACTGGCCTACCACTGACATCAAGATAACGTACACAATGACTTAATACTTGATGCCCATTTGCATCGGTGCATTCATCAGCCATGTATGCAAATTTTTTAATGTGGTGAGAGAGTTCTTCACTTTTTCAATTGTTGAGTCTTTCACTCAGGGCCGGCCCACAACATTTTGGTACCTGAGGCAGGGAGCTCAAATGACGCCCCCATGCCCCCTCACTTGGGCCAAAACTTTGAAAGGTCTCAATTCTGCCTCTTCCTGTTCTACTCCTCTCGTGGTACTGCTCTGCTACCTACATCTGCACCAGCAGCAGACACAATTTTCTACACTCTGGGTCCTAGTGGCGCCCCCCACAGTCTGGCACCTGAGGCGGCCGCCTCAGTTTGCCTCATGGTAGGGCCAGCTGAGCTTTCACTGTTGCACCGCATGCTTCTAGCCAGTCAGCTGAGTTTCTTGCAGAAAGATAGTGAGCATTTGCTGGTCTTGTTCAGAAGCCTTTCCCCTCAGCCCCCGCTCATCACTAGCTGTCAGAGAGCTCATTTTGACTTTGCTTAAAAATCATAATTTGAAATTATTAGGTTGGCCAACATCACCAAAATGAATGCACTGACATTGTCATAAAAAACAACAGCTGTATAAGGAAGCTAGTCTATGTTCATACTTTTCAAATCTATTATACTTTTTCAGTAACACATATCTTATCATACACTGTATGTGCTTTTAAAGTGTGTATTGATGTTTCAATTTCAATTCAAATTTCCAAACAATCACTAAACTGGCATGTAACTAGTTCACAAAACTGGGGGGGGGTGTTGGGGAAATTCGGGGGGGTATACACCCCCATGGGGGGGCTATAGGGAAATCCCTGGGTGCAGTAATCAAGGGAGAAGGAGACAAGGGGCTGGGTGAGGGTACTGGACAGGGTGGAGCTGAGGTGGTAGGCACTAGGCAGCATCACACAGTGGGAGGGAGGGGTATTTATGAGCATAGATTTTTGAAGAAGTGCAGGAGGGTTTAGGGAAGCAGTGGGCAAAATCAGGCCCGGGGCCGGATCCAACCTGCCAAGCATTTCTCTCTGGATATCCAGCTGATTAGCAGAGGTGCAGACTTACAGCTGGCAGATGTATTCAGTTGCTTCTCCCTCTACCTTGCTCCACCTTGCTAATCAGCAGGGCATCTCTCCTGGGTGGCTTTTCCAGGGAACACAGTTTGAACCCACTTAACCTACTGGGGGCACCTGGAGAGGTGCGAATTGGGTTGATTAGTGAGGCCATGTGGAAAGGAGTCTGGTTCTTCCAAAGGATTCAGAAGGGCCTATGAGAGGAGATGGGAATGTGTGCTCCTAGAGACTGGACTGACAGCTGCATGGAGCAGACTGGGAACAATCACAGTTCAAGCTCAGGGAGGGCAGTAGTGGTTTAAATTCTGTACTTTTGGTCTGGAATTTGTTGGAGAGCTCCAGGCCTACAGATAAGTAGGGGGCTCAGGAAGTGGCAGTGGGAGCAGTCTCTCTCTGTGTGTGTGTGTGTGTGTGTGTGTGTGTTGGGGCTCAGAACTGGGTCCTGAAAACCTGCTAGCGCTGGGATGTTGCACTTTTGTTGTTCTATACCCTTTGTTACCCCAACAGGGGTGGCTAGAAAATGGGACCTGTCTGGAGGGCTGAGTGATGAGGAGGAGAGTGCCTGGCAGCAGAGGGCACTAGAAAGCAAGGAGCTGCCAGGCCCAGCCAGCAGGGGGTGCACCCAGGATGAGTTGTGAGCTCTTCACACTCTGAACTAATTGAACTGCATGCAGCATTGCACATGTTGTAGCTTGGGTAGGCTGAGCTTGTTGTGCGCATGAGGGACACCTTGCATTCCTCCCTTCCATCCCCATGCACCCTGTGTGCCATCCCCTCTGTCTCAGGGACTCCCTCAAACGTCCTCTTCCTCCCTGCATCTCTCTGTGCCCTGCATTATCCCTTCTGCCACAAGCCAGAGCTCCTCATTCCCCACCTGTCCTTTCATAATGCCACTGTGAGAGCCAGGGAGCCATGGAGCAGCTCAGCAATGTACTCAACATCACTTGGCTAGCTGGGCTTCCAGCAGGGGAGGGGACACCTGCTTCTGACTCCCAGGCCTGTGTTCTAGCCCGTCAACAACGTTTGCTCTGTCCTCAGGTGGAAATTGACTACAGGCAACTGCTTCCTGCCCTCAGGGCTTTGTGCTGATTTCTGGTTTATTTAACCCAGGCTGCAGCCAGTTTTATATCAGATTCCAGCTACTGTCCTATGCAGGAAGGGTGGATAATAGGTAAGGCTGGGCTCAAGAGATTTGGCTGCAGTTCCTGGCTCTATCAGCTAACCTTGGGAAGTCACTGACTGTGCATCAGTTTCTCATTCATAAAATGGGAATAACAACATTCTCTCGTGTCTACATTGGCGACAGAACTTGCTGCCTGTCTACAGTGGCCGCGAGTTCTTGCGCAAGAGCACTGACGTTCTAATGTATGAAATCAGGGCTTCTTGCGCCAGAACTCTGACGCTCCCGCTCAGGAATAAGCCCTCTTGTGCAACTGTTCTTGTGCAAGAGGCCAGTGTAGACAGGCAACATGAATTTCTTGTGCAAGAAAGCCCTATGGTTAAAATGGCCATCAGAGCTTTCTTGCGCAAGAGAGCGTCTACACTGGCATGGATGCTCTTGCGCAAAGGCACATGACAGTGTAGACGCTCTCTTCTGGAAGAGTTTTTGCACAAGAACTCTTCCGCAAAAGAGTTCTTGCGCAAAATCATGCCAGTGTAGACGTATGAGAGATAAGGTTGAATTTATTAAGATTGATTTTCCAGCACCAGATTTTGTAAAGTCAAAGGTTCATGTCCCTGCCATGTGCAAGAATTTGACATAGCTTTTGGGGGCAGCAAAGACCCACTTCATCAGATGCATGAAGTGGAAATTACAGAGAGAGGTATAATTTCTGCTCCATGCATCTGACAACGTGGGTTTTACCCACTAAAGCTTACACCCAACTAAATCTGTTATAAGGCTACATCTACACTGGCAGCTTCTTCTGGAAGAACAGCCGTTCTTCCGCAAAAACTTGCTGGCTGTCTACACTGCAGAAGCATTCTTCCAGAAGTAAATTTACAGTATAGCGTTGTAAAACAGGGCTTCTTCCGGAAGAGTTATTCCTCTCCCCATGAGGAATAAGCCCTCTTGCGCAAGAGCTCTTCCAGAAGAGACCAGTGTAGACAGGCAACATGAATTTCTTCCGCAAGAAGCCCCTATGGTTAAAATGGCCATCAGAGCTTTCATGTGGAAGAGTGCGTCTACACTGGCATGGATGCTCTTGCGCAAAAGCACATCTCTTGCGCAAAAGCACATGCCAGTGTAGACGCACTCTTGTGGAAGAGTTTTTGCACAAGAACTCTTCCACAAAATAGTTCTTGTGCAAGAAGCTGCCAGTGTAGATGTAGCCTCAGTGTAGACAAGATCTAAGGAACTTTGATTTATGAATGTTCATGGGTCTCCAGTATACCACAGTGAGCTGCATTAAAAGCAGATCTTTTTTGTCTCCCCAGGAGGTGGCTACCTACGCAATGTTTGCTGTAGGGATGGTTTTTAATGTCCTGCTTAAAACATTTTCTATGGGTCAAATTTCTCTAGTGTTCAAGAAAAATAGCTCCGGGTTCAGTGTTGCTTCTACTCTGCACTGCCTCTCACTCTCAGATGGCGGTGTTACTGTACATCAGGGTAGCAAGTACTACTTCTCCTCTTCTCTCCGACCAATTCTCTCTTGGTCTACTCCCACAACTGAGAAAGAAAAAACCGCTAGGAGCTCACCCACTTGCTGCAATATGACAGCCAGCCAGGGGTTGCCAGTACTGTCATGGCTATCTGACTCACTAATGTGGCCAAAAGTTACAGCTGGAACCTTGCCTTAAATAAGGCAACCAGAAGTGGCCACTGCTTTAGAGATGCAGCAAGCAGGAAGGGAAGGTTACTTACCCTGTGCAGTAACTGGAGTTCTTCGAGATGGTTGTCCCCATGGGTGCTCCACCTTAGGTGCACCAGCACCACTGCACCCATGGTTGGCAGACTTCTGATAGCAATGCCCCTGTGGTTGGCTGTGTACGCAGAGTTCTGGCATGCAGCAATTGGAATGGTCATCCTGTGTACACAGCCAACTGCCTCCTCAGTTCCTTCTCTGACCTAGAAGCAGATGGGTCCAAAGTCAAGGAGAGGAGGGTAGCTGGTGGAGCACCCGTGGGGACAACCATCTCGAAGAACTCCAGTTACTACACAGGGTGAGTAACCTTTCCTTCTTCTTCGAGGAGTGTCCCCACGGGTGCTCTACCTTAGGTGATTACAAAGCACTGTTCGTGCTTGGTGGTGGGTGCTTCAGCATCATTGACTTGGTGACTGCGAGTACAGTTTGGCCAAAGCACGTGTCCGTGTCCTCAAATGATTGTATTGTGTAATGCTGTGTGAATGTGTGAACAAATCCCCATGTGGCAGCTTTAAAGATGTCTTCGGTTGGGATTCCACTGAGGAAGGCTGTTGTCAATGCCATTGCTCTCGTGGAGTGAGCCCTTATGGTCTTTGGGGGTTCTCTGTTGAATATGCTATAGGCTAGGCGTATGCAGTCTGAGATCCATTCAGACAGTCTTTGTTTGGATATGGGTAACCCTTTTGACCTTTCCGTGGATGAGACAAACAGTTGTGAAGATTTTTTAAAGGGTTCCGTGCATTCAAGGTAGAAGGCGATTGCCCTACAGACGTCTAGAGTGTGTAATGCCCTTTCTCTGTCACCTTTATGGGGTTTAGGAAAGAAGACAGGTAAGTGTATCGGTTCATTACAGTGGAAGAACATAAGAACATAAGAACGGCCGTACTGGGTCAGACCAAAGGTCCATCTAGCCCAGTAGCCTGTCTGCCGACCGTGGCCAGCACCAGGTGCCCCAGAGAGGGTGGACCGAAGACAATGATCAAGCAATTTGTCTCCTGCCACCCCTCTCCAGCCTCTGACAAACAGAGGCCAGGGACACCATTTCTATCCTCTGGCTAATAGCCTTTTATGGATAGAAAGGGGAAAAAGGGAGGAGGTGTTGCCTTATATATTAAAAATGAACACATTTGGAGTGAGGTGGAGATGGACATAGGAGACAGAAGTGTTGAGAGTCTCTGAGTTAGGCTAAAAGGGATTAAAAACAAGGGTGATGTCATGCTAGGAGTCTACTACAGGCCACCTACCCAAGTAGAAGAAGTGGATGAGGCTTTTTTTAAACAACTAACAATATCATCCAAAGAACAAGATTTGGTGGTGATGGGGGACTTCAACTATCCAGATATATGTTGGGAAAATAACACAGCGGGGCACAGACTATTCAATAAGTTCTTGGACTGCATTGGAGACAACTTTTTGTTTCAGAAGGTTGAAAAAGCTACCGGGGGGAAGCTGTTCTAGATTTGATCCTAACAAATAGGGAGGAACTGGTTGAGAATTTGAAAGTGGAAGGCAGCTTGGGTGAAAGTGATCATGAAATTATAGAGTTCACAATTCTAAGGAAGGGTAGAAGGGAGAACAGCAAAACAGAGACAATGGATTTCAGGAAGGCAGATTTTGGGAAGCTCAGAGAGCTGATAGGTAAGGTTCCATGAGAATCAAGACTCAGGGGAAAAACAGCTGAGGAGAGTTGGCAGTTTTTCAAAGGGACATTGTTAAGGGCCCACAAGGAAGCTATTCCGCTGTATCGGAAAGATAGAAAATATGGCAAAAGACCGCCTTGGCTTAACCACGAGATCTTGCATGATCTAAAAATAAAAAAGGAGTCCTATAAAAATGGAAACTAGGACAAATTACAAAGGAAGAATATAGGCAAACAATACAGGAATGCAGGGGCAAGATTAGAAAGGCAAAGGCACAAAATGAGCTCAAACTAGCTACGGGAATAAAGGGAAACAAGAAGACTTTTTATAAATACATTAGAAGCAAGAGGAAGACCAAGGACAGGGTAGGCCCACTGGTCAGTGAGGAGGGAGAAACAGTAACAGGAAACTTGGAAATGGCAGAGATGCTTAATGACTTCTTTGTTTCGGTCTTCACCGAGAAGTCTGAAGGAATGCCTAACATAGGGAATGCTAGTGGGAAGGGGGTAGGTTTAGAAGATAAAATAAAAAAAGAACAAGTTAAAAATCACCTAGAAAAGTTAGATGCCTGCAAGTCACCAGGGCCTGATGAAATGCATCCTAGAATACTCAAGGAGCTGATAGAGGAGGTATCTGAGCCTCTAGCTATCATCTTTGGAAAATCATGGGAGACAGGAGAGATTCCAGAAGATTGGAAAAGGGCAAATCTAGTGCCCATTTATAAAAAGGGAAATAAGAACAACCCAGGAAACTACAGACCAGTTAGTTTAACTTCTGTGCCAGGGAAGATAATGGAGCAGGTAATTAAGGAAATCATCTGTAAACACCTGGAAGGTGGCAAGGTGATAGGGAACAGCCAGCATGGATTTGTAAAGAACAAATTGTGTCAAACCAATCTGATAGCTTTCTTTGATAGGATAACGAGTCTTGTGGATAAGGGAGAAGCGGTGGATGTGGTATACCTAGACTTTAGTAAGGCGTTTGATACGGTCTCGCATGAAAGGAATCAAAATGTTCCATAGAATCATTATGGATAACAATTCATTCCTCTAATATGAATATGGCATTAGGAATATATTACCGACCACCTAACCAGGACAGTGATAGTGATGCTGAAATGATAAGGGAGATTAGAGAGGCTACCAAAATAAAAAACACAGTAATAATAGGAGATTTCAATTATCCCCATATTGATTGGGTGCATGTCACCTCAGGACGGGATTCAGAGATTAAATTTCTTGATGCCTTAAATGACTGCTTCTTGGAGCAGCTAGTACAGGAACCCACAAGGGGAGAGTCGATTCTCGACCTAGTCTTGACTGGAACGCAGGATCTGGTCCAAGAGGTAACTGTTACTGGACTGCTTGGAAATAGTGACCACAATATAATAACTTTTAATATTCCTGTGTTGGGAAGAACACCGCAGCGGTCAAACACTCTGGCATTTAATTTCAAAAAGGGGAATTACACTAAAATGAGGAAGCTAGTTAAACAGAAACTAAAAGGGAGAGTAATTAAACTAAAATCCCTGGAAGCTGCATGGGAACTGTTTAAAGACACCATACTAGAGGCCCAACTTAAATGTATACCCCAAATAAAAAAACACAGTAAGAGACCTAACAAAGAACCACCATGGCTAAACAGCCATGTTAAAAAGGCAGTGAGAGAGAAAAGGGCAGCTTTTAAAAAGTGGAAGTCAAATCCTAGTGAGGAAAATAGAAAGGAACATAAACACTCCCAAATTAAGTGTCATAATGTAGTAAGAAAAGCCAAAAAAGAGATTGAGGAACAGCTAGCCAAAAATTCAAAAAATGATAGTAAAATGTTTTTTAAATACATTAGAAGCAGGAAGCCCGCTAAAAAAGCAGTGGGGCCCTTGGATGATAAAGATATAAAAGGAGCGATCAAGGAAGACAGTGCCATTGCGGAGCGATTAAATGATTTCTTTGCTTCAGTCTTCACGGCTGAGGATGTTACAGAGGTTCCTAAATCTGAGCCAGCCTTTTTAGGTGACAAATCTGAGGAACTCACTCAGATTGAAGTGACATTAGAGGAGGTTATGGAATTAATTGATAAGCTGAATAGTAACAAGTCTCCGGGACCAGACGGCATTCACCCAAGGGTTCTGAAAGAACTCAAATGTGAAATTGCGGAGTTATTAACAGTGGTTTGTAACCTATCCTTTAAATCCACTTTGGTACCAAATGACTGGAAGATGGCCAATATAACACCAATATTTAAAAAAGGCTCTAGAGGAGATCCTGGCAATTATAGACCGATAAGTTTAACATCAGTACCAGGCAAATTAGTAGAAACACTAGTAAAGAGTAAAATTGCAAGGCACATAGAAGAGCACGAATTGTTGGGCAAAAGTCAGCATGGTTTCTGCAGAGGGAAGTCGTGTCTAACTAATCTGTTAGAATTCTTTGAAGGGGTTAATAAACATGCGGACAAGGGGCACCCAGTGGATATAATATACCTAGATTTCCAGAAAGCCTTTGACACGGTCCCACACCAAAGGCTTTTACGTAAATTAGGTGGTCATGGGATAGGAGGAAAGGTCCTTTCATGGATCAAGAATTGGTTAAAAGACAGAAAACAAAGGGTGGGAATAAATGGTAAATTTTCACAATGGAGGAGGGTAACTAGTGGTGTTCCCCAGGGGTCAGTACTGGGACCAATCCTGTTCAACTTGTTCATCAATGATCTAGAAAATGAGGTAAGCAGTGAGGTGGCCAAGTTTGCAGATGACACAAAGTTGTTCAGGACAGTCAAAAGCAAAAGGGATTGTGAAGAACTACAAAAAGATCTCAGCAAACTGAGTGATTGGGCAGCAAAATGGCAAATGAAATTTAATGTGGGTAAGTGTAAGGTAATGCATGTTGGAAAAAATAACCCAAATTACACGTACTACATGATGGGGTCAAATTTAGCTACGACAGATCAGGAAAGGGATCTTGGAGTTATAGTGGATAGTTCTATGAAGACATCCACGCAGTGTGCAGCGGCAGTTAGTAAGGCAAATAGGATGTTAGGAATTATTAAAAAAGGGATAGATAATAAGACAAAAGATATCATACTTCCCCTATATAAAACTATGGTACGCCCACATCTCGAGTACTGCGTGCAGATGTGGTCTCCTCACCTCAAAAAAGATATATTGGCATTAGAAAAGGTTCAGAAAAGGGCGACTAAGATGATTAGGGGCTTGGAAAGGGTCCCATATGGGGAGAGGCTAGAGAGACTGGGACTTTTCAGTTTGGAAAAAAGGCGATTGAGGGGCGATATGATAGAGGTATATAAAATCATGAATGGTGTGGAGAAAGTGATTATAGAAAAATTATTTACCTTTTCCCATAATACAAGAACTAGGGGACACCAAATGAAATTGATGGGTAGTAGGTTCAAAACTAATAAAAGGAAATTTTTCTTCACACAGCGCACAGTCAACCTGTGGAACTCCTTGCCCGAGGAGGCTGTGAAGGCCAGGACTCTATTAGGGTTTAAAAAAGAGCTTGATAAATTTTTGCAGGTTAGGTCCATAAATGGCTATTAGCCAGGGATAAAGTATGGTGCCCTTGCCTTCATAACAAGGGCAGGAGATGGATGGCAGGAGATAAATCACTTGATCATTGTCTTCTGTTCTCCTTCTCTGGGGCACCTGGCATTGGCCACCGTCGGCAGATGGGATGCTGGGCTCGATGGACCTTTGGTCTGACCCAGTATGGCCATTCTTATGTTCTTATGTTCTTATATTCTTATCAATAAACTAGGCAAATACAACTCAGATGGGGCTACTATAAGGTGGGTGCATAACTGGCTGGATAACTGTACTCAGAGAGTAGTTATTAATGGTTCACAATCCTGCTGGAAAGGTATAACAAGTGGGGTTCCACGGGGTCTGTTTTGGGACCGGCTCTCTTCAATATCTTCATCAATGATTTAGATATTGGCATAGAAAGTACGCTTATTAAGTTTGCAGACAATACCAAGCTGGGAGGGGTTGCGACTAATCTGGAGGATAGAGTCATAATTCAAAATGATCTGGACAAATTGGAGAAATGGTCTGAGGAAAACAGAATGAAGTTTAATAAAGACAAATGCAAAGTGCTCCACTTAGGAAGGAACAATCAGTTTCACACATACAGAATGGGAAGCGACTGTCTAGGAAGGAGTATGGCAGAAAGGGATCTAGGGGTTATAGTGGGCCACAAGCTGAATATAAGTCACCAGTGTGATGCTGTTGCAAAAAAAGCAAACATGATTCTGGGCTGCATTAACAGGTGTGTTGTGAGCAAGACACGAGAAGTCATTCTTCCACTCTACTCTGCGCTAGTTAGGCCTCAGTTGGAGTATTGTGTCCAGGTCTGGGCACCGCATTTCAAGAAGGATGTGGAGAAATTGGAGAGGGTCCAGAGAAGAGCAACAAGAATGATTAAAGGTCTTGAGAACATGGCCTATGAAGGAAGGCTGAAAGAATTGGGTTTGTTTAGTTTACAAAAGAGAAGATTGAGGGGGGACATGATAGCAGTTTTCAGGTATCTAAAAGGGTGTCATCAGGAGGAGGGAGAAAACTTGTTCATCTTGGCCTCTGAGGATAGAACAAGAAGCAATGGGCTTAAACTGCAGCAAGGGAGGTTTAGGTTGGACATTAGGAAAAACTTCCTACCTGTCAGGGTGGTCAAACACTGGAATAAATTGCCCAGGGAGGTTGTGGAATCTCCATCTCTGGAGATATTTAAGAGTAGGTTAGATAAATGTCTATCAGGGATGGTCTAGACAGTATTTGGTCCTGCCATGAGGGCAGGGGACTGGACTCGATGACCTCTCGAGGTCCCTTCCAATCCTTGTATTCTATGATTCTATGGACCTAACCTCTATGAAATTATCTAGCTTCTCTTTAAACTCTGTTATAGTCCTAGCCTTCACAGCCTCCTCTGGCAAGGAGTTCCACAGGTTGACTACACGCTGTGTGAAGAACTTTCTTTTATTAGTTTAAAACCTGCTACCCATTAACTTCATTTGGTGTCCTCTAGTTCTTCTATTATGGGAACTAATAAATAACTTTTCTTTATTTGCCCTCTCCACACCACTCATGATTTTATATACTTCTATCATATCCCCCCTCAGTCTCCTCTTTTCTAAACTGAAAAGTCCCAGTCGTTTTAACCTCTCTTCATATGGGACCCGTTCCAAACCCCTAATCATTTTAGTTGCCCTTTTCTGAACCCTTTCCAAGGCCAAAATATCTTTTTTGAGGTGAGGAGACCACATCTGTACACAGTACTCAAGATGTGGGCGTACCGTAGTTTTATACAGGGGCAGTAAGATATTCTGTGTCTTATTTTCTATCCCTTTCTTAATAATTCCTAGCATCCTATTTGCCTTTTTGACCGCCGCTGCACACTGTGTGGAAGTTTTCAGGGAACTATCCACGATAACTCCAAGATCTCTTTCCTGATTTGTCATAGCCAAATTAGCCCCCATCATACTGTACGTATAGTTGGGGTTATTTTTCCCAATGTGCATTACTTTACACTTATCCACATTACATTTCATTTGCCATTTTGTTGCCCAATCACTCAGTTTGATGAGATCTTTTTGGAGTCCCTCACAATCTGCTTCTGTCTTGACTATCCTAAACAGTTTGGTATCATCCGCAAACTTTACCACCTCACTGCTTACCCCTTTCTCCAGATCATTTATGAATAAGTTGAACAGGATTGGTCCCAAGACTGTGACCCTTGGGGGACACCACTAGTTACCCCTCTCCATTCTGAAAATTTACCATTTATTCCTACCCTTTGTTTCCTGTCTTTTAACCAGTTCTCAATCCATGAAAGGACCTTCCCTCTTATCCCATGGCCATGTAATTTACACAAGAGCCTTTGGTGAGGGACCTTGTCAAAGGCTTTCTGAAAATCTAAGTAGACTATATCTACTGGATCCCCCTTGTCTGCATGTTTGTTAACCCCTTCAAAGAACTCTAATAGATTAGTAAGACAGGATTTCCCTTTACAGAAACCATGTTGACTTTTGCCAGACAAATTATGTTTTTCTACGTGCCTCACAATTTTATTCTTTACTATTGTTTCAACTAATTTGCCCGGTACTGAAGTTAGACTTACCCGTCTGTAATTGCCAGGATCGCCTCTAGAGCCCTTTTTAAATATTGGTGTCACATTCGCTATCTTCCAGTCATTAGGTACAGAAGCCGATTTAAAGGATAGGTTACAAACCACAGATAATAGTTCAGCAATTTCCCATTTGAGTTCTTTCAGAACCCTTGGATGAATGCCATCCGGACCCGGAGATTTGTTAACATTAAGTTTTTCTATTTGTTCCAAAACCTCCTCTAATGACACTTCAATCCGGGACAGTTCCTCAGATTCATCACCCACAAAGGACGGTGCAGATTTGGGAATCTCCCTAACGTCCTCAGCCGTGAAGACTGAAGCAGAGAAATCATTTAGTTTCTCCGCAATGGCTTTATCGTCCTTGATTGCTCCTTTTATATCTCGATCGTCTAGGGGACCCACAGGTTTTTTAGGAGGCTCATAGACTCATAGACTCATAGACTTTAAGGTCAGAAGGGACCATTATGATCATCTAGTCTGACCCCCTGCACAATGCAGGCCATAGAATCTCACCCACCCTCTCCTAGAATAATCTTCTCACCTATATCTCAGATATTGAAGTCCTCAAATGGTTTAAGGACCCCAAGATGCAGAGAATCCTCCAGCAAGTGATCCATGCCCCATGCTACAGAGGAAGGCGAAAAACCTCCAGGGCCTCTGCCAATCTACCCTGGAAGAAAATTCCTTCCCGACCCCAAATATGGCGATCAGCTGAACCCTGAGCATGTGGGCAAGACTCACCAGCTAGACAACCAGGACCAATCCCAACTAGATCAACCCAGTCAGGGCTTTGTCAAGCCAAGACTTAAATACCTCTAGGGACGGAGACTCCACTACTTCCCTAGGTAACCCATTCCAGTGTTTCATCACTCTCCTAGTGAAATAGTTTTTCCTAATATCCAACCTGGACCTCTCCCACCACAACTTGAGACCATTGTTCCTTGTTCTGCCATCTGTCACTACTGAGAACAGCCTCTCTCCATCCTCTTTGGAACCTCCCTTCAGGAGGTTGAAGGCTGCTATCAAATCCCCCCTCACTCTTCGCTTCTGCAGACTAAACAGACCCAACTCCCTCAGCCTCTCCTCGTAGGTCATATGCTCCAGCCCCCTAATCATTTTGGTTGCCCTCCGCTGGACCCTCTCCAATGCGTCCACATCCTTTTTGTAGTGGGAGGCCCAGAACTGGACACAATACTCCAGATGTGGCCTCACCAGAGCCGAATAAAGGGGAATAATCACATCTCTGGATCTGCTGGCAATGCTCCTCTTAATGCAACCTAATATGCCATTAGCCTTCTTGACTACAAGGGCACAGTGTTGACTCATTCCAACTTCTCATCCACTGTAACCCCCAGGTCCTTTTCTGCAGAACTACTACTTAACTGGTTGGTCCCCAGCCTGTAACAATGTTTGGGATTCTTCCGTCCCAAGTGCAGGACTCTGCACTTGTCCTTGTTGAACCTCATCAGATTTCTTGTGGCCCAATCCTCCAATTTGTCTAAGTCACTCTGGACTCTATTCCTGCCCTCCAGCGTATCTACCTCTCCCCCTAGCTTAGTGTCATCCACAAACTTGCTGAGGGTGCAATCCATCCCCTCATCCAGGTCATTAATAAAGATATTGAATAAAACCGGTCCTAGAACCGAACCTTGGGGCACTCCACTAGAAACCGACCGCCATCCTGACATCGAGCCGTTGATTACTACCCGCTGGGCCCGGCCTTCTAGCCAGCTTTCTATCCATCTTACCGTCCATTTATCCAATCCACATTCCCTTAACTTGCTGGCAAGAATATTGTGGGAGACCGTATCAAAAGCCTTGCTAAAGTCAAGGTATATCACATCCACTGACTTTCTCATGTCCACAGAGCCAGTTACCTTATCATAGAAGCTAATCAGATTGGTCAGGCACGACTTGCCCTTTGTGAATCCATGCTGACTATTCCTAATCACTTTCCTCTCCTCCAAGTGCCTCAGAATGGATTCCTTAAGGATCCCTTCCATGATTTTTCCAGGAACCGCGGTAAGACTGACCGGCCTATAGTTCCCTGGATCGTCCTTCTTGCCTTTTTTGAAGATGGGCACTACATTTGCCTTTTTCCAATCATCCGGGATCTCTCCCAATCTCCACGACTTTTCAGAGATAATGGCCAAAGTCTCTTCAATGACATTTGCCAACTCCCTCAGTACCCTCGGATGCATTAAGTCCGGACCCATGGATTTGTGTACATTTAGCTTTTCTAAATAGTTCCTAACCTGTTCTTTACCCACCAAGGGCTGTCGATCTTCATCCCATCTTGCGTCACTTAGCGCATTAGTCCGGGAGCCCACCTTGTCCATGTATACACAGGCTTCCTGCTTCTAATGTACTTAAAAAACATTTTGCTATTGCTTTTTGAGTTTTTGGCTAGCTATTCCTCAAAATCTTTTTTTGCTTTTCTTATTACATTTTTACACTGGATTTGACAGTTTTTATGTTCCTTTCTATTTATCTCACTGGGATTGGACTTCCACTTCTTGAAAGATGCCTTTTTGTCCCTCACTGCTTCTTTTACATGGTGGTTAAGCCACGGTGACTCTTTTTTAGGTCTCTTGCTATGTTTTTTACTTTGGGGTATACATTTAAGTTGGGCCTCTATTATGGTGTCTTTAAAAAGTTTCCATGCAGCTTGCAGGGATTTGGCTCTAGTCACTGTGCCTTTTAATTTCTGTTTAACTAACCTCCTCATTTTTGTGTAATTCCCCTTTTTGAAATTAAATGCCAGAGTTGTGGACTGCTGAGGTGTTCTTCCCACCACAGGAATGTTAAATGTTATTATATTATGGTCACTATTCCCAAGCGGTCCTGTAATGGATATCTCCTGGACCTGATCCTGCGCTCCACTCAGGACTAAATCGAGTTTACGAGGAGGTAAGTACTTTCGGAAGGAATTTAGGGTGGGTACGGAGGACCACCTTGTCTTTATGGAAGATTGTGTATGGGATTGTGTCCCGAGTGCCCCTATCTCAATTCTCTTCTTGTGGAGGTAATTGCCATGAGAAAAGCCACCTTCACTGATAGGTGTAGCTAGTGGCTCAAAGGGTTTGCCCATAAAAGCCTTTCGTACAAGATTGAGGTCCCGAGCTGGGAGTGGGTCTCGTTGTGGTGGGAACATGTTTCATAGACCTCATAGGAACCTCTTGAAGGAAGGGTGAGTAAAAGTGGAGTAGCCATCTATTGGAGGGTGTAATGCCACTATTGAGGGGAGGTGTACTGTGATTGAGTTTATTGATAGTCATGTTTTGTTTAGTTCCCGTAAATAAGTATTTCTGGCACTCCTGATCCTGTTGGAGTGTAGTTGCATTTGAGGCACCATATCTTGAAGCGGTGCCATTTCTAATTATATGTTTTACTTGTCACAGACCTGTAACAAGTAAAACAGTTTACCAGGATTTGCAGTACATCCTCGGGGTAGTCGACCTCTGAAGGCATCAGTCAATCACCATCCATGTGTGGAGGTAGAGAGAGTGTACGTTCGGATGGAGACTCTGGCCATTCTGCTGTGTCAACAGAGATCGAACTGGTGGGAAGCTGTATGGTGGGCAAACGCTCATCTGCAGAAGGTATGAGAACGATGTTTGTCTGGGCCACTTGGGGGCTATCAATATGACCTTTGCTTTGTCCTGTCTGATTTTCAGAATAGTGTTCTGGATCAGCGGAAACGGTGGGAATGCATATAGTAGAGATGCTTCCCTTTTTATGCTGAATGCATCCTCCAAGAATTGGGGCCCTGTGCCCGCTCTTGAACAGTAGTAATGGCACTTCTTGTTTTTGCTGGTAGCAAATAGGTCTATCGAGGGGAACCCCCATCTCTGGACTAGGGCTATGTCTACACTGGCAGCTTCTTGCGCAAGAACTCTTTTGCGGAAGAGTTCTTGTGCAAAAACTCTTCCAGAAGAGAGCGTCTACACTGGCATGTGCTTTTGCGCAAGAGATGTGCTTTTGCGCAAGAGCATCCATGCCAGTGTAGATGCTCTCTTGTGCAAGAAAGCTCTGATGGCCATTTTAACCATAGGGCTTTCTTGTGCAAGAAATTCATGTTGCCTGTCTACACTGGCCTCTTGTGCAAGAACAGTTGCGCAAAAGGGCTTATTCCTGAGCAGGAGCGTCAGAGTTCTGGCGCAAGAAGCCCTAATTTCATACATTAGAACGTCAGTTTACTTGCGCAAGAACATGTGGCCAGTGTAGACAGGCAGTAAGTTTTGGCGCAAAAACAGCTGCTTTTGTGCAAGATCGCACCAGTGTAGACACAGCCTTAGGTGTTTTAGCATTATAGGGTCAATTTCCCACTTGTGGTTGTGGGGGAAGTCCCTGCAGCAATGATAGTGGCTAGGATTATCATTCTGAATCACTAAACAAATTGGTTTAGTTTTTGGAGGTCCAAGATCAGTCTCTACCCCTCAGACTTCTTGGTGGTCAAGAAGTAGTGGGAGTAGAATCTTCTCCCCCTGTGCTCTGGTGGGACCTCTTCGATGGCCCCTAGTAGTAAGAGGTGCTGTGCCTCTTAGAATCATAGAATCATAGAGCTGCAAGGGACCTCAGGAGGTCATCAAGTCCGCCCCCTGCCCAAGGCAGGACCAATCCTGAGCACACGTGAGAGGGGTCCCTGAAGAGGGATGGGGAGGGGCGTTGGCGATGGGGAATGGAAGTAAATGGGATGCAATAACCGGTCTAGACGATCTCAAGTATCCATTTGTCTGTGGTGATGTTCCACCATGCTGGATGGAATGCAGCTAGTCTGCTGCCAAATGGTGTATAAGGTGTGGATTGCTGCCTTGGAGAGCTGAGTGCTGTCCGACCCTCGACTGGACCTTCAAAATGCTTGATGGGATGTTGAAAGCTTCTATGAGGTTGCCTGGTCAGAGGTCTGCCTGCATCTATTCTGTCTGGGCCATCACCGGTTGTTGTAATGCCTCGGCTATTGATTATATGGTGCTGGTCTTTATCATTGTGTGAAAGGTCTTCCCTGTTTCTTTTTACTTGAAGATGCCTGTAGGCCTAACGTCCTCAGAGTGGCTCTGGAGTCCTTCAGTGTGTGGAGGGAAGCACTGGTGGACTCGGAAAATAGCTTTGTTCCTTTGAATGGTAGATCTTCTACTGTAGAGTGCACCTCCTTTGGGAAGCCCGACAATTGGAGCCACAATGCCCGCCTCATGACTACTGCAGATGCTAGGATCTTAAGGCCGTGTTGGCAGAGTCCAGTGCCAACTGTAGGGCTGTTCTGGCTATCAAAGCCCCTTCTTTCATGTTTGCATTGTATTGTTCTTTTTTGTTCTCAGGAAGGTCCACAATAAAAGTTGATAATTGCTCAAATGTGTGGTGAGTGTACTTTGCTAGGAGTGCCACGTAGTTTGCATTTGTAAGTTGGAGGCTCGCAGATGAGTAGGCTTTCCTGCCCATGAGGTCCACGCGTTTCCAGTCCTTGTCATGTGGGCCCATGCAGATGACCTGATGTTTGCCCTTTTGGTTGGCTGCCTCAACGACGAGGGAATTTGGGGTGGGATGGTAAAATAAGAATTCTGCATCCTTTGGGGCCACATGATATTTGCAATCACATCTTTTGCCTGTGGGTGGGATTGTTGCTGGCGCCTGCCACAGGGTTTTGGCGGGATCCATGAGCACTTCGTTCGTGGGGATTGCTAGCCTGGTCTGCAGTGAGGTGTGCAAGATATTTGTGAGTTTGTGCTGAGTCTCAGGCATATCTGACAGCAATATGTCCAGTGCGATCATCACCCTCCTACAAAGCTCCTGGAAGGACCTGAGGTCATCCCCCTATATGGATTAGTGGAGGCACGATTGTGTCTTCAGGCAATGAAGGGGGAGGTTCTCAGTTGGTAGTGAGTCTATTGTTCTTTCTGCCCCTGTACCATCCACTTCCTCCTCTTCCACTGAGAAGACAGAGTGGTCAGGAGATTGCCCATTGAGCACGAGGGGTTTGAGAGCCATCTGTGGCTGTTGTAGTCTATAAGCTGCCCATAAGTCCCAATACGGCCAGGTGGGTGGCATGGCTGGTGGGAGCCATTGTGATAGTTGCCACTGTTGTCCTTGTGGTAGCGGTTTGGACAACGAGGCTCTGGGAATGGGCTCATGGTCGTCCCCATCATCACTCAGTAGCAGGGGCTCCAAGGCCGATGCCAACGAGAAGCTAAGCCTCGAGATGTTTAGGCTGCAGTCTGTGCCAAATAGTGGTGTCCCTCACACCAATGCCACCATCAGGTCTGCTGCTGTAGTAAACTGAGGTGGCTGTGGGGCAGGCAGCTGTATGTGCCTCAGAGTTGCATGAGTTGTCAGCGCTGGCAGTGAGGTGGGAGCCAGTGCCGCGTGTCTCTTATGTGCATTTGAGTGCTTAGCTGGTGCCAGCTCTTTAAGCACCTGGCCAGCTGTGTTAAATAATGGCTCCGAGCACGGTTTAGCTGGTACCACTGTCAGAGCCTGTCCATGTGGTGCTGAGTGTGCTTTAAGCGGTGCTGCTGAGTGAGGTCTGAACACTGCAGCTGACAGGGTGGTCAGTGATGCTACTGACAGCGCCTTCAGCAGTGCCTCAGGTGGCAGTTTCGCTGGGGTATAGATAGAGGATCGACGCCTCTTGCCTCACACCACGACTGAAATTGATGACATTTGTGAAGGTAGGTCTTTTGAGTGGTCTGGCATCTACTATGTATAAGGATATCTTTCACAGTGTGAGAACAAGTCATTTCTGGGCCTTGGAGCCAGCTAGGAGCCATGCGGTAAGGTGTAGGCGGTCAATGTGAGGGTGAAGGACTGACCTGTGTTGCTGCGACAGTGAGTTGCATAGCTGTGGAAGTTGTCGTGGTTGTGATACAGATATTCGCGCTAACTGGGGCAGCCTCGTTTGTCGGGGCCAAAATGGTGCTACTACTATCACTGTCGCCCCATCCACAGCTATTTTCTCCAGTACTCATGGAATGAGTGGGATGGGGGGAAAGGCATACAGTAATCAATGCTGCCCCCAGTCGATAAGGAAGGCATCCCCCAGCGAAGTTGTGCCTATGCCTGCTCTCGAGCAATAGCGGCGGGACTTTCTGTTGCGCCGAGTGACGAAAAGGTCTATGGCGGGGTATCCCCAGTGCCTGAAAAGGTTGTGGACTACTTCGTCGAGCAATTCCCACTCATGCTGCAGGGGAAAAATCCTGCTGAGGGCATCAGCAATAGTATTGTTCTTGCCGGGAAGGTAAGCAGCAGTGAGGGTGATCCCATGCCGGATAGCCCAATTCCATAAACGGATGGACTTGGCGCAGAGGGATCCAGATCTGGAACCCCCCTGCTGATTGATGTAATAGACAGTGCAAATGTTGTCGGTGAGGATATGTACTGTGATGCCTCGTATCGTGCAGGAAATGTTTGCAGGAGTTGAACACCGCCCGCAACTCTAGAAAGTTTATGTGCAGTAGGGACTCCTGATGTGTCCATAGTCCCTGAGCATGACAGTGTCACATATGGGCTCCCCAACCGATTAAGGATGCATCTGTGGTAATCTGTGCAGCTGGTTTTGGACCGTGAAAGGGGATGCCCGATAGGATATTCCTTGGGGTGAGCCACCATAGTAACGAGTCTCTCACATGTTTGGGGACAACAACAAACTTGCATGTGCTCTGGGTGCCTGGTGTATATATCGTGAGTACCCAATGTTGAAGGTTCCTCAAGTGGAGTCTCGCATGAGGCACCACATAAGTGGTGGCCGCCATGTGTCCCAGCAGCTTCAGGCAGGTAAGTATTGGGGTTTTGGGGGCGACGAGTAAAGTGTTCACCAGATCTTGGATGGTGTGAAACCTGTCCAGGGGTAAGTATGCTGTAGCGGTTACTGAGTCCAGTCTTGCCCCGATGAACTCGAGAGATTGCGAAGGTGTCATGGAAGACTTCGAGAGGTTGATAATGATCCCTAGGGCTTCAAGCGTTGCCCTGGTTGTGTTGACCACCGACATAGCTTTGTTTGAGGTAGGGGCCTTCAGCAGGCAGTCATCCAAATAGGGAAAGATGGTGATGCCTAGATGCCGGAGGTAGGTGGCAACAACCGCTAGGGTTTTGGAAAAAACTCTCGGTGCTGCCGAGAGGCTGAATGTCAACACCTTGTACTGATAGTGTTCCCTGCCCAGTGTGAAATGGAGGAACCTCCTGTGGGCTGGGTATATCGTTACGTGAAAATATGTGTCCTGCAAATTGAGGGATGCGAACCAATCCCTTTTGTTTAGAGCTGGAATGATAGAGGCTAACGTGACCATTTTGAATTTGTGTTTTTGAAGGTGGCGGTTGTGTCTGCGGTGGTCCAGGATAGGCCTCCATCCCCCAGACTTCTTTTGAGTGAGGAAGTACTGGGAATAGAAGCCGTTTCCTCTGAATTGATTCGGTACCCTCTCCACTGCCCTGATGGTAAGGAGGCGTGAGACCTCTTGGTGTAGAAGAGGTTCGTGAGAGGGGTCCATGAAGAGCAACGGGGAAGGTGTGGCGGGAGGGGGCTGGGTAGAGAATGGGATGGTGAAGATCTCTTGGACCCAACGGTCTGTGGTTACAGCGAACCAGCGGAGGTGATACGGTCTCAACTGGTGATGGAATAAACTGGTCGTGTTGTGTGGAGCCTCTGTCAGGGGAATAGCACGCAGTCCCTCGATTGACACGTCAAACCTGCTGCCAAGCGTGTTGTTGATTGGATGGTTTGCTGGGCTGTTGGCGGCGTTTCTCATAGACTCATAGACTCATAGACTTTAAGGTCAGAAGGGACCATTATGATCATCTAGTCTGACCCCCCGCACAATGCAGGCCGCATAATCTCACCCACCCACTCCTAGAATAATCCTCAGCCCTATATCTCAGATATTGAAGCCCTCAAATAGTTTGAAGACCCCAAGATGCTGAGAATCCTCCAGCTGTGATCTGTACCCCATGCTACAGAGGAAGGCGAAAAACCTCCAGGGCCTCTGCCAATCTACCCTGGAGGAAAATTCCTTCCCGACCCCAAATATGGCGATCAGCTAAACCCTGAGCATGTGGGCAAGACTCCCCAGCCAGACACCCAGAAAGTTCTTTATAATAACCCCTATCATCCCTCCATTGACCTCTTTACCACTGATAATGACTAGTCAATTAGTTACCAAGACCATGTTATCTTGTCAAACCATCCCCTTCATAAACCCATCTAGTTTAATTTTGAAGCCAGGTAGATCTTTTGCCCCCACTACTTCCCTTGGAAGGCCATTCCAGAACCTCACTCCTCTAATGGTTAGAAACCTTCGTCTAATCTCAAGTCTAAACTTCCTACTAGCCAGCTTATATCCATTTGTTCTTGTGTCCACATTAGTATTAAACTTAAATAATTCCTCTCCCTCCCTAGTATTTATCCCTCTAATATATTTAAAGAGTGCAATCATATCCCCCCTCAGCCTTCTTTTGGTTAAGGTAAACAAGCCAAGCTCCCTGAGTCTCCTTTCATAAGACAGGTTCTCCATTCCTCGAATCATCCTAGTGGCCCTTCTTTGTACCTGTTCTAATTTGAATTCATCCTTCTTAAACATGGGAGACCAGAACTGCACACAGTATTCCAAATGAGGTCTCACCAATGCCTTGTATAATGGCACTAACACCTCCTTATCCCTACTGGAAATACCTCGCCTAATACATCCCAAGACCATATTAGCCTTTTTCACAGCCATGTCACAGTGGCGGCTCATAGTCATCCTATAATCAACCAGGACTCCGAGGTCCTTCTCCTCCTCCGTTACTTCCAACTGATGTGTCCCCAGCTCATAACTAAAATTCTTGTTATTAATGCCTAAATGCATAACCTTACACTTCTCACTGTTAAATTTCATCCTATTGCTATCACTCCAATTTACAAGGTCATCCAAATCTTTCTGTATGATATCCCGATCCTTTTCTGAATTAGCAATACCTCCCAACTTTGTGTCATCTGCAAATTTTATCAGGACACTTCCACTTTTGGTGCCAAGGTCAGCAATAAAAAGATTAAATAAAATTGGCCCCAAAACTGATCCCTGAGGAACTCCGCTAGTAACCTTCCTCCAACCTGACAGTTCCCCTTTCAATATGACCCGCTGTAGTCTCCCCTTTAACCAGTTGCTTATCCACCTCTCAACTTTCATATTAATCCCTATTTTTTCCAATTTAACCAATAATTCCCCATGTGGTACTGTATCAAATGCCTTACTAAAATCGAGGTAGATTAAATCCACTGCATTTCCTTTATCTAAAAAATCTGTTACTTTCTCAAAAAAAGAGATCAGATTGGTTTGGCACGATCTACCTTTTGTAAAACCATGTTGCAACTTATCCCAATTGCCATTAACCTCAATGTCTCTAACTACTTTCTCCTTCAAAATTTTTTCCAAGATCTTGCATGCTACAGATGTCAAACTAACAGGCCTATAGTTACCCGGGTCACTTTTTTTTCCTCTCTTAAAAATAGGAACTATATTAGCAATTCTCCAATCAGATGGTACAACCCCTAAGTTTAGAGATTTATTAAAAATTTTTGCTAATGGACCTGCAATTTCATGTGCCAGTTCCTTTAATATTCTTGGATGAAGATTATCTGGGCCCCCCGATTTACTCCCATTAAGCTGTTCAAGTTTGGCTTTTACCTCAGATATGGTAATATCTACCTCTATATCCTTAGTCCCATTTGTTATATTACCATTATCCCTAAGCTCTTCACTAGCCTCATTAAAGACTGAAGCAAAGTATTTGTTTAGATATTGGGCCATTCCTAAATTATCCTTAACCTCCACTCCATCCTTAGTAATTAGCGGTCCTACTTCTTCTTTTTTTGTTTTTTTCCTATTTATATGGCTATAAAACCTTTTACTATTGGTTTTAATTCCCTTTGCAAGGTCCAACTCTACCTGCCTTTTAGCCTCTCTCACTTTGTCCCTACATGCTCTAACCTCAATAAGGTAACTTTCTTTACTTATCCTTCCCATCTTCCACTCCTTATATGCTTTCTGCTTTTTCTTAATCACCTTTCTAAGATGCCTGCTCATCCAGCTTGGTCTAACACACCTGCCTATAATTTTTTTCCCTTTTCTTGGGATACAGGCTTCTGACAGTTTCTGCAACTTTAACTTAAAATAATCCCAGGCCTCCTCCACCTCAAGATCCATAATTTCTTTAGACCAATCAACTTCCCTAACTAATTTCCTTAATTTATTAAAGTTAGCCCTTTTGAAATCAAAAACCCTAGTCTCAGATTTATTTTTGTTTATCCTTCCATTCAATTTGAACTGTATTAGCTCATGATCACTCGAGCCAAGATTATCCCCTACAACCATTTCATCTATGAGGTCCTCGCTACTCACCAAAACCAAATCTAAAATAGCATCCCCCCTTGTAGGTTCAGCAACTACTTGATGAAGGAATTCATCAGCTATCACATCTAGGAAAATCTGAGCCCTATTATTATTACTAGCACTTGTTCTCCAATCTATATCTGGAAAGTTGAAATCTCCCATGATTACGCAGTTTCCACGAGTATTTACTTCATTAAAAACATTAAAGAGGTCTCTATCCATATCCAAAGTGGATCCTGGTGGTCTATAACACACCCCAAGCACTATCCCAGGGGAGGATCTGATAGTTTTCTTCCCCAATGTGATTTTTGCCCAAACAGACTCTGTCTTCTCCATTCCATCACTTTTTATTTCTTTACAATCTACCTCATCTTTGATATACAATGCGACTCCACCACCTTTACCCTTATTTCTGTCTTTCCTAAACAGCACATACCCTTCAATACCTGTACTCCAATCATGCCTAGTATTCCACCATGTTTCTGTTATTCCTATAATATCTGGTTTCACTTCCTGGACCATTAACTCTAGTTCCTCCATTTTGTTACCCAAGCTCCTCGCATTGGTGTACAAACATCTTAATTTTTGCTGTTTGGCCTCACTCACATTCTTTACCCAATTTGGCACGGACGTTGTACCTCCAATATGACCTGTTAGACTAGTATCCACCCTACCCTTCCTCATGTACATTCTCCTACCCCCAGCTATATCCTTTACTTCATTTGCCTCCCCCTCAGTGTTAAAATCTGGCGTAGAGATTACCTGAACATCTCCCAACCATCTCCCCCAAATTCCTAGTTTAAAGCTCTCTTTATCAGTTGAGCCAACCTCCATCCTAGAAGTCTATTTCCCTCCCTACTTAGATGAAGTCCATCCCGAGAGAACAGTCCTCTGTCCATAAATGCCTCCCAGTGGCCATACATCCCAAAGCCCTCCTTATAGCACCACTGCCTAAGCCAATTATTGATCATCATAATCCTGTCACATCTTAGTTGCCCTTCTCTAGGAACAGGCAGGATGCCACTAAAGATCACCTGAGCCTCAATTTCCTTGAGCATCCTCCCTAGCCTAGCATAGTCGCCCTTAATTCGTTCCAGCGAAAATCTAGCCGTATCATTTGTTCCTACATGAAAGATGATCAACGGATTCCTTCCTGCTCCCTTAATAATACTCTTCAACCTCAGTTCCACATCCCGTATCTTAGCACCTGGCAGACAACACACCCTTCTATTCTCTGGATCAGCTCTGGTTACAGGCCTATCTATTCTTCTCAATAAGGAGTCCCCAATCACATAGACCTGCCTTTTCCTAGTGACAGTGTGATTGCCTGGTCTATCTGTGGTCGTTGTCTCTGCCTAGGCTGATCATATGGCCTGAAGTGGGGAGTGGCATAAGAGAATGGTCGCTGTTTATTGTAGGGACCGAATCTCTTGTGTCTGTATGGTGGAGTGTACATTCTGAGCGTCCTCAGTGTGGTGTGAGAGACTTTGCTGGAATGGAAGACCTGATCAGTATTCTGGGTGAACAGCAGCTGACGATCAAAAGGTAAGTCTTCTACTTTTGGTTGAAGGTCTTTTGGGACAGATGCCAGGTGGAGCCAGGAGGCACGGCTCATGACCACCGACGTCGCTGTGGTCCAAGAAGCCGCATCAGCAATATCAAGGGCAATTTGCAGGGCTGTACAGGCTGCTGTGTAGCCCTCCTGCACTACAGCCTTCAAGATTTGTCTCTTAGGCTCAGGTAAGTATTCCAGGAGAACGACAAGCTTGGTATAATTGTCAAAGTCATGATTGGCGAGGAGGGCCGCAAAATTAGCCATCCTGAGGGTTGCCGTGGCAAAGGAATAAACTTTTCTGCCCAACAAGTCCAAGCGTTTCATGTCCTTATCAGTTGTTGTGTTTCTACCCTGTGCCGTCTTTGATCTCTGTTGGGCGGCATCTATAACGATGGAATTGGGCTAGGGGTACGTGAATAGGAATTCCATGTCCTTAGAGGACACAAAATATTTCTTATCAGCCCTCTTGTTAGTCGGTGGTGCAGAGACTGGAGTTAGCCAGATGTCGTTGGCAATCTCCAGGATGGACTCGTCAAAGGAGAGCGCTAGTTTGGCTTTCTGGGACGGCTGTACATTTTTTAGCAGGCGGTATTGTTTCTGCGGCATGTCCGTGGTGTGCAGTTCCTGGGATTGGGCTACCCTTTTGAAAAGCTCCTGGAACTGCTTGTAATCATCTGCGGGGGAAGAGTCACCCTGAAATACCGCATCATCTGGTGAGGAGGACAACTGATCAGTGGGGGAGTCCAAGTGCTGTTGGAGGGCAGATTATCGTCTCTTTCTTGCTGGCTCGAGGTCGAGGGTGCATCACCTGTGGGTGTTGGAGGAGCTCGCCGAGGAGGTGGGATGTCCTGGGTCTGGCACTACGGAGACTGGGATTGCATGGGTCTCAGTGATCTGGATGTGGAGTAAACTGCACTTTGTGAGTGTGGACGTTCATGATAATAGTCGGTGTAATGCCGGCTGTGACAGTGATATGTGTGAGGGGAGTGCCTTGGGGAATAGGAACTTGCACTCCTGTAGTGCTGAGAATATTGTGAGGGTGATCGTGATCGCACTGTATAGGGCAAGCGGGAACAGTAGGATCGATAATAACGTTGAGGTGTGCGGGATCGACGTGGGGATCTTAGATACCGTCCTGGAGGAGAGATGTAGTGCCCATGTTGATGACTTCCCGAGTGATAAGAAGGTGGAGGAGAAGACTCGGGAGAGAAAACAGCCACCTCGGGACTCGGTGTCAGTGTGCGTACGTGCCTAGCCTTTCTCTGTGCCTTGGTAGGTATTGAAGAGCACACGAAGGAGGTGGAGCTGTGCCCGAAGGGCTAGTCAGTGCGGAGGCGAGAACCCTTGGTTCCGACATCTCCCCACGTCGAGATGGTGTTAGCGGTGTCGGTGTTGGTGACGCCGGTGCCGGCAATAGCGCTGGAGTCGGTGCCGAGGATGTCAGTACTGATGGTGGATGTTGCAGTGCTGATCGCTTCGGTGCCGGAGGTGCCGAGGCTGGCGGTCTCTAAGCGGCATGAGGCTCACTCGGTGCTGACGCCAGTGCCCATTCTGGTCCTGGTGCCGAGTGGGCTGTCGGTTCAGGGTCAGTCAAAATGGCGGGGCTCAGAGCAGATGTGCTGCGGCCCTGGGGTGCCTTGCCCGTAGCATGTTTGGGTGGCAGATCCGAAGTGTCTGGTGTGTCCCCTGCACTAACACTGCTGGAAGGAGCAGAGTTCCTCTTCTCGTGGGACTTACGCGCCACAGGAGTCTCGTCCGCTGAGCGCTCTGTTAAAAAGCAGCATTTTCAGCCGCATCTCTCTGTCCCGCCTGGCACGGGCAGTTAATTTAGAGCAGTGTGTGCACTTTTGTGGGATATGGCCTTCCCCAAGGCACTTTATACAGAGGGAATGGCCGTCTGACGCTGGCATGGTGTCCCGGCATGACACGCACTTCTTAAACCCAGGGAAACCGGGCATGGTGGCACAGAAACAGTATGTCAGCCTCGGTCCTTTCTATCTATTCAACTGACAACGGTGAACTCTGAATAACTATATACATGAACCTCTTCTTCTTCTTCTTTTTTTTTTTTTTTAAAGAACGGAACTATATGAACTGGAACTAAAACTCTTGGGAAGGGGCTAAACTGGGACGAATAACAAAACTTTCTACTTAATTTTTTCTCTGTTTCTCCTCAGAACGGAGGAGGAGCTTGTCCAGATTCCGTCTGTGGCCGTGGATGGTTAGGAGGAACTGGCGGACTGGACCGCACGCCGCAAAAGGGCACGAATGGCGCGAGATGGCATCTGCGCATGCGCGGTCTGGTGGGGCTACTGCTAGAGAAAACTCTCTGAGCTGAGGTGCCGGGACGAGCCCGACACCTTCAGTGGAGCACCCATGGGGACACTACTCGATGAAGAATAGGTGTGTTTGTCGTAATGGTCCCGGTAATAATAAGAGCGGGAAGGGGAGCAGTCATATCGGTGAGACCTGCTATACATCGATCTATAAGAATAGTCTGGTGAACAAAGCAATGGTGATGGGGAATAGGACCTCTGTGGCATCGGTGAAGGTGAGGCAGAGAAGCGCTGATGGTGGCGGCTAATATGCTGCCTTGGTGGAGTCAAGAAAGGAGACGGCAGACATTTGAAGGGTGAAAAATGTCTGACTGGCGAGCGCCTGGGCAACTGAGGTGGAGGTGGAGACGATGGCATCGGAGAAAAGGTGGGAGATGGCGAGTGCGGTGTGGGACTTCGGTGCTGAGCAGTCTTAGCAGTCACTTTCATAGAGACTGGCCCGTGCGGTGCCGTAATAGGTTCCAGTACCGAGGGAGTGGCTGCCTGTGCCAATGGAATCAGTGTGGAAGGGACCGGTGCCGAAGGTGGTGCCGATACAGTCGGTGCCGCATGATCTCGATGCTTGTGGTGCCTCTCAGGCACGGAGGTCTGTGCCGAGGGGGAGTCGGTGCGAGTCAGTGCCGGCTGTGGAGTCAGTGCCATCAGCACCGAAGGCCTGCACACGGAGGGTTCCGGTGCCGAGGCAGTCGTCGGTGCCGATGAATGGGATGATGACGGCACCATGGCACTCGGCTTTTTTGATCTGCACGGCGCCGTCGGAACGGTGCATGCCACGGCTACTCCAGATGTTCCTGACGTGCTCCCTATACTCAATCTGCCGCTCGAAGTGGGCGGCAGAGAGTGGGTTGGGGATGGTCTGGCTTTCCTCGGGGGGGGCCGAAGTCGGGGAGAAGGCTTTTTGTTTCTGCAGCTGTTCGGAAGGCCTCAGGGGAGAGGCTGATCCTTCAGACTGAAGAGCCTTATCAAAGAGGATCATGCGGAGCCTCATCTCCCTATCTCTTCATGCTCTAGCTGTAAGCTTAGAGCAGAGAGGGCACTTTTGTGGAATGTGGCCTTCCCCAAGGCAACATATGCATCTCGCATGGCCGTCAGAGGCGGGCATGGCCTCCCGGCAGGCCTCGCATTTTTTAAAACCTGGCGACCCTGGCATTATGATATATTTTCTTATTACTTTTTTTTTTGGAAGGTAAAAACTATATACAAGGGGTGTTAACAGGGACTCATCAACGCAGGTTAACTGACTATTAACTAAGAAAATTTTGTTTGTTTTTTTAACAAGGGAATGAAACTAACAGTAAGGAAGATAAGAGTAGTATAATGAACAACTATTGACAGAACAATTTTGATTTCTCTCACGAACAAGAAGATCTGAGGAAAGCAGTTCACTCCATCTGCAGCCTGAGCCGGTTAAGAGGAACTGGCTGGAACTGGACCAAGTGGCACAAAAGAGCGCGAACGCTGCGAGACGCTGCGCATGTGCGGTCCGGCCAATGACTGCTGCGAAAATCTCCATACTGCGGTGCCAGGGCAAGCCCAGCACCTACAGTGGAGCACCCACGGGGACATCACTAGAAGAAGAATGAGTCCCATATGAAGAGAGATTAAAAAGACTTGGATTTTTCATCTTAGAAAAGAGGAGACTAAGGGGGGATATGATATAGGTCTATAAAATCATGACTGGTGTGGGAAAAGTGAATAAGGAAAAGTTATTTACTTATTCCCACAATATAAGAACTAGGGCTCACCAAATGAAATTAATAGGCAGCAGGTTTAAAACAAACAAAAGGAAGTTTTTCTTCACTCAGCGCAGAGTCAACCTGTGGAACTCCTTGCCAGAGGATGTGGTGAAGACA
This sequence comes from Pelochelys cantorii, assembly GCA_032595735.1. Taxonomy (NCBI): domain Eukaryota; kingdom Metazoa; phylum Chordata; order Testudines; family Trionychidae; genus Pelochelys; species Pelochelys cantorii. Next base: position 17,414,089 of record CM064353.1, read on the forward strand.
AGGAATTTAACAGAGTTCAAAAAGGAGCTAGATAGATTCATGGAGGTTAGATCCATCAATGGCTATTAGCCAGGATGGTGTCCCTAGCCTCTGTTTCTCTGGAAAAGGATGACAGAAGAGGGATAACGTGAGGCTTACCTATTGTGTTCCCTCCCTCTGGGACATCTGGTATTGGCCACTATGAGAAGACAGGATACTGGGCTAGATGGACCTTTGGTCTAATCCAGTATGGCTGTTTTTACGTTCTTCTCTATACTCAGCATGCAGAAAGGTCAGTAGAGAGGCTGGTCCCATAGCTACCTGTCTACCAGCCTGTATGCCTGCATGCCCGTCCCACACTAGTCTAAGACCCTCCTAACAGCTGAATCTTACCCCCAGCTCCACTTGTCATATGGCAGCCAGATTCTTTTGAAAATCTGACCTTAAGCATCACAGTGGCAGAATCTGACTCTTATTTCAGTGACTCAGAGGAGATGAGCTCTGGAAAATTTCACCTCACTTGCAGGTTCTGAGCAGCTGGAAATGTGGCCTCACATGCCAGAGGCTAGGAAGAAACTGGCCCTATGGGCAGATTACTCCATACTCCTCCACAGGTGGGGAAGAGGAGGTGGTGTCTTTTGCATCTTTGAAGAATCCATCTCAAACAGGAGAGTGGGCTAGAAATGCAGAATGATGCAGAATGTCACTTGTCAAGGGAGAAATTCACTCCCCCGAAAGGGGCCAGCCAGTGTGAGTCTGACCTATGGCACCCGGGGTGAATTTCTGCGTGGATATTTTGTGCAGCTGCCTTGCTAGCATGGTGCTCTCTGCAAAACGTGGAGAGCTGTGTGGGTTTGAAGTCTGGCTTTTCCATGGCAGAAATGTTACAAGATGTGCAACTGGTCTGTAAATACCCCAAGCTGGTTGGCATGATTGTTAAGATTTGGGAAGTAATAATGCTTTCTAGAAAGTCCTGGTGCAGGTCTGTTCAAGAACATTCCTCTTTGCAATGAACAATCCAGGGACAAGTTCCTCAGCTGTCTAAGTTTAACTGCCTGCAATGGGTGTAGCTGCACTGACAGGATACCCACCAGGTGAGGATCTGGCCCTGGCTTTTTAAACCGTACTGGGAGGAGGAGGGGAACCAGAGGTGAAAGTAAGCGGGTGTGCACTGGTGCACATATCTGGCAAGAGCTGGCTGAGCTGCTGCAAAAGCCAGCAGGGAGCTATTTAGAGAGCTGGCAGGGACCTGGGTTACTTTCACCCCAAGTGGAAACAAATGCGTGACTGAAACCAAGGTGGCTCTTTCCAGTTCTCCCAGGCGGTGATGCCATTGTTCCTGACTGTCAAGTCTGGTTCCATCACTCACACTGTGTTATGTAACAGGAGGGAATGTGACTGACAGATCTGGATGTGATGGGTCATAACAACGATTTGCCAGTGAGGGAGAATTCATGGGAGACTGGCTTGTATTTTGAGGGCTGAGGCATGAAGAAGAATGTGGGATTGTAGGGAGTAACAGTGCTGGGATAGGGACAGGATAGGCTCCCTCAAGAACTGTGCACAGGTGATATAGACTGAAGACAGCCCTTCCAGAGGTGGCCACAATGTTCAGCCACTAATGATAGGGGACTTGTGCCCTGAAAAGCTGAGTCTCCTTTCACTTGCATCAGGGTTTACACGTGGGTTAGTGCAAATGCTGCTGATTGACACAATGGATCAGACCAGTAGAGTCAACTGGAAGCCCTTAGATGCCCCTTTCCCTTCATCTCAAACCAATCCACTGGGCAGAGAACGTTCTGCGTGTGCAGTGCTAGCACTAGGTAACTAACCTTGCTGGAGCACTACGGCCGTCTTACGAGCCTTGTTAACTGCACCTGCGGGCAGTGTGTCACTACTTTTAAATCCTGATACAGTAAGAGTGAAAAGGAAGATTTTCAAATACACAGGTAGCAGTTGGGGCCAGGGACCTTACAGATCTTTAGGTGCCTGACCCTCATTGGAATCAGGGGAATTAGGGGCCTAAATACCTTCTGAAGATCTGGACCTAGATGTCTAAATCCACTGACTTCCAATGGCAACCATCAAGTGATCCCTCTCCTGCCATCCAGTTCCAGCCTCCGACAAACAGAGGCTAGGGACACCATTCCTACCCATCCTGGCTAATAGCCATTGATGGACCTAACCTCCGTGAATCTATCTGGCTCTTTTTTTAACTCTGTTAAAGTTCTAGCCTTCACCACATCCTCTGGCAAGGAGTTCCACAGGTTGACTGTGTGCTGAGTGAAGAAAAACTTCCTTTTGTTTGTTTTAAATCTGCTACCTATAAGTGTAGGGCAATGGGATTTAAAAGTGAAAATCTGAAATCCCTTAGAAACTTGATAACCTACTTTTGTACCCTGGAGCTTTACTTGTCTGTCAAATTCTCCCACGTCAGTGTCAAGGTACAAGAGAAGTAATCTCTCTGTGTGTCTGGCTTTGAAGGCTCCCTTTTCTCTGCAGTTTGTCTTTTCTAGTTCAAATAAGTGCTTCCATGCAGGGCCTGTGTCTGCTTGTCTATTTATAGCACCTAGCACAATGGGGGGAGGGACTGATCTCTGCTGGGGTCCACAGTGCTATTGCAAAATCAGTAAGTCTCCCCCCAAGAAGGGATATTAACCTGAAAATCTGGCAGCTTGAATTTTTTTGCCTCCACAAATTTACCACTAGAGGTCCCCACACACCTCCCTAAGTAGTTTCAGAGGGGTAGCAGTGTTAGTCTGTAACTGGAAAAACTTTAAAAACAAGGAATAGTCTTGCAGTACCTTAGAGACTAACAAAAAGTGTAGATGGTATCATGAGCTTTGTGGGCACAGCCCGCTTCTTCAGATGAAACCTCCCTAAATAAACAGGCATCTGTGCTGATCTTAAACCTAGAAATCATGCTGCAGTGGGAATATGGCCAGATTGTGGATTCTGCAAGCATGAGTTGGATCTCATACCCGTTTTACACTAATGAATTCCCCATTAAATCTAATGAAGTGACTCTGGCTTTTATTGTCCATGAGAGCAGACTCAGGCTCCATGGAGCCAACACAGACGGTTCTGTGCCCGAACAATTGAGACTTTCTTTATGACATTCACTTAAAAAAGAAGTTTAAAAATACAATGAACCTTAATGGAATGGGGTGAGAGAAATGTGGGAACAAGAATTCAAAGGGAAACTGGAGGATTAAACTCAGACACTGTGCATGTGGTTTAATTTTTTAAGATTCTGAGCCCCATCTCATCCTCTAAAATTGATAGGGGTTCAGCACCTCTAACACAAAGGCTTGTTATTTAATTTCCTGAAGATGGATTTGGTCATCTAAAGGCAGGAAGCCAAATTTGCACATTTTGCCTTCTATTGATCAAGCTTAACCAGCCCTCCAGAGGATAGAGACTTCACTAGCACGAGGAGGAGTTAATTTTTCAGGGCAATGATCTTTTCTGCTTGTGGGTGTTTGATGGAACAAAGCCACTTTGTGATGACCTGGCAGGTAGGGAGCACCCTCAAGAGGCAAGCAACTACATGAGACTGAGCTGAGGCACATGTGGTTTTCACCCTGCCACTCACCCCACCCTTCCATGCCCCCCAAAAATGGGTTTCAGAGAATGGGCTTATGACCCAGTGAATAGGCTAATAGTTGGGAGACGTGGGTTTACCTCTTGGCTTTACTAAATGCAAGTCTGCGATTGCTCAGGATAAGATCTGTAATCATCAGAAAGGCACCATTGACAATGGATGTTGGATCAAGGCTGTAATTTCTCTGTGCCTCAACTCTTTCTTGGAGGGAAGAAGGTGCTGCCGAGTGGTTAGAGCATGGTGTTGGAGTTGAGGAGACCTGGACTCTGTTTCTGGCTCTGCCATTGGCCTGGTGCATACTTACATCAAACCTGTGCTTTAGTTTCCCCTCCTTTGTAAAGTGCTTGGAGAGCCACTGGTGAAAAATGCTAAGTATTATAGAATCCTAGGGTTGGCAGAAACCTCAGGAGGCATCAAGTGCAACCCCCTGCTAAAAGCAAGACCAATACAAACTAAATCATTCCAGCCACCACTTTCTCAAGCTGGGACATAAACACTTGTCAGGATGGAGATTCCACCCCCTCCCTAGGGAACCCATCCCAGTGCTACACCACCCTCCTAAGGAAATCGTTTTTCCTAAATTCAATCTAGACCTCCCCCACTGAAACTTGAGATCATTGCTGCTCATTCTGTCAACTGCCACCACTGAGAACAGTCTCTCTCCATCCTCTTTGGAACCCCCTTTCAGGTAGTTGAAGGCTGCTCTCAAATCCCCCCTCACTCTGCTCTTCTGTAGACTGAACAAATCCAAATCCCTCAGCCTCTCCTCGTAAGTCATGCACTCTGGCCCCCTAATAATTTCTGTTGCCCTCCACTGGATTCTTTCCAATTTGTCCACATCCTTTGCCAGTGTCAAATAGAGGGAATAGTCACTTCCTTCAATCTGCTGGAAGTGCTCCTACTAATGCAACCTAATATGCCATTAGCCTTCTTGGCTACAAGGGCACATGGTTGACTCCTATTCAGTTTCTCATCCAGTTTAATCCCCCGGTCTTTTTCTGCAGAACTGCTGTAACAATGCTTTGGGATTCTTCCGTCCCAAGTGCAGGACTCTGCACTTGTCCTTGTTGAACCTCATCAGATTTCTTTTGGCCCAATCCTCCAATTTGTTCAGGTCACTCTGGACCCTATCCCTGCCCTCCAGCATATCTACCTCTTCCCCTAGCTTGTCATCCAAAAACTTGCTGAGGGTGCAATCCATCCCCTCATCCAGGTCATTAATAAAGATGTAGTCTGTAAAATGGGAATATATTTCCTTTGTTTTTTCTATTTAGATTATGTACCCTGGAGATTTTACAATGGTTTTAATTTTGTACAGCGCTTAGCACCACAGAAAGCTGATTCCAGTTGCCTCAAGGCACTACCGTAAGCCCAGTTTTCAGACCACTCATTTTGCACATCTGGATTTTTGAGTGACCCGCTTAAAAACCTTGGGCCTGACTTCCAAAGGCTTGGCACTGCAGCTGCCATTGGAGCCAGGTTCACATACCAGCTTCTTGGTATTCTACAAAATGTAACTTTTAAATAGTCAGATGCACCAGTAAACAATGTCCCCTGCATGACAAAGAGGCTAAGATGCCACTTTTAAAATACAAAGCTTCCTGACTCATCAATATTCTATATGTGGAGGTGCATTTGGTTTTGTTTCCCGTTAAGCCTCATAGGACAGCAGGCCCAATCCTGTTGCTGCTCAAGTTAATGGGAGATGTTTGTCATTGTCTTCACATTGCCTTCTCTGTACAATAGCCATCACTCAGTATCCTGATCATCATCAATTTCAAATGCATTCCTGTCCATGGTGACATCTGGGAAGCATAACTCTTGGCTGCTGCTCATTCGGAGGCATGCCATGGCATCTCTCATAGACCTGCTGTTATCTCACTGCATGCACTGACTCTGCATTATTAATGAGGGGGTTCTGGCTGTCGGTACCGCTGTGCTGGAGAATGCATGGGTATGTTCAAGCATCACATGCCATTCTCCTAGTTGGCTATGTTTGGGGATGGCCTGGAGCTGTGGGGGGACACGAAGAGTACAATGACCTTGAGTGACTTGTTCAGTGTCAAACTGGGTCGTTGGCAGCTTCTGACCATCCCTTGCAGATGAATCTCACGCTGAATGTTGAGAGCTACACGGAGCAGATTTCACCTGTCCATGTACTGACCTTGGGTTTCTGCTAGAACAGGGCCTCTTTTGGAGACAAATGAGCGAGATGGGCTCCTAGCCTGTTGAAATTTGGTCTGTCAGTTCTGATTTTCATGTCTTAAAACTGCCCCATTATAACCCTCCACTACTAACTCCTTTCTTCTTTGCTCTTCTGATAACTTCCCTCATCTGAAGAACTGGGTTGCATCCATGAAAGTTCATGATGCCATCTACACGTTTTGTTAGTCTTTAAGGTGCTTCTAGACTATTTGTTGTTTAAGTTTTTCCTGTTACAGACTAACTTGACTACCCCTCTGAAGCTTCCCTTTTCTTGCCATATCTCCCTCACTAGCTACCTGTTCTCCTCAGTGTAGGATTTTACAAGGCCCCAGGGAAAATTGTTGTGCCTCATATGCACTGACGAGCAATGGTGGTTCCACAGGATGCATTGCCAGAGGGGATCAGATAATCTCTTAGCTGGATTTGGACATAACCAGAGCTGTGGCTCTACCTCTCCTAACTAATCTAGCCTGTAGCCCCACAACTGCTACCCAGCCTCAAAATTAGACAGGCCATGTGCGTGGGACTAGTGCAGCGCTGGGCTGTGGCTTCGGACCTCTCAATTTTATTACAATGGGCAGAAGAAGCACAGGACACAGGATTCTGCTAGTACAGGGGGTGGGGATTACTCAGGATGTCCAGATTCTATTAGTAGGTGGGACTGGGACACCTGGGTCTGTCCTCAGCTCTGCCAGTGACTCCCTGAGTGAGCTAGAGCAAGACACCTTCATTTCCCCATCTGTCCAATGGCTCTAATGAAGTTTCCTTCCCAGTGGAGGTTGTTGTATGGATGAGTTAAGATCTGGAGACGGATGTTGCACTATCCTGCTATGTGGTTATTAGAACTGGAGAGCGGGCTACTTTTTCCTGGGCAATTCTTCCTAGGGAAGGCGCAGCTGTGAGTCCAGCTGTCTGCTGAGGTGGCTGGAAGGTGAAGAGTAGGAGCATTTCTTATTACTGATAAGAACAGAGTTTTATTGAGCGAATGTTTAGCTTGATTAGTTTAGAATGATTAGCTTGATTTCAGCCAGGCAGCTGCACACAATATTCTTGTGCACGAAGTGGAGTGATGTGGTTTGGATCATGAGAACCCTAAAAGGCATGTCTGCATAGTAATTATTCATGCTGCAGTGTCAAGTTGGGAAGAGAGGTGTGGAACAGTGTCCCTACGGGGTCAGAACTGGGCCCAGCCCTGGTAGCAAATGTCTGACCCAGAGGGTGGAGTGAGGGGCACAGTGATCAGATTCCTTGGTGACCCAAGCCAGGAGGGATAGCAGCGAAATCAGAGCACCAGCAGAAACAGATCTTGAAAGGTAAGCAATGGATGGGCATTAACAAGATGGGGTGTACAGAGGACAAAGGTGAGGCCAGTGGTCTCAGAGTGGCAGGGTTGTCATGGGATTCTTGATCCAAGAGTCAGGAAGTCTGACTTGGACAAAGACTCATTAATCCCCATGTAAAAGAGGTGGGGGTCGATATTTATCTCACAGAGCAGCAGGGATGCCCAGTTGTGCTGAAACACTTTTATAGTGGGGGCCCTGAGAGCCATGTTACAAAACTGCAAATACTGACTCAGATAGAAGCTGTGCATTTGGCTGCTATTATCACTTTTGATCACTGCCACACCCTCAGCAGACACAGTGAACACGAGGTTCTGATGCTTCATTCGGTAGCATTTCCTTGGACCATGCATGGTGAGAAATGCAGAATTCAGTCTTTGGTTAAAAGACATTTAAGAAGAGCTGTGTAGGAATTTTTCCACACAATATTTTGTCAGGAAATAATTCCTCAACACCAGAATTGCTCAGTGAAGGCTTGGTTTTGACAAATTCTCTGGTATGAAAAATATTGAGAGGGAAGAGGAAGTTTTGGAGCTGTCAGATGGTCCAATTTCAACCTTTTCTGTGGCTCTACCTCTCCTAACTAATCTAGCCTGTAGCCCCACAACTGCTACCCAGCCTCAAAATTAGACAGGCATGTGCGTGGGACTAGTGCAGCGCTGGGCTGTGGCTTCGGACCTCTCAATTTTATTACAATGGGCAGAAAAACTGACAGGTTCTGCTTTACCAGTTTGGAGGAAAACATTCAGGATGTCCAATTCTATTAGTAGGTGGGACTGGGACACCTGGGTCTGTCCTCAGCTCTGCCAGTGACTCCCTGAGTGAGCTAGAGCAAGACACCTTCATTTCCCCATCTGTCCAATGGCTCTAATGAAGTTTCCTTCCCAGTGGAGGTTGTTGTATGGATGAGTTAAGATCTGGAGACGGATGTTGCACTATCCTGCTATGTGGTTATTAGAACTGGAGACGGCTACTTTTTCCTGGGCAATTCTTCCTAGGGAAGGCGCAGCTGTGAGTCCAGCTGTCTGCTAGTGTGAAGGAGATAAAAGAGCACATCGTATCCTTCCTTACCTGCAAGTTTTATTAAATGGAATTTGCTTGGAGCCCAAAGGAAACCAGGCCAATGTATTGATCCAGCCAGCAGCTGAAACAATACCTTTTGCTACGAAGAGGTTGCCGTGCCAATGAGGCAACCTAAAAGGCATGTCTGCTAGTAATTCAATCTTGTGCATGGTTATTTGGCGTTATGAGGGGAACAGTGTCCCTACGGGGTCAGAACTGGGCCCAGCCCTGGTAGCAAACTTCTTCCTGCCAAAGTGCGATGATTGGGCACAGTGATCAGATTCCTTGGTGACCCAAGCCAGGAGGGATAGCAGCGAAATCAGAGCACCAGCAGAAACAGATCTTGAAAGGGTAGGCGGATGGCATTAACAAGATGGGGTAGTCACCAAGGAAAATGGTCTCTCAGTAGGTCTGATCCTTGGCAGGGTTGTCATGGGATTCTTGATCCAAGAGTCAGGGAGCTGGACGCAAAGCTCATTACCCCATGTAAAAGAGGTGGGGGTCGTATTTATCTCACAGAGCAGCAGGGATGCCCAGTTGTGCTGAAACACTTTTATAGTGGGGGCCCTGAGAGCCATGTTACAAAACTGCAAATACTGACTCAGATAGAAGCTGTGCATTTGGATGTTCTGATGCAGAAACAGGGAAAGAACCAGGCTGAACAGCAGGAAAAAGGATCCAAGAACAGTTATACAATGGAACAAGATGACAAGGGAGGCTGGGGCGGGGGGGGGTGTCACTGATGTGGTAGTAAAGGTGAAGCAGTTAACTAAATGAACTCTGGAAATCTATCCCCATGGAAGCCTGGGGAGAGTGAGCTGGGTGACCCGCATTGTCCTTTCCCCCTCTGGGATCAACTTGCATTGGTTGTCCTCAGTCTGCAAGGTCACTGGCAGATTTCAGTTTCTAGGGCTGCTAACTTGACACCTTCTGAGTATCATTAACATTTGAGAAGGGAAAAAGATTCTGAAGCAGGCAGCTGAGGACCAGAGGGCTCTCTTGCACAAACTAGAGCAGCCCAAGGGGTGCTCTAATTTACACTTTGCTGTGACTGTTCCTTGTGGAGCCCGTGTAGCACCCCAGAATAAATCCACAGCCAATCAGCCCCCTTCTGCTCCCAGCCAGTCCCTGTGTCAGGGACTGCAAAAAGATAGCACAGAGCTATTCTACCAGCCCTGTTCCACCAGAGAATTCCCCTTGTATCAGGAGATATCTGAGAGACTCGGTAAGCCTGCTTTGCAGAGACAGAATCAGGGTCACGGGTCAGCTTCTGATTTCAGTTCTGCTGGTGTAAACCTCCATTGGTTTCACTGGAATTACTTCAGGTTGGCACCAGTGTGAGTGTGATCAGGCATCCCAGCTTGGAAGGTGGCAACCCTGCGCGGGATTAACAGCGGAATTGCTGTCAGGAGAGGCAAAGAACATACTTTTAAAAAAACCATCACACACAGTCCCCTCCCGTCCAGCAGACAGACCTAACAATGCAATGTGTGCCACTCTGTGGCCAATGAACGCACTGGCACGAGGCTGCCTCCTGCCCTCTCTGGCTCAGCCCTTGCGGCAGCAGGTGCCAGGTTTGTGCCAGATGGCAGGCAGGACAGAGTCACCTCCAGTGAAGTGGAGGGAGAATGAGTCCCCTTGTTTCCCACCTGGTGCTGCTCTTTCAGGCTCCAGTCTTCAGGTTTCTGTGCCCATGTTCCTTCTCCCTGGTGCTGATTGGGGAAGTTTGGAGGCAGCCCAAGGGAGCAGGTTTGGGTCTGACTGAAAGGCCAGCGAATGGCCAGACACAAGCTGCCCTTGTGAAGGATACCAGGTGGGTTGGGTTACCTGGTTAGTTTCAGCAGTGCTCACCAGGGCACCTGATCTGTGAATTTCCATCCTTCTCTTCGTCATTCCACCTGATCAAACTCTCCAGCATCTCCCCCCTGGTAACTGCATCCTCTGCCCTTCTCACTGCGGGTCTGGAAAGCAGAGAGTCTCTCCTCAGCATTCCCTCTTCCTGCCCTCTGATTGTCAGGGAGGTTGTGTCAGAATAAAACAAAATCCTTCTCCTCTAAGGGACAACAGCTAGAACCTTCTATCCATCTGCCCATTGATTTAATAGAATGTAAGATGAGAAGAAGCCATTTGGAATACATTCTGCTCTCCTGTATACAGAGCAGCTGACAGAATTGCAGGGCCCCTGGGCAAGGTGAGTGGGCCCCAGCTCTGCTCTCCCAGAAGGGATGGATCCTTGGTTAGAGTGGGCAGGGCTGTGGGGCAACCAGCCCTCAGTGCTGCCCGGATGGCACATGCCCCTGCTAGCCCTTTGTGCTGCTTGGATGGTCCCCATGGGGCTCTGGCCACTGCTACAGCAGTGGCAGGGTGGCCAGGAGTGCTGGGCCCTTTTCACACAGCACATATTAAACCTGTGGAACTCCCTGCCAGAGGATGTTGTGAAGACCAGGATGTTAACAGGGTTAAAGAAAGAACTAGATAAATACATGGAGGTTAAGTCCATTAATGGCTATTAGCCAGCATGGCTAGGAATGGTGTTTCTCCTTCCACTATGCACAGAGTCTTAAACTGTTCCATTATAAATAGGAAGTAGGGTTGCCAGGTGCCTGGTACTGACCTGGACAGTCCGGTATTTTCGCCTCCTGTTTGGTAAAAAACTTCAGAAAATACTGGACACCTAAAATGTCCGGTATTTTCTGATTTTTTCTTGGCCAGGAAGTGAAAATACCGGGTGCTTACCTGGTTCTGCAGAGGAGCTGTCTGGCCCGGAGGAGGAAGACAAGATAGGGGATGGCTGCCGGAAGACTGTTAGGGCCAAAAAGCCTCAAAAGTATTTCTTAAAAAAAAATTGTTTTTGCTTAATAACTCTCGGGGTCTTTTTTTTTTTTCTCCGTGTTGCAGTTTCACCCCTGGTGTCCCCTGGAGCGACTGCCGTCCCATAAGATTCCCCTCAGTAAGGGCTCATGAACCCCTTAGGGCTCAAGTAATCTAGGTCTGCCGGGGGGGGGGGGGGAGGAGGGAGACCTGGGCCCACCCTCTCTACAGGTCTCAGCCCAGGACCCTAAGGATAGGAAGCCTACCTTCCTGTCCGGCCGGCGGGAGTGCTGCAACTTGCCGGCCCACGGGCTCCGTGACCGCCCTGTCCTGGACTGCTTCCTTACCCCCTGGCGAGGGGTTGTGGAACCCTGCAGGGTTCGTCCGCTGCCCGAGGCGACCCTCCACCCGGCACACCCCTTGCGGCCGGGAACTCTCTCCCCTTTGCCAGCCGGCACTGCCGCCTCCTCTTCCCTGCCGGGTCCCCTTCTCTTTGCACCGCCCCCCGCTTACCTCTCCTAGCCGGTCTTTTTCAAAGGTGGCGCCATCTGCCCCGGACGCCGGCGCCTGCGCCTTTCTTCCTTCCGGCCCCCGCCAGCCAGGGGCTGCCGTGTAGACACTTGTGGCCGTGGTGGAACACTCCCGGCACTGCTGGGCGCTTCCCGTGACAGCCGGGCAGTGCGCCACGTTAGTGCGGGGTGCAGGACTTTCTCCGTTGGCCCCCGCAACCCTGTCACACTCAGCAACTTTGGTCTCTCCTTTTTTTTTTTCCTGAACAGAATTTTTTCCCCGGTGGATTTTTTTGGGGTGTGTGTGTTCGGTATTTTTGGTTAAACCATTTGGCATCCCTAATAAGAAGAAGTGTGTATGGCAGGGCTACTCAACTTTGGAAGCCCGGAGGCCACAATGATACTCACGGCACATGCCAAGGGCTGCAACTTAAGTGTGGTTGACAGGCATGAATACAAAGATTAAGGCATGACTACACAACACACAGGCCCTATTTAAGTCAGGTCTGTTGATATTAATAAAATGCAATATTTACCTGATTTCCACCCATATGACAGCACTTTTAATGAGCAATGACAGTCCAGGAATTTAACAACTGAAATGCATATCAATAGGAGACTATTATATTGACTACTTTTTTGTTTTGGCTCCCACCTGTGGGCTATGTATTGAGTAGCCCTGGTATATGAGAGAGTGAAAAAGGGAAGAAAGAAGTAGCATAGAGGAGACCTGAGAGGAAAAGAGAAATGCAGAGGGAGAGCAGTGATTCCCAGAGCATCACTATCTTTTATTTATTTGTCCATTAGCTATTAATGAATGGGTCTTTTGTGCCATATCTCCGGATGTGATTGCAACAACTTCACACCTTTTTGGAAAGCTGCCCTCTTTCTAGCATGATTGCTAAGACTGACATGATTACGTGAGTCTTGGTATGTTCCTCGTATTGTTGAATGAGTTCCTGTTATTACTAGTAGATTGCCTGAGTAATTAAGAGGATTCATATCATCAGACTGTAACCATGTCTGTTAGAAATCTCTTTATACCTTGGAGGCAGTGACTGCCATTAATGATGCCTGTCATTCCTTACTCACAGTGGTCTTTACGGGCTTCTTGAAACTGGCCACCAAGTTGGATTAAAGCAAGACGTCCAGAGGCAAAGCAGGATAAGCACCATTGGAAGAGTATCTGCCATCTGGAATCACTTGGGTTAGAGAGAAGAGTCCAGGCTACTGGAGGGCACCTCACTTCAAAGCTTTGGGGCCACACCGGTACTACAAACTTAGATCAATATAAATTACACTGGAGTTCAGCCACTGATGTCTCCTAGTGATAACCACTTTGTACTATCCTTATTTGGTATTCACACCCTTTCAATCCATGTAAAAGGGCCATGGGATAAAATCGTAAGTGCAACCTGGCAATAATTCAGTAGCATCCTCCAAAACCAAGCTTCTTCATTTCTTTTTTGGTGCAAGCAAATGTAAGAATAAAACGAAGCATCAGGATTACTGAAGACCAGAGAGCTGGCTGGGAGTTTTAGAAGTATCTAGGAGTTTCAGAAGAAGCTATTAGTTTCGGCATTAGTGATGCCTGAAAAGACCTAATTTCTGGTGAGATGATCACTCAGCACTTTTTCAAAACAAGTCGCATAGATGCTGTAAGTTGGACACCCCCAAAAACGGAGGCCCTGAAAATCACCAGTCCCCTTTGCAAATCTTGGCCTACTGTTCTCTCAGCATTTCATCAGCTGAAGGCTGTACTATAACCCTACATCCAGACAGCTCTGATCTGAGAGGCAGTATGGGCCAGCAGGAGAGGACTGTGGCATGGGAATCAGGGGTTCTGTCTGTAACTGAGCAAACTGTTTTTTTCTCATGTCTCACTGAACCTAGCCTTAAAAGGGAGAGAACAATGCTTCCATTTCTTTGAAGTGCTTGGAGAGCTACAGGTGGAAAGCACAAAACACACACACACAGTTCTCAGCTGTCATTGTGGTGCATGGCTCTATGACCACATGAGGATCTTTCCAAAGCATGTGAGGAAATTCTGATCAGGAGCTCACATGCTTTGGGCAGCTAAGGTCTGCCCCTATACAACAATATTTCAAAATAAGGGTTTCCTTACCAGACCATAGTTTGCTTACAGGATTTGTCACTCGAGCACACAAAAGCACCAATTCTGTTTAAACAAGCAACCCTACTGTGGGGATGGTGTCTCTGCCTTGTGTTTCCTTTAAAGCCTAAACAACAAAATGAGATAGGGTTTCGTTGGCGTGTCGGATTTCTGAATCGAAGTCTTATGTGAGGGAAACACTTTCTAATCCTTACCTTTGTGGCAGAGACAAGCAGCCACCTGCCACAGGACAATCCAAGGCAGGACGTACACCAGGTTTTTATTGCAGAAGAAAAAGAAATATTAACATTGACCAACTGAAGTACGCTTGAGGTGAGTGGCTTATTGGTTTTGTTTTTATTTATTGTTTCTGAAGTGTGTGCTAACTGTGTTAACAATGCGGGAGAAACATAATGGAGCCTAACACCCCCCCTCCATATTAGAGCTGTATTAAAAAATCTTTTTTAAAAGTTTTTAAAAAATTTAAAAGTTTCCCATTGGGATAAATAAAAATAGTACCTAGACCCACTTTAAATTTAATTGAATACGCATTTTTATAATCCGCAGTTATGATGGATGCCAATATAAGAACAGCAATAGATTAGTGTGATGGGGATAGGTAGATTGGTATGATATTATTTATTTCACTAGGCGGGCGGGGAAGCACTGGGATGGGTTCCCTAGGGAAGGGGTGGAATCTCCATCCCTAGAGGTTTTTTAAGTTCCGTCTTGACAAAGCCCTGGCTGGGATGATTTAGTTAGGGTTGGTCCTGCTTTGGACAGGGGGCTGGACTCGATGCCTCCTGAGGTCTCTGCCAGCCCTAGGATTCTATGATTCTATATGCCTTTTAAACCTAATTTTTAACACCAGTCCTTCCTTTCCCAATATAAATGATCTTGTGATTGTTGATTTTTTCTAATACTTCACAAGTCATTGGCTCAGTGGGTTTTGCAGTATATTTTGTTGACTCCTACTCAAGACAGAATGAAATAAATGAAATGTATTTTAATTTTGTGTAGACTTTTAGAATGTAGCCCTGAAGGTTTGGGGTAAAGGTATCTGAGTATATCGCTGGAAGCAACTAACGTCTTGCATTGAAGTGAGAGCTCTTAAATCATGGGGCATTTCTGAATGTCATTGATTAAAAATGCAGCTAGACATAGAACAATATGATTCTCTTCTCACTACTACCCACCAATAGAGTCTCTCAGATGAGGCCTTTCGTGTTTTACACTGGTATAGTACAGCAGAATCTGGGGCATGAAACATTAGTGGGAATATTTGGTCAAAACAATTGTTGATGTTACTCCAGCGAATGCCACGGAGTGATTCCAGGGATGAAAGTTGCCAGTTGCAGAGAATAATCTACAAGGGGTCAGACCAATGTGACCTTTCCTGGCCTGAGCCACAGGTCTGTATTGGAAAGCATGACTATCCAATGAAATGCTAAGGGTGGCATCTCACCATATTTCCATCAGCCAAGTTTGAAACTAAGGGGTGTCAATCAGAACAGTAACAGAGTATCACAGAATCAAAACTTTCCATGTCAGTGTGAGAATGCAGCCATAGGCTGCTGCAGTCAGGAGCATCCTTGTAGGAATGAAAAGCCCCTTTGGATCAAATAAGAAGGTTGGGCACAGGCTGGTTTGAGGGATTAGTAAAGAACTAGAGAGATTTTCAATGACGTAATGGGGGACCCAGAATTGGACACTATACTCCAGATGTGGCCTCATCAGTGCCAAATAGAGGGGAATAATCACTTCCGTAGATCTGCTGACAATGCTCCTACTAAGGCATGTGAATATGCCTTAAACCTTCTTGGATACAAGGGCGCCCTGTTGACTCATATGCAGCTTTTCACCCACTGTAATCCTCACGTCCGTTGCTGCTGAACTGCTATCTAGCTAGTTGGTCACCAGCCTGTAACAATGCTGGGGATTCTTCCATCCCAAGTGCAGGACTCTGCACTTGTTCTTGTTGAACCTCATCAGATTTCTTTGGGCCCAATTCTCCATTTTGTCTTGGTCACTCTGGACATCTGAAGGGTTGTCTGATGTCATACATTAAATGAATTATGTGGTCTCACTTCCTAGAGGCCAATGTCCACATTGCAAACTCCATTATGAATAGGTTTTATCATACCACTTGGACCCAGGAGAACTGACTGAGTGGGACCATGGATGCTAAACTACCATCCATTCTCACATTAGTGCCACTTTGTAGGGGTTGAGGCAAAAATTATGTGTTATTTTATTATAATCACCAGAGAAGGCCTGTGAGGGAACACATTCCTGTTAACAATACTGACTTGGCAAGATGTGAGACATGAGACAACTATACTAACTTTTTTCTCCCCCCTGAAAAAATTCATTGGAAATGAATATTTTGTTCTTTCCAGCTGTTTTCTTCCTTCAAAAGTTTTCATGTTTTCAAAGGTAAACTGAAAAGCCAAAATCCAAACATTTTTCAGTTTTGGCAACGCAAAATTGAAATTTCTGCTTTTGGCTGCCAACACTGAAAAAAATTGTCTTGTTTTTCCATTTTTCAATGAATCCCCCTCCCAAAATGTTGCTGAAAGCAGAAT
This sequence comes from Pelochelys cantorii, assembly GCA_032595735.1. NCBI lineage: Eukaryota > Metazoa > Chordata > Testudines > Trionychidae > Pelochelys > Pelochelys cantorii. Next base: position 17,430,297 of record CM064353.1, read on the forward strand.
TTGTATGTGTTGAAACTTCTGTTTGATCCAAAAAATTCATTGAATAAAATGTTTTGATGACAAATTTTTGATCAGCATGGCTTACTCCCTCTACAGTACACCTGGTCCATCAGCTTCAACGAGAGAGAATGTCAGTGTCATCAGAACAAAGCTGATAATTTCCTAATATCCCACTTCAGTCAGGCCAAGAGTAACAGCTCAACATACCCCAAAAAATTACTTAAAATTCCTGCTTGGTTAGCAGCAGTTGAGTTGTAAGCATTTGAGGTTCTGCCAGGCTGAATTGTTTTTCATTGCACATGGAAGATCTCTAGGAGAAGTGTTGACAAGAAGCAACTTTCACAGCTGTCATTTATTTACCTTAAGGGAGACAAATGTGCTGTTTAGTATGTATATGTGCATGCTGGGGGAAAAAACAACTCTCTCCCTTTAATTCCTGAAGTTTTAGAACGCAACAGGAATTTAATCACACAGGTTTGGCTGTTATAAAACCTTGCAGACAAGCTCTTAGTGGCATCACCTTGAATTGTATAAGGTAACAAGACAGTGTATCTACTTTCAAAGGTCACAGAGTGTTGATTGGGAATCAGTGCTCAGGAGCAAAACAGTGCTCAGAGCTGGCCCATGCAAACAGTTCCTGGGGATGCCAGGAGGCAATGGGCTCAAGAGGCCGAACTCTAAGTGGAGTGTCCTGGGTTTACTAGTGATAGAGATGCAGCCATGTTAGTCTGGTCTAGCTAAAACAAAAGACAGAACTATGTAGCACTTTAAAGACTAACAAGATGGTTTATAGGTGATGAGCTTTCGTGGGCCAGATCCACTTCTTCAGATCAATTTGTGGAAGAAAATTGGCATGACCATATATACCAAAGTGATACAATCAAAAAAAGTGAATACATATAAAATTGACAAATCAAATTTTAGAACAGAGTGGGGGTGAGGGGGGAAGGTTAGTGTCTGTGAGGTAATGACATTAGGGGTGATAATTGGGGAAGCTATCTTTGTAATAGGTGAGATAATTAGCATCTTTGTTGAGACCCATACATAAAGTGTCAAATTTAAGCATGAATGACAATTCTGAAGCTTCTCTTTGAAGTCTGGAGTTAAAATCTCTCTGAAGCAATATGCATGTTTTAAGGTCATTGAGAGAATGGTCAGTCTGGCGATCGATCTTCTGGTGTTAGATTTAGCGGGTCTAGTTAAGACCTGCTAAATTGAATGCTGAGGGTGGCTCTGGCTGGTGCTGGTACTCCTGGCAGTCGCGAGGAGTAAGGAAAGCCAATGGGAGAGTTTTCTTCCACTAGCCTCCCTCTGTGAAGACGGCGCCAAGCTTGGCTTAAGGTAAGCCGACTCCAGCTACATATTTTATGTAGCTGGAGTTGTGTGCCTTAACCCAACCTTCCAAGTCTAGTGTAGACCTGGCTTCAGTCTTCCAATGCACCGCCTAGAGTAAGCTGTTTTTCCAGTGGTTGGCAGGGGAACTTGGCCTGCCCTGTATTCCATGTTCCGTCCTTATGCTCCAGCAACCATTGTCTACCTAATCGCAGACCCTATTGCTATTTCCCTGGGCAGCGTCCTGAATTTCCTGTCTGGTTCTGGCTTACCACCAGGCCTTCTGCTGCACCCCATGGGGATGTCGCCTTTCTCAGGCCTTTGCCGGAGTTGATAATCCAACGCAGGATCCTAGCACTCCCTCTCCCCCCTAGATTTCCTCCTTGTCACTTGCCACTCCCCTCTTTTCTTTGGACCGACTTCAGATGTCTTTGCTGATGCATCGCTTCCAGCTGAGACTGCTCCTGCCCTGCTGGGCTTCCTTCTCCATTAGAACTTCCCAGCCCTGACTCTCTTCCAGATGCAGCCTATGACCAGGGCTGGATTTAGTGCAAGCTAAGTCAGCTACAGTTTAGGGCCTTGGATTAAGAGGGGCCTCTAAATAAAAAAATAATTACTAGTTTTTAATTGCATCCTTGCCTATGTACCAGTAAAGATGCAAATATAAAACTGTGTTATTTCTATTGTCATTGTCCTTTCTGTTAGAATATTTCACAGGGTTGTGGTAATGCTATAGGGTCTCTTAAACTCAACATAGCTTTGGGCCTCAGCATGTTGTAATTCAGCCTTGCCTGTGACAAGGTTAATTGGCCCTTTTTGCCTTCTGGGGTAAACACGTCATCAGATGGGGTGTAAGGAATAACTTCTGCATTGGAGGCTGGATTTTTTTTTCCAAAGAGCTCAGTACCAATTTAGATAGCTAATGAAAAAATCTAGCCCCTATTTTGTGTCCATTATCCAGTATCTCCTTGTGTGACCCTCTCCCCCCAAACATGGGGGTAACCCTCTTGCGCAAAGCCGTTATGCTGATTATTTTCAGGCATAACGGCTTTGCGCAATAGGGTTTTTCTTGCTCAAGACGGGGCAGTGTAGACAGCTCCGTCTTGCGCAAGAGCCTCTTCCGCAAAAATGGCGGATCATTAGGTATGCAAATGAGGCTCGGCGATATTCCACGCTGAGCCTCATTTGCATAGCTCTGGCGCAAGATCGCGCCAGTATAGACACAGCCTATGAGTTTTGGCTGAGTAAGCAGTGAAGGATCAGTTCCTGAAAGGAAATCCGTAACTAGGAAAGGAGATCTAAGTTCAGCTTGAATAAGAACCAAGTCACATAACAGCCCATACAGGACAGTCTCTCCCCTAGCAGCAGATTCACGTGGCTACAAGGTGTCATGTAAGAGAACTTCCATATTGAATGGTCCCTTGTAAGTCATCTTCCTTCTGCAGAAGTCAATATGGGATTGTTTAGGCCCCAGCCCCAAAAGATCTTACAGTCGGACTAGACATGGCAGATGATGGGAGGCATATTCTCCCCATTTAAGTTCTGAGACTGAAGCCCAGAGAAATGAAGGATGGGGTTTTCACAAGGCCTGGTAAAACTCTTCTTGATTTTCATGGGGACAGAATTAAGCCAACACTGATACTTTTGAAGATTCCAGCCTGCATGACTTGTCCGGGTTGCCAGATTCCACCTGTGTTGTACCTGGGGTGAGAAATACCACTCTGTTTTCAAAGCTGTCAATACAGCACCATTAGCAGGGAAATCCATTTACAGAGCAAGTACAAATTAGTTCAAATGTAGACATAAATAATGTGCCTCGAATTTATGAAACCCATTCTCTGAGAACTGCCAAATTATTGCATAGCGTGTGATTCATACCCTGTCACTAATCTGTTGTGTTAGGCATGTTGGAACAGTACAAGAATAGGTCTGCTTTGAAGGGCACTATGAACACTGTTTATTATAGAGTCATGGAAAAGCAGTACTGGAAGGGACCTCAAGGGGTCATTTCTGCCCCTCCCCCCAAATACTGAGACAGGAGTCAATAAATCTAGACCATCCCTAACAAGTGTTTATCTAACCAATTCTCAAACCCTTCAGAGATGGGGATTTCACTCCGTGTCCATGTATGAGTGTGTGTGTGAGAGAGAGATGCTTTCTATCAGACACCATGTGACTCATCCAGGTTGTCCAAGATGGTAACAAAGAAATGTCTAAGGGATAGGACAGTACGAGTTCAAACAATCCTGCTGGGCTTGCATATTAGATGGATCAATTCTCTGCTGTTTCAGGGAGCATACTCCCTCTTCACTCTCTGCAATACAGCGATGCAATAGAATGGGCTGAGGGCACATCACTGGTTCTGTGTGGCACCCGACAGCAGAAAACCGGGGGAGAAGTATTAGATATAAATGCAGATGTACAGAAGGCGGCAAAATGGTTGAGGCAAGACGATCACATGACACCATCACTGCAGGAGGATGTAATAGTGAGTGAAGGTCCAATTCACCATTGCCTTTTGTCTTGTGTTCTCATTTACACCAGTGCAAAGTAGATGTAGCCTGGTACCATGCTGCTCAAGGAGCGTTTCACACTCCCTTTGCACTGCTGAAAATGATGGCCTAATGTGGAGAGGAGGGGCCCATCTGTGCCTGAGCTGGAATGATGCTTCTCTGTCTATTTTGCCTCTGTTGTGGCTATGGGGTGTTGGTCAGCTGCCATGGTCTATTGAGCAGTCAGTGCAGAACAGCATCCTGCCTTCTATCTCGCTTGTGCCCTCTCCTGTTTAGTCTACAGGACATGCTAGCTACAAGCAAACCTGAAAGCTGCCCAGGACAGCAGATTGTTGGGTAGTCAGCTGGAGTGGCAGATTTGGGCCAACCATCCCTCTGTCACAATGGAGGAGTGACTGAGCCAAATCTGCTGCCCAAAGCAGGATGGCAGACCTGGGCAGATTAATGTGAGCAGTCTCTGACTACCAGCTTTTCCAATGCAGAAAGGTCCTCTAAGTAGGTGAACCAGACCCTCCGCTGGTGTAAATCAGCAGAGCTCCATTGCCATCAATGGAACTATGTTGATTTACACTAATTGAAGATCTGGCCCCATAGTTTCTGGAATGGTGGTGGGATTTCGATGTTGCCATTGCTTGGGATGAGAGAGAGAACCTAAGTCTGATCTCATGAGTGTATTCAAGATTTCCCAGCACTTTTTGCAAAAACAGACTTTGGCCTTGCTATTGTGGCCAAATTCCACTCTGATTCCTTTCTGCCTCCTTGCAGTTTCTGGTGAATCTCATGCTCATCTTTATTTTCTGTCCTAAACTAGTGTGAAGATTTGGTAGTGAATGCCAACTACATTCTACCTATGAGGTGGCTGCATTTCACCTGAGGGAAGAATAAGTCAGGGGAGCTGGAACAATTTGCTGTGAGCCATTAAATCCTAAAGGAAACTTCTTCAAGCTAGGGGATGCAGCAGCACCCTACTTCCAGCACCTGTGAAGTAAGTCATAGATACAGGCCTCCAGTAGAGACCAACCAGACACACACATACCTGGCATCTGGATTCAGAGCTAGTTCTGCAAAGCTTGAGATGGGGTTTATAGAATCATCCATACTAGAATAGGAAGGGATCTCGAGAGGTCATCAAGTCCAGTCCCTGCCCTCAGGGCAGGACCAAGGACTATGAGACCATCCCTGACAGATGTCTGTAACCTGCTCTCCATCCATACCAGTGATGGAGATTCCACAGCCTCCTTAGGCAATTGATTCCAGTGTTTCACCACCCTGACAGGTAGGAAGTTTTTCCTGATGTCCAACCTAAACCTCCCTTTCTGCAATTTAAGCCCATTGCTTCTTGTCCTATCATCAGAAGTTAAGAAGAACAATTTTACTCTCTCTTCCTTATAACACGCTTTTAGGTACTTGAAAACTGTCCTCCCTCAGTCTTCTCATTTCCAAACGAAACAAACCCAGTTCTTTCAGTCTTCCCTCAGAGGTCAAGTTTTTAAGACCTTTTAACCTCTTCTCTGGTTCTCTTTAGTTTGTCCCTGGTGTTCTGGTCTCTGCCTACCTGTAAGAAGAAGTTACTCACCTTGGTGCAGTAAAGACAGTTCTTTGAGATGTGTGTCTCCCTTTGTGCTCCACTGTAGGTGTTGGGCCCTGTCCTGGCACCACAGCCCGGAGATTTTGAACAGCCGTAGTCAACTGGATCACGCATGCGTGTTGCGATCTCGTGCCGTTTGTGCCCTTTGTCTTGTGCGCGATCCGGCTCCAGCCAGTTCCTCTCAGCTGCTCCATCTGAAAAAGATCTAAAGAGAGCTGATTATGGAGCAGGGAGGTGGGTGGGTAGTGGAGCACCCACAGGGACACACATCTCAAAGAACCATCGTTACTGCACCAAGGTGAGTAACCTCTTCTTCTTCTTCGAGTGGTCCCCATGGGTGCTCCACTGTAGGTGACTGCAGAGCAGTAGTCATACAGATTCGAGGAAGTGCTCCGTAATCACAGTTGATGTGGAGCTGATAGGGTTGCATAATGTCTCATGAAAGTGGCATTGGATGGCCATGTGACGTATATCTTGAAGCAGGATTCCCTTAAGGAATGCCGTAGTCATGGCTACGGCCCTCATAGAATGTGTCCTAGGATATACTGGAAAAGGCGTGTTGCGGATTGAGTAACACGTGGTAATATAGATTGTTATGAGTTTGGCAATGCATTGGGAGGAAAGAGCTTCGCCTTTGGTGCGGTCCGCTATAGAGAGCAATAAATGGTTCGTTTTCTTCCAGACTTTGGTTCTGTCTGTATAAAAGGCGAGCGCATGCCGAATGTCCAACCTATGTAAATGGGCTTCCCGTGGTGAAATATGGGGAGCTGGGGAAGATAGTATAATTGGCTCATTAAGATGGAATGTGGGACATACTTTTGGAATAAAGGCTGGATGAGGCCTAAGTATGACCTGATTCTTGGTAAAAAGGGTGCACAGTGGTGTTGCCATCAGTGCCACTATCTCACTCACTCTACAGGTGGAGGTTATAGCCAGGAGAAAAAAGACTTTAAGTGTCAGCAACTGAAGGGACGTGGTGGCCAGGGGTTCAAATGGAGGCTGGGTAAGGGTATCCAAGACTAGGTCTAAGTTCCACATCAGTGGTGGGGGTCTACACGGCAGATTCAAGATGGTAAGGCCCTTAAGGAATCTTTTCGTAGTTGGATATGAGAACACTGACATACCATCTACGGAGTGACGGAAAGCACTAATTGCGGCAAGGTGAACTTTCAGGGACGGAAGGGAAAGACCCCCATGGCTGAGGGATAGGATATACTCAAGTATGTGCTGGAGAGATGCAGACTGTGGAGTGAGCCCATTAGTAGAACACCATGACGTGAACCTCCGCCACTTAAACTGGTAGGTTCTGCGAGTAGTGCCTCTCCTGCTGTGCAGAACATCCTTCCTTTGGTCTGAACAAGCCTGCTCGGATGGGTTGAACCAGTTATGAGCCAAGCAGTCAAATGCAGGGTGTGCGGCTGCGGGTGGAGAAGGCGCTCTTGGTCCTGTGTTAACAGGTCTGGCAGGTTCGGTAAGGTATATGGCTTCCGGAGGGACATTCTGTGCAGGAACGGGAACCATGACTGCCTCGCCCAGGCCAGGGCTATGAGAATCACTGTGGCCTCGTCCATCTTGATTTTTGTCAACACCCTGGGTATGAGGATGATGGGAGGGAATCTGTAAAGAAGGGGGCCCCCCAATGCAGAAGGAAGGCATCCCTGAGAGATCCCTGACCCATACCCGCTCTGGAGCATTCGCACTTCTCATTCTCATGTGTGGTGAAGAGGTCTATGCGAGTGAAGCTGCAACGGCAGAATATATGGTGCAGTATGTCCGTACGAATCTCCCATTGTCAGGCATGAAATGTTTACTCAAGGTGTCTGCTGTGAGGTTGTTTGTACCAGGTAAGTATGACACTATTAAGGTGATGTCATTTCGAATGCACCAATTCCAGAGACGGACCGCCTCTGTACAAAGGGATAGAAAGCGTGCTCCACCTTGGCGATTGACGTAGTACATTGTGGCGATGTTGTCGGTAAGTATGCCTATGGTTTTGCCACAGATATGCCGTTGAAAATGCTTGCAGGCAGTGAAAACTGCTCTGAGCTCCAGCAAATTTATGTGGAGGGATACTTTCACTCGCGACCACTTGCCCTGCACCCACATATCGTTGAGATGTGCCCCCCAGCCAATCAAAGATGTGTCTGTAGTGATGTAGATGATAGGGGGAGCTGATGAAACGGAACTCCAGCTAAGAGGTTGTGTGGATTGGTCTACCACTGAAGGGAGGCTCGCACCTTGGAAGAAGGAGAAACCAGCCTGGTGACCTGATGTTTTGTGGGGATGTATACTGATGCCAGCCAGTGCTGAAGGCAGCAAATATATAACCTGGCATGATGTACGACATAGGTTTGTGGATGCCATATGTCCCATTAGCTGTAGACAGGTAAGTACTGTGACTGTCGGGCTGGTATCGAATATGGTGATGAGATCCTGAATTGCCTGGACCCTCTGCACTGGTAAATATGCGTGCGCTGATACTGAATTGATGTGTGTGCCTATGAAATCCAGGGTTTGCAACGGGGGGGTTGTGGATTTCTGCTCGTTTATCATTAGGCCTAGCGCATGGAAGGTTTGCCGTGCCGTCTCTGTCATGTATTGTGCTTCCGCGAGGGAATGACCTTTTATGAGGCAGTCGTCTAAATATGGGAAAATTACGACTCCCTCCCATCGCAAGTATGCTGCTACCATTGCTAGAGTCTTTGAAAATACCCTGGATGCTGCTGATAGACCGAAAGTTAGCACCCGATACTGAAAATGATCTTCTCCTATTATACATCTGAGAACATGCCTGTGCGCTGGATGGATTGTAATATGGAAATAGGCATCTTGGAGGTTGAGGGCTATGAACCAGTCTCCACTGTCGTTGCCGGAATTATGGAAGTAAGGGTCACCATCCTGAAACGTTGCTCCTTTAAGTATCGATTTAGCTTCTGAAGGTTGGGTATGGGCCTCCATTCTCCCGTCTTTTTCTCCGTAAGAAAATAGCGGGAATAAAACCCCCTTCCCCAGAATTCATCTGGTACTCTTTCTACTGCTCCAATTGATATAAGATGACTGAGCTCTTGTTTGAGTAGAGCCTCGTGAGAGAGGTCCCTGAAGAGGGATGAGGTCGTGAAGGGGATGGCAAGTCCGGAGGAGACAATCTCTAAGACCCAGCAGTCAGAAGTAATTGCAGCCCATTGGTGGTAGAATGGCCTGAGACAATAATGGAAAATGGGTGGAGCTTAATGTTTCTCAGTGACCACGGAGTGTGGTTTGGAGCCCTCAATAATGAAGTCAAACTTGCTGCTTGCTTGTAGATGCAGCAGGAACGTGATTGTTTTGTGTTCACTTCCTCTGTGGGCGCTGTCTAACCCGGGGTTGGTCAAACCCTCGCTGTTGCTGCTGCTTGTAGCGGTAAACATCATACCATCTTTGGAACGGTTGATACCGCCTTCTGCGGTATGGAGGGGTGTACATACCCAGGGTCCTTAGGATAGTACGCGTGTCTTTTCCCGAGTGGAGAACGTCATCCGTCTTTTTGGCAAACAACTTCAGTTTCTCAAACGGGAGGTCCTCCACTTTGGTGTGTAATTCCCTGGGGACTCCTGCAGAATATAGCCACGAGGACCTCTTCATAGTTATGGCGGTAGCCACAGCTTGGGCAGATGTATCCGCCACAACAAGGGCAATTTGCAACCCCGTTCTGGCCGACACATAACCCTCTTGGACTATTGCCTTCAACACCGGTTTCTTTGCCTCCAGAAGGTAGTCCATAAGTGAGGTTAATTTTGAATAGTTGTTGAAATCGTGGTTAGATAACCATGCCACATAATTTGCAATTCTTAGCAAGAGCGTTGCTGAGGAATAGACTTTCCTACCGAAGAGGTTGAGTCTCTTATTGTCCTTGTCCGATGCAGTCGCTCTATACTGGGGAGTCTTTGCTCTATGATGTACCACATCTACCACCAGTGAATTTGGCTGAAGTCCAAGCCCTTGATGGGACAAAATACTTTTTGTCTGCCCTTTTATTCATTGGGGGTATGGATGTAGGCATTTGCCAGATCTCTTTTGCTGCTTCCACGATAGCCTCATCAGTTGGAAGGACTTCTCTGGCTTTCTGTGTAGATTGGAGATTTTTCAGGAGACGGGTGTCTCTTCTCCTGAACTTCCAGCAACTGGACTTCCTGGGTTGAAGCCACCCTTTTAAAGAGGTCCTGAAATTGCTTGATGTCATCCGGTGGGGAAATGTCCCCTGGTATGACTGCTTCATTGGGTGAGGAAGATGATCGCTCCTCAGGTGAGTGATCAGGATGTTGCTCTTCCACATCTGATGACTGACCCTCTTCCAGCTGTGATTGCTGTTGTGCCTGGGGTGGAGATTTTGAAGGCGGTGGGGATGCCATTTGTTGATCTCTGTCAGACTGTGGAACTGAAGCCCTACTCGCAGATCTGCAATAACAGGGGGAGGCTCTTCTAGAATGGCGGTAGTGAGCCATGTGGCCCCTGTGATAGTAATAATATCGGTCTGATGGAGAGCGTCTATAGGAGCAACTGTAATGCCTCTTATATTCTGGTGACTGAGAATAATATACTGAATTCCGCAAAGAAAGGGGAGGTGAAACTGATATATGCCTGGAGTGATGGCGGTACTCCATATATGGGGCCGATCTATGTGGTGATGGTGACACCCCTTGCCCGCTCTGTACATAGCGCTCACAGTGCATGTAGTAGCGCTGCGGCTGTGGGGATCTTGGTGCCGGAGGGGAGGGCAACAGTGCCAGGGAGAATGTTGGAGATGGTGACATCAGAGTAAGGCTTTTGGGTTTGTCCAACTTGGCCAAAGCCTTCCTATGCATAGTGGAGTCATGAAATGCTATAGGTTCAGGCTGCACTGATTGACTCAGCTCCGGTGCTGGGGCTGCCGGTGCAGACAGCTTCGGTGCCGGGGCTGCCAGCGCAGATGGCTTCAGTGCCAGGGCTGCCGGTGTGGACGGTGTCAGTGCCGGGGCTGCCAGTGCGGATGGCTTCAGTGCTGAGGTTGTCAGTGTGGATGGCCTCAGTGCGATGGTTCCTGTGGGGATACTCTAGTCTCTGGTTCCATCACGCTTGGTGCCGATATAACGCTCGGTGCCAGCCGTGCCATATCCGCCATTCTCCTATGCTTCATGACCGCTCCCGACTGCGAAGTGGCGCCAGAAGTGCCAGGTCTGATTCCCGCACTTAACCTGCTACTCGGTGCCGGCGGCTACATGGTGGCTGCGCCCGGAGAGGATGCCCTCCTCTTCTGAGGAGGTGGTGGGTCCGAGGGAGACACTGCCTCTGCAGGCTGAAGTGCCTTATCAAACAAAATCATATGCAAGCGCATCTCCGTGTCACGCCGCACTCTGACCATGAGCTTCGTGCAATGGGCACACTTTTGAGGCACATGGCACTCAGTTGGGCATCTGTTGCAGGCGGAATGTACTATGAACAACTTTAACAATGATAACAATCCTAACACTATCTAATAACTATTTTAGCTTTCTGATGAAGAGAAAAGCGGAGATGAGGGAAGCTCTGTCTGTGACCCGAGGTGGTTGAGAGGAACTGGTGGGATCCGCATCGCACATGAAACAAAGGGCACGAACAGCACGAGATCTCAACATGCATGCGTGATCTGGCTGACTACGGCTGTTCAAAATCTCTGGGCTGCGGTGCCAGGACAGGGCCTGACACCTACAGTGGAGCACCCATGGGGACACTACTCGAAGAAGAATATTTAGATTATCATAGCATTATAGCATAGTATGATCAGAAAAATTCCCATTCACTTCAATGCACTTTGGATGGGGCCCTTTTATTATTGCCATCTTACATCTTAACTGCTTTTTCTTCATCCACCATGGACAAAACACTTTAGAAACAAGTGTAGCTAGATAGACTATACCTTGTAAAGTATTTTAAATAGTCTGAAAACAATAACATATCTGCATTTATTAACCTGGAAGAAAAGAATCTGACCATCCCAGCTCTATGGGCCTCTTCCTGAGAGGGAACCTAATGGCAAAATCCAAAACTCATGAAAGTCAGTGGAAGGGATCTCAGGCCCAGATCTTCAAAGCTCCTAATGGCCACTGATTTCTCTGTCTCACTTTTTTTCAATGGATTTATTGAATTAGGCTCAAATAATGCCTAAAGCTGTGGATATGCCTGTTGTTCTCACGGAAATAGGCCTGCTTTCCTTTGCAGCTGATTCTATACCACATGTCTCTTCCTGCTGCCTTTGGCAGCTTGTGCCATATTTTAACAGCTCTTCGTGTATGGACAATTTCCCCTGATTCCAGCCCCCTTTTAACTATGATCCCTGATCTCTCTCGTTATTAAATTACAGCCTGACCCGGTTAATCCACAGTTGATTAATTCAGAGTGTATGTCTGGGTATCAGAAAGATTTCATCTGTCTCATGGCGTGTACTGTGTGTACCAGGTTCCCATTAATCTGATTTTTATTTATTAAATAAATCTGAATAAAGTATGCAAACTGAGTAGGATTAAACAGGGCTAGCTGTGGTTTCTAACACAGCAAGACTTCCATCCCTGCCTGGTGGACATTTCAGGTCAGGCCACTTCTATATATAGTTTGTCATGCTGTTGAGCGGGGTGGGGTGGAGGAAGACGAAGGGGCATTATCAGATTTTAAGAACCCAGGAATTCAGGTCAGGATTTATTTATCAGCACAGGGATTTTTACACAATTCCTATTAGTCTTATGAATTAATACAGAGCTCCTACACCAGGCTTTCTACCTGCTGGTGGGAAACTGAGGCACAGAGAAGTGGTAGAATGTCTGTCTCTTGAGAAAAAAAATGCGGAGTCTGGTGGCACCTCAAACACTAACAATTTTATTATGGCATAAGTCTTCATGAATTGCAACTCGCTTTGTCAGATGCATGAAGGGAAAGAAAAAGAAACAGATGGTAGGGGTACAGAGATGGCAGTGTTACATCAGGTCTCCAGAGTGTGAAACCAGCATTCTGCTAGACCAATACCTCACCGAACCCACATTTATCTCCTGGTATTCCTCCTTCCTGTCGGAACAAATGAGTTGGTAACATTGCTCCCCTTTTCCCCCAGCCAGCAGACAGGACTCAATGTTTGTCCTCTCCCTTTTTCTGTTTCCAACAGCCTAAGGAGCAGCCAACATCATGATAACAGGTCATCAGTGTTTTAAATCCTCAGGTTGTAAAGCTCTTTAAAGCAGGGGAACAGGTCATGTTGCCCCCTGTTTATGGATGGAGAAACAGGACAGAGATGTGAGGGGACATTTCCAAAGATCACACACTATTGTAGGGCTGGAAAGCAGAATTCCAGCCTCCTATTCTGGTGCCCTTTCCCCGGGGCCAGCCTCCCTCTGATGTCATGCAGTTCCTCTGGGTCCTTGGGTGCAGATGGCTGCAGGCACTCTGACAGATGGCTCTGTTGCCTGTTCTCCTGACAGCATTGAAGCTGGGGGCAGTGTCTGTACGAATGAAAGGCTGGGACATGCACCCCCCTCCTGCTAATTTACCTGCAATCTACAAGGGGACCAAATCACCGTGCTTGAATGAGGTTTGTGATCTGAATCCAGACTTTCCTAGGAATCTCCATCTAGCCCAGGATCATCTCCAAAAGTGGCCAGGACTAGCTAGTTTTGATTAAAGGTTAAGAACCTCTTTAGTGGACAGTTATGGAATAACCAGCCAATATGGGATGTTCTTTCTTACCCCCTTTCAGTGAGTGGTTATCTCATGCCCCAAAGCAGGAGTGTTTATAACCCTTCTGTTTTTTAAACTACCTGATCTAACTGTGGATCGATTCATTGTGGCAATGAGTTCCTCGGACTAATTACATACTGGCTTAAAAATCATTTTATCGGTTTTTAAATGTGTTGCCTTTCAATTTATTGATTGTCCTGCTGTCTTGATTTGCCATCTATTCTGTACCATCCATCTAGGACCATGCCATACCATTCATATATCATCAGAATGCCATTCATTGTTTTGTATACCACCATGGGGACACAAGCTAACTATGCATTGGAAAGCTAATCCAAACTAAAATCGATGGTTTGGAAGGACCTATGTATACTATTAGGTTATCCAGTTATCTTTCAGTCAGTGCAGGATTGTTCCCCACTTGGCATATTTACTGTTCCAAAAGTTCTGGGATGGATGAATAAGAGGTTTTGGTGGTGGTGGTTCATTTTGCTTGACAAGTTCATCGCTGGAGCTGGCTGGGCTAGATGATGATAAGGTGCTGTGGCTTGTATTTGGTTGGTTGGGACAGTAGAAAATGGTCTTATAATTAAAGTACTGGAGACTGGGGGTGAAGTGGGAGGGTCAGAAATTCTCAGTTCATCTCCTGGCTCTGCTATAGATTTCTGTTGTGCCCTTGGGGAGGTCATTTAATCTTTAGCTCCCCATCTGTGAAAGAAAGACAAACATTCTTCCTTTCTCTCACCTCTTATCTATTCTGATTGCAAACTCCACAGAGGAAGCACTGTTGCTCTTACTATTTGTACTACTGTTGTATCTAGTAATAGAGATGTAGCCGTGTTAGTCTGGTCTTGCTGAAACAAAAGACAGGACTATGCAGCACTTTAAAGACTAACAGGATGGTTTATTAGGTGATGAGCTTTCGTGGGCCAGACCCACTGTTGTATCTAGGAGCCCTGGCCATGGGCTGAGAGCCCCTTGTGCTGGGAGCTGTACAAATGACATCTCTAAGAGTCTCCTACAGTGCTCAGTTGTGGCTTCTGGATTCTACTGCAATTAACATAAATGTAGGTGATGATCCCATTTGTTTAAACACTTCTGGGATCCTACAGCTCCTTTAGGGCCTTTCCCATATAGAAAGGCTTCTACTAAAACTCTTACCTCCCCCACCCCATTGTCCTCCAATCCTTATGGTTCTTAAACACCATGGTGCTAATGACATTTTCTGATTCCCTTCCTTGCTTGCACATCCTCCCCAGTGATGTGCCTGCACCCAGTGCTGTAAGAATTTGCTACAACTTTTAAGAGATCTAATTTCCAGAAGCTCTGTGCTTAAGGGTTAGGTGATTAAATCCTTTTTCAATGTGTAAATACTTATCTCCTGAGAAACGCAATAACACCCTCATCATTTGGTGATGACCTTCTGTGTCTTTTGCAAATATTCATGCAGAGCGCTTGCTTTCTATATCTCTTGGTAAAAGAAAACCCTTCCTTCTTACTCCTGGCTTTTAAACAGTGACCCTGGCTTTTTCTCAACACTGGCTCATGCACAAGTAGGCATTGCATAGCTTTTCCATATTTCTTTTAAATGTAATTTGGGCACTTCACCCTCTGTGCACCTTTAATTTTCAGCTGTCTGTTTTTTCATTATTTTCCTTGCTAACACAGATTTCTCTGCTGCAATCATCCAGTAAGGCTTGCTGTAAACTCAGGCTACTGAATATTTTCTTTCATGTAGCCTTTAAAATTCCTCTGGTATTTTAGCTACCAATAAGCAGACTCCTGTATGGAGGGAGGATGCTTGGTTTTACATATAGCTTCACTTCTCATAGCATGGCACTTGAACTGTGTATATTATTTCAGAAGGGTAGCTGAGTTAGTCTGTAACAGGAAAAACTTAAAAAACAACGAATAGTCAGGTAGCACTTTAAAGACTAACAACATGAAGGTGGTATCATGAGCTTTCGTGGGCACAGCCCACTTCTTTAGATGACCGGAGTGTTGGAAGTCCAGAACCAAGAATAAATAAGGGGAGTGGGGAAAAGAAGACATTGAGTAGATAAGTTTCAAAGGGATAGCCGAGCCAGTCTGAAACAGGAAAAACTAGCCATTCGATATTGTGATTTAGACCATTTTCATAAGAGTTAAACTTGAGAATGAAGTGGCGTTTCAATCCTTCTCTGTGTATTTCACTTGTGGAATTGGTCTGAAACAAAACAGCAACTTGTAGATCCCTTAATGAGTGTCGAAGGAGGTTAAAGTGTTCCCCAACAGGTTTTTGTGTGTTGCCTTTTCGGATATCTGATTTGTGTCCATTAATGACAATTAACTCCACTTCATTCTCAAGTTTAACTCTCATGAAAATGTTCTAAATCGCGATATCAGATGTCTCGCACATTATCAACCAATGTCTGTGTAGAATCTGGTGTTAGTACTCTTCCTTTCCTAGTGCAAACTAATGGTTCTTATCAGCCTTTTTTAACTATTTAGTCTTTAAAGTGCTAATAGACTGTTTGTTGTTTTTTAAGTTTTTCCTGTTTCAGACTGGCTCGGCTATCCCTTTGAGACTAGTACATGCTTAAGAATTCCAAGAGTCTTATTAACAAAAGAAAAAAGAGTGTTAACGTCCAACATGACAAAGCCCAGATTTTCCAGATGTGGCCACTAGTTTTGGGGCAACTTCAGCTTTTGGGATACCCCACTAGTGACCTGCTTCTCCTGGCTTAGAAGTGCTGAGCACTGGCAGCACCCATTGAGGCTTGTCAGTGCCCCACATGTCTAGGAATTAGGCCCAGCACCTGCAAACTTGGTTGCTTAAAATGAAGCATCTAAGGCCTTAATAAACCAGATGGCCTGATTTTCAGAGATGCTCAGCAGCTACTAGACCTGGGTGGGAAAAGTGTCTTCTGTCCTGTGAAACTTTTTGAGGTTTTAAAAACAAAAAGGGGGGGGGGAAATAAATTACATTCATTTGGGCAGATGGGAGACGTGGAATAGCTCCAACAGAAGAGACTGAGACTCTCCCCAGAATGGACCGGAAGGCAAGAGAACTTCCCTAGGCTGTGGGTGACTCAGATGCTCAATTCGGATGTAGGGGTACGTCTGTACTGGTTCCCTCCCCCAAGTCAAGGCAGCAAGTCTCACAGACCCAGGCTAGTCTGGAAAAGAAGACTGAGAAAGGACATGATAGCAGCTTTCAAGTACCTAAAATGGTGTTACAAGTAGGAGAGAGAAAAATTATTCTCCTTGGCCTCTGAGGATAGGACAAGAATCAATTAACATAAACTGCAGCAAGGGTTAGGTTGGATGTTAGGGAAAACTTCCTGCCTGTCAGGGTGGTAAAACACTGGAATAAGTTGCCCAGGGAGGTTGTGGAATCTCCATCACTGGGGATATTTAAGAGCAGGTTGGACAGACACCTGCCAGGGATGGGCTATGGTACTTGGTCCTGCTGTGAGGGCAGGGGACTGAACTAGATGACCTCTCACATTCCTCACAGTTCTAGTGTTCTGTGGATCTGATTAGCCTTATAGATGTTCCAGCTCAGACTCTGGAACCTACCCCAGCCTTCAGAACCCAACCATCTACCAGAATGCTGGTCTCTGAGAGTCACTACCACGCTTTCCCAAGTGTAGACATTCCCAGCTTTGAGCCCTGGGCTATTGGTTCTGGGGCCTGTGCTGCTTCCCTACAGAGCAGAGAGTTGAATCTGAGTCACCTGCTGTCCTGGTGATCGTGCTGACTGCCAGTCTGTTGGTTATTCTGAGCTCTGCCTCTCTCAGATAATGGCCAGAAGTTCCATCCAGGGCCTAAACATTCATTAGGAAGGGTTCTTAATTCCTCTGAAATGTTCCTGTTTGGATTAAGGGGCACTTTCCAACAAGAAAATATTTCATCTAAAATGTCCTGAGCAGCTCCCTCCCCTGTAACTCCTGGGAAAGTGTGTGATTCCTGCATTCCTCGTGCACACAGCGCTCCCATGATAGGTGAGTGGCAGACTGGTGAGAGCCAGGAATGGAGGAGCAGCTCCTCCGTGGTGCAGTTTGTCCCTGGTCAAAACCAATGGAAAATTGATGGATGCAGCCCATTGATTAGCGCTTTTATCACCCCAGATGGAGAGTGCTCTGTATAGCCAAGCATGATGGTGGCCCAGTCTGGTGTAAGGTAGGTCTGATATCAGCATCATGCACTATAGATCTGAGCCTACTTTGGCCTTGGGTGGAGAAGACCGTCAACCACTTGTGAGTCTGCGTCACCCTCATGCAGACTGGTGATGAATTTAGGGCCAAATTCTTCATTGGTATTAAAGGCCACAACTTTGTTGAAGTCACTGCTGCTGCACCAGTTGATACCAGCAGAGAATCTGGCCAGAGACATTCCTGGCACATTCTGAATGGTTTGGTACCATGATTATTGTGAGATATTTAGAACCAACCACCCATCTGACAGACCACCACAACCCTTCCTTGGTCACCTGCTGCCCTATAATAGCCTCCCAAATTTGAACAACGCTGGGATTTAGAGGCTAAATGGGACCATTTGGATCATCTGGTCTGACCTTCTGCATCACAGGAACTATGAAAACCCACCTAGACATGAAAACTCCCCTAATTTCCCTGCCAGGGCTTTGAACACTACTCTAGATCTGCAGCAGGAGCCTTAAGGTGACAGATGTGCATAGAGGACCAACACAAGGGTCCAGCACCCTGTTCTCCAGTCATGAAAGCAGATCATTACTCAGTGTGTTGTTCATGCAGGAGTTGATGGGACAGACTGTAGAAGCCTATACAAGGCTGTGTTCTTTATACGGTGAAATGGACGGTGTTTGTTACTGTATGATGGCTGAGAGATGTGATAAGTACAGCACCAGCTGGTATGGGCTACAGGCTAGTAGGTCCATTGGCTAGGGCTGCTTTCCAGACCCTTCTTACACTTGGCTTCTTTTCTGCCTGAGCCTCTGGAATGGGAAAGTTACCGTGAAAGAAAATAGCGGAGTACATTTTTAGAAAAAGGAGCTTGAAATGATCCTGTAAAACACGCACATGGTGAGAGATGACATAAGTAATGAAGATTAGAGAAGGCTGTGGGGAACTTCACAAGGTCCTGACAAATCTATGTGAATGATTAGTGCAGTAGTAAAGGAAATGCATTGTTGAAAAACTTGAGATGGAAGAAATATATGAACAGCTCTCATACACTGGATAAGTTCTAAATTAACTACCATTGCTCAGGAAAAGGTCCAGATACCACTACATGCAGCTTCATGAATACCTCTCTGCTTAATGTGCAGCACCAGTCAATGAAGCAATGGCCATTTTAGGATGTATGAAGAGACAATACCAGCGAGGATATTATAATGTGGTGGCAGTCAACGGTACATCACCAGCTTGCATTCCGTGATCAGTCACCTAGCTCCAAAAGGAGACAGAAGATATATAAGGGGCTATAAAAAAGTATAGAGTCCAGGACAGATGTCTGTATGAGGAGAGACTGAAAATCTTTTGAATGCTGAGAGGATTAAGAGGAGATGTTATAATAGTATGGACAATGAATCTGCCCCTCTCTCATAGCACAAGATGTTCAATTCATTTGAAAGGCAATCAGAAAGGATTTTAACACAATCCAGAATGAGCCCATGGAACTCCCTGCCACAAGAAAACATCAAAGCCAAGAGCTTGGCTGGCTTAAAAAAAAAAAAAAGGACTGACTATTTATATGGATAACAAGAACAACCATGGTCACATTTGATAGGGTCATTTATTTATTTATTTATTAATAAAGGATATAAACCCTCCTGCTTTGGGGCAGGAGCCAAAGAGCTGCTTGCTGATAGACATTCGGATGACAACGTCACAGTATGGCAGAATCACCTACTTCAGGATTTAGAATCATAGAATCCTAGAACCATAGAGCTGGAAGAGACCTCAGGAGTCATCAAGTCCAGCCCCCTGCTCTAGGCAGGACCAATCCCAACTAGATCAACCCAGTCAAGCCGAGACTTAAACACCTCTAGGGATGGAGACTCCACTACTTCCCTAGGTAACCCATTCCAGATTTATTGGCACTGAAGCATTGGGCTCTGGACACGGTCAAAGACATGAAACTGGACTAAGATGTACCGCTTGTCTGATCCCCTGGGACCATTCCTGATTTACAGGGGGTATAAATCAGACATATTCAAAGGACACCACTACAACTGTGGATGCAGACGAGAGGTAGGCATTTCAGCTGTAACATGCGCCTTGAAATAAGATGAATGCACCGTTTTTCCCTGGTTGACACTAGTTTATGTTTTTCTTTTTTATTAAAAATCCATATTCTATCATGTAAATCTCGTCTCAAGTCAATGGTTGTGTCCTCCTTCATTCCTACCTGCCAACTCAGAGCTTGCAATGTCACAGGCAAGACATTTCCGCTGTCAGAAGTGGAATATGGGGCAGCATTATCGGGGATTCAGAGTATGTGAGAGAAGGCCACAGCCCTATCTATTTCATTCTAAAAAAGGTTTCTTTTCTCTGCTGCTGGGCTGCAGTGCAGTGATGAGTAGGACACCCGGAGGACGTGCAACATAGTAGAAAAGTATTTTTTATGGAATGGGAAAGAAAAGGGGGAGCTGCACTGAATGAATAGGGTGAGGCCAACAAGTGACACTGATGCAGGATGGAGGGCATCTTCTTACCTGCTTTCGTTTTTTCATGGCATTCTTCCCAATGTCGCTTTCAGAGGCAGTGTCTTCTCCATTCAAGTGCAGGATCCACAAATGTGTTCCAGATCTTGCATTCGCTCCAGGACAAATCCCCAGGTCCCCACTGCTCTCACCTCTCAACAGGCAAGACTGGATCCATTTGGGTTAGAAACCATGTGTGACGAATGGTTCCTCTTCCATTTGCACTCTAGCCAAGCCATTCCCCTTACCACCACGCAGCCAGTTGCAAAGTAAACTGAAGGGGCCTTGTCAATTAGACTGTCTGCTCTCTTTTTCCCAGAGAGACTTTTGAAGGGCACAGTTGAATTATCCCTTCCCCAGCAATCTCTTTCAGTATTAAATATTTGCTTTACAGATGCACAAAGCTTTGGCATTTCTCTGCCTTGTGAAGGTAAGTCCTGAGATGACCATGCTATAAGGGTAGTTACAGGCAATAAATAAATAAATAAACCTTAAGCACTTGTCTAAGGAGTAGGGTGCAAAGTCTGCTCAGCACGTGTGGTTTCCAGTGTGAGAACTTTAGGGTTTGGTTTGGTTTTTAATTGCAGCAAGGGTGAGCAGTCATTTCTGTGAAACCTGACGTGCTAAGTCAATTGGGAGCATAAATGAATTTTATGTAACTGTTTCTGATACTGTTTTGAGGCTGGGGAGGGAGAGGGGAAGTGATGATATAAACATACTAATTTACCAATACCACGTGATGGAAAAAACAGTCCCGATCTCTTAAAATGACCTTTATCTTTTTTTTCCCAGCTGAGGATTTAAGATAAAGCGTATTAGTAAATCAGATTCTGGGAAGCAGATGTTTGATGGTTTAGGGGGAAAATAGAGACAATTTTTGGGTTCAGATCACCTCTGAAGCCTAAAGCATATATTGCATCAAGTGGCCCAATTTCTGTTCATTATGTTTTGTGGCATTAGGAATATACTGTTTTATTCTAATTTTATCTGAGTGTGAGACAGACAAATATGAGCTAGCGAAGTGAGCACTGAGCTATGAGCCAGGACTCCTGGGTTCTTTTCTCTGAGCATGCCATGCAGTTCTAATTGATTCCCATTGGCCCAGAACCGTAAAGATACTTTGGCTTCAATGGAAGTTAGGAGCCTACATACTTTTGAGGATTTGAGCCACTGTGTCTGATTGACATAGTCACTTGTAGGCATGCAGAAGTGATGTGTCGTGCTCTTCCAGCTAACAGGGCTGTCCAACAAAGGGGGAGGACTATAAAATGAGGTGCTAGAATGAACAGAAAGTGCACCAACCCTCTGGTGCAGGGTCTTTTGCTCTCCTATTCCTTATTCCCAGGGCCACGCAAAGGGTGTCCCTGAGGCACTCCGTGCCTCAGTTTTCCCTTCTGTTAGAGGGTAATGTGTGTGTATGAGGCTCAGGTGATATGGGCAAAGTGCTTGAAGGGTGAAAGATGCCAAGGTCCAAATGCTGCTGTCATATACATTGGCACAATCCCCTGATGTGCACAGAGTTGCACTCACAGGACTGGGGCTGCACTGCCTGAGGGTAGAATTTGGCCCTATGAATTTTTAATACCGCTTTGTCTGCCTGCTGTTCATACTCAGAATGGACAAGGGGACACACAGTCAGTGTATTCAAGACCTTTCATAGCAAGGTTTGGAAATCCCAGGAGCTATTCCAGCAAGATATAATTTAATTACTGAAATATATTTAATACTAGGACTAGCAAGGTCACCTCTCGGCACATGCTTAGTTAGCTGTGGGGATTGGCACATTTGTACAAGCCACCACTTGTAAAATATAGGCAGTGGGTCTCTCTTTTTTCTCACCTTTTGTATGATTCTTTGGGCTTTTTATAGACAACGTGCACAAGGCTGTGTTAGAATGAGGACAAAAGAGCAGGTTTCATCAACTCTTTTCAGTCATATTTTTTATTGAAAATTGGTTTTTTTACAAAAGGAATTTGGTCATGGGAAAGTATCTGCTCCCTGCAGAATATTTTGTTTTATTATCAAAATACTTCTGTTGAGAACAGCAAGATTTTGGCCCCAAATGTGATATTTTTGGCAGACAACTTTCAGTTTTTGGCTGAAATCTTTTAGACCAACTCCCTCAATGGTGAGTTTTGTCAGCGTATCTCAAAAAGCTTCACAAAGGAGATGGGGAAACTGAGGCACAGAGCAGCAAAATGACATGCCAAGGGTCACACACAAGGCCCCTGGCAGAACTGGATCTAGAAACCAGGTCTTCTGAGTCCTAGAGCAATTATCAGTCAAGAAGATCATGCTGAGTGAAACTAAATTCACTCACTTTTATAAATTGCTTTGAAGTGCTTGGACAAAAGAGGCTGCTACAATGTTGAACACTACGTTGATTAAGTTTGATGTAAGCCACCTTACAAGTTACTGCAGGGATTTACTGTCCTTTGCGGGTGGTATTTTCTTGCTTACACTTAAGCAAGGTGAACCAATCCTGCTGTAAGTTGCACTGGTGTAAATCTGGAGGCTTATGTAGCCATTTTATATTTACACTGGCGAAGTCAATAGCAGAATTTAGTGGCTGATAGTATTATAAATGGCTCAGCCAACTTTTCTAACTGATTTTGTGGGGTCCACTGAACAGTCATTTTGCTTCATTTGACCACTTTTGCCATTCATTTCTGGCTGTCTCTTGCTACCTTCAATCAGAGTCACTCACATTGCCACCTGCCTGTTGTTATGTGTTCTCCAATATTATCTTTATAACTGTATTACCCTAACACCTAGGATCAGGGCCCTTTTGTACTAGAAGCTTCACAAACACAGAGGCTGCGTCTAGACTGGCATGATTTTGCACAAAAGCAGCCGCTTTTGCACAAAAACTTGCCAGCTGTCTACACTGGTGTCAGCCGGTGGTCAGGGCAGTGAGTGGTGTGTGTGTGTTATACACCCGAGACTTCAACTGCTAGGACTGGGGTCCCTTAGCAGCAGGCAACCAGGAGGAGGTTGATGGGCGCCCCAAAGAGTTACAGGGAGAGCTTTACACCTCAGACTTTGACTGCTAGGATACACGATCCCTTCGCAGTGGGCAGCCTGGGGAGGCTGAGAGATGCCCCAACGGATCTGTCCCCTGGAAGCGACACGATCCAACGCTCAAGCTCTCCCTATATCTGTCCCTTATGATCGGCTGGAGTTCTTTTAAAATTGTGCTTGGTTCTGTTACAGCAAGTGAAGGAGTCAGGTCACAGCTTAAACAGTTACTATTTTATTGTTACAGGGTAAACTTAGCTGTTAAATGCTACTACTGTGTTACAGATAACACAGCCACTACAAAGGACAGGACAGAAATTACACTAATAAGTCACTTAACAGGTACCATGAAACCCTTTTGGTTCTCTGAGCTCTTATTAAATGCATGCAAAATAGACACCTAGCAGGTATATATTCTCACCCCTGCGTTCCAGACTTGGCGTGGCCAGCATCTTTCTCTCAATCCCTCGGGAAGAAGTAGGGCGAGGTTGGGCGTCCCACAGACCTCGGGAGACCAGCAATACCTGCCAGCAGGTATAGATGATTGGAGCTCAAATGGGGTGGGCTACTAAACCCCTCTTTATACCCCTTGGGTCACGTAGGCTTCTTCCTGGTCGCAAGTGGGCAATTAGAGAAAATGGCTTTGAATGCCAAGTTTCCCACGAAGGGTGCAAAGCATAATTCACACCTGGGAAAATGCAGACACTGGGAACCTCTGGTATGTGATGGGCGAAGATTCCTCTCCTGGGACAGTGCAGGCGTGTCAATTACTGGTGCTAGCCATCAGGGCGACGGGAGGCCCCCGGGTCGTCAGCTAGCCCATTTACTGTCTGGTTTCTGTTTTTTAGAGTCAGGGACAAGCAGCACCCCTGCGTTCCCAGGTCATCAAAGGCTGACTGCCTTTCTCTTGCTCTCTGGGGGAGGGGGGGAGGGAAACAAGATGGGGTTCATGTCTGGCTACAACTGGCCGCTTGAATTTGTGCAAGAGCACTGACGTTCTTATGTAAGAAATAAGTGCTTCTTGCGCAAATACTCTGACGCTCCCGTTCGGGCAAAAGTCCTTTTGCGCAAAAGGGCCAGTGTAGACAGCTCACATTTGTTTTGCGCAAAAAAGCCCCGATGGCTAAAATGGCGATCGGGGCTTTCTTGCGCAAAACTGCGTCTAGATTGGCACGGACGCTTTTGCGCAAAAGCATCTGTGCCAATCTAGACGCTCTCTTGTACAAATACTTTTAACGGAAAAACTTTTCCGTTAAAAGCATTGCGCAAAATCATGCCAGTCTAGACGTAGCCAGAGTGTTGAATAGTCTTTGAGCTTACAGTGTAAATAGTCAAGACAGAAAAAGGTTTCCTTATTAGCCCCGTTTTACAGATAGAAAATTGTAAGACAAAGAGATCTGGTGACTTGTTCGAGGTCACACAGAAAGTCTGTGGCACACCAGTAAACTGATTTCAGATTTCCTGAGTCTCAGTCCAGTTCTTTAACCACCAGCCAATCCTTCCTCTGATTTTTGTATGACAGCCTGCTTGTGTGTAAGTGGGAATTGCCCCTTCCCTGCCAAAGGACATGGTCTGCCACAGCCATGCCCATATTCAGTTATGACCATGCCCATGTCCCACCAGCCCTGTCCTACCCAGTCCCGCCCCCTCCATGCTTACACATGCAGAAGGAGGAACCTGCTGAGCTAATTGCCCTGGAGGAGAACCAGGTGGTCAGGGTCTTGATTTTATTTCTCAGCCACTGTCAGCCCTTTGGTGGCAGTGACTGTATGTTTGCCTATACAGCACCTAGCACAGTAGGGCCCGGATCCCTAATTGGGGCCTGCGTGTACTACAGCAATGCTGATAATAAGTAAATCCTCCACCAGCCAGTACCTCTAACACAATAACACACACTGCCCTTGGAGGCTGCATCAGGTCTCCCTCTGAGGACATCCTGTCACCTTCTGCACCACCAACAGCTCTTCTAGCACCTTGAGGGCTGTCCTGGATGGCCTGACCCAACCCTAACATGTGCTGTGGCTCATGAGATCTAATGGGGTGACAGAGCACAATGTGGTAAGGCTTCCAGTGTAACCCACACACCTGCTGGGTGTGGGGCACTGTCCCATGCAATGGTAGCAAGACCACTTACAGAGAGAAAACAGCCTTAGAGGGGGCCCAGCTAGCTTTTAGCTCAAGTTGTAGAGGCTCATGCGCTAAGCTCCAGAGGTTTGGTTCTGCCTGTTGTCATTACGCCAGTATGAGAATGTGGGACGGTTGTCTGTTCAGGTGAACCTAGGCCAAATAGGAGCTGAGACCTGAACTGAATTTCAAAACCAGATGACACAGAACCTATTCCTGTTTTTCCCAATCAAAAATACAGAGGCCAGATCCTTAGCAATTTACCCTAGCTGATTTACAGCAGCGGTGGATCCAGTCCAACTTTCTACCTCCCCCCGTTTATGTCTGCAAACAGATTATGGCTTAGAAACTTCTGAGTCTCAAGTGGCTTCACTGGCTGTCTTTAAAATATGAACCAAAAAGGGCTATCCAAAAAGAGTGAATCGTAGCCAGAGGAACAAACATCTCGCAATGCCCCCAACAGTTTTCCAACCAAACCATTTAAATGTCAAGCGTGAATCTGAATCAAGCCCTGCAGTGGACTCCATCACATGCTTTAACTCAAGCACTCCTAGCTGCCATTTGCAACTGTAATAACTCCCCCTCGTAAAGCAGCACGGATCTATGGTTGGTAGAATGGGGACAAATTAGAAGCACAGTGACTTTTATCCCAGAGTGACACTGGATCAAGATGGCCAGAAAATAGTTTTTCTGCTTTGTTTTGTTTTTTCCTTGAGAATTTTTCGTGTCACTTTTTTTCATTTTCATTGAAAACTTTCTTTGAGAGTTTTTGGGATGCATAGAAAAAAACCCCAATGCCAATTTTTTTCGTTCCAATTTTGGCAACTGGAAAGCATCCAGTGTTGATTTGTTCAACAGCCCCACAATTCTGTATGTATAGTGTGCAAGTGTGTGTTTCCCAGAGAAATTTCTGGTTCAGTGGTTGGGGGGATTTATTTGTTTGTGTGGTTTTTGCACAGCCCTAACTATAGGCCTAATCTAAAGTTCTCTGGAGTCCATGGGAGTCTTTTCATTGACTTCATAGGGCATTGGATCAGGCCCCAGTACCTCACAAAGTGGCACTGACCAAACCTCACATCATTACTCCTATGAAGTATTCACATCTCCATTGAGCTAAGCTGTAGCCCCAAGAGGATCAGGCTAACATTTTCAAATGTGTCTCAGGCTGAAGTCAATGGAAGCAGCAGCTGAGTAGCTGTTCTGAAAATCACATGTTGGACTGACACATTGAGTAGGGACTCCAGTTAGTAGTTTTGTCACCCAAAATGGTCTTTTGGCAGTGAAACAGTCAAAGCATTCACATAGCAACATGACTTTTGTCAGGGAAAATGCCCAGTTTCAGCAACAACAAACTTCTACCCCCTGAGAGACTTTTTTCTTTTCCCCTCCTTTTACCGTCAACAAAGAATCAGTGTGGACCCTGCTGTTCTTTTTTTGACAGAATTGGCATCCGCTAATATCCCACAATGCCTGCCCTATGACTCTGCTCAGTGTTTTGTGATCTCTGCTGCCCTGCAGGCATGCACCTGTCCCCTCTCAAAGCTCGAGGAATGGGGTGGGGGTGGGGGTGGGGGTGGGGGTGGGGAGCTGCCCACCAGGATTTCAGAGTTCTACCGCCTGAACCTTGAGCAACATGAAAAACTTAAAAAACAACAAAAGGACAACGCTCAAGGTTAAGGCAGTAGATTTGTGTCTACATATCAGATATGCGAAAAGGCAATATACGAAAACCTGTTGGAGAATACTTTAATCTACCTGGACACTCATTAATGGATCTCCAAGTCACCGTTTTGTTTCAGGCCAAATCTACAAGCCAAATACACAGAGAAGGATTGGAACTTAACTTCATTTACAAGTTTAATTCTTATGCAAATGGTATGAACAAGGACATGCGCTGGCTCACACACTACCTTCCACGTCCTATGACTTAACCTACCAACCAAACAATGGAGGTGCTAACTGTTCTTATCAGCCTGTTGTAACTATTTGAACCATCTAGTCATTGTCTCTCTCTTTTCATTTTTTTCTCCTTTCCCCCTCCTTTTTTCTTTTTTTTCTCTCTCCCCTCCCCTCCCCTTCCCTTATTTAGTCTTGGATCTGGACTTCTAATACTCTTGTCATCTGAAGAAGTGGGTTGTGCCCACGAAAGCTCATGATACCATCTACATGTTTTGTTAGTCTTTAAGGTGCTACTAGTCTATTTGTTGTTTTTTAAGTTTTTCCTGTTACAGACTAACTTGGCTACCCCTCTGAAGCTCTTGAGCAACATAAGATGTATTGTGAGGATGAAATGCACTAATGAATTCATGCAAAGCAGCCTGCAGAATCCTTCCTTGAAAGAGACGATGAAAGCGTTATCACTAAGTGCAATTAAATTGTGTGTTTTTTTTTAAAAAAGCTTATCATAGTCTAAGATCTATTTTATTCTTTGCGTGCAAGGAAGTGACACACACATACATAATTAATCTCTGTCTCTCTCTCTCTTTCTCTCTGTTTGCCAGCAGATACTCATAGCAAGGGAAAGACGCAAGCGGATGGTATCTGACCCTGGGATTTATGCTGCTAATCTGATTACTATATGATGGATGTGTCCAGTTGGAAGGAGATGGAGGTGGCACTAGTCAGTTTCGACAATACTGATGAAATAATGGAAGATCCTGGTTATTCAAATGACTTCAGCACTGCTGCCCAGTTGCAGAAAAGAGACCTCAGCTGTGCCAGCCTCCTACCCAATTGGAGACTCCTCCTCAATAGTGAGAACAGCAACAATGAGACCATTTTCTCCAAGTTCTCTGCCGAGTTTGGTGAGCACCTGATAAGGGAGAAGGAGGGCATGGACGAGGGCAACCAGAGAGTCATCATCAACATTGCTGGGCTTCGGTTCGAGACGCAGCTCAAAACCCTCAATCAGTTCCCTGAGACTCTGCTTGGGGACCCAGAGAAGCGGATGCACTACTTTGACTCCATGAGAAATGAGTACTTCTTCGACAGGAACAGGCCCAGTTTTGATGGGATTCTCTACTACTATCAGTCTGGTGGGAAAATCCGGCGCCCGGCCAACGTCCCCATAGATGTCTTTGCCGATGAAATCACATTCTACGAGCTGGGCAATGAAGCCATGGACCAGTTCAGGGAAGATGAAGGCTTCATTAAGGATCCAGAGACTCTTTTACCCACCAATGACTTCCACAGGCAGTTCTGGCTGCTCTTTGAATACCCTGAAAGCTCCAATGCAGCCAGGGGTGTAGCTTTGGTCTCCGTCCTTGTCATTGTCATTTCCATCATCATCTTCTGCGTGGAGACCTTGCCTGAGTTCAGGGAGGAACGGGAGTTTAAAGCCATCAAAGACGCCACTCACAACTTGACCAAAGCCAACCCGGCCCCTAACACCTTCACGGACCCCTTTTTTGTCATAGAAACTGCCTGCATCATCTGGTTCTCTTTTGAGCTCTTTGTCAGATTCGTTGTGTGCCCCAGCAAGGCCGCCTTCTTCAAGAACATCATGAATATCATTGACATTGTATCCATTATTCCCTACTTCGTGACTCTCACCACTGAACTGGTCCAGCAGAGCGAACTCAATGGGCAGCAGAACATGTCCCTGGCCATTCTGAGGATTATCCGCCTGGTCCGGGTCTTCCGCATCTTCAAGCTCTCGCGACACTCCAAGGGCCTGCAGATTCTGGGGCAAACACTCAAGGCCAGCATGAGGGAGTTGGGCCTGCTCATCTTCTTCCTCTTCATTGGTGTCATTCTCTTCTCCAGCGCCATCTACTTCGCAGAAGTGGATGAGCCACAGTCTCATTTCTCCAGCATTCCTGATGGGTTCTGGTGGGCTGTGGTCACAATGACAACTGTTGGCTATGGAGACATGTGTCCTACCACCTTGGGTGGGAAGATAGTTGGGACCCTTTGTGCTATTGCAGGGGTGTTAACCATTGCACTTCCTGTTCCAGTCATTGTCTCTAACTTCAACTATTTCTACCACCGGGAGACAGAGAACGAGGAGAAACAAATTCTACCCCGGGAGGTGGAGAGAATACTCACTAGCATGGCTGCGGCCAGTGGCAGCATGGAGTCCTTGAACAAAACCAATGGGGGGTGCTCCCATGACAAGCCCAGGAAATGATGATGGGTCTTGGAGGGACTGGTGTCAGATTGGATTTGATAAACGAAGTGGGTGTAAAACATCAGCACTCTATACTTTTTTTTAAAAACACAGCTTCCTTTTTTTGTAGACATTTTGCAATCCTCCAACCTCCTGCAGCCATTCAAATAAACATGGTCTTTCTTAACTCTCTCCCCGCCCCACAGACCGGTTTCATTATCTGATACTCAGTATTTTGCTCTCCTGCTTGGAAATTGAAACTTGTTTCCTCATGTGAGTGTGAGGTAGATGATAAAGCTCATAATGATCTCTTTTCAGCTGTAGATCTCAAAGTGCTTCTCCAGTGAGGTCAGCTTCCTTATCCTCTATGTACAGACAGAGAAACTGAGGCAAGAGATGTAAAGTGACTTGCCCACAGTCACCCTGCAGAGCAATGGCAGGATTAGAACATTGCTCTTCTGAAGCCTAGTTTAGTGCATAATCCATGCTGCTGAAAGGAGTAGCTATGAGCATTACAGGGTCAACCTTACGTGGGCAGAAGCTCAAAGCACAGAGGAACCTGATTCTTCAATACCTGATTCTTCAACCCTGAGGCTGGTTCTCCAATAGCTTGTAAGTTTCCTTATTGTTCACAGCTGAGCAAAGTGGGTATAAAGACAAGTGCTGTGAGGGTCACAGGTTCCTCATGTTTGGGAGGAATGCCTGGTCTCAGCTGAGAGCCAGAAAGGGCTTGCTGCCTCCCAGATGGCACAATTGGGCTCAGGAAATGGATTAATGGACTAGCTGCATGCAAACCAACTCTGAGCAGAGTGGTGGCTCCCAGCTGAAAACCTCTGACAGCTCTGGTTTTAAGTCTGTAGCATTCCTTTTGGTTTGGACTTTAATATTCCAGAAAGGGTGGGACTTGGGCACTCTTTAGCCAGTGGGCAATTGTTGGAGACACTGTAACAAGGTGAGTAGTACCCACAAAGGGGCTCCAAGGAGGTGTTTACTGGTTAGAGAAGTGATCTCCAATCTTTTTAACCACGAGATAATTTTTTCAATTTAAGTGCAATGTAAGATCTACCTCAAACCTAAATACCCTTGCCCGGCTTCCTTTCCCCCTTCTCTGAGGCCCTGCCCCTATTCCACCCCTTTTCTGAGGCCTCACCCTGCTCACTTCATCCCCCTTCCTGGAGGCTGGAGTACAGGATGGTGGGCTCGATTCCACCCACTCAGGAAGTGGCTAGGCCGCCAATACCAGCTGCCCCAGGGATGGATGTGGCTCCTGCATTATGAAAGCAGGACAAGGGACCCACTGAAGGTAAGAAGATGGGTGAAGGGACAGGGAATTCACCTGGGGAGTGCAGGGTTGGGGCTTGAGTCCTGCCCCCTCTCCTCCCCCCTGGGAGCAGCTGGACAGCCAACACAGGATAAGGGACCCTCTGAAGGTAGGGAGGTGGGGTGGGTTCTAGAGTGGCTTAGGGGATATGATATTTGCCTAGGGAGTGCAGGGTTGAGGACCTCTCCTGGAAGTAGCTGGCATGAACAGCAGTGGCTCCATGTGCTGCCCCTCCTCTACAGGCATTGACCCCACAGCTTCTACTAGCCACAGTTCTCTCTTAGTGATCAATGGGAGCTGCAGGAGTGGAGACCCCCTGCTCTGACTTTCTATGGGGCTGCAGGGACATGCCAGTCAGCTCCAAGAGCGTAATTACCACAGGGATAATTACTTCAGCCATGACAGGTTAGGCATTTTAGAACTCACTACTCAAAGAATTAAAGTTAAGCGTACGAGAGAAATGAAAGTTATGAAATGCACAGACCAGTCAAAAACTAAAAATAACCCAGTTTGCAAGCAGTAAAATGTATGTGTTGGGTCAGGGGATGAGAGGGAAGGACAGTGTGTGATTGTGCGAATGACAGACACACACACACTGTGTGTGTGTGACAGAGATTTGCATTGCCAAGCTCCCTCCCTCTCCTTCTCTCTGTGTGGAGACAGGGTACAGGAGTAGGGGAGGAGGATCACCCTGACATCAGCGCCTCTCCCCTTCTCCCTCCCACACCCTGCACAGCAAGCAGGAGGCTCCCAAGGGGCAGCTTCAAGGCAAAGAGCAGGAGCAGTATGACAGTGGGTGGAGGGGCAACTGAAGTGCCAATAGCTGATAGCTTCCCAGCCAAACTAGTCAGGATCACCTGTCAGAGGCTCCAAGATCTACCGGTAGATTCCGATCTATTGGTTGGTGACCACAGGCTTAGAGGATTAAATTGGGACTTAGGAGAAGTGGAGTTAGTTCCCTGCTCTGCCACAGACTGCCTGTGTAGCCTTGAGTGAATCATTTAGTCTATCTGTGCCTCAGTTCCCCATCTGTACAGGGGGAATGATGGCATTGCCCATCCTCACAGGATGTGGTGAAGATAAATATATTTTAAGATTGTGAGATGCTCCAATGCTACAGTGATGGGAGCCATGGTAGATAGAAACATTTAGATGCATAGAAATGTCAGCTTGAAAGGTACTTTGAAAGGTGCTAAGGCAGAGCCAAATAAAGCTAGAATAGCCTTGACAGGTGTTTGCCTGAGCTGTGCTTAAAAACCTTCACAGCCTCTTCTGGAAGCCTGTGGCCACCTTAGTAGTTACAAAGTCTGACACAACAGTTTTTCATCAGAAAATACAGTCAAGTTGAAACAAACATTTTGCAGCAACATGTCAATTTTGACAAAATTTTCAATGGGGGAAAATCTAGATGAACCATTTTAACTTTTCAGTTGAATAATTTAATATATTTTGATTTAATAAGGTTAAATGTTTTGGCATTTCAATTCGTTTTGATTATTATATTCTATCAAAATATTAATTGCTATCTATCTATAAATTATTTTATATGATAGTGTTTTAACATTAGAGAAATGAAACTTTTTGATGCTTCCACATTAGAATTTCTATTCTAAGGTAATTTGTGAAATTTTGACTTTTTGTTTCAATTTGGAATGAAAACAACAATATGGGTTTACAAGCAACAGTTCTCATTGGTGGGTCTGGAAATAGTTCTCTTGGATTTGGGGTTTTACAGATTTTTTTCCACATTGATTAAAATGTGGAATAAGTATAAGCTAGCTGTATCCCTTTAGGGCCTGATCCAAGCCCCATGGAAATCAAGGGGAAGACTTTTGACCAAATTACATAGGTTTTATATCAGGCCAATAGGATTGGTGCTCAGCACCTAAAGTCAGGGCCAGGGCTTGGTGAGTGGGGTGCTGGGTGTGCTGGAAAGCAATTGTTATTTACTGTTGTGCTTACAAGCCCCAGTCATGTCCCAGCCCCCATTATGCCAGATAGAGTCTGAGCACAGAACCTAAAGGCAATCCCTGCTCCATTTCTTGTTGCCGGCCCCTTTCCCATTTCTATTTTTCCCAGTTCTCCTTTTATCTTCTGTTCCTTTTCCTTCCTCCTTTAGTTTTTTCCATTCACCCGCTTTCTGTTTCTCTCGCTCACTCCCCATCTTTCCCTCAAGGTCTCTCCTGTCTCTTACTTGCTTCTGAACTCTGGACCAGACCCTCCATTCAGCGGAGCTGTGACCAGAGCCAAATCTGGGCTAGTGGGAGGGGAGAGGTAGCTTTAAGTCACCCTTTTCCTCGACTAGACCTCAAGCCTATGGGTTGCTCTATAAGTTACTCGATAGAGGTTAGAGCAGAGTGAATAACTGATTTCTTGGCTCAGAGACTGAACTGAAAAAGTGGTTTGGTTCAAACTGAAACTGGATTTTATTTCAGTTTTTTGTTTTGTTTGGAGTTGGTTTCAGGTGTTTTTTACCCTTTTCTAAAATTAGCTCTGTGTTTAGACAGAACAATTTTTAAAATGAAAAGTTTAAATGTTTCCATTCAAAATGCCGACAGTGAAACGTTTTTAAATGAATCGGTTGAGCTGCCACCTCTGAGGTACAAATCTGAAGTAATCTGGGACAGTCCTGAGCCCATAAAACTGGGTATTGTGCACTGAGTTCCTTTAGGGTACGTCTACATTAGCCCCCTAGTTTGAACTAGGGAGGCTAATGAGGGCGACTGAAATTGCTAATGAAGCACGGGATTTAAATATCCCGCGCTTGATTAGCATATTCCCGGCCGGTCGCCATTTTGGAAACTGATTAGCCCGAAGTAACTGCCCGCATCTACACGTGGCAGAGAATTGTGATTCCAAGATAAACCCCTTAATTTGAATTAACAGTTAAACCACATGGAACTGTTAATATCTCAGAATTGCGCTTCTCTGCTGCGTGTAGACGCGGGCAGTTACTTCGGGCTAGTCAGTATCCAAAATGGCGACCGGCCAGGAATATGCTAATCAAGCGTGGGATATTTAAATCCCGCGCTTCATTAGCAATTTTGGTCACCCTCATTAGCTTCCCTAGTTCGAACTAGGGGGCTAGTGTAGACGTACCCTTACAGATTTCCCAAGGCAGCCACCTCAAAAATGGGATGATATGGTAAGAATTGTGCCAGTGGAGTTATTCCTAATTTACTCCAGTGAGACAGGATCTGTGGTGTGGCTCCTGATTTACACTGTGATTAGTGTGATGAATGAGAGCAGTGGGCCTGCTGATTCGTATGTGTGTATGTGTGTGGTAGTAACTCCTCAGCTATTCATATACTCTTGCTCCAGAATTAATGCTCCAATGTAATGCCATTGCTTTTGGCGTCAAAGCATAAGGAAGTGACGCTGGTGCGAGGCACACACTGGTGAATCAGATGTGACAGATCTGTTAGAGGGCACATTATCTCTCTTGCCAGCAAGTTAAATTCAAACACACAGCGCTCTCATGGAGATCAGTTTGACAGACATAACTGGTCCATGTTAAGGTACGTCATGTGGCTGGCGTGATTGCTGCTACTTCTGGATCAAGGAAAGGATGTTGTAAGTGAAAATTCAGCAAACCAGCCAGCACAAAACAGCAGTTTCTCAGCATACCAGGCTACATTTTACCCAGCCCCTGGGAAGGCATGCATGGTAGGAAAAGAACAACAAATAGTCCTGTAGCACCTTAGAGACTAACAAATCTATTCTCACTCTCACTCTCCATGAGCTTTTGTGGGCAAAACCCACTTCATGAGATGAGAGTGGAGAAAAAAACGGTAGGAAAAGGTGCAAGAAACTTTCTTTTGTAGAACTACCACTCCTGCTGGTGGTGGCTGAAATTGCATTATCTGGGCTCCCCTGAGAACAGGGTGTTCTCCCAAGGGTGAGAGGTACCATTGGGCCCCATCAAAGTGTAGGGGGGGGTGTGCATGAGAACCTGTGTCCTTTTCTCAGCCAGGATTAGTCTCCATCCTATCTACCACAGGGCCCTGTTACAATAGCAACTGAACATCTCATACACCTGGAAGTATTTCTCCTCAGAGGCCAGTTCTGGGATTCCCATTGTACAGAGGCCCAGAAAGAGCAAGGGCCAGGTTTCCAAACGCCTTTAGTTGCCTCTCTCTCACTGCTTTCAATGGGAGTTCGGTGCCTACACACATTTGCAAATCTGGTCCCATGTGACTTACCCAGCTATAGAGCAAGGAATGAAAGCCAGGGATCCTAGGTCCCGGCCTATTGCCTGAACAGCTGGCCTGCCCTGGTATTCCAGGTAAGCATGGCACCCAGAACCCAACCTCTGCATTGTCCAAATTTGCACCAAGTTCTGAATTCCTGCTGGGAGAAACCTCTGACTCCCTGAATAGCCTGATTAACAACCTGAGCCAGATCAAGCTGGCCATGAACCAGGAGAATGCTGAGGTAGGGTGAGAACTTACACCCCGGGCTGAGGTCACCACTTCATCTTCCTCTCTGACTCTGTGCACCCTGAACAATAGTGAGGTGCCAGGTGGAAATAAGGGAATGGTGCAGAGGACTGGTTCTGGCCTCTGGTTATAGCTGGATGGCTATTGAACAAAGTGGTGCCTGGCACTGGTGAAAAACCAGTGTTCCCAGCCATGTGCCACCCACTCCCATTTAGCCCTATTGTTATGGTGAAAAGGGGGGTCTGCCCAGATTCTGCTGCAGGTCAGCTGTCCCCAGTTTGCATTCAGCTCATTACTAGCCAGTGTAAGTTAAAGCAGACATGAGGGTGACTCTTCCCCACAAAGATCTTGCACCCAGCAAGAGCTCAGTAGAGGAAAGTGACTGCTCTGTGATTTTTGGGGGGCAGGAGGAGGGATTTGGGCTCTTGGCTTTTCACTTTCACCCAGAGCTGAAGAGGAAAAGAAACAAAGAGTTAGGGGTGGGAGAGAGCACCACCCACAGATAGCTACTATAAACAATGTTTCACAGCAGGGAAAAATGATCTTACAAAATAAACCTGCCGAGTGGTCCCTCTGTAAGATGAAACTACCTTACCCCACCAAGGTCCTTTGTTAAATAAGTGAGGACCACTCGTACCCATAACAATAATGGACGGAGCTTTTCAAGCACCATTTCAAATGTTGCCTTGCTTCTGCAGTAAGATTTGGGCCTTTTCCTCAGTGTGACAGACGCAGGGCTCAGGAAAGAACACTTCTAGAACACCCACCTTTGTCCTGCCTGAGCCACATACTATTTTTAAGCTCAGCTGCCTTGTGGTTATCATTGTTGAATGGTGATGGATATCCACACTTTCTTGCTGCTCAATCCAACAAAGGACAAATTCCCAAGAAGCTGTCTCAAAGGAGATGGTTCTTTTGGAGGAAATGTTTCTCCTTTCATCTTCCAAACATGCTGGTGGCTCTCTAGCTACTCCTGACTTACACCAGAGTGCGTGAGTGGGGAATTAGTCCCAATACGGTTACACCTGATTTACAGCAGAATGAATAAGGCAGAATCAAGGATCTTTTAAAAATAAGTATATGACATCAATCTTCAATAATATGCATCTTTTCTCTTCTAGATGTAGCTTGATCTTACAAGAATGCAGGGTCTGAGTCAAAGCCCAATGAAATGAACAGAAAGACACATGCACTCAGATCCACAAAGATACTTAGGTGCCTGACTCCCAGTTTTGCACTGTGATCCACAAAACTTCTGCAAAACCCTGTAGGTGTTTAAACTCATTCGGCACCCAAGTTTTTGGAGTGACCGTTCCCTTGATGGCTACGTTTCTGCCTCAGAGCATGCACACTGCTGCCTTCCTTTAGATGGGTCCTAACCCTGCAGCCATGAGCCAACTGCAAAGTCTTTCAAAGGTTTTCAGATCCACTCAGTGAAATGCTTGGATCTAGTCAAGGGTGAAAGGAATTTAAATTTCTTACAGGTACTATTGCAACCCAAGTCCCTCCCAGCTCTTTAAATATCTCCATGCTGACTTTTGCTGCAGCTCAGCCAGTTCTTGGCAGAGCTGTGCACTCTTACCCCAAGGGCATAGGTAGCAAACACAGTTCAATATCTCATCAGTTATAGTAATGCATAAAGTGAATGGCATTGTGTTAGGACCACTAGCCTTTGTCAGAGAGATTTCCTTATTTATTAATGCTAGTGTCCAATTTGCTAGATGGGGGTGGCTAACCCTACTTGAGTTGGCTTTCCCTGTGAGAATGCATATGACTGGAGCATGAGATGTTCTTAAACACAACTGGGACCATGCAAATAATGTATTCCAAGTAGGAAAGGGCCCATACCAGTGCTAATACCAACCAACCTACCCCAGATGTGATAGAGAGACATAACTTCCGGGAATTTTGCTGCTACCAACACTAATGTAGGTGTTACATGATTTAAAGCTCAGGAGTCCACTGTTAGTCTCTACAGCTTGCCATCTGCCTTCTTTATTGGCCATATGGGCAAATTACAGACACTATTACATGCTACAAAACCCCCTTTTTCTATGAGAACTTCAGTGATTGGCTATATTCCTTCCTTCGCTTCCTCTGAGAACCTGTACTGTCATATTGGTTTAGGATCAAGCACCTCAATTGTAATGGCAACATTGAGCCTTCCACAGCTTAACTTAAATGTAGCAAAGGCAGCCCTATGTGGTTGGTAATTTGCTCTATATCTCTTTCCCATGTAGGAATTGTTAGGTTCTCTGGTGCCTTTAAGGCTATAACTCAGCGGGCTGCTGGGGTTATGCTGCCTGCTTCCCCATCGTCAGCCCTCCTTATTACCCTATTGGCAAGTCTATTACAACATTACATTTTGAGAGGAGGTCCATATCCAGAATGCCACATCCATCGAGGTCCTGTAATCCCATGGACCCTGGGACGGACAAAGGGCCCAACACACTTGTGAGTTCTTGGGTAAACTGTGTTAAGTCTCTTTCCCATTGTAAGATGTTAATGATCTGATTTCTTTAATGGGAATGTCCCTCAGTATCGAATTGTCTCTAATACATAACAAGCTGGTGGAGGCCCCCATATGCATCAAAGCTGTTTGCTTAATACCATGGAGAAAATATATCTTAACCATATGCTAATATAAATCAACTTGATTTACGTTATCATTCATTATGGTTTCCTAAGATAACACAATAAATTCTTCAGGAGTCATTCATTCCCTCAACATAGATATGAAATCATGTGTTAAATCTGGGATCATCGACACTCGCATTAACCAATTAAAAAACATACTTTTTATTACAAGGCCCCAGATGCTTACATAAGGCTTGGGCTTGCTTTGGTGTATAGGCCTTGGTTTCTTGCTTAATGGAAGGGGGGTGTCTGTTTCCATCATATTCAGTCACTGTGGTGAAAACCCTCACTGGGTTCCTTCAGGCCCATCTCCTCAGTAGGGGCAGATGGTATCACCCATGAAGGATGCTCCTCTGAATATTTTGGAGGGAGACTCTTGTTTTCAGAGTTAGCATCTGACCGCTCATAGTCCCCATGGAGTGCAGTCACTAGGTCACTGCTGACTGCATCTTTTACTCTCCTCAGCAGCTGAAGCAGTTTTTGCAGCTTCATAATGTACTGCTGGCACTCACCATAGCTGGTAGGCCCCACCATTTTCTTACAAGCCTCCTTTAACAGCTGCCACACAGTGGCTTGAGACTCCTGCACTCCCACTGCATTTATTTCAGCAGCTTGCGGCCACTTGCTGCATCAGACTTCTAACTGAGTCTCCAATTGGGAGACCTGCAAGGTCAGTGATGTCATCTGGGCCTTTTCGGCCATCAGGTCAGCACCTTGCTGCTGAATCAATTGATTTTTTTGTTTTTCAGACTCAGAGTTTCTGAGCCACTTGCTTTGGTAGCAGGGTTACCTGGTGATCTAGTTCCCTGCTTACCATGGCCAAGCTGTGCAGGAAGGCACTTTGCTGCTTCGCTTTCTTTGGGTGTGGTTTACAGATGGCATACAGCTCCCATAACTTAGGAAACCTTTTCAGAGAGTCCACTCTGCCAGGGACCTCTCCTTCCAAAGATTTTTCCCCTTCCCGAAAGATTCGAGACTGGAGTCAAATGAGCTTTCATTTCTCTGCGTCTCCCGTCCTCTTATGCCAAATATGCACCCCCTTACTTTCACCTCTGTATCTAGCGAGGCAAGCAGTAAATCTTCTGGTCAGTGTCATCTTTATCAAGCAATTTGGCAGGCAGATTGCATAGAGTCTGCAGTGCATTGGTTGATTTAAAATGCAATGGCTGCATAAAGTGAGTTACAACAAGCCCCAAACCACTAAAGACTCACAGTGCACCTTAGAAAACAGAGGGGAGATTTAGATGGTGAGCATTCAGAGCAAAGGGGTTCTGCTTGTTTGGCATTTGCCTAGCACAAATGGTTCATGACAGGATCCAGTAGATGCTACCATAATACAGATAGAAAGGCTCCTGAGATAATAAAGCAGTAGAAGGTTTTTGAGTGACTTAATTCACTCCAGAATAGACATCTTCCAACGTGTGGGTTCCTTAAGGGCAGCAGGGAAGCTGTGTATCAACCAGATGTGGGTAACCTTGATCGGGCAACCCCCCAATTCCTCCAGACATGGGCAATTATTTCATTCAAGCGAACATGGGGCTAAGTTCACATTCTCATTAGCAGCATGAGGAGCGTGACAGAGGGAGATAGATGAGATATTGTCTGTTGAGATGTGATCGCTGGCTGGGATGAAGTAAAAGCTCTGACCTCCAAAGCAAACAGGATACGTAAGAAGGGGCATGGGACCAAGAATGAAACTGTGGGGCAAATACCATCAATCCTTCAGTGAGCAAAGCCAGCAAAACCAAACTGAGCCTGCTTCAGATAATAAGGATGAAGGCAAGAGACAGAAGTTCTGGAAACTCCTGCAAAGAGGACCTCACACCTCCACCAAGGCTAATGGTATCAGACATAATGGGCAAGAAGGGGATGCAAGGGGTGGCAATCAACTGCAGCATGACCTCTGTCTCTCCCTGGCATCGCCTGAGCCTGACTGACCTTGGCTGATGCAGCTGTTATGCAGACACAGGGACCCCTCACCAGTGTTCCCTGGAAGCTGAGCACTTGGGCAGCCACCCAGGAGAGATTCAAATACAGCCCAGGTGACTAGCAGAGTGCCCACAGCCAGCAGCATGTGTTGTTACTGGTGATGTGCATCCACACATGCTCCAGTGCACATAACAAAATTTATTCTGCATATGGTTGGAATAAAATAGAGGGAACATTGCTGCTTACAATCCCATTTGCTCCTGTTGGCAGTTGGTTGGCTTCCATGTGG
Organism: Pelochelys cantorii; assembly: GCA_032595735.1. Lineage (NCBI taxonomy): Eukaryota > Metazoa > Chordata > Testudines > Trionychidae > Pelochelys > Pelochelys cantorii. Next base: position 17,469,978 of record CM064353.1, read on the forward strand.
CCTTCTGAGAGATTCACAGGGCTGAACACTTTCCTGCCAGCTCTGTCTGCATCAGGATGGCACTGGAATGCAACAGACATGATAGGCCAGCTCCCCAGAATGTGTAAATCAGTGAAGATCTGTTGATTTGGATGAAGCTCCACTGATTTACACCTGCTGGGGATATGACCCCACAGCTGCCTGAGCCAGAGCACGGAAGAAGCGCTGAGGAATCCTTTTATAGCTCATGTTCACTTTCACACAGGCAGTGCGGTCTAGTGAGCAGCACACTGGCTTGGTAGTCAGGAGCCATAGGCCTTGCTTAGGCTTTGCCTTTGACTCCTTGGGTGAGTTGACTCCCTTCTCTGTGCCTCAGTGTGGCTTAGCCCAACTACTACCTCTGCAGCTAACAGTGGTTGAGCTGTCTTGGCCATCCTGGCAGAGGTGCCAAAGATCACATGGACCCCAGAGACTGAAGTGTCTGTGCCTGCCATGGGAGACAGTTCCCTCACTCCATTCAGTGCATTGGTGGAAGGGTGCATGAGAAGGAAATACTTTTTTAAGACAATGTATTGTTGGCCTGTGGAACTCAGTGCCACAAGATATTAGGGAAGCCAAGGGCTCATCACCTGGGAAAATAATAGGATAGTTAGAGTTGAATACTGACATGGCTAATACTTCTGTAAGGATATGTAGCTGAATGAAGAGAATAGTCAGAATTAGGAGAATAAGACTAAAAATGCAAAAGGTATGGAAGGGCTAGAAACCCTCCTGCTTTAGAGCATGAGCTGTCATCTATCCAATATGGTGAGGAGGAAATTTCCCCTGGAGTAAGCTAGCCCATCACTACCTACTGATGGGTTCCTGAAACTGTCCTCTGAAGGTGCAGGTGCAGGCTCATGTTGAGACTGGATCCGCATGGGCTATGGACCCTGGTCTGATCCATGGTTAAAGAGCTTGTGTTTATATTGATCTGCTCTGTGGGCTGTCAGTCAGTGGGCTGTCAGTCAGTGGTCACCTGATACCTTCCACCTCCACTGAATTCAAATAATCACCTGGCCACAGAGGCACAGGAAGGTGGGAGCATGTGAGACACTGTGTAACCATCCTGCCTCCATAGCATCCTGTTTCCAAGAGACTGTGATGCCCCCTGGAAGTGATCATGCCGGCAAAGATACACAGTGATGCCAGGCACCATGACTGCATGATGGCTAGATGCACCCAGACCCCCTGCCCTAAAACATCCAGCTGCCCTTCCTGATGTGTGTGGCACAGCTGTGAGAAAACGTTCATTGCTGGCTAATGAAGCTGCATAATTACATCATCAGCTGAGTTTCTAGTGGGCATTTGAGAGGGCAGCAGGGATTTTATCCCTCTGCCTTCAGAGAGATGCAAAAGACTAATAAAAATCTGCATTTAAGGGACAGAGCGAGCTCCAAGCAACTGACACGCATGGCAGGGTATGTTCACCCCACTAAATCAATGGGCATTTGAGGACATGCAAGGATCCCCCTCCTTCTCTTCTTATCATGGGTGAATCCCACAGCCTCAGCTGACATCTAGTGGGGACTCCTTAGTATTATCTGATGAAGAAAGCAGAGCAGGCTAGGACCTATTCTATATCCGTAATGGGTCAAATCCTTACCTGGTGTAAATTAGAGAAGCTCCGTTGATTTTAACGCAGACCGTGGTTCACACCAGTTTTGCTGGCCCTGCATTCTCTACCCATTTAGATTTTCATGGACTTCTGACTGACTTCTTTCTGTTGCTTGTAAGTGTTTGTGGCTTAGGAGTTTGGATGAACTGTTGTCACCCTGGGATGTGGCAGGTGTTCTTAGCTGCCATGGGAGAGCTTAAAATATTGCCAACAGCTCTGTCATTGGAAATAGAGCGTGCACAGCTCAAAATGCTCACTGAGGATGTCAAACTGCACATTAGCATTGCCAAACACCTTCCTGGAGGGGTGGAGGATTGGTCCAACCTGGAGGTGTTCAAATTGCCTCCAGAAAGAACTGACAACAAGCCAATATACAGAAATGGGGTTGCCAGTGGTCTAGATGCATGTGACTGGAGCGAAACACAAACCATGCAGCATTTGCTGGCTCATGGAACATCTTGCCAGGCTATGGACCAGGCTGCTTCCAGTGCCCAGCACTGGAAGAACCTGTGATTGTGTTGGAATGACATAAGAAGAAGCCTATGCTGTAATAAAGGGGTGACACACAGGTGACAGTAAGAACCTGGATTTATCCCCTGAACCCTGCCACCTCTTATGTATCAGGATTGCAAAGGGTTGAAAATGTCCATGGTCCATAGTAAGGATCAGTATTCACTGACTCCAGTAGCCACTAACATATCCTCTAACCAACATTACCCGACAACCTACTCCGGTGAAATGTGCAAACCTCAGGCTAAATTCTGGCAACTACAAACTGCAGGTGGCAATTGGGAGATGGAAAGTATCTCTCGGAGTCCTGTGGGGGGAGTGCTCCACTGCTGTGATGGAGGAGAGATCAGAACACAGAGGTGCTTTCTACTCCAGCATCCAGAATACAGAGCATGAAATGATTCCCACAAATTGCCACCCCAGTCAAAAACCAAAATAAAGTCAATTTTTCATCAAAAACAAATAAACAAGATAAGGAGCAGCTCAGATTAGACCAAAGGGACTGAGTGTCAGTTTTCTGCTCCTGACTGTTGTGGCAGGGTCAGTCCCACTCCTGGGTCCCAGACCCCTGTTCTGCCCACTGTCCTGCAGTTTAGGGGCCACAGTACAAGTCTCACTCACCTTTCTCAGTGCTTGGCCTTCTGTCCCTCTGCAAAACAACAGAGTGCCAGGGCCGATGCCCATGGCCAGTCGGGGCTGAGTAAACAGTCCTCCTCTGGCTACTTCAAACACTCCCTGTCGGAGCCCCCACCTCCCCCTGCAACTTTAAGTGCTGCTGGTGTTGTTCTTCTCAGCTCCTCTGAGTCTCCTTTAAGAGGGTGATCAGAGAGGGTGTGGGGCCCTTACTGGATGAGGGAGGTAACCTAGTGACAGATGATGTGGGGAAAGCTGAAGTACTCAATGCTTTCTTTGCCTCTGTATTCACAGACAAGGTCAGCTCCCAGACTACTGCACTAGGCAATGCAGTTTGGGAAGGAGGTAGACAGCCCTTGGTGGGGAAAGAACAGGTTAAGAACTATTTAGAAAAGCTAAACGTACACAAATCCATGGGTCCGGCTTTAATGCATCCGAGGGTACTGAGGGTATGTCTACACTACAGCACTAATTCGAACTAACTTAATTCGAATTAGTTAATTCGAAATAAGCTAATTCGAATTAGTGCATCTCGACCTAAAAACTAATTGGAATTAGCGTTTTGCTAATTTGAACTAGCATGTCCACATTGAGTGGCCCCTGAACCGAAGTTAAGGCTGGCCGGAACCAGTGCCGGCAGGGCATCAGGTTAGGACTTAGAGTGTGGAGCTGCTGTCCCAGGCTAGCCGAGGGCTGTGCTTAAAGGGACCCGATCCCCACCCCGGACAGACAGTTCTCAGGGTTCCCCGCTTGCTTGTCTACCTTGATGAGGGACAGCAAAGCAGTCCTGTCTTGGAGTGCCCTGAGTGCCCACCCTCGGCACGTCACAGCACTCGGCCATCAGCCCGGCTGCACTTGCTGCAGGCTGCCATCCGGGGGGTCAATCGGGGGGCTGTCAGGATCCAGGAGGCCCTGCAGGAGAGCTTCCACCCTGAGGAGCCCTCAGAGCCACCCCAGTCCTCCCCATCAGAGGCTCGTGCCCCATTCCTCCCTCACCTCCTTCCACTTACCCCTCCCTAGCCCCCCTTCCTGATGTAAAAAATAAAGGACACGTGTTCAAAAATAGAAACTCTCTTTATTTAACAAAACTGGGGGGGGGGGGAATGAACCTCTGGGGAGACTGGGAAAAGGAGGTGGGAGAGGGCAGGAGAGAGGGTGGGAGAGGGGAGGGGGAAACCTGGGAGGAGGGAGCTGGAAGGGGGAAGCCAGGGGAAGGAGGGGGAGGGGAAACTCAGGGGTCCGGGGTGGGGGTCTCGCCGGGCCAACCGCCTCCCAGCATGGCGAGGGAGGGGGCCTTGGTGTCCCCGGGGGGATGGGGTGGAGGGTGCAGAGGTTGAGGTGGGGGGTGTGGACATTGAGGAGGAGGGTGTGGGGGTTGAGGAGGAAAAGGTGGGAGGGGGGCAGGAGTGGGAGGAGGGACAGTTGTTGGGGGGGCAGCAGGTACAGGATGGACACGGGGCACCATGCTCTGCAGCAGGGCCTGCAGGGTAGCGTTTCTGGCTCGCTCCTCAGCCAACTGCTCCTGGTGGAGCTGCAGGTCTGCCCGCATCCAGGCCTCCACGGTGCAGTTCAGGGCTCGCAGGGACCCCAGGTGCTGGTCCCAGTAATCCTGCTCCGTGGTGGTGGTGGTCCGGAGCAGGCCACGGGTGCGGGAGCATGTCCCGGGCGGGGTGGTGCGCCCTGCACGAGCAGCTGGTGCGGCTGTAGAGAAAAAAGAGCAGTGGTCAGTTCTCCCTGGGGACACAGTGGGTGAAGCCCAGCCCCCCCTGTGACGTGAGGGCGACCGCGCCCTGCACCATCAGAGCCGATGTGCTTGCACAGAGGCATGGTCAGCATGTCCGGCTCTCCCCGGGACTGGGAGCTGCCCCGAGACCGCACCCATGCCCCTGTGCCGTGTATAGTGTGACCGGGGTGGGGGGGAGGTGTCCCCTGCCTCTGTGTAGAGGGGGCGTGTGAAGGGAGGGCGTCCTGCTGGGTCCCGTCCTGGGGTCGGGAGCGTGTCAGGTCTCTTCACACACGCGTGTGCCTGTTGGGCCACGGCCCCTGGGTGTCACGCAGCTGGAGCCACCTGCCCAAGGGTGGCATAGCACATGCTCGCACGTGCACAGGTGGCTGCATGATCCGTGGGAGGCATGGCCCACGCGCGCGCGGTCCCTGGTCTCCCTCCCCGCCTCCCCCCCGGGTAGGAGACAGTGCTGGCACTTACCTGGTATGGCCTCCCTGGACGACCCTGCCGACTCCGGTGCCGGAACAGCTGGCAGTGGCCCCTCCGGTGTGCCCGGGTCAGGGCCCTCAGCTCCCGGCTCGCTGCCTCCCGGGCTGGCGCAGACCGCCCCGCCCCCCAAGAGTTGGTCGAGGGCGGGGAAGTAGGGGCAGGTGGCAGCCCCTGCTGCAGCGCCGCCCCTGGTGGCCCTGGCGTACGCCTGCCGCAGCTCCTTCACTTTCAGGCGCACTTTTAGACGGCCGCGTTCCTCCTCCTAGTGCGGAGATCATGGAGGTTGGGGGCCTGCCCCCAAACCTCAGTGAGGTCCATGACCTCCGCACTAGTCCAGGAGGGCGCGCACCGTCTGTGGCCCCTGGCTGGCCCCTGGGTTCTGGGGGGCTGGGCGGGGGACGGCTGGCTGTCACTGGCTCCCTGGCTCATCGTGGGGCCACTGGGTCAGGGGCAGAGACTGCTGGCAGGCCTGGATCTGGCACATGCAGTCTGGCCAGAGTCTACCCCTTTAAGGACCCTGGAGCTGGGGGACAGGAGAGGAGTTTCCCTGGCTTGGCCCAGAGTGGCCACCAGGGCAAGCTGGGAAGGGCTAGCCTCCCACTAGTTCGAATTAAGTGGCTACACAGCCCTTAATTCGAACTTCTTAATTCGAACTAGGCGTTAGTCCTCGTAGAATGAAGTTTACCTAGTTCGAATTAAGCGCTCCGCTAGTTCGAATTAAGTTCGAACTAGCAGTTTGCGTGTGTAGCGCCTATGAAAGTTAATTCGAACTAACGGCTGAGGGAGTTGGCAAATGTCATTGCAGAGCCATTGGCCATTATCTTTGAAAACTCGTGAAGATCGGGAGAGATCCCGGATGATTGGAAAAAGGCAAATGTAGTGCCCATCTTCAAAAAAGGGAAGAAGGACAATCCAGGGAACTACTGACCCGTCAGCCTTACCTCAGTCCCCAGAAAAATCATGGAGGGGATCCTCAAGGAATCCATTTTGAAGCACTTGGAAAAGGGGAAAGTGATCAGGAATAGTCAACATGGATTCACGAAGGGCAAGTCGTGCCTGACCAATCTGATTAGCTTCTACGATGAGGTAACTGGCTCTGTGGACATGGGAAAGTCAGTGGATGTGATCTACCTTGACTTTAGCAAAGCTTTTGATACGGTCTCCCACAATATTCTTGCCAGCAAGTTAAGGGAGTATGGATTGGATAACTGGACTGTAAGATGGATAGAAAGCTGGCTAGACTGTCGGGCCCAACAGGTAGTGATCAATGGGTCGATGTCAGGTTGGCGGTCGGTTTCTAGCGGAGTGCCCCAAGGATCAGTTCTAGGGCTGGTTTTGTTCAACATCTTTATTAATGACCTGGATGAGGGGATGGATTTCTCCCTCAGCAAGTTTGCAGATGACACTAAACTAGGGGGAAAGGTAGATATGCTGGAGGGCAGGGATAGGGTCCAGAGTGACCTAGATAGATTAGAGGATTGGGCCAAAAGAAATCTGATGAAGTTCAACAAGGACAAGTGTAGAGTCCTGCACTTGGGACGGAAGAATCCCAAACATTGTTACAGGCTGGGTACCAACTGGCTAAGCAGCAGTTCTTCAGAAAAGGACGTGGGGGTTACAGTGGATGAGAAGCTGGATATGAGTCAACAGTGTGCTCTTGTAGCCAAGAAGGCTAATGGCATATTAGGGTGCATTAGAAGGAGCATTGCCAGCAGCTCCAGAGAAGTGATTATTCCCCTTTATTCAGCTCTGGTGAGGCCACATCTGGAGTATTGTGTCCAGTTCTGGGCCCCCCACTATAGAAAGGATGTGGACACATTGGAGAGGGTCCAGCGGAGGGCAACCAAAATGATTAGGGGGCTGGAGCATACGACCTCTGAGGAGAGACTGAGGGATTTGGGTCTGTTTAGTCTGCAGAAGAGAAGAGTGAGGGGGGATTTGAGAGCAGCCTTCAACTTCCTGAAGGGAGGTTCCAAAGAGGATGGAGAGAGGCTGTTCACAGTAGTCACGGATGGCAGAACGAGGAGCAATGGTCTCAAGTTACAGTGGGGAGGTCTAGGTTGGATATTAGGAAAAACTATTTCCCTAGGACGGTGGTGAAGCACTGGAATGGGTTCCCTAGGGAGGTGGTGGAATCTCCATCCCTAGAGGTGTTTAAGTCTCTGCTTGACACAGTCCTGGCTGGGTTGATTTAGTTGGGATTGGTTCTGCCTTAGGCAGGGGGCTGGACTTATCAAGTTGACCTCCTGAGGTCTCTTCCAGCTCTATGATTCTATGATTCCTTATCTTTGTTTGTTCCTCTCCACCTCCACTCTCTAAACTCCGTCACCACTCTCCTCCACCCCCCCCCCCCCACAGGGAAGATTCTCTTCCAGAATATGATCTGAGGAAGTGGGTCTGGCCCACGAAAGCTCATCACCTATTAAATCATCTTGTTAGTCTTTTAAGTGCTACATAGTTTTTCCTTTTGTTTTAAAGAGGTCCCTGGCAGCCTGAAATCAACTCACCTGGCCCTTCATTGATTTATAGCATCCTGTCTCAGCTGCCCCTGATTAGCCAGGGCCCTTGCTGGGTTTTTTTTAAAGAGCTGCCTCTCTCCCCTTCTATCAAGCCCTTTAACCTGCTCTGCCATGAGACCTTTAGGTGGAAAGAGGAAACCACTTCTCCACCTGAGTGTAGCAGACTGCTGGTCTGGGCCTGTTGCACTTTCTCTCCCCTGCACCCCTCCTCTCCTCTCTTTTGGGAAGGGTGGGGTGAGGGGGGGCTACTGCAGTTGTGGCAGGCTGGCCCTGGCTACATTCTGGGCTGGGCCCCCTCTCCTCTCACCTGCTCTGTTTGCAGGCAGCTTCCTCCCCCCACCTCTTCACCTCAGTAGGCTGCAGGAGCTACTGGGTGTGTGGTGGTGGGTAGGGGGGCCTCTGCTGCCCTCACCCTGGGTGGGGGGGAGGAGGACCCCCATTTTCCATCTTTTTGGGGACTGCCTGGCACCTTTCTTCACTGCTGTAGGCCTGGACTTCACCATTCCTGCGGCTGCTACTTCCTCTGGGGCAGAGGGGGTGGGGGGACTGCTTTAGAGCAGCTCCTGGGGTTCTTCCTTTCCCTCCACAGTTAGTTCTGTGTGTGTCGGGGGGGGAGAGTTTGTAAGGGACTCTCCTACCAAGTGGATCCCTAGGTGGTGAGAGGTGCAGCTCCTGTGGGGCGCTGGGGGTGAGGGGTGGTTCCCATGCATCTCTGTTGCTGCCGCCACCACCGCTGCTGCTCCTTCCCCAGCCCCAGGTGCTGCAGGGGCCCTTTCCATCCTTGGTCTCCCCACCCTCCTCTGCTCCGTTGGGTCCTGCAGCAGGTGCTGGGGGCCTGCCACTCAGGCACTCGTGGACACACTGGTTCTAGGGTTACCAGATGATTTCAAAAATACACTAGACACACTTGATCTCAGATGGGGGGAGCAGCCGGGAGAGGAGTGGGGCTGGCCAGGAGGAGGTCAGGGGGAGCGGGGTTTCCCAGGGGAGAAGGGTATAAACTGTTCAGGCAGGGGAGAAAAGGAGGAGGAGTTGCACTATACGTAAGAGAGCACTATGATTGCTCTGAACTCCAGTATATAGAGGGAGAAAAACCTGTTGAGAGTCTGTGGGTTAAGTTTAGAGGTGCAAACAACAGCAGTGATGTTGTGGTTGGTGTCTGCTACAGGCCACCGAATCAGGTAGATGAGGCTTTCTTCGGACAACTGAGAGAAGCTTCCAGATCGCAGGCCCTGGTTCTCGTAGGGGACTTTAATCACCCTGACATCTGTTGGGTAACCAATACGGCAGTACACAGGCAATCCAGGAAGTTTTTGGAGAATGTTGGGGATAACTTCTTGGTACAAGTGCTGAAGGATCCGACCAGGGGCCGTGCGCAGCTTGACCTTCTGCTCTCAAACAGGGAGGAATTAATAGGGGAAGTAGAGGTGGGTGACAACCTGGGAAGCAGTGATCACGAGATGGTAGATTTCAGGATCCTGACCAAAGGAAGAAAAGAGAGTAGTAAAATACACACCTTGGACTTCAGAAAAGCAGACTTCGACTCCCTCAGAGATCTGATGGGCAGAATCCCCTGGGATGCTAACATGAAGGGGAAAGGAGTCCAGGAGAGCTGGCAGTATTTTAAAGAAGCCCTATTGAAGGCACAGAAAGAAACCATCCCGACGTGTAGCAAGAGAGGCAAACATGGTAGGAGACCAGATTGGCTTACGGGGGAAATCCTTGGTGAACTCAAGCACAAAAAGGAAGCTTACAAAAAGTGGACACTTGGACAAATGACCAGGGAGGGGTTTAAATGTATAGCTCGAGAATGCCGGGGGGTTATCAGGAAGGCGAACGCGCAAATGGAATTGCGACTGGCTAAGGATGTGAAGGATAACGAGAGAGGTTTCTACAGGCATGTTAGCAAGAAGAAGGTGATCAGAGAGGGTGTGCGGCCCCTACTGGATGAAGGAGGTAACCTAGTGACAGATGATGTGGGGAAAGCTGACGTACTCAATGCTTTCTTTGCCTCTGTATTCACGGACAAGGTCAGCGCAGAAGTCCAGGAGCCAAGTGACGCAAGATGGGATGAAGATGGACAGCCCGTGGTGGGTAAAGAACAGATTAGGAACTATTTAGAAAAGCTAAACGTACACAAATCCATGGGTCCGGACTTAATGCATCCGAGGGTACTGAGGGAGTTGGCAAATGTCATTGAGGAGCCTTTGGCCATTATCTTTGAAAAGTCGTGGAGATCGGGAGAGATCCCGGATAATTGGAAAAAGGCAAATGTAGGCAAGAAGGACGATCCAGGGAACTATAGGCCGGTCAGTCTTACCTCGGTTCCTGGAAAAATCATGGAAGGGATCCTTAAGGAATCCATTTTGAGGCACTTGGAGGAGAGGAAAGTGATCAGGAATAGTCAGCATGGATTCACAAAGGGCAAGTCGTGCCCGACCAATTTGATTAGCTTCTATGATGAGGTAACTGGCTCTGTGGACATGGGAAAGTCAGTGGATGTGCTATACCTTGACTTTAGCAAGGCTTTTGATACAGTCTCCCACAATATTCTTGCCAGCAAGCTAAGGGAATGTGGATTGGATAAATGGACGGTAAGATGGATAGAAAGCTGGCTAGAAGGCCGGGCCCAGCGGGTAGTGATCAACGGCTCGATGTCAGGATGGCGGTCGGTTTCTAGCGGAGTGCCCCAAGGTTCGGTTCTGGGACCGGTTTTGTTCAATATCTTTATTAATGACCTGGATGAGGGGATGGATTGCACCCTCAGCAAGTTTGCAGATGACACTAAGCTAGGGGGAGAGGTAGACACGCTAGAGGGCAGGGATAGAGTCCAGAGTGACTTAGACAAATTGGAGGATTGGGCCACAAGAAATCTGATGAGGTTCAACAAGGACAAGTGCAGAGTCCTGCACTGGGGACGGAAGAATCCCAAGCATTGTTACAGGATGGGGACCAACCAGCTAAGTAGCAGTTCTGCAGAAAAGGACCTGGGGGTTACGGTGGATGAGAAGCTGGATATGAGTCAACAGTGTGCCCTTGTAGCCAAGAAGGCTAATGGCATATTAGGTTGCATTAAGAGGAGCATTGCCAGCAGATCCAGAGATGTGATTATTCCCCTTTATTCGGCTCTGGTGAGGCCACATCTGGAGTATTGTGTCCAGTTCTGGGCCCCCCACTACAAAAAGGATGTGGACGCATTGGAGAGGGTCCAGCGGAGGGCAACCAAAATGATGAGGGGGCTGGAGCATATGACCTACGAGGAGAGACTGAGGGATTTGGGTTTGTTTAGTCTGCAGAAGCAAAGAGTGAGGGGGGATTTGAGAGCAGCCTTCAACTTCCTGAAGGGGGGTTCCAAAGAGGATGGAGAGAGGCTGTTCTCAGTAGTGACGGATGGCAGAACAAGGAGCAATGGTCTTAAGTTGTGGTGGGAGAGGTCCAGGTTGGATATTAGGAAAAACTATTTCACTAGGAGGGTGAAGCACTGGAATGGGTTACCTAGGGAAGTAGTGGAGTCTCCATCCCTAGAGGTATTTAAGTCTCGGCTTGACAAAGCCCTGGCTGGGTTGATTTAGTTGGGATTGGTCCTGCCTAGAGCAGGGGGCTTGACTTGAGGTCTCTTCCAGCTCTATGATTCTATGATTTATGTGAGCGGAAGGGGGAGGCTTTCCTGCCAGCCTGGATGGCTGAGGCTGACCGCATGGCTGGCCAGTACATGCAGCCCTGTACCGCCGCCATCCGGGAGGCCCAGCGGGGGGCCGTCCAGATCCGGGAAGCCCTGCGGGAGAGCTTCCTGGTGGAGGAGGACTGAACTCCCCCTGCATGCCTCATTGGGGCCTTCTTCCACTGTCCCCTCCTTCTCCTTTCCCCTCCCTAACCCCCCTTCCTAATGTCAGATAAAGACACCTGTTTTGGCAACAAAAATCTATTTTTATTTTACATAACTGGGGTGGGGGGAGGGAGGAATGAGGGAGGAATGAGGGTGGGAGAGGGGAGGGGGAAACCTGGGAGGAGGGAGCTGGAAGGGGGAGGAAGGGGAGGAAGGGAAGGGAAAGCTCAGGGTTGGGGGTCCTGCTGGCCCTCCCGTCTCGCAGCACTGCGGGTGCAGGGGCGTCGGGGGGGAGTGGGTGTGGAGGGTGGGGCAGGAGGGACGGGGGGTGCGGAGGAAGTGGGGGGGGAGCAGGGGTGGGAGGAGGAGAGAGAGCTGGGGCGGCCACAGGGGCCGGAGCAGCAGGAGGCAGGAACCTGTCCACCAGGGTCTGGAGGTGGCCTCTGAGGGCACGGCCCTGCTCCTCCAGCGCCTCCAAGCTCCGCTGCCGCAGCCGCAGGTCCTCGCGGACCCAGTGGTCCTGGATGCGGAGCTGGTGCTCCAGTAGCCGCAGGTGCCGCCGGTGGTAGTCCTCCAGGTTCCTGGTGCGCCTGCTGGCCCGGGTGCGGGTGGCTGTTGCAGGCGGGGCGGTGTGCCCTGCAGTCCCAGGTGCTGCGGCTGTGGTGAAACAAGAGCAGTGGTCAGTTCTCCCTGGGGACACAGCCCCCCAGCCCCCCTCTGCAAGGCGAGGTCAGCGTGTGGGGAACGGGCCAGGGCCCCTGCATGACACCCAGCTGCTGCTCCATGGTGGGCAAGGCCCAGGCGCACGGTTCTGGGCTCCCTCTCTCCCCACCCCCCGCATACACATAAGGGGACCATGATGACACTCACATGTGGAGCCCTCCCCGGCCTCAGACGACACAGCAGATGTGCTCTGTGGGATGACTCGGGGGTCCTGGGTCCTGGGCAGGCTCTCTGCAGGCTCCTGCGGCTCCTGGCTCTCAGCGTTCTCCTCTTCCTCCGTTTCTGCCCCAGGGTCGACCACCACCCGGGGGGCATGGACTGTGTGAGCCCCCAGGATGCGGTCCAGGGCCTCAAAGTGAGGGCAGGCCTCTGGGTCGGCCCCTGGTTGGGAGGCCCTAGTGTAGGCCTGCCGCAGGTCCTTAATTTTGTAGCGGACCTGCTCCTGGGTCCGCATGTGGCCTCTGGTGGCCAGGCTGGCAGCCATGCGGCTGTAGATGGCCACGTTCCTGTGCCTAGTGCGGAGATCGTGGATGTTGGAGGCCTCCCCCCAAACCTGGATGAGGTCCACGATCTCCGCACTAGACCAGGAGGGCGCCCGCCTCTTGCGGCCCCGGGCAGGCTCCTGGGAGCTGCCAGCCTGGTCCTGGGAAGAGGCAGAGGGCTGGGTGGCAGCGGGTGGCTGGCTCATGCCGTGCCAGGTGCAGGGTCTGCTGGCTGGGTGCTGGCAGGCTTGCAACTGGCACAAGCACTGTAGCCAGACCATGCCCCTTTAAGGGCTCTGGGGCTGGGAGGGGGGCAGACGAGTTTCCCTGGCTTGGCCCAGAGTGGCCACCAGGGCAAGCTGGGAAGGGCTAGCCTCCAACTAGTTCGAATTAAGTGGCTACACAGCCCTTAATTCGAACTACTTAATTCGAACTAGGCTGTTAGTCCTCGTAGAATGAGGTTTACCTAGTTCGAATTTAGCGCTCCCCTATTTCAAATTAAATTAAATAGCGGTTTGCATGTATAGCTGCTATTAAAGTTAATTTGAACTAACAGCTGTTCGTTCGAATTAACTTTGTAGTGTAGACGTACCCTTATAGATTCCAGGACAGGCTGCTCCAAGAAACAATCATTTAGGATGTCAAGAAACGTTATCTCTGCATCCCGGCCTGAGATGATGTGTACCCAGTCAATATGGGGATAGTTGCAATCCCCATTATTGAGGGTTTTTTATTTTAATTTTAATAGCCTCTCTACTCTCCCTGAGGATTTCACAATCACTATCACCATCCTGATTGAAATAGATCCCTACTACTTCTTAGAGTAAGGAATTAGTATTCATAGCTAACCTATGATACAGTTTGGTTCATTTAAGATTTTTACCATATTTGATTCTGTGCTTTCTTTCATATACAGTGCCATTCCCTCACCAGCATGACCTGTTCTGTCCTTCCAATAGATTTTACCCTGGTGTCCCATGGATTACCCTCATTCCACCAAGTTTCTATGATGCCTATTTTATCAGTATCCTCATCTAATACAAGAGCTTCAGGGTATAGCCGAGTTAGTCTGTTACAGAAAAAAACAACAAATGGTCTACAAAACATGTAGATGGGATCATGAGCTTTCGTGGGCACAGCCCAGTTCTTCAGATGACCGGAGTTAACTCCACCTGTGCCCACGAAAGCTCATGATACCATCTACATGTTTTGTTAGTCTATAAAGTGCTATCAGACCATTTGTTGTTTTTTTCTCATCTAATACAAAGCTCTTTTGTTCACCCATCTTATTGTTTAGACTTCTAGCATTTGTATATAAACACTTTAAAAACTTGCTACTTTTTCGCTTCCTGCCATCACATGATGTAATTGAATGGGATTCTTTTTCATTTGACTGTTTCTGATCTGATCCTGTCTCTATTTTATCATTTTCCATCCTGTCCTTCTCTACGACAGAGAGTCTCCATTAATAGATTCTCCCCTTAAGGATGTCTCTGTCCAATCCATGTGCTCCTCTGCACCTGTCAGGTTTTCCCCAGCTCTTAGTTTAAAAACTGCTCTATGACCGTTTCAATATTAAGTGCCAGCAATCTGGTTCCATGCTGGTTTAGGGGGAGCCCATCCTTCCTGTAGAGGTGTCTCCCTTTCCCCAGTTCCTAATAGATGTAAACCCTTCCTCTTTACACCATCATCTCATCTGTGCATTGAGACCCTGCAGTTCTGCCTGTCTACCTGGCCCTGTGCATGAAATTGGAAGCATTGCAGAAGAACCCTACCATGGAGGTCCTGGATTTCAATTTCTTTCCTAGCAGCCTGAATTTGGCCTCCAGGGTCCCTCTCCTGTCCTTCCCTCTGTCATTGGTACCAGCCCAGCTGACATGGGTGGACAAAGGGGACAACTGCCCTGGGACCCAGCAATTCAAAAGGGCCCAGGGCTCCAGTTGCCCTTTAAATTGCTGTCAGAGCCCTACATGGCAAGTTCCAGGCAGCATTGAGGGCTGACTGCCCTCAGCCCCACACTTTCTGTCCAAAGCTCTGCCCCTTTCAGGAGTGCAGAGCCCACCTACCTTGCTCAGGGGCCCAGCACATTTGTAAGCCCCCCTGACTCGTACCTACATGTACCATGACTACTGGCTCCTCCTTAGCACTGCACATAAGTCTGGCTGGGTGTCTTGAGAGCTGTAACCTTCGCCCCAGGGACGTAGGTCACCATGTGATTCTCTTGGCCATCGCAAACCCAGCTATGGGATCATTTCCCTCTGCTCCAGGGGGATGTTCTTCCATGTGACTTTCACCCTCCACAACACCGTAGAGCTGTCAGAGTGGGAGTGGGACTGTTCTACAGTGTCCCCAAAAATCTCATCTCTGGTCCTCTCTTTCTCCCTTAGCTCCTTCCATTCAGCTGCTCTGGTCTCCAAAGCCAGTACAGGGTCTTTGAGGGCCAGGAGCTCCTTGCACCGAAGTCACACATATGCCAGCTGGCGATAGGACATGCTGCATTGGGTGCAATACACTAGATGGCCCCCACTCTGTTGCTGGGCTTCTGCCTGCATTCTGCATTCTCTTTTACTACTGACACTCGCACCTTTGTTGTTGCTTTGTTTTGATCAGCGTTTATTTTTTGTTTACATTTAAAGAACATTAGGTGTATCTAGCCCCCTCTACACACACTCCCCCTCTAAGCTCCCTTGCCAAACATCCCTGTTAGCTACTCCTGTTCACTAGCTCCAAAGAACAAGCCATGGGAGGAGAAAGCAAGATAGAGCTGTGCTGGGCAGAGGATGCACACTGAGGCCAGCATGGGCTGGAGCCTTTGTGCAGCTCTTTGCCCACCCCCGACTGCAGGCATCCTTTGGGTCAGAGCCCTCGCTGGCAGCTGCAGCCAAGTGCCTGGGCTCAGTTTAAATCAGTCCTAAAGAAAAGGAAGTATCATGGTCAAAAACACTAGCTCAGACCTTTCTGGAGCCTGATTCTCCCTCAAACAAAATAGCGGTTAAAATAATCTCTCCGAACATGTCAGAATGAAGAGGGGAAGCTTGTGGGAAATGTCCTCCCCCCCGAGCAAAATACTCTGACTCAGGCATGGCCAAAAATGAGGAAATGTTGCAATGGGCTAGATTTGGCCCACAGAAGTGAGATCTCAGGCCTACGGGGCCCTGATTTCCAGCTACTTGGGCAGCTGGGGAAAAAAGAGAGAAATATTTTCCATTTCTGTAACGCCTTCCATTTCAATTTAACCCAAGCGCTACACAGCCCCCTTCTATGAGGATGGGAAGGGTCATGCTTATTTTTCAGCAGGGTAGCTGAGGCATAGAGTGATGGTGTGACATGCTGATGATCTGCATCCAAGCTGCACCAAAGCTTGGAGTAAACCCCAGATCTCCCGCACCCTAAGATGCTGCCTTGACCCCATTACAGTAAGCATGTGGACACATTAGGTCAACAACAATGACTAGGGGCCTGCAGCGCATGGCTTATGAGCAGAGCTCACCAGCCGCGGGAGCCCCGCTTGCCAGCCACACGGTTCGGCACGCTGTGCATGCGCAGACCGCGCTGCGCATCCGCTAACCACGCTGCGCGGCTGTGCCGGCTTGTAATCTTCTCGCCACGGGCGAGTAGATTACATTAATTGTCGAGCCCTGCTTATGAGGAGAGGCTGAGGGATTTGGGCTTATTTAGTCTGCAGAAGAGCAGAGTGAGGGGGGATTTGAGAGCAGCCTTCAACTACCTGAAGGGGGGCTCCAAAGAGGATGGAGCAGGGCTGTTCTCAGTGGGGGCGGATGGCAGAATGAGGAGCAATGGTCTCAAGCTGCAGTGGGGGAGGTCTAGGTTGGATAGTCGGACAAACGATTTTCCGTTTGCAGATCTTCCACCACTAGTGTGTGTACGCGTGTGCTTGTGATGGGAGGGTTTTTCCCCTTTCAGAAGGAGACATGGGCTGCCCTCTCTTCCCTTTGTAGATGTTGGGAGTTCCCAGTACTGTCAACCCAAGGTGTTCAAAAATAATGAGGTAGGCCTCAAAAAACCATGCAATTGACTTAAACAGCATGAGATTGCTTTAAACTAGCAGATTTACCTCTGGTCCCTGACTCATTTTTTTTTTTAAATGAAAGGAAAATGTCCAAGCTTCATTGCAATCATTATTCTTGGGTGGGGCTGGGGATGAGGGGTTCATGTGCAGGCTACTCTGGGGAGAGAGGACAACTCCAGTCCTCCCTCACTGCAGCTGCTTGGGGCCAGGGCTGCAGCTCCAGCAGGCACAGCTGGGGGAGGGGTGCATGTCCCCCCCACTGGGGCAGGTCAGATCCCAATGTAAGGGCACAGATGTTGGGGCGGGGGAGGTGGATCCCAGTGCAAGGGCATGGATGTTAGGGGTAGGGGCTGCAGGCAGGATCCCAGTGTGAGGTTACAGATGTTTGTGGGGGGGAGGGGAATCCCAGTGTGAGGGCGCGAATGTTAGTGGGAGGGGGGCATCCCAGCAGGAAGACATGGGGGTGTCTGGGTGAGGACACAGTTTCATGTTTTTGTAGGAGCTTGGTCTCTGTCTGGACTTCCGGACACAGCGGGAGACACTGTCAACTTGCAACCCAAGAATTCAAAACTCATGAATCAGCCCCTGAAGCCCCCCAAAGAAAATGGCTTCTTGTAGCCACAGAAACTCTTGCAGGTGAGGAATTGTATAAAGGTGAATGGCAGGTTGTTTAGTTTCTCAGAAATTCAAAATAAAAAATACAAGAGACTTTTTTTCCCCAAACACCATCTCCAGTGACATCATCAGCCCACTAGGAGAGTTTGAGGACCAGCTCTGGCCCAAGGGTAAATTGAGTCCCAGTAATTATTTAATGTCAGCAGATCGTCTGATCCCCTATAACAGGAGTGGGGAACCTTTTTTGGGTTGGAGGCCACTGACCCACAGAAAAATCAGTTGGGGGCTGCAAACAAGTGAGAAACAAACAACCCTCCCCCGCCCCCACACACACACCTTATCAGCATGAGCCTCAGGGGCTGGATCCAGGCAAGCTGGAGGCTTCATCCAGCCTCCAGGCCTCAAGTTCCCCAACACTGCCCTATAGTTTTGTGCAACTGTGACAACTGAGAACTTTAAAAGACTTTAAAATAAACATTGACATCTGTCAAAAATGTCTATGTCACAATCGAATTCCACTAAGCCTCTCCAGTGTGCATTCTGCAGAAATGCTGTAGTTCTCTGTTTCAGGACTAGAAATAGCTGGGTTATTAATAGCTAGAAGCTAGTGGCTGGTTTTCAGCCCAGGGTCTCTTCCTCTTTACTTTACCACTCATGAAATCCACTGGCCTGAGGAAATGAACATTAGATCCCCCAGAGCAAGCCCAGGCCTGCATTTGGTTAATTCATGGGGTTTATTCTTTGACAAATGAGGAGGAAACAGTCTGGGATTGTCACTTAACAGGCAGAAGTTACAGTGCATCACAAAGGGAAACTGAGGGTCTGGCTGTCTGGTCAATCACCTTCTGGCTGACTGAGCCAAACCAGAAATTTCCTTCATTTCTTCTCCTTTCTCACATCAAACCCATTTGTTTGTGGTTTGAAATGTACCAGCACCCTCTGGTGAGAAAGCCTGGGAAGAGCTCTAGGCAGCTCTTCCTGTAGCTCCACACACATTTTCCTAGCACTTTCACCAAATCAACAGTAACAGCTTCAGGCATGTCTCGAACTGCATTGTAAACCTGGGGTGTCAGAGCTGGCTTGTGCTGGCATGTCCACCCTGCACTGTGAACCTAGGGTCAGAGTTGCTGGACTCGGGTACTCAGTACCACCACCAACCATGCAGACCTTCTGGCTTGGGTCCATGGTTTGACCTGCATCCACACTCCAAAGACTGGGCTTGAATCCAGTTGCAGTAGCATTCAGGTTCTCACCCCCACCCCCATCCCAGCAGGATCCTAAGAGCTGCCTGACCCAGGTCAGACTAATTTTTGTGTGGACTCAGGGGGCTTGGATGAACCCTGAGTCAGAGTCTGGGCTTAGCATGCAGGAGAGACATACCCTCAGACTGGGTGACTTACATGCTCAGGCCTGAATGAAGTGCACTCAATGAGGACCCAAACTGGGGGGGCGGGGAGCAGTATGCTATCTCGGCACTCCTGTGATCCCTGGATTGCCTTGGAACTACTCTGGGCCCCCAGGGTAAGTTAGAACAGCCTCACGGTTGCTCTAACTTACCAGCCACACACGATCTCTGAATTTCCCCATGCCAAAGGCATGCTCAAATGTCCAGTCAGGGCATCTTCACAGGCTCCAGAACAGCAGCAGGAAGCTACAGGTCGCAAAGTGAAGTGTTTAGCATTCTGGAAAGCCAAAGTTAAGGCTGCTCACATAAACTTGGCCCTGCCCTCTTAAACATGTGCATTACAATGGTTTTTTTAAGGACATGAATGCTAGTTGTTTATTAGAGCCAGCACTTTATTAGAGCTGGTTGCAAGTTTCCACTGAAATGCTTCTCCAGGGAAAAGTGCCTTGCATTGAAAGTAAAATATTTTGTGAAAACAGCTCAGTTGCAATGAGTTGTCCCCTTAGTGAAAACATTCACAAATTAGTTTGTTCAGTTCCTTTCTGGCTGCAATTTTCATTTTACTTCAGCTTTCGAACATTCAAAGATTTCCTTGAAAATTGTTCATTAAACAACAGCAAGCTTTTAAAAATCCTAAAAAGCTGGAACCTCTTGGGCTTCATTCAATGGCCATGGCTGCAAGAGAAGAAACCCTGTCAAATGCAGGGGATCACAACCTTTCCAGACTACGTAGCCCTTTCAGGAGACTCATTCATCTTGCTATAGCTCACTTAAAAACTATTTGCTTACAAAATCAGATATCAAAATACCTCAGTGTCACAGCAGCCTGTTCCTGAAAAATTGCTGACTTTCTCCTTTTTACCATATAATCATAAAATAAATCAATTGGAATATAAATATTGCACTTAACAGTGTATGGAGCAATATAAACAAGTCATAGGGTATGTCTACACTTGCCCCCTAGTTCGAACTAGGGAGGCAAATGAAGCATACCAAAGTTGCTAATGAAGCATGGGATTTAAATATCCCGCGCTTGATTAGCATATTTGTGGCCGGTCGCCATTTAAAATGCTGGTAGCCCGAATTAACTCGCCGCGTGTAGATGCGGTAGTCCAATCCAAAACCCTTCCCTCGAATTAACTGTTACTCGTCGTGCAATGAGGAGTAACAGTTAATTCAAGGGAAGGGTTTTGGATAGGTCTACCGCGTCTACACGCAGCAAGTTAAATCAGGCGACCGGCATTTTAAAATGGTGACCGGCCGCGAATATGCTAATCAAGCGCGGGATATTTAAATCCCGCACTTCATTAGCAACTTCGGTATGCTTCATTTGCCTCCCTAGTTCGAAGTAGGGGCAAGTGTAGACATACCCAAAGTCTGTACTCACTTCACTAGTGCCTTTTCTGTAGCCTGTTGTAAAACTAGGTAAATATTAGAAGAATCAGTGTATCCCAGGAAGACCTCTGCCTGTTCCCAGAGGTGTGCATATACTTAGCTGAGAACCACCAATCTACTATAGATAGATAGAGGGCTAACTGCTGTGCAGAGAGATTAGCAGGCGGGGTCCATAAAGTGAATGTTTCTACAAGGAGGCCCCAGTATTTGCAGAAGTAAATGAAGCAATTCCTTTCCTATATAAACCACTCCTAGCGTTCTGAAATTCCTTTGTGCTTTGGAGCAGATGGCATATTAACTCATCCCAGCCATACCATGAGGAGCAGACCTGGCTGCTTTCTTCTGGGTAAGTCCGACACCTTGGGGAAAGGGGAAATATTTTCACTGGTCTGTGGCACAACATTGAAAGGTCATTTTCTCCAAGAATTTTCACAGTTTGTGTGAAAACTGCTTTTTTAAATCATACTCAATTGTTTGATCTTCAGGTTATGATAAAATGAATCTGTTCCTGGGGCCCAAATCTCCCAAGGACAAATCTATTTGACTGTCAACATATGGGACACTACCTGTCTTTCCATCTTTATAGCTGTCTATCAAGACTTGGTCTTTTACTCCTCTGTTTCTCCATCTGTCTCTCTCAGTGGTTAGAAATGAATTCAAGTGATTATAAGATGGGGTCATTTATTATTTATTATTTTATTGTATTAATGTACTGCATGTGTTGGTCTAGGCTATAAGGTTATGATGATGTGCTCATCACCATAGTACCTGAGCAGCTTTCAGCAGTTCACTAAGCAATGCAATAACGTGTTTCATAGTAGCCCTGTTCTCCATGCCCCTTAGCTTGTAAATTACACCAGTTTATACTAGACCCACTCTTATAACAACTTGTAACTTTCACCTCCAGTCACACAATTTGATGAAGGTCCTATTCATGCATGACTGGTATTCTGATACAGTACCAGCTCCTTCCCCCCTCCGCCCCCATCCGCTTCCTTCTAGAACTAGAGTTAAAGGGGCATTTCCACAGAGCCTCTGGAATCTCAGCTAGAGACAGCAACACACCAGAGCTTTCCTGGGCTTTAGTTAATTTCAACACACAACACAGCTTTTGTACAGCTCTCTTCCCACACGCCATTTACCTAATGCAGCACAGAATGCAGGGGTGTGGTGGAATGAAGCCTAGCTGAGAGGGCAGATGCTAAAGGAGATGGTATAGGCAAGGGAGAAAAGATGTATTTTCAGGCAAGGTGTGAAGACAGGTGGACAGCTGATGAGACAGGACCAGGCAGGTTCTAGGCCTCAGAGGTTGCAGAGAAGACTTGCACCAGCGGATTCTTCGGAAGGTGTGCAAGCAGGCTGCTAATAGAGGAGAAGAAGGATCAAAGCAGAGAGTAAGAGACAAGTTTTATGGAATTGGATGGTGCAAGTGGGTTTGAAAAGCGTGGTCCAATTTGTAGAGCACAGGATAGAGACGGTGGATAGGGGACAAAGCTGGCTGTGCTGGAGCTATCTCCCACAGAATCCCTGCCTGGTAACACTGGAAGATAGTGAAGCTTCCAGTCATTTCAAATCACAATTACCTTTCTTTAAAGAACAAAGAGTCTGGCTGGCTAGTGCTTTTTGGCCCAGCCCCCTCCATTGCTCTGGGTCAGGTTAATAAGACCTCGCAGTCTCTGTCCTCCGACACAACCCTTTTAACATCCTGTTACTCTTTCACTGCAGATCTCAGATTCCTTCTCCTCTGCAGAGAATCAGGTGGGATCATTTTTATCTTTCTGACATCGGGTGGGTCGCCTGGGTTATTTTGCACCTCCGTGGGGGCGGGATCTGGAGACTGATCTGGATTAAATTGGCAACTATGGATCTGGATCTGTTGTGGGAAACAACACATGTCCCCTCCATGCCCCTCTGGGTGCCCTCCCTGCACCTCCTCCTCCTGCAGATACCAATCACTCCTGGCAGTAACTTTAGGCAGGTTCGGGTGGGTCCTTCATTTTGTAAAGCCCTTTTTTGGAGGGCCAGCTCCTCACCTGATGTCAATCATTTTACAGTCCAGGGAGCTCTGGCAACCTGCCATCACTGGGGATCTGACTATACCTTTTTGACTCTCACAGGAAGTCTGATCCAACTTGCATTGCAATCAGTGAGAAAGATCCCCACTGAGCCCAGTGGGAGTTGAGTCAATTGTCCTTTTCTGTCATTCTCCTAGATGGTGCATATGGCACATTTCATCTGTCTGAAGCATCTTAATTTGAAAAAACTTAAAACACTATGGCTGCATCTAGACTGGCATGATTTTGCGCAAATACTTTTAATGGAAAAGTTTTTCCGTTAAAAGTATTTGCGCAAGAGAGAGTCTACACTGGCTTTTGCGCAAAAGCATCCGTGCCAGTGTAGACGCTCTCTTGTGCAAGAAAGCTCCAATAGCCATTTTAGCCATCGGGCTTTCTTGCGCAAGAAATTAACATTGCTGTCTACACTGGCCTCTTGCGCAAGAGGGCTTATCCCTGAGCGGGAGCATCAGAGTATTTGCGCAAGAAGCACTGATTTTGTACAGTACAAGGTCAGCGTTCTTGCACAAATACTCGCGGCCAGTGTAGACAGGCGGCCGCTTTCGTGCAAAATCTTGCCAGTCTAGACGCAGCCAAGGACTTAAAGACTAACAAAACATGTAGATGGTGTCATGAGCTTTCGTGGGCACAGCCCACTTCTTCAGATGACCAGAGTAATTTGCACTGGGATTTTTCTGAGCGGCTCTCCCGCGGCACTTACCTTACTGCACTCTGAGATTATCTGCACCCTTTGTCTTTCCACAGCCTTCAGCTGTGACAGTACGACATTATTCTGTGAGTATGAACTGGAGTTTCCTCCAGTTCCTTATTACATCTTAATGAGAGGGGAAAGGGGCCATCGCAAACAGCTGCTTGTGTTGCAAATGGGCCAGCAGAAGGCAAAGGGGTGATTCTGAGCACTGAAGTGATTTGGGGGATCCCTGTGAGTGGAGCCCTGAGGGGGACAGAAGTCCTGTTTGGCAAAGGCTTTCAAGATTTCAGCCTCGGTCTCGGTGCCGAATTGGAACAAAGCCAGGTCGTTTTGAAATGTTCATTACTCTACATGGCCAGTTGGGATGCGCTCCTCAATCCCCAGGGCTGGCTGGGATTCCCTGCCACTTCCCACCCATTCTTCCCCAGCGGAGTTCCAGCTGGGGTGCAAGTGGCAGGGCCAGCAGAGCCTGACACTTTTGTACTGACACAGGCTCCTTTTCTTGCTCCAGCTGATGAGGCGGACGATGTTTACGGTGGGAGTGACAGTGGCTCCGGCATGGACTGTGGGCCCCATGGAGTGCCCTGTAACGTCTCCCACTGCGTCTGTGAAGAGGGGTTCAGGCCCATCTCTGGGAAAGCCCCTTTCCTTGGCACCAGTGAGACTGGCTGTGAGGGTAAGCACCACACTAGCCCTGTGCCCTTCTGCAGCGCCTTTCATCTGCTGGGCTCCACTGAGGCTGGAATACACCCTGTGCAGCAAGCCAGCACAGGTCCATGCATCATTTCCAGCCATGGGGCCCTGAATTGGGCTCCAGAGCGTCAGCAGCCTGAGCCAGTGAACAAAACCAAAAATCACGAGCTGCATTTGTGCTGCACAGCGTGACAAGGGCAAATGGTCACGCTGTGTCCTTCCCTTGCACAGAATACCCCCCTCACTGCCGATCGGGTTTCACAAAAGGAAACGACTACATGAAGAGGTGTTTGAATGGATCGCAGCAGGTAAACGCGCAATGCTAGTGAGTTAGCATTGTTTGGCGGATGTGAAAATAGCACGGGAGGGGGGACACACACACACACACCAGTGTGGGACTTAGTAGAGCTGCCTTCTGTTTCTGCCTCTGACACTGGCCTGCTGACTGACCTTTGACAGGTCACTTCACTGCCTGTGCCTAAGTTTCCCCACCTGTAAAATAAGCTAAGGAGGATGCTCTGTGAGACCCATTGAAGAAAAGGGCTGTATTAGAGCCAGGGATTTTCATCTGCTAGACTAAGTGTCAATGAAAAGTGTCACATTGATGGTAATTCCCAGAGGTTTCTTGACCTGCAGAGATAAGACAGAAGGGAGAGTGTAGGATGTAGGGGTGCTGTAGTTCTTACATTAAAGGTAGCTCCTTCGGCTTTAGTGCAGCTATACTGGCCCACACTAGTCTATGTCCCGGGACATTGGCCTTTGCTCACCCTAATGACGTGAGTTTTCTCTCTTGTGGTGGCCTAGATTCCCTTGGACAACAGGCAAGCCAGCTCGTTCTGTCTGCTGGTCAATTTCACCCTGAGCCTCTTGATACCTGCCTGTGAAAACATCATCCTGACGACTTCCCTTGAGGTCAGAAATGGGCCCTTGCTCGCGAGACCCATCTTTCACATGGGAGGTACACCGACCTCTGCTAGGGCCTGAGCAGGTCCCTGACTGGTGCAGGTGCAGCCTGCTTAAACTCCTCATATAACTCCCCACTTTTGGAACCATGGTCCAGGGATTGATGCCTAACCCCTATGGACACCAAATTCACCCCCGTGCAGGGGGCCAGCCAATGGGGGGGGTGTCAGGACAGCTCCTATCAGTCTATCAACCTGCAGATGTCTGCCCTGATGGGGGCAGGGGCACTGGCATCAACAGGACAGATTTTAGGACCATCTTTCACTCTTTGGGCATCTTCTTAAGTGTGTGAACCATCTTCTAGAGCCTGATCCCCAAGGCCACAGATATGCATGGACTGCAGCCCACCAGGCAGCCACTCTATCCCAGCAGGAGTTCCACATGCAGGTGTGTGGAGCTGGACATAGAGAATGCAGGGGGAAGCCAGAGACGTCCCAGAGAGTCATGATATAGGCTCTAATCCCCGCATCCTCTAGGAGACAGCGGCATCCTTCAAACACATCCTTGTTGACAGCTCCCTCTGGAGCATGGAAAGCAGGGAGGAAGTGGCTTCTGCTGCCACGCTGCTTCTGCAGAGCCTGGGGTCGGCTGCAGTAACAGCTGCCCTCGCTGCTCCGGAGAACCAAACCCAGACTGTGACCACCAAACTAATGGGTAAGAAGCAAAGACTGGCCATGAAATTCACAAGGTGTTGGGAGCCAGGCTTTTAACCACTGCTCCTCAGCTTTTTGGGGTGTTCAGTACAGGGTTTTCATTCAGTTTGTCTTAGCAAGCGGCTCGACATTCTGCCCTGGATCCAGGTCTGGATTTAGAGGTGGAGTTGCCCAGAGAAGACAAGATCCAGCTTTGTGACAGGCTCCCTTTGAGGCTGGTCCATGAACTGCTGCTGAAGTTATTTTGATTGTAAGAGCACTGGGGCCGGGACTTTCTGGGCAACACTCTGCAGAGTGGAGCTTCTGGGGGTACTGTAATGCAGCTAATAAATGCACGTGAGAAATACCCAGTTACCCAAGCCCTTCTCTCGGCACCATGCAGCAATTCAGACAAAGCTCACCGATGAGAACTGCAGTCAGCAGAGCGACAGTCTCCAGCCCAGTGCTCATGGAGACAGGATGGAGATTGACTGCACTGCAGTCACTGCGGCTGACACACAAGGTACCACTGAGGCAGCCCTGCAACCCACCAATCCCAACTCCATTCCCTTCCGGTGCCTTGTCTTCCAGGGCTCATGAATATGAAACTGGTACCCTTGTGGAGCAGTAACTTCCTCAGGGCAGATTGGCCCCCGCTCTGTGGACGGTGCTGTCTGGTCTACAGAGCTCCGAGTGGAGTGGGGTACTAGCCATAGTCTTCAGGGGGTTGACAGCAGTGAGTGTAATGCTGTCTGAGTAAAGGGGTTAGAATACAGCCTGTGGGGACCAGCTGTGCTGTGCGAGTCCCTGAGTAATGAAATCACAGATGCTGAGAAATGGAAGGCTGGGGGCGACCTCAAGAGGCCACCTAGTCCATCCCTCAGCTCCAAGGCAGGATGAAATTGACCTGTTCTCACCTGTTCTTAAAAGCAGCCCCTCCCTGGGTCACCCAGAACAGTGCTGAGCTGCACTTTGAGGCTATGTCTACACTGTGGTTTTTTTGTGGAAGAGGATATGCAAATGGTGCACTCATTTGCATATCTTTTTCCGATTCTTTTTGTCAGAAAAAACCCCTTTTTTGCAAGATCCC
This sequence comes from Pelochelys cantorii, assembly GCA_032595735.1. Lineage (NCBI taxonomy): Eukaryota > Metazoa > Chordata > Testudines > Trionychidae > Pelochelys > Pelochelys cantorii. Next base: position 17,496,111 of record CM064353.1, read on the forward strand.
GTAAACCTCGATTTTTGAGGAATAAGGGATCTTGCGAAAAAGGTTTTCTTTTCTGACAAATGGCCCGGTCTACATGGGACTTTTTAGCAGCAAAACCTCTTCCGCAAAAAGAATCGGAAAAAGATATGCAAATGAGCGCACCATTTGACATAGCCAGAGTTAGGCAGATTTTCCTAATTTCTGACCTGAAGCTCCCTGTCTGTGGAAACTGAACCCTTTGTGCACCAGCAAAGAGCCCTGAGCTGGACCCGCACAGTCAGCTCTCACTAATTCCTCATGAGCGGGCCCAGGTCTTGCACTCCTTAAAGGGCCCTTCCTCCCTGTTCTGATGAGATCAAGCCCTGAAGTTCCCCACTGTGGTTTTAAGGCTATGGCTGCACGGGGCAGGTTTGGGGATGATAGTGCTGCCAACATGCAAAAGTTGCAAAAAGTGAAAACTGGTCAAACCGGTTTTTCTGCCTCCCATTGTCAACATTGCAGGGCCACGTGGCTCGCTCCCCTGGCGACAGATAGAGCAAAGCCATGTGGGGAAGCATCCCCCAGGGCACTGCTGTGAGAAGGCAGAGCTGATCCCTGTGCTTCTTGGGATTCCCTGGTAGTTCTGTGAGTTCTCCGTGCTAAGGAATGTCAGAGTGGCACAGCAGTCTCTCCAGCCCTCCCCCTGGGCCACCTGCTGCTGTGTTCCTAGCAGGGCAGAGTCGGAGCATTTCAGTGATTTGCTTTTTGTTTGTTCCCAAACAGAGCAGCTCACTCAGCTGTCAGATACTTTTCAGAGCTTTGAAAGGGGAGGAGCGCAGGCCTGCAGGGCAGCAGAGACCACAAAACAGAGAGCACAGCCATCAGAATGACAAAACAAACAGCAGAGTCTACGCTGGCTCTTTGTCGACAATAAAGGGAGGGAAAAAACAAAAGTCTCTTGAAGGGCTGGAAGTTTTTTGTTGCCAAAACTGGGTGTTTTTCCCAACAAAAGTTGCATGACAATGTAAATGCTCTCACTGTTTTATTGCAGTTTTGGTTGAAAAAAATCCTTGTTTTTGACAAACACACACAGAAAAAAGGAAGAAAGCAGGAGAAATTTTCATCACAATTTTTTGCAGGAAAAAACTGAACTGCACAACCAGTCCTACCATCTACCCCTAAACTGTTCCATTCCCCACTCCACCACTCACAGGTCCTGCTGCTGTCACTTTTATCTCCTACACTGGGCTGGAGTCCCTACTGGGAGGGAGATTTTTACAGGATGAAAATCCAGGGAGCGAGGCAAGGCCAGAACAGTTTCGTGTGAATTCCAGAGTGGTGAGCACCTCCACCAGCAACTGGAGGAAGAACATTTCCAGGCCCATCAACCTCACCTTCCTGCATCTCGAGGTGGGTTGACCACGTATGTTCTCGGTAGGTGATAGCATGAGCTGGAGGAAAGAGTCTGGTTTTGACCCTGCTTGTGTGTTATGGTCCGTGGCAGAGGGTGTTTGTACATAAAAGCCCAGACCATGACCCTCGGCCTCTGAGAGCCCTCAGGGAGTTTGGATCTGGATTTGCATCTAGCTGTGAACTCCTGGAATTGGGCCCAGCTTTAGAGGCTCGTTGCAGCAGTGCAGTCAGGGCAGGGTGACTGCTTTGCCACCTTTCGCGTACAAAAAAGCAGGGCTCATGGGATGATGTTGTGCCCAGACCACTGAGCAGCTGGCCCTGCACACTGAGCCCCCTACAGATCCCCCAGGGCAGCTACCCCAAAAGGGGATGATCCTGGGAAAACCTGGACAGGTGGCAACCCCAGGTGATAGGTAAAGACGAGACTGTCTGCCTGGCCTTGTGTCCTGTGGTGGTGAAAGGCTGAGCGAGGGGGGCAGATACTGGGGGACTAGCACGGCATGACGCATTCGTGACATCATCCCCCAAAATGGAAGGGTTGGCTGGCCCGATATGGCACTGCGGGCCCTGGCATGTATCCGGTGGGCCAAGTCATAGGCCCCCCTGGCAAGTCGCATCCTGGGATGCCAATAGTGCGGCAGCCTGTGGGATCCCTCCTGCAGGCCCTGGGAAGGGCGTCATCAGCCTCACAGTTTCTTTTCACCTGTGGCTGGGCACAGAGCTTCCCCTGCCTCTGGCCTTCGTGCTTTCCCTGTGCCATCCCTGCTGCCGTGGTGCTGCCCTCCTGCTGGAGGCCTCTGTGAGGTCGCTGTCCTGGTCTCTAGCACAGGTGCCTTGAGCCTGCAGCCTGGCTCCTGTTTCCTTGTGGGGGGCTGCTGGCCAGGCATGGAGTGGGATAGGATCGGCTCACCCAGCCCCCTGGCCCTCTCCAGCTTCCCCCGCCCCACCCTGACCACCCCCAAGGATCCATGAGCAGGTGGATGGTTCCATTCTCTTGGCAGCGGGGCTCTTGTTGGGTTCCTTTAATTTTGCTGGTTCATAACTGACCAGTCCGAATTCTAGAGGAGGGGCCACGCGTGGCCCAGACACACCCAGACTTTAGAATCTGTCCCCATCTGCTGAGCCTCGCACCCATTTCTCCCCCCTCTGGGCTGAATACTCGGGCTCAAATTCTCTGGAATCGCTCCGCGGGTGCCAGTAAGTGAATTCACCATCTCGCCCCATTCCCCTGGTGTTTGCCCATCTCCCTTGTGCATCTTGTCTCTCCTAAGCTTCGAAGCTCATGGGGCAGGGACCCTGCCAGACAGTAGGGAATAAGCAAGATTTCAGACTGACCCTCTACTCAGGAGATGTGGATGCTACTCCAAGGTCTTCTGTGGGTTTGCAGGATGAACCTGACTTACTTAACTGCTCTGTTCCTCCCCCCCACTGTGAAACAAGGCTCTTCACATGGACCTTCATTTGAGGTCCTTGGATAACAATAATTAGTGATAGTGCTTACAATATTTATTGTTAATAATAACAATAATCCAGTGCTTCAGCCCATTGCCGTACTACAGTGCAGTGCTGTGGGTACTTTATGCCAGCCTATTATTCCTGCTGCCTGAAATTAGCAGGGTTGGCCCCATGGGCGCTCACCCTTCAGAGTCACGAAAGACCAAATGCACAGAGACTCCTAAGGGCATGTGACTGGCCATTGCATTTCAGCCATCAAATGCAGTTTCTTTCCCGATGAGCCCAGCTGTTTGTGTCATGCAGAGCATGGTGGGCAGGGAGAAACTCCTGCCTGACCCACATCACCACTTCCTGTGCTCAGAACTCATCCCTCGGGCCTGAATCCCCATTTTGTCTGTGATTGCAAATCCCTGCAGGACAAGCCTCTGCTGGATCGTGCCATCTGCATCCACTGGGACTCCACGGGCCAGGATGGTGTGTGGTCCCCCCAAGGCTGCCAGCACCTTCACTCCAATGTCACCCACACGCGGTGCAGCTGTCACTCTCTGACCAGCTTTGCGGTGCTGATGGCGCCCGGTCTCATTCAGGTATCTGGGACTTTGGGCTTGAAATCGGGTTTTTGGGAAGTGTCAGTGCATGGGATGCTGGGCTCCCTACTGATGGCCCTTTGGCCAGGACTCGGGGGCCTTGCAGGGTGGAGAAATTGATGCTATTGCTCAGGTCTGTACTTTGGTGTATTTTGAGTTATGTACCAAAGATGTGCACAAAGTCCAGTTTTCCTGAACCCGATGCAAACAAAAACCAGGCAGCTGTCTGGCTCAGAAATCCCCATGGCTGCCCCTCCAGCAAGCTGTGTGCCCGGGAAGTTCCATCTCTCGGCTTCCTTTCATGCTGACACTTGCTTCTCAGGGCTTTCTGCCTCCGACACAGGCAGCAAAAACCAATCTCCTTAGCCCTCATCTGCAGCCAGGGAACCCCCTCAGTCTACCTTGCTCAGCTCTGACTGCCGTGTGCCTGGAGCTGGCCCTCTGTTATTCATAGAACATTAGAACTGGAACTGGAAGGGACCTCGAGAAGTCATTGAGTCCAGTCCCCTGTCCTCACGGCAGGACCCAGCACCGTCTAGACCATCCCTGACAGGTGTCTGTCTAACCTGCTGTTAAATATCCCCAGAAGTGGAGATTCCACAACCTCCCTAGGCAACTTATTCCAGTGTTTAACCACTCTGAGAGGTAGGAAGTTCTCCTAATGTCCAACCTAAACCTCCCTTGCTGCAGTTTAAGCCCATTGCTTCTTGTCCTAAGCTGTCTGCTGTGTAAACCAAAGCCGACTTTTACAGCAACAGCTCCAGCCATCTCAACTTACTTATGTTATTCCCAGGGAGAAAAGGATCAGGTCTCAACCTACTGCATTCATTCCTGCCAAACCCCATCACCATTGCACCCAGTCCACATAGCTTTGTCATGCACACATCACTGCAGCTTTCCTGCTAGCCTGGAGATCTGGGGCCCTTTCTCTTGGGTCTGAGAGTTTGAACTGACAGAATTTGAAATTTAAAGTGATAACCTAGATCCCTCTGGCTTCAGCCACCACTGGTACCCCTCATTCACAAGGCAGGGTTGTCCGTTAGCTCAAACAGAGGACTGGGAGGCAACAGTATCTCTTACCATAGAATCCTGAAACTGGAAGGGACCTCGAGAGGTCATCAAGTCCAGTCCCCTGCCCTCCTGGCACCACCTAGATCATCTCTGACAGGCATTTGTTAACCTGCTCTTAAATGTCTCCAGAGATGGAGCTTCCACAACCTCCCTGGGCAATTTATTCCAGTGTTTAACCACCCTGACAGGTAGGAAGTTTTTCCTAATGTCCAACCTAAACCTCCCTTGCTGCAATTTAAACCCATTGCTTCTTGTCCTATCCTCAGAAGCAAAGGAGAACAATTTTTCCTTATAACAACCTTGAACAGAAGATGAATGGAAATGAGGTTAAACTCAGGTATACGTACCAAATGCGCCCACTGCCTGGGTTCTACAGGGCAGTCAGCATAAAAACAGGTTTCAGGCAGCGTGGCCTAGTGAGTAAAGCACTTGCCTGGGAATCAGGAGTCCTGGGTTTTTTCCATTGCTTATGCAGCACCCAGCACAATCTTAGAGGGGACATCTAGTTGCTGTTGTAATCATCTGTAATAATCTATTGTTCTAATCTGCTTCCTGTGGGTATTCATCTTTGTGACTAAAATACGATTTTGCTCCCGTTCACTCTCCTGAGCCAGCGCAGCTACGGGAGAGTGCATGAGATTTGCTTGTGGCTCATGGAGAATCAGCAGGACTGGGTCCGAGAATCTAACTGCAGAATCTTTGCAGTGAGGGATGCTTGCTCTAATGGGAACCCAGCAAGATGCACGTAATATCTATATTACTGGGACAGAAGCTTTAGAGGGGGAGCCACGTTAGTCTGTAACTGGAAAACTTAAAAAACAACCAATAGTCTAGCAGCACCTTAAAGACTAACAAAACATGTAGATGGCATCATGAGCTTTCGTGGGCACAAGAAGTGGGTTGTGCCCATGAAAGCTCATGATCCCATGTACATGGTTTGTTAGTCTTTAAGGTGCTGTTAGACTATTTGTTGTTTTTTAAGTTTTTCTGTATTACTGGGAGTTAGGCAACTATTTCTTGAGACCCATCAGCTGAGCACCAGGTTGAATAAGGGCACCAAGATGCTAAGCCAAGTGTCATTTCTATGTAGAACCTCACCTTAGTTGAGGTGCTCAGAAGATAATAAGACTCACGCTGAGCACCTTTAACTCTACACACCTGGAAAATCTAAAAACAAAAGCCATTTTCTTTGTATAGGGAGTAGTGAGAAACTGAACTCCCTGTTGCCATGAACCCGAAATTCTAGACTTTAGTTTGGGGGTTTGTGACAGGGCATCTTTTAGCCACAAACCACTCAGAGACCATACGCTCCTTAGCTCACTCAGCGAAGGGCAGCGGCAGAAAGGCATTTCCCCCTTCAGAGACTGACTCTAAAAGGTGTGATGTTATGTTCCAACCCATCCTGTGCCCCTGCCTTCCTGTTCCTTTTCTATTGTCTGGGCTGATGGGTTGATTAGCCTTGTAGCTTTCTGCAGCCCATGCCCAATTTAGCAATTAGGCACAACTTTGCTCCCTAGCTCATTCTGGGATGATTTAATTGGTGAGCCAGTGATCTGAGTGCTAGAACAGCTCCTGTTGCCACAGGGTTAAATACCACTGCAATAACCAATGGATAATCAGCCTCAATGGTCCAGTAGGTTTATAATTTTAAATACTGGCAGCTAGACTAGAAGTATAGGCCGGCTTATAGGATGTTTAGCCATGTTACTCTGTTTCTGCAAAAACAACAAGGATTCTGGTGTCAGGAGTTACTGTGTCCACACATCTACCCTAGTGACACCATCACAGGACCTAACCACATCAGCCATACCATCAAAGGCTCATTCACGTGCACATCTGCTAATGTGATATATGCTACCGTGTGCTAGCAATGCCCCTCTGCCATGTACACTGAACAAACTGGACTGTCTCTCCGCAAAAGAATAAATGGGCACAAATCAGACATTAAGAATGGAAAAACGCAAAAGCCAGTAGGGGAGCACTTTCACCTCCCTGGGCACACAGTTACTGACTGGCAAGTTGCCGTTCTCAGGCAAAAAAAAAAAAAAGTCAAAAACAGACTGCAGTGGGAAACTGCTGAGCTGGAATTCATATGCAACTTTGACACCCTGAACCAAGATCTAAATAGCCACATGGAGTGGTTCTTGCATGGCACTAGGTAATTTCCTGTTCAAGTACTCTCACCTCATCACTGCTGGAAATGAGCCACATCCACTCTGATTTAACTAGCCAATTAGCCCGCCATAAGATGGGATTTTCAGGTCTCTCCTCCACGTCGGTCTTCTCTCCTGAGCCTCCGGTCTCTCGCTCTGTCTTGCTCTCTCTTTCTCTCCTCCTCCTACTGCCTCCCCACTCTCTCTCAGCTCTCCTCCACCTTCTGCCTCTCTCTCCGTCTCTCTCTTTCTCTTCTCCCCCTCCTGCCTCTCACTGTCTCTCTGCTCTCCTCTGTCTCCGTCGGGGATGCACGCTCGTCCAGGCCCCACCCCCTGGGCGTGCACGTCACCTCCCTGCCCCCCTTCGCCTCCCACTGTGGCACTTGGCTGACTTCTGCGCCGCTCAGCTGGGCCGCCACGGGGGAGCAAGCAGAGCAAGTGGCCGTTTAGGCTCCCCTGCGGCGGCCCGGCTGAGTGGCGCAGAAGTCAGCCAAGTGCCATGGCAGGAGGTGAAGGGGGGCATGAAGGGGGGCGGGGCGGTGACATACAGAGCCAGGCCCCGCCCCCTGGCCGTGTACATCACCGCCCTGCCCCCCTTCCCCTCCCGCTGTGGCACTCGGCTGACTTCTGCGCCGCTCAGCCGGGCCGCCGTGGAGGAGCAAGCGGCGCAAGCGGCCATTTGGGCGCTGTGGTCCCCATGCAGCACCTCCGTGCTGCATGGGGAGTGCGGGGCCCAAACGGCAGCTTGCGCCGCTTGCTCCCCCGCAGTGGCCCGGCTGAGCGGCGCAGAAGTCAGCCGAGCGCCACGGTGGGAGGCGAAGGACATGACTCAGGCAACAGCACTGCCCAGAGGCAACAGCCAGCATTTCAGCATTACAGAGTCACAGACATTGGGCTACTATAGATATGATTAGCACTGATGTCACACTCTGGGCTCTGTATCCTTTTTTTCTTTTTTCTTTCTTTTCTCTTCAGCATCTGAGGAAGTGAGTTGTAGCTCATGAAAGCTTATGCTCTAAAACCCTAATACATTTGTTAGTCTTTCAAGTGTCACGGGACTCCTTGTTGTTTTAGGGCGTTGTGCCTCTTCCCACTAGGATGTGCTGTTGCTTTGGAGAATTCATAGCAGGCGAATGAAGAGACAAACAAAGATGGGGAGGAGAGAAACAATTTCCTTCCTTGGATGGCAGTTCACATGGCTCATCATAATGACAGAGAAAATATTGCATTTAATAATCGAGCAAAATCCCTTGCAATTTTCTCATTATTGCTTAAAAAATAAAAACTAACCAGCCTACGGGCCAGATTCTCAGCTGGTGTAATCAACATCGCTCCATGGAACTCTGCAGAGTGATTTACACCGGGCAAGGAGCCAGGCCTTTAAATAAAGTGCAATTAACTCACTGGGTAAACTGAACTAATGACTTTCTGTCCCAAGGGACCTCAGCAAACTGCCGTATAATGAGCCGATCCAGTGTACAGTATTAGTTCTTACTTCTCTAGTCCTGAGCAGGTTGATAAAATGTCACGCTAATCCACCCACAACAGTCTAGGTCCCCTGAGAATCCACTAAATTTAGATCATGGCTGTCATGCTCATATAGCAGAAATAAGATGGGGGGCGGGAGAGTTTCCAGCAATTCTCACATGTCCATTGCAGCATGGGTAGGGGAATTGCTCCTCTCCCCTCTGAAATGCAGCTGCCTCTTGGGTGGAATGCATCCCTGATAATCAAACCACTAGAACCTGAACCACTAGAACCATTACACCAGGCTGGTTAGGCACTCTGTGGGCAGCCACTAGAGGCTATGTCTACACTGCAGGCTTCTTTCGGAAGAAGCTTTTCCAGAAGAGATCTTCTGAAAGAGACAGCAAAAGCGCATTGAAAAAGCAATCTGCTTTTTCGAAAGAGAGCATCCACACTGAATGGCGCTATTTCGCATTTAAGCTGTGATTCCTATGGATGGAGTGGCCACCAGGGCACCTGTGCTTTTTCCTCTTTCCTCTTCTTCCGAAAGAACTCCCTCTTCCCCGTCCATACACGCCTTTTTCTGAAAGAGCTCTTCGCAAAAAGGCTTCTTCCTCGTAGAAAGAGGTTTACCAATGTCGGAAAAAAACCCTCTGCTCTTTTGATATTTTTCCCCGAAAGAACGCAATTGCAGTGTGGACGTAAGTGAGGTTTTTTTCGGAAAAACTGCCATTTTTCTGAAAAATCTCTGCAGTGTAGACATACCCAGAGGGTGTGTCTAGACTGGCAAGATTTTGCGCACAAGCAGCCGCTTATGCGCAAAAACTTGCCGCCTGTCTACACTGGCCGCTTGAATTTGCGCAAGAGCACTGACGTTCTACTGTAAGAAATCAGTGCTTCTTGCACAAATACTTTGACACTCCCGCTCAGGGATAAGCCCTCTTGCGCAAGAATACTTGCGCAAGAGGGCCAGCGGAGACAGGCACCTTCATTTCTTGCTCAAGAAAGCCCGATGGCTAAAATGGCCATCGGAGCTTTCTTGCGCAAAAGCGCGACTATGCTGGGCACGGATGCTTTTGCGCAAAAGATGTCTTTTGCGCAAATGCATCCGTGCCAGTCTAGATGATCTTTTGCGCAAATACTTTTAACGGAAAAACTTTTCTGTTAAAAGTATTTGCGCTAAATCATGCCAGTCTAGACGCAGACAGAGTGTGTCATGGCAACGTGGCCCATGCACCCCAAACCAGCATGCTAGGGCATGGTTCCCAGACAGACCAGGCAAGTGGGGGGGTAGTCCCTAGCCCTGACTTAAGCTGTTCTGTGTTGCAGGTGGATTTTGCCCTCTTTGTTATCAGCCAAACCGGGCTCATCATCTCTCTGATCTGTCTCGTCCTGGCTATTGTCACCTTCCTCTTCTGCCGGCCCATCCGCAACTCCCACAGTACCTTCCTCCACCTACAGCTCAGCCTGTGCCTCTTCCTGGCCAACCTCCTCTTCATAGCGGGGATAGACAAAACTTACAACCAGGTACCAGAGGGGATGAATTCCAAAGTCTTTTCACAGCTCCTGTCAGTGATTCTTCACTCTGTGTCTCAGCATCTCAGGGCTGCCTTCCCCCTGCGCCTGGTTCTGCTGCCATGTACACTCTGCTATTCCAGTGGAGTTACTCCTGATTTACACCAGCATGAGTGAACAGGGAGGCAGATCAATGGATTGCAGGAGAGACTGCTGCACCCGGGGATAATTTTAGACACCACAAATCCTGCATCTGAGTGGTGGGTTAGACGAGCTGACCCTTTCTATGATTCGGTGGCTCATTGCAACTGCCACCTTTGCTGGAGTCTGTAACTAGAGCTGGGCTAATCCCCAGTAATCTAACCACACCCAGGTTGGTACCCCAGGAGAGAGGCTTCCTTCCAACCCTACAACTGGGGTTGATGACTTGGGGCAGCTATTTGGAGCAGACCGGAGTTCCATCCCAGTGCAAATCTCAGCAGGTATGAAACAATGCCAAAGCCTGCTCTGGCCCTGCTAGGACAAGATCCCCAGGCTATCCCTAGCGTGCAGCACTGAAGAGGGGTGGGGGACAGTGCTTCTCATGCCAGGCGTTCAACAGACTTAGGGTCAGTTTCAGTTCCCCACCTGAAGCGTTTACCTGGCCACAGTCCAGGCCCACCCTCCCACGCAGGACAAGAGCTCCTCTCTCCCAGTAACCGTGAACTGTTCCCATTTCCCCTCCAGCTTGCGTGTTCCATCACGGCTGGCTTACTGCATTACCTCTTCCTGGCTTGCTTTGCCTGGATGCTGCTGGAGGCGGTGAGCCTGTACCTCATCGTCAGGAACCTGAAGGTGGAATGTTATGCCAGCACGGGCACAGGCATGAGGAAATACATGTACGCCTTCGGCTACGGCCTCCCGGCCGTGATTGTGATTGTATCTGCAGCCAGCGCGCCCAACAGCTATGGAACGCCTTACCAGTAAGTAGTATTGGCTCTGCATGGAGAGCCTGTGCCTAGGTCCCTGTGCCTTGTGTGTCCTCCACGCAAGGCGGGGATTCCACTGACACTGGCTGTATAATGACCCCGCCTTAGATCAGCAGCGGCATCTCAGCCTGGTCCTTCAGGGCCAAAGCACAGACCTCTACCGCTTGAGCTAACTGATCCACTCCACTAGCTGGGCGCAAAGCGAGGCTCTTATCCTCTCTGTGGACCAGCCGCTGGTGGGAGATGGGGACACGCACATTTAGCTACCATGTTCCACTTGGGAAACTAGGGCAGGTTTCCTCCTCGGCTTCCTGAGGGGAGTTCCAATGGCGGGGAGGTAGATTAGGTACCTTATTAAAGCCCCGTCTAGCTCTCTGGTTCTCATGCTTGGTTGTAGCAGTGTCCTGCTGGGCTGACAGGGAGTGTAACCAGGGAGCCGACAATGCCCTGCCCACTGTACAGCCTGCTGGGGCCGTGAATACCCTGGGCAGAGCTGTTTGCGATCTGTCGTTCTATTCTGCAGGCCCCTGACATTACCGCAGCTCCCCCTTCCTCACGTCAGCTCCGAGGCCTCTCCCCTCTCCCTGCCAAGCCCTGCCTCCATCTTTCCCCTCAGCTCTCAGCCGCCCACAGTGAATCCAGGCTTGGAGTGCTCTCCATGTGCAGAGACTCCCACAGTCTCTATAACAATGCACGCTTGGGTTCCATTGGCGACCACCCACCTCAGCTGGGTGCTGCTTGAGGCCTAGCTCCAGGAACCTGTGTCCTCTTCGCTCTGTCGTAAGCCCCAGTGACCAGCTGGAACTGGCTCGTCCCCTTTCAGTCTGAGCCGTTCAACTGTCCCCTTTTCGACCCCCAGAAGCTCCTGTTATCCTAGAGTCTGCCTGGATTCCTGCCACGAGTGGCTCTGCTAGTGGAACCTGGGGATGGGCATACAGGGCCATGCCGGTGCCCCCTACCCGCATGGGGGTGGTGCTGAGGCGGCCAATGCAGGCAGCCCAGGCCAGGGTTCTGCTGACAGCCTTTCTCCCTTTTCTTTGTAGTTGCTGGCTCAACCCTGAGAATGGTTTTAGGTGGCATTTCCTTGGACCTGTCTGCGCCATGGTTGTGGTGGGTACCGCAGGGTCTTGGGTGTCCCAGAGTGGCAGCACCAGAGGGGTGTCGTAGACTCTCTCAGGCTATGTCTACACTACTGAGTTTTTTTGTAAAACCGGCTTTTTTTCTGAAAAAAACTCACGTCCATATGCAATCGCGTTCTTTCGGAAAAAAATCAAAAGAACAGAGGGGTTTTTCTGACACTGGTAAACCTCTTTCTACGAGGAAGAAGCCGTTTGTCTGAAAGAGCTGTCTCAGAAAAAGGCGTGTGTGGATGGGGAAGAAGGAGTTCTTTTGAAAGAAGAGGAAAGAGGAAAAGCACAGGTGCCCTGGAGGCCACTCTGTCCAAAGGAATCACAGCTTAAATGCCAGATAGCATCCATTCAGTCTGGACACTATCTTTCAAAAAAGTAGATCGCTTTTTCAATGCGCATTGGTAGTGTGGACGCGGTCTTTCGGAAGAAGTTTTTTCCGAAGATCTCTTCTGGAAAAGCTTCTTCTGAAAGAAGCCTGCAGTCTAGACATAGCCTCAGAGACGGGAACACTCCGGAGATGGACCCCAACCATGATTTACCAGGAGGAGGCCTGGATCCTATGGCGCCCTGGATCCTGAGTCCAAAAGCAAAAACCTGAGCCAGGCAACTTGGCAAAAATGAACACATGGGTGGCTGCTCTGTTTGGGGAACAGCATACTCCCAGAGCCCTGGCCCCATGCCTCCTCAGTGAGAGCTGGGGGGGGGGGCAGAAGGGGGAAGGCTGTCTAAAGAGCAATGTTGTTCAGAGCCATCAAGCCTGATCCTCCTCACACCAGTCTCTCTCTCTCTTGTCTTCAGTGGGGTTGCCCCTGATTTACACTGGAATGCGGGGAGGGAAAGCAAGCCCAGTGGAGTTACTCCTGATTTGCGCCAGGCTGAGTGAGAGGGGAATCAGGCGCCGCAGTGTGTTTTGTATATTCACTGGTGTTCAATAGTCTCATTGTCCAAAATATTTCCTGGCCCATGTGGGCCCCCAGCCCGGATATCATCCATTCGCTCAAGGCCTGGGGACTGGAGTAGCAAGTCGGCCACAAGGCATTTCTGTGGGACACTAGTCTTTCTCGAACCTCAGGCCCAAACTAATTCCAACCCAAAGGGCCAATTTACTCTTCCATCCCAGGGCCAGACCCTGAGCTGGGGGACTTGGTCAGCGCCTGTCACCTCGGCTGTGGCTCTGGAGCGTGAGCGTGAAATGAAATGTGCTGGGGCCTCCTTTGGTATTTCTCTTTACAGATCAATTTAGGGTTCTTCTGCCTCACTATGAAGCTTTTGCAAGAGCATCTTTCCTCCCTCAACGCCAAGCTGCCTCAGGGAAAGGGGATTGATTGTCTCTTTCTAAGCTCTCACAGGGTCACTGTCATAAGAGGGGCTGAACACCTCAGGGAAGTACTAGTAATTGTAGCCTCGCAACAGCCCTGGGGTGGGGGGAATTGGTAACCCCATTTCCCAGGCAGGGGGACTGAGACATAGAACAATCACCTGATTGGCCCACAGAAAACCTGTGGCTGCAACAGGACTTGAACTCAGATCACCTGCGTTCTAGGCCTGCACCTTACTTACAAGCCCTGCCTTCTCCCTGTGCCTATGACATTTTAACCCCCCCCCCATGCCTCCTGAGAGTGGTTAGTCTGTGTTCCCCATTGCCTTCTTTAATGATACTTAGCTCTTCTGGAGCTTTTTTCATCTGTGGCTCTCACAGCGCTTCACAAAGGAGGTCAGGGTTAGTATCATTAGTTTTGCATAAGGGGAAACTGAGGCACAGAGAAGGAACATGATTTGCCTACAGAAATACAGCAGGCCAGTGGCAGGAATAGAACCCAGTCTCATATGGGGACTCTGTACACTAGGCTGTGCTACCTCCCATACATACTCCACTCCTGTTGCTGGCAGCAGCCTCTTCCCAACCCTTCCCTGAGCATGAGGGACACATTTTCAAGGGCTCTGGAATGGAAACTAGGAAGTAGCGTCTGCTGTCATGGCCCAGCCCTGCTGGTGCTGGTATCTGAGTGGCTCTCACGTTGTTGCTTTTCTGCTATCTCAGGTCCCTAACTTTTAAAGCCCTGGCTCATCTCTTAGTCCTGAGCCTCACGTGGGGGCTGGGCACCTTCCAGTTTGGCCCACTCGCCATGGTGATGGGGTACCTGTTCACCATCACCAACAGCCTGCAGGGAGCCTTCATCTTCATGGTGCACTGCCTGCTCAATCAAAAGGTGATGCCTCCAGGCAGCAGGGCGGGCTGGGCTGAGCTCGTACTGGGGATGGCAAAGCGACGGGGCGGGAGAGAGCTGGAAGGAGTAGCAAAAGGGAGGGGAAGGGAGAGTGGTAGGGTGCTGGGAGGCAGTGGTAGGCGCCTGCGGGGCAAAGCATGGCAACTGTTTATCGGCATACAGCAACACGGCCCAACTCTTTAGTGCTGGAACTGCTGGGCTGGCTGCTCTGTGGGGGTAATTACCTGGGCTGGGCATTGGCCAGGCTGCTGGGATGAATGGTCTGCATTTGTGGGATTTAGTGTGATCAGGGACTTGGGGTTGCACCCGTTAGTGATGGAGGATTTTCCACCCACAGGTGAGAGAGGAGTATTGGAAATGGTTTAAGAGGCTTCGGCACGCAAAGGAAGAATCTTCCTCTTCCAAGATTACTATGTCTGCTCTCCCCTCCAGCACTGCCATGGTAAGAGAGGCTGCAAGACATGAGCAGGAATAAGCTAATCTCAACCCTCTCACCTCCTCAACCCTCTCCACCACCAGCTCCACTGGTAGGGAACGTCTAGACTACATGGCTCCATCGACGGAGCCATGTAAAATAGTTTATTCGGCATAGTCAAAGAAACGGGGATTTAAATAATGCCTCGTGAAACGAGGTATACCGGAGCGGTCGACAAAGGCTTCCTTTGTCGACCGCGCCACGTCTAGACTGCCGTGCTGTGCCGGATCAGCTGATTGTTGGCATTAATTCCAACCCAATGGTGGTGGCCATTTTTATTTTAATGAAGCGGGGATTATTTAAATCCCCGCTTCTTTGACTATGCTGAATAAACTATTTTACATGGCTCCATCGACGGAGCCATGTAGTCTAGACGTAGCCGTAGGGTATTACAAACACTGCCAAAATTCACATGATCCATACAAGTTCCTCTCCTTGTCGAGGGCAGAGTTTCAGCCTAGTGAAATGTGGCCCTGGGGTTTACAGCTTTTGTGGTTGGTTTAGGCCATCAGTAGAAAAAGGAGGAACAAAATTTTGCAAGCATTGTAAAGAAAAATTGTCATCAACATTCTGAATTTTCAAAGCATCTCGGCCACTCAGGAAGTTGGTATAGATATATAAAAACAGCCACCAATGTTGGCAAAAATGTTCTGACATATTTTTGGTGCCAAATTTATGCCACATTTTTGCAAAAGAACATTTTTAAAGTTCCAAAAAATTGCCAGAAAAAATTGACAATTTTTTGTGATTTTAAAAACACTTGATCATCTCTAGCCAGCAAATTATTTCAGTGTTGGCTTTATTGGGGGTCTGAATGTCACTAGTGGCTTTTTAATGGCAGAGGATACCTGCAGAACGTTATCATTTTATAACCAGATTCAACGGCACCAATATCCATATTGTGCTGCTGGTGTGTAACGCTGGGCTGGCACGCAAGACATGCAGTGCCTGATTCAGGCTTTCTTTTCTTTCAGTCCCAGGATCCTCAGCAAAAGGCTGTGTCTCAACCCACCTGCAGACGGTGACATGGGATTGATGTTTGTCGCCCGGCCTCTGTCTGTATTGGTTTTCAACATTGTTTTCCTCCCCTGCTCCCTGATGCAGAGGAAAGGACTTGGCAGAGTCCATGACCGTCTCAATAAATGCTTCTGCTGTGTGCTCAAAGAAAGTCTCCATTCTCAAGGCCTTAACCTGGTGAGCCACCAGGCAACACTCTGATACCTCAAGAGAGCACAGCTTCGAAATCCTGATCTCCAAGCCCTTCCCCTGGGTCAAAGCAGTTCCGTTCAGGTTCAGCTTAAGGAAGTCTCAGATTGGATCTAAAAAATGTAGTTGATCCAATTCCCCCTGGGGCTCGGTGTATGCCTTATTTGACCCTTATCCTGAAACTCATTCTAGACAACGATCCAGCGCAGTGGTTCTCATCTAGGGGTATCTGTAACCCTGAGGATATGCAGATGTCTTCCAGGAAGCACATCAACTCATTGGCTGTGTCTAGACTGGCCAGTTTTTCCGCAAAAGCAGCCGCTTTTGCGCAAAAACTTGCCAGCTGTCTACACTGGCCGCTTGAATTTGCGCAAGAGCACTGACGTTCTAATGTAAGAAATCAGTGCTTCTTGCGCAAATACTTTGACGCTCCCGTTCGGGCAAAAGTCCTTTTGCGCAAAAGGGCCAGTGTAGACAGCTCAGTTTTGTTTTGCACAAAAAAGCCCCGATGGCTAAAATGGCGATCGGAGCTTTCTTGTGCAAAAGCGCGTCTAGACTGGCCACGGATGCTTTTGCGCAAAAGCGTCCGTGCCAATCTAGATGCTCTCTTGAGCAAATACTTTTAACGGAAAACTTTTCCGTTAAAAGCATCTGCGCAAATTCATGCCAGTCTAGACGCAGCCATCTAGTTTTATAACTGGCTCCATAAAAAGCACTAGTGAGGTCAGTACAAACAAACACACCATACAATCACTTGCGCTCTATAGTAAGTACAATATCTGTATTCCAAGTGATTTGTAATTATATGGCAACAGTGAGAAAGTCAGCAATTTTTCAGTAATAATGTGCTTTAATACTTTTGTATTCTTATGTAAGCAAGTTGTTTTTAAGTGAGGTGTAACCTGGGGGTACGCAAGACAAATCAGCATCCTGAAAGGAGCACTGAAGTCTGGAAAGGTTGAGAGCCACTGAGCTAGAAACTGGCCTCCACACCCAAAATTTGGATCCAGATCTGGATTTTTCAACAGTTTTGGAATTTGGAGGGGTGTGAGAGATCCAGGGCTTTATCGTGGCCTGTCTTTTGTTCTTTGCTTATGTAATTGTGTGTCATTTTCATTGCAATACAGATTCCTTTACTATGGTAGTTGGTGATGGATACATAGTGTAGAATTCTGGCTCCACTGAAGTCAATAGCAAAACTCCCATTGGCTTCAGTGCGTGGAATTTTACCCACAGATGGGGGAATGGGTCAGTGGGTTTCTGTTTGCATTGTAGTTGGAGAAGGAGCCACAGATAGCTTCACATTGCCTGAGTGTTCCCATTCCAAGCTGCTATTTGACACATGAAAGCTTTACAGTCACACTTCTGACTGTAGTGTAGCTACAATGTAAGACCACAGGCCAGATCCTTGGACATCAAGATACTCATCCAAGTCTGGACCCAGATTGAACTAAAGCAAGACCAGGTGGGTTTCTCTTTTCCTGAGTGTTATTGTTACAGGGATTCCCAGTTTTTGTGGGGCTTGCTGTGGAGCAAATGCACTCATGATAAAACACTGCAGCTAATTTACGTGGTGGTTTGGGGCTGGAGTTTATAGATCTATAGATAGATATGGATATTACATGCACAATTTTTGCATCAAATATTAATAACTAGAGCATCAATTTATAATGAGATGCAGCTTTTTCAGCTTCAATCCCAGGTGTGCATGTGATGACTCTCAAAGAGGGAAAACTTTTCTGGTGCATCAGAAGCAAGTCGGGTCGGCAACACTAGGGCTTCACCTTAGAGAGAGAACACTGAATAGCAAGGAGCTGCTACACACGCGCAGAGGAGAACTGAGCTTGGCATGTTTGTTAGAAAACAATGCATGTAATCTGTAGTTAGCAGCCTCTGCTGCCCTGATGAGGAGGTTCTATGAACTTCTCTGGCTGGAGGACATGGGCTCTTGCTTCACTGGTCCTTTTCCCCCAACAAAACATGGCTGTGTGTACTAGGGATGTAATAGTGGAGTCGATTAAGTGATTAAGCGATAAGCAAAAACTTATAGGTTAATCAAAGAATCATAGAGCTGGAAGAGACCTCAGGAGATCATCAAGTCCAGCCCCCTGCCCAAGGCGGGACCAATCCCAACTAAATCAACCCAGCCAGGGCTTTGTCAAGCCGAGACTTAAACACCTCTAGGGATGGAGACTCCACTATTTCCCTTGGTAACCCATCCCAGTGCTTCACCACACTCCTAGTGAAATAGTCTTTCCTAATATCCAACCTGGACCTCTCCCACTGTGACTTGTTCTGCTCCTTGTTCTGCCATCCGTCACTAGTGTGAAGAGCTTCTCTCCATCCTCTTTGGAACCTCCCTTCAGGAAGTTGAAGGCTGCTCTCAAATCCCCCCTCACTCTTCGCTTCTGCAGACTAAACAGACCCAACTCCCTCAGCCTCTCCTGATAGGTCATATGCTCCAGCCCCCTAAGCATTTTGGTTGCCCTCCGCTGGACCCTCTCCAATGTGTCCACATCCTTTCTATAGTGGGGGGCCCAGAACTGGACACAATACTCCAGATGTGGCCTCACCAGAGCCGAATAAAGGGGAATAATCACATCTCTGGATCTGCTGGCAATGCTCCTCTTAATGCAACCTAATATGCCGTTAGCCTTCTTGGCTACAAGGTCACACTGTTGACTCATATCCAGCTTCTCATCCACTGCAATCCCCAGGTCCTTTTCTGCAGAACTGCTACTTAGCTAGTCGGTCCCCAGCCTGTAACAATGCTTGGGATTCTTCCGTCCCAAGTGCAGGACTCTGCACTTGTCCTTGTTGAACCTCATCAGATTTCTTCTGGCCCAATCCTCTAATCTGTCCAGGTCACTCTGGACCCTATCCCTGCCCT
The DNA here is from genome assembly GCA_032595735.1 of Pelochelys cantorii. NCBI lineage: Eukaryota > Metazoa > Chordata > Testudines > Trionychidae > Pelochelys > Pelochelys cantorii. The sequence goes on from CM064353.1 coordinate 17,514,627, forward strand.
CCAGCTTATCTACCTCTCCCCCTAGCTTAGTGTCATCTGCAAACTTGCTGAGGGTGCAATCCATCCCCTCATCCAGGTCATTAATAAAGATGTTGAACAAAACCGGTCCCAGAACCCAACCTTGGGGCACTCCGCTAGAAACCGACCGCCATCCTGACATTGAGCCGTTGATCGCTACCCATTGGGCCCGACAGTCTAGCCAGCTTTCTATCCATCTTACAGTCCATTTATCCAATCCATACTCCCTTAACTTGCTGGCAAGAATATTGTGGGAGACCATATCAAAAGCCTTGCTAAAGTCAAGGTAGATCACATCCACTGACTTCCCCATGTCCACAGAACCTCGTCATAGAAGCTAGGTTACCTCCCTCATCCAATAAGGGCCCCACCCCCTCTCTGATCACCCTCTTATTGCTAACATGCCTGTAGAAACCTTTCTTGTTATCCTTCACATTCCTTGCTAGCTGCAGTTCCAATTGCACTTTCGCCTTCCTGATAACTCCCCTGCATTCTCGAGCAATATATTTATACTCCTCCCTAGTCATCCGTCCAAGTTTGCACTTCTTGTAATGCTATAGACTACACACATTTCCCCCCCCCCTCCCTTGCCAATACATTTTTTAGCAGGCTGGCCAGCAGCCTGGCTCAGTTCTCGCTCGCCCTGTGTCAGAGGCAGCCATGTGGGATGACAGGCAGGTGGTCCGCGAGGGGAGCTGGTTTTTAAACTGTCTCCCATCAGGACCAGCTCCTGCCTGGCACCCCGCCTGCTGCCTCTGATCCAGAGGCAGCAGTGCAGAGTGGCAGGGGGCTCCTCGGGAGTGGGGCTGGGGTACACTGGCTGCCGGCCCCGCCCCCGGGACTATAGAATAGTCGACTAACTGACAAGAATTCATGAGATTACTCGACTATTCAATTAACCGATATTTAACAGCCCTAGTGTGTAACTGCTCATCAGTTCCTTGGCACCTCTCATGGGAGCTGCAACCACTGTGTGTCCCCCTCACGTTATGAAAACAGTGTGGTTTCCTGGGTATCCCAGGGCTGGGTGAGTTAGGGGAATGGCTGGTAGAAATCTGGCTAACTGCTCAAAGGCTGAACATAAGGAAGGTGATGCTGGCAGGTCAGGGGAAACATCTGGAGAGCATGGCAAAGATCACAGGCTAGCGGTGTGTCTGCATCCCGACTCCTGCTGCAGTCCCAGGCAGTGCCGCTGGGTGGTGACGTATTATCTCTTCCCATCTGCATTCCATTCAATACTTCTGTCTGATCCACGCCTGGCCAGAACTCCCTGAGCCCCAGACAAGGTCACTGCATTGTGCCCCATCCTGACCCCGTCAGAAGCTGCAGTATGTGGGATGCTGTAGAATGCTGAAGCATCTGTTTAGCAGGCCAGGGCTACTTCTGAAGACCATTCGGAGACTACAGCTAGTGCAGAGCACAGCTCTCTGGTTCATCTGCCCACCGGGTGGGGGGCACGTTACACTAATTGTCCTTCCGCTTCACATTCATTTCTGGGTGCATTGCACGGTGTAGGGCTTTACCTTCAAACTTGGGTCCTGCTTAGAGCTGGGCAAACTGACCTTTTGGTTCACTAAACAGTCCTGAACTAGACTGCATAAAAATCAGAAAGTCAAAACACAATTTTACTATTACGTATGTTTATCATAATACAGTCAAATGGAGGTTTCCCACATAGATAATATTATGAGTAGAACATTAGGTCCCCAGGGAACTGGGTTTTTTGTCTCCATTCCAAAAATAAATGCTGAATTTTAGCAATGCTTCTATCTTACCGGAAACAATCCTACAGTTTGCAATTAATGGCTCAGATTAAACCAGAAATGAAGATCAAATGACACAGAAGGGCCTTGACCAGGCCTTTGGAAAGGGCAAGTGAACACATGCTGCTGGTCTTTCCTGAAGGTAACATGTCACATAAATTAGTGAACAAGATTTAATTATAATTATCCTCCTGCAGTGAGATTGACAGACATAAATGTGAAGACCAGTTTAGGTAGCTGCTGCGTAAGGTGTGACTAGCTAACCCTTTCATAGAATCATAGAATCAGAGAGCCGGAAGAGACCTCAGGAGGTCATCAAGTCCAGCCCCCTGACCAAGGCAGGACCAATCCCAACCTTTCCTTATAGTAGTATGTATTTATCCTAAGGACTGATTCAAACACCCACTGAAGTCAATGTAAAGCCTATCCCGACCCTGGTCGGTACTTCCTTGTAGAGTAGTCCCAGTAGATACAACAGGACTGCATGGAGCAAGGATGGGGGATTTGGCTTGCAGAGGCCAACATTCATCCTCTGTTTGCAAGGTGGAGCTCTGGGATAGACTCCATACAGCAGTCAGACAGTGGCTGATGTAACCTGCCTCTGTCTCCTATCTTATAGTTTTATTCCAGCATCCCGTAACTGTCCCGTATGTTCTCCAGGCTGTAATAAGAATAACAGCACAGGGGCTATTTGTGTGACTAAGCCCAGAATGAGGGTTACACAATTTGCCATAGTTGTTTAATCCTGAAAACCTTTCTAGGAACACACAACCCTTCATTCTACTTTATAAGATAAATGTTGGGTCTGAAGCGTTGGTGACAGCATCCCTTTTGTTACATGCAAACTGTCATTTTCAGAAGCTGTTGGGGGATATTTTCAAAGGGCCATAAGGCAGCCAATTCATTGAAAATCAGTGGGAATTAGGCAAGTTCATGCAAGCTAGTGGCGAAATCACTGGACGTGGACACAGGAGCCCTGGGTGCGATTCCTGGCTCTGCCCCGATCTGCTGAGTGACCATGGGTAAGTCACTTTGCCTCCTTGTTCCTCAGTTTTCCCATCTATAAAATGGGGCTAATGATACCTCCCTCTTTAGTAATGTGCTGAGAGATCTAGTGAGGACAGTGCTTAATCAGTGCTCAATGTTATTTGTGCCTTTGAAAATCTCCTGCCCTTATTTTGTCTTTACACTCACTGTGGTGGTGACGGTGAAGAGAAATTAAAAGAGGCTCTGAGTGGTGCTCATTTCAGAGAGCAGTGCTGCCCGGTTCTCCATTTGAGAAGCTCTCTGACGCACCATCCTGTTTGCTAAAAGTCTATGTTCTTGAAGTCCACTGAACACCGGAATCGGCCATCGAGGAATCTGGCGCATATGAAGTTTGGCAAACACGGGCAGGTGTGATGTTGGCGTTTTCCAAGGAAAGGTACCTTCAGCAGAAAATGGAAGAGACAAAAGACACCGCAAAGAATGTCAGAGCTTCAACCACAGAGATGCCAGGAAAATTCTTGATTGGGTAAAAGAGATTCCTTCCTACAGGGGTCCATGACCCTGGCAGTGGGCCAAATCCTGAAGTTCTTTACTCTGGCTGCAATCTAGCAAAGCATGCAAGCTAAGGGATAATTGCAACCGTGTGACTGATCCCCCTGGCTCCAATGGGACAGACCAGAGGTCGGATTGTCAGCGCTAGGTGTTCACAGCTCAGGAGTCGAGCCTCCTGCAAATCAGGAGTTGGACTCATTTGAGTAGCCTCCTAGTTTCTGAGCTTTCGGGGGCCTGTGGGCCCTGTTTAATCAGCTTCTCTCTATAGCCCCGCAGGCTAGCAACTGACGCTTTCATTTTAAGGGTCGGTTCTCTCTCAGCTCCAAAGGCTGGGGCCTTCTGAGAAACCACCTGCTGCTGCCAGATGGGCAATAAAACGGGGAGCAAAGCTCCTCAAGGCCTAATCCTGCAGCTCTGATGGGCAACGGGGGGGGGGGGCCCTTGCTCATAATGGGATTCCTGGCAGGAGTAAAGGGCTGCAGGATTGGGCCCCTAATCCTCATTCAGCTCCTTTGAACGGCAGCCGTCTGACAGTCCCAAAACTCCTGGCAGCAATGAGTGATGTTAGCCTGGCTACGCCAGCTGTCTCCATTGTCCCGGGGAATAACTCTAGTTCCTCTTTGGGTCCTCCCTTAACACAAGCGCTCCCCGCCCAATGCCCTGCTCAAGCTGTCTGCCTCTGGGCTGGCTTCTCCTCTCTCGTGTATCAGTGCCGGGTTCTAACCCTGGCGGATGGGCACCTTGTGGCTGTCTGCTGGCTCACCCTGCTCTGCAGACAAGCAGAGCCACCTTCAGTGCCATGCAGAGCAACTGCAGGGAGCCCTGGGACTGAGGACTCAGCGTTTACACACTGGGGTGGGTAAAGTGAGGCCCTTACGGGGTGGGGGGAGGGGCTAAAGTACCCAGTTCCCCTTAAGGTCACTGGCTCCTTTAACAATCCCGGGGCAGTGACATAAGAGCAGCTTGACTTTCAGAGGGGCGGCTGCAGGAGGCGTCCCTCCTATTTGTCTCCTTCTGTTTTCATTCACCCTTCATGGTTCCAAGGCCAGAAGGGTGATTAGCCACTGTGATTAGCTAGTCTGAGCCCCTGTATAGCAGCACTGGGCATCCTTATCCCCTCAAGCCCTTCAGACTACAGTGCGGCGTGCTGCAAATGGCAAAATTACATGCTGTCACTTTAAATCCTAAGGGGTTTCGTGGTCTTGCTTGGGGCCTTGGGGCCTTGGGAGGGAACCAAGGGGCCTTGGGAGGGAACCCTGCAACCAGTCACTGTGCAGAGTCAGTCCAGTGAGCTGGCATCGGCTGAGCCTCTCTGCTTTAGGGAGCAGCCAGTTTTCTCTCTGTGCGTTCTTGGGCTCTTCCATGTTTATCCATGTGAATTCTGAGAACTGTGGTAGTGTTATATCGCAAGCTTCCAGCAAGACAATTCTCTGGGCCATGCAGACACTCTACAACAGTGGCCCCCAACGTGGTGCCCGTGGGTGCCACAGCGCCCGCCAGGGCATTTATGTGCGCCCGCCTAGTCGGGGTCGCGACGCGGGATGGCCGGGGGAGGATGGGCCACATGCGCTGCGGGGCCGAACTCGCACTGTGACGAGGCGCAGGGAAGCGCCGCTGCGGGGAGCGTGGCGGGGAAGCCGCGGGAGCAGGGCAGCCGGTCCGGAGCAGTGAAATGGCCGCGGCGGGGGGTCTGGTGCCAGCGCAGGCGCACTTGGCACGGGGCTGGCCGGCCGGGCGACACAGCGGGATGACGTCACCCACCGGTGTGGCGCCCGCCACACAAAAAGGGCTGCTCTACACGATCTGGTGAGCAGAGTTATTACAGCACTTCCTAGACCAATGCCATATGCCACTGTTAAAAAAAATACTAGCTTTGAACTCATCCCGCCCAAAGAAAAGTTGATCTGGAAAATCTAGCTGCAGCACTGCTGGAACGGTGACCTGAATGTGTGGCTGGATGGATAAAGCCTCTGACTTTCGCTCAGAAGATTGAGGGTTTAAGTCCTTCCATGGTTGGTTAGTTTCAAAGCCCTGGCTGGGATAGGTCCTGCTTTTATCAGGGGGCTGGACTTGGTGACCTCCTGAGGTCTCTGCCCCCCAGGGTTCTATGGCTCTGTGATTCTAAGATCAGCCTGGGCCATTGCTCAGACTAGGCTGAGAAAGGGTTAAAGCGGTGGACCCTACCTTGTTACTGAATGGGTGGCATTCGTCCCCTTCCTGTCCCAGCGGAGTGCACATCCTGAGCCCGCGAAGCCACAGGCTGACCGCGCAGCATGTCCCGGCTCCACACTGCAGATCTCTCTCACACGCCTAGTGGGGAGGAAAAAACCCCAGACAGACGTTAGTGTGGGCAGTGGCAGGGGGAAAACCCTGCTCCTGGACACTGGTAAATCAGTCCAGCTGAGCTGGGCTGGCAAGCACTGCACTGACAGGCACCGATTCCTAAGGGAACAAGAGAGGCTCCAAAAGCCACGTCTCAGGTAAAGTCCAGGAGGGCTTGTAATGAGAACGACAGACAGATTCTGGCTCCAGGGGCTTTCCCCAGGCCAACAGGCAGGACAGGTCTTTGTGCTCATGAGGCTGACAATTGGGATGCTCAGGGGAGCCAGGGAAGCCGGCTATGCTGAGTTCAAGGCAGCCCAGCACTGAACCAATGGCTACATAATAACAGAGCCAGTTACTAGCAGCCTTATCCGCCATTGCCCAAGCCCTTCAGAGGGCAGGGCCTTGGGGATGTGCGGGGTAGGCAGGAGGCTGGGGGCCAGGGATGTGTCCTCTCCCCCCACGCACTGGTACCTGTCCTCCCCCCGCCCGCCACAGCCAACTCCCCAGGCTGCCTGGGGCCTGTTCAGATTTCACTGCAGCCTGACCCCAGTTGAATAATACCACGCTCCTCGCGCAAGGCCCATTCAACACAAAGGAACACTCTTTAAATGCATTGGGATACATGGCGTGGCCTCTTGGCCTCTCTCCTTTTCTCTTAAATTCCCATCTTGTGTTCTCTTGAAAGACACTCTGAATTCTTCGGGTCTAAATTAATGAGACTGACATTAGTTAGGACACTGGGGCAGATGGCTCCATTAAAGTCATCGTCACCCGTGGCAGGTGGCATATGCCAGCTGAAGGTCGGCCTCTTTCGGAAGGGGCTTTGCTCCTCTCACAGGTGGTGAAGTCAGTGAAAGTTTGAGATGCTCAGCACCTCTGAAATCAAATCCCTCCCCCCCAGTGCCTATGGGCCGTACGGGGGTGTCTTATCAGCACCTCCCCACTTTTCTCAACTTGAAAACATTTTACTATTTTTCCCCTCCCCTGTTTGACTCAAGTGGCGTGGCATGGTGTGTTCTGAACAAGAACCTCTGATTCCCCGGCCAGATTTTTATCTGCATACATTTCGCTCTGCGGATTCATAGCCGATAGCATATAAAAGATGATCAGTGAATAAGAATTTAGCATTCAGTCTAACTCATTAAAAAATACTGAATTTGTATGTCGTTTAGCTAGCTTTGTATCGCTTTGTAAAGAATTTCATTAGATACAAGTGATCACAGCTAAAAAAAATCATGCATAATTAAACCAATTATTTGTGATACCAATAAACCTCGACAGAACCCAAACAAATGTAAAAGTCGTAATGCACTTTCCTATAGTTGTTCTATTTCATTTCCCCCCTATCTTTCTGCTCAAATGCAGGGGTGGGGGGAATCATGTCTGTTTCACTTTTGTATATAGTCAGTGTCACTTTCAAATTCATGGAGTAACAAGCACTGCTGGAGGAATGTTGATTTAGTTCAAAGTAAGAATATCCATCAGGAACAGAGCATTTAATAATGCAAGCATGTCTCTAGGATTGCTTCTTTTGTGATCAAACTGTGTGTTGTTAATATACACATGGTAATATTTCATTATAATTATGAATATGAAGGCACGCTTTGAAGATATAAGCACAGTATACATTTTTACTTGTAAGTATTCTTCTTTGAGCTTCCGGGAAGAAATTCTTTTCTGAATTACAGAAAATAAAATAACTTCTCTGCTAGAAGATGCAATTATCTTCTCCGATCACATGGAATCTATCTCAGAAGGAATACAAGATCTCAGACATGTTCAAGTGTCACATTAACAAGGCAAGGAAATCAGACTTACCCCAGTGATGACCGCACATTTGTAAAAAGTTATTAAAAAGAAGAAGCACAAGATCTGGACGACCGTTTTCATGGTGACTAGATAAATAAGGAAACTCTTCTCTCTTCAGAGTGCAGTTGCTGAAGTCCTTGTTGCCTTTCTCCTTGCTATCCTACTGAGGAGATCTGAGAGCACCCTCCCTCCCCTGGCTCTGTATTTAACACCTCAGCCCCTTCAATCTCCTCCACTGATGTGATGGTTTTTTTCTGATGAGCCCAGAATAGGCAAATGAGACTGAATCTACTGATGTAAAAAAAAATAATGAACCAGAATGAGAAGACGATTATTCTTCCCTTACAAATTATCCAGGTTTTAAATCATGTAAATACATCTGGATTTGTTTTAAGGTGCCCTTCTATAGCCACTATAAGTTTGTGTTAGAATAAAATTAAGGCGTTGCAATTTTTTTGCAAAAACAGAGTCAAAATTCAGTTGATTTCCCCCTCCAGACTAGTGCAGAGTGCTAGTGTTGGTATGTGTGATGTGTGTGCCTAGCATGTTGTGCACAAGGTGTGTGTGGGGGGGGGGCAGAGAGAGAGAGAGAGAGAATTGCATGGGTGATTACATCTGAATCTGCATCTGAATACAGTATGTAAATATCCTAATATAGGTTTGAAAATATTCTGTGCCTCTGTTTATATTTGGAATATCTTCCAAGACATGTCAAAGTCCAGGAAACAATATGAACAACACGCTTATTTAAACAGATAACTGGATATATGGAGAGATAAGAGAAGAGGATAGTTTAAGATGATGCCACGTTGGACATAAAACAATCTCCCAGCTAGCTTGAGGCAGAGTTGGCAGCCTTCCCGTGGCACTTGCTGTCCCATGACAGCCATCTGAGTCCCCCTCCTCACACAGACAGGGCAGGAAGGCGTGCCGGAGCCAAATCCTCCACTTGCTGCTCCAGCTTGCCCCTAGGGTTGAGGAGAGGGTCTGGCCTTGGGTGTTATTAATTACAGATGTTGACCCACAAAAACACAGGCCCCAAATCCAACCCCCCAGCCCTGATAAATCACAAGACTGGCCAGCCCTCCCCAGACCAATTCTTCACTGGGAGTCTTCTCAACTTGGGATAACAATACCAACAAACATTGCACTAAGGCTCATCACAGTCACCTGGAGTCTGCCTTGATTGCATCAGGCTGCTGTCTGGGCTCAGGTGTAGAGAGAGGGGACTAGAAAGAACCTACTGCTGCATCGTGGCAGGGGCTTGGCCTGGACGGACCTTCAGGCCCCTGCTAGCCCTTCGGTTCTGTGGATCTGCACGGAACGGAGCAGCTGTAGGAAATCACCATGGAAGCGGGGAGAATGACAAAGTAAGAACATGCAGCACAGAGAGAAAAGTGCAGCCCCTCTGCTGACCAGCCCAGATCCTGGGGAAAGGAGGGTTTTGACAGAGAGGGTTTTAGGTTGGCAGGGTCCCCCTCCAAAAGCAAATGGGGAAACCGGAAGAGCAAAGTGACCTAAACCGAGGAGGATAATGGCAGCGTTGCCAGTCTCGGGCAGGATTCACCCTGGGCTGGGAGCCAACGCCAGGCCTCGCGACTGGCCTGAGCTGCAGCTTACACCAGGTGGTGTGCTGCCTCCTCAGAGAATCTCCCCTAGGAGCTTACGGAGGTCAGATGTTGTGCACAGGGTTGCTGCCCATTGAGCCAGGCTACGGATGTATGGGCTGCATCCCGCCCACCCGCAGGGAGGGCCTGCGCCTCGCCTGTCTGTCAATGCAGGGAGAGGCTCTAGCAGGCTGGAGAAGGGGTTCACTCACACCCAGCCCGGTTGCCACTGAGCCAGTGACATAAGCCGGCTCTGTGCTCCCAGCAGGCAAAATGCCCCCTCCCTGCTTGCAGAGCCCAAAGCACAAAGCCAGGCACCAATTCAACTCCAGCTCAGCCTCCACACCCACCTCCTGGTCCTCGTCTTTCCTTCCTCCCTTCCGGTTGTTAGTACCCACCGTAGGCCCCCAGGCTGCTATTTCCAAAAGTGCCTATGGGAATTAGGTAGCCAAGTCTGCCTGAAAAGCCAGTGGGAGTCGGGTGCCTGGCTGGTAGGGTGCTGTGGAAAGCCCTGGCCTCGCCACTTCTCACACCCTTACTGACCTGCCTGCATTAATCCCAGCAAGTGAACCCTCTGCAACGCCGCAGGTACCCCCATAAGCCACCAGTGAACAGGCCACAGAGGAGGCTCCTGCCTAGCGAGTTAATGGGGGGAGGCCACGTTTCCAGGGAGCCAGAAAGAGCCGCTTGTGGCTATTGTTGTGTCAGTCTCAGAGGAGACGTGCGATTAACCCTCCAGGCACGGCACTGCTCTCCGGGGGCCGTTAAGCGGCTGCCTGCCTGTCTCTAGGCAGCTCCATGGTGTTTGCTTTATGGGCTACTCACTCAGCCAGGAGCTCGGCTGCCTCTCCACACCAGTGCCCGCAGCAGGCGGGGCTGGTCCCTGGGTAGGCCAATGTTATCAGGATTGTCGATATCATCCCGTACTTCTAGAGCCGTAAATCTGCATGGCACTTCACCGACAACAACGAGCTTCCCTGCTGGCCCCCGGGGGACATCCTGGCTCTTTGGCCGAGGGCCTCAGCTGGTGCCAATGGGCCTCAGTAGCATGATGCTGATTTATTCAGCGGAGGCTCTGACCGCCAGGCTGCGGAGCTCAGCCGGTCTCCGGGGACCAGCCTCTGCTCCCAGCCCCCGATCTCTGCATTGCCCTGCAGGCCTGTGGACAGCACCGGGGTGGCGGACCCCGGGGATTCCTCCCCCCAACACTTCCTCCCATGATGCCTCCCATGACCGGGGCAAACCACAGCTGGGCTGGCAGCAGAACCTCACCTGGCTGTGGGCCGAGGCATTGCATGGGGCAAGGGGCTGGGTGGAGGGAATTCCTCAGGGTCTGCCTGCTTGCCTGGGCTCTCGGAGAGGCTGTTCTGAGGTAACTAACCTGGGCCTCTGCGCCCCGCCACCCGCCTGTGTCCAGAAGTGTAGACGCACCTGTAGAGAACCTGAGAGGAAAGAAACCGGACCCTGGGCTCCCTCAGCCCAGAGCAGAGCTCTGGCCACAGGACCATCCTTCCTTCCTAGCCACAAGAGCCTCTCTGCCCAGCCATCCATCTCAGGGGTTTGAGGCGCTGGATGAACTAAGCTCCCACATCCAATCTAGAGAAAAAGGAGAGGTCTAGAATGAGAACTCTTCATGGGCACAGTGTCCTCGGGCTCACAGCTCATTCGGGGCAGAACAGCTGTGGCGGGTCGCTTACTGGCTGTCACTACCCACGAGCGACACTGACTGAGCTGTAGGACTGACTGGCCAGGCCCCGTCCCAGGCAGCGCGCTCTAGAAGCTGCGCCCGGACCCGCTTTACCTGGATTTACACACACAGCCGCGCGCCACAATGGGCCTGACTCACGGAGCTCAGTGCCGTCTGACACAGCGCGCCACAACGGAGCTCGGCGCCGTCTGACACAGCGCGTCACAACGGAGCTCGGCGCCGTCTGACACAGCGGGCCACAACGGAGCTCGGCGCCGTCTGACACAGCGCGTCACAACGGAGCTCGGCGCCGTGTGACACAGCGCGTCACAACGGAGCTCGGCGCCGTCTGACACAGCGGGCCACAACGGAGCTCGGCGCCGTCTGACACAGCGGGCCACAATGGAGCTCGGCGCCGTCTGACACAGCGGGCCACAACGGAGCTCAGCACCATCTGACACAGCGCGCCACAATGGGCCTGACTCACGGAGCTCAGTGCCGTCTGACACAGCGCGCCACAACGGAGCTCGGCGCCATCTGACACAGCGGGCCACAACGGAGCTCGGCACCGTCTGACACAGCGGGCCACAACGGAGCTCGGCGCCGTCTGACACAGCGGGCCACAACGGAGCTCAGCACCGTCTGACACAGCGCGCCACAACGGAGCTCAGCGCCGTCTGACACAGCGCGCCACAATGGGCCTGACTCACGGAGCTCAGTGCCGTCTGACACAGCGGGCCACAACGGAGCTCGGCGCCGTCTGACACAGCGGGCCACAACGGAGCTCGGCGCCGTCTGACACAGCGGGCCACAACGGAGCTTGGCGCCGTCTGACACAGCGGGCCACAACGGAGCTCAGCATCGTCTGACACAGCGCGCCACAATGGGCCTGACTCACGGAGCTCAGTGCCGTCTGACACAGCGGGCCACAACGGAGCTCAGCGCCGTCTGACACAGCACGCCACAATGGGCCTGACTCACGGAGCTCAGTGCCGTCTGACACAGCGCGCCACAACGGAGCTCGGCGCCGTCTGACACAGCGCGTCACAACGGAGCTCGGCGCCGTCTGACACAGCGGGCCACAACGGAGCTCGGCGCCGTCTGACACAGCGGGCCACAACGGAGCTTGGCGCCGTCTGACACAGCGGGCCACAACGGAGCTCAGCATCGTCTGACACAGCGCGCCACAATGGGCCGGACTCACGGAGCTCAGTGCCGTCTGACACAGCGGGCCACAACGGAGCTCAGCACCGTCTGACACAGCGCGCCACAATGGGCCTGACTCACGGAGCTCAGCGCCATCTGACACAGCGGGCCACAACGGAGCTCAGCACCGTCTGACACAGCGCGCCACAATGGGCCTGACTCACGGAGCTCAGCGCCATCTGACACAGCGGGCCACAACGGAGCTCAGCACCGTCTGACACAGCGGGCCACAACGGAGCTCAGCGCCATCTGACACAGCGCGCCACAACGGAGCTCAGCGCCGTCTGACACAGCGCGCCACAATGGGCCTGACTCACGGAGCTCAGTGCCGTCTGACACAGCGGGCCACAACGGAGCTCGGCGCCGTCTGACACAGCGCGTCACAACGGAGCTTGGCGCCGTCTGACAAAGCGGGCCACAACGGAGCTCAGCATCGTCTGACACAGCGCGCCACAACGGAGCTCAGCGCCATCTGACACAGCGCGCCACAACGGAGCTCAGCGCCGTCTGACACAGCGCGCCACAATGGGCCTGACTCACGGAGCTCAGTGCCGTCTGACACAGCGGGCCACAACGGAGCTCAGCGCCGTCTGACACAGCACGCCACAATGGGCCGGACTCACGGAGCTCAGTGCCGTCTGACACAGCGGGCCACAACGGAGCTCAGCACCGTCTGACACAGCGCGCCACAATGGGCCTGACTCACGGAGCTCAGCGCCATCTGACACAGCGGGCCACAACGGAGCTCAGCACCGTCTGACACAGCGCGCCACAATGGGCCTGACTCACGGAGCTCAGCGCCATCTGACACAGCGGGCCACAACGGAGCTCAGCACCGTCTGACACAGCGGGCCACAACGGAGCTCAGCGCCATCTGACACAGCGCGCCACAACGGAGCTCAGCGCCGTCTGACACAGCGCGCCACAATGGGCCTGACTCACGGAGCTCAGTGCCGTCTGACACAGCGGGCCACAACGGAGCTCGGCGCCGTCTGACACAGCGCGTCACAACGGAGCTTGGCGCCGTCTGACAAAGCGGGCCACAACGGAGCTCAGCATCGTCTGACACAGCGCGCCACAATGGGCCTGACTCACGGAGCTCAGTGCCGTCTGACACAGCGGGCCACAACGGAGCTCAGCGCCGTCTGACACAGCACGCCACAATGGGCCTGACTCACGGAGCTCAGTGCCGTCTGACACAGCGCGCCACAACGGAGCTCGGCGCCGTCTGACACAGCGCGTCACAACGGAGCTCGGCGCCGTCTGACACAGCGCGTCACAACGGAGCTCGGCGCCGTCTGACACAGCGGGCCACAACGGAGCTCGGCGCCGTCTGACACAGCGGGCCACAACGGAGCTCGGCGCCGTCTGACACAGCGGGCCACAACGGAGCTCAGCGCCGTCTGACACAGCGGGCCACAATGGAGCTCAGCGCCATCTGACACAGCGCGCCACAACGGAGCTCAGCGCCGTCTGACACAGCACGCCACAATGGGCCTGACTCACGGAGCTCAGTGCCGTCTGACACAGCGGGCCACAACGGAGCTCAGCGCCATCTGACACAGCGCGCCACAACGGAGCTCAGCGCCGTCTGACACAGCGCGCCACAACGGAGCTCAGCGCCGTCTGACACAGCACGCCACAATGGGCCTGACTCACGGAGCTCAGTGCCGTCTGACACAGCGCGCCACAATGGAGCTCGGCGCCGTCTGACACAGCGCGTCACAACGGAGCTCGGCGCCGTCTGACACAGCGGGCCACAACGGAGCTCGGCGCCGTCTGACACAGCGGGCCACAACGGAGCTCAGCACCGTCTGACACAGCGGGCCACAACGGAGCTCAGCGCCATCTGACACAGCGCGCCACAACGGAGCTCAGCGCCGTCTGACACAGCGCGCCACAATGGGCCTGACTCACGGAGCTCAGTGCCGTCTGACACAGCGGGCCACAACGGAGCTCGGCGCCGTCTGACACAGCGGGCCACAACGGAGCTTGGCGCCGTCTGACAAAGCGGGCCACAACGGAGCTCAGCATCGTCTGACACAGTGCGCCACAATGGGCCTGACTCACGGAGCTCAGTGCCGTCTGACACAGCGGGCCACAACGGAGCTCAGCGCCGTCTGACACAGCACGCCACAATGGGCCTGACTCACGGAGCTCAGTGCCGTCTGACACAGAGGGCCACAACGGAGCTCAGCGCCGTCTGACACAGCGCGCCACAACGGAGCTCGGCGCCGTCTGACACAGCGCGTCACAACGGAGCTCGGCGCCGTCTGACACAGCGCGTCACAACGGAGCTCGGCGCCGTCTGACACAGCGGGCCACAACGGAGCTCGGCGCCGTCTGACACAGCGGGCCACAACGGAGCTCGGCGCCGTCTGACACAGCGGGCCACAACGGAGCTCAGCGCCATCTGACACAGCGCGCCACAACGGAGCTCAGCGCCGTCTGACACAGCACGCCACAATGGGCCTGACTCACGGAGCTCAGCGCCGTCTGACACAGCGGGCCACAACGGAGCTCAGCGCCATCTGACACAGCGCGCCACAACGGAGCTCGGCGCCGTCTGACACAGCGCGCCACAATGGGCCTGACTCACGGAGCTCAGTGCCGTCTGACACAGCGGGCCACAACGGAGCTCAGCGCCATCTGACACAGTGCGCCACAACGGAGCTCAGCGCCGTCTGACACAGCGCGTCACAACGGAGCTCGGCGCCGTCTGACACAGCGCGCCACAACGGAGCTCAGCGCCGTCTGACACAGCACGCCACAATGGGCCTGACTCACGGAGCTCAGTGCCGTCTGACACAGCGCGCCACAACGGAGCTCGGCGCCGTCTGACACAGCGGGCCACAACGGAGCTCAGCGCCGTCTGACACAGCGCGTCACAACGGAGCTCGGCGCCGTCTGACACAGCGGGCCACAACGGAGCTCGGCGCCGTCTGACACAGCGGGCCACAACGGAGCTCGGCGCCGTCTGACACAGCGGGCCACAACGGAGCTCGGCGCCGTCTGACACAGCGGGCCACAACGGAGCTCGGCGCCGTCTGACACAGCGGGCCACAACGGAGCTCGGCGCCGTCTGACACAGCGCGCCACAACGGAGCTCAGCGCCGTCTGACACAGCGCGCCACAATGGGCCTGACTCACGGAGCTCAGCGCCGTCTGACACAGCGCGCCACAACGGAGCTCAGCGCCATCTGACACAGCGGGCCACAACGGAGCTCAGCGCCATCTGACACAGCGGGCCACAACGGAGCTCAGCGCCATCTGACACAGCGCGCCACAATGGGCCTGACTCACGGAGCTCAGCGCCGTCTGACACAGCGCGCCACAATGGGCCTGACTCACGGAGCTCAGTGCCGTCTGACACAGCGCGCCACAACGGAGCTCGGCGCCGTCTGACACAGCGCGTCACAACGGAGCTCGGCGCCGTCTGACACAGCGGGCCACAACGGAGCTCGGCGCCGTCTGACACAGCGCGTCACAACGGAGCTCGGCGCCGTCTGACACAGCGGGCCACAACGGAGCTCGGCGCCGTCTGACACAGCGCGTCACAACGGAGCTCGGCGCCGTCTGACACAGCGGGCCACAACGGAGCTCGGCGCCGTCTGACACAGCGGGCCACAACGGAGCTCGGCGCCGTCTGACACAGCGGGCCACAACGGAGCTCAGCGCCGTCTGACACAGCGCGCCACAATGGGCCTGACTCACGGAGCTCAGCGCCGTCTGACACAGCGCGCCACAATGGGCCTGACTCACGGAGCTCAGCGCCGTCTGACACAGCGCGCCACAACGGAGCTCAGCGCCATCTGACACAGCGCGCCACAATGGGCCTGACTCACGGAGCTCAGCGCCGTCTGACACAGCGCGCCACAATGGGCCTGACTCACGGAGCTCGGCGCCGTCTGACACAGCATGCCACAACGGAGCTCAGCGCCGTCTGACACAGCGCTCCACAACGGAGCTCGGCGCCGTCTGACACAGCACGCCACAACGGAGCTCGGCGCCGTCTGACACAGCGCGCCACAACGGAGCTCAGCGCCGTCTGACACAGCAGGCCACGCTGGCGTTCGGAAGCGAGCACATAGCAACAGGTTTTAAAATACAGAATAAGAATTCACCCCACCTAATCTGGCGCCCCTGAAAGCCTGGCCCCCGGGGTGACCTCCCAGTTCGCCTAGATGGTCAGGCCAGCCCTGCACTGCCATGTCGTCAGTAGCATGAGGCCAGCAGACCTGTGGGTGGGCTCTGACCTCTCCTGATGGGGGGGCATCTCAGAAGGCTCTGGTGACGGGGTGGTCACCTCGCAGCTAACTCCAGGCCTTCTACCACGTGAAGCACGTGAGACGACCACTCGCCGCTCAGTGTTTATCCGCGTGTATCGTATCACCCGACACTGCCATTACTCGGCAGCCCAAGGGGCTTTGCCTGAGCCTCTCGGCACCTCACATTTACCTGCCCGTCTGTCCGTCTCGCGCCCCGTCCCTCCGGAGCCAATCAGGCGTCACTTTGGCCTTTGTCTTGAGCCACGGCAACACAAACGGGCCATTGCAGGAGACACATTAACACTCTGAGGGGCACACCTCCAAGGAACAACAGGAGGGTTCCAAACTGCCAGAGCTCTAGGGCCTGGATCTAGAGCTTGCCAGAGGCCTCCCCATGCACTTCAGCAGGGTTTGGATCAGGCCAGGGGCACAGCAGGAGACCGAGCACAATGCAGAGTGAGCGCCTGCCGTTGGGCTGTGCAGAGCGAGCTGGGAATCCTAGCAGGGGAGAGGAGGGGGAAAGGGGGGTCAGCAATGCCAGACAGATTGCTGGCAACCAGACTCCTCCTTCTCCACTGCAACGGAGCGATGCAACTGCAGTGGGTTTCAAGGCATTGATTCTTTTTTTGCAGCAGGGTCTGGAGGCCAACCTGGCTGGGACCCCACGGGGCCTGGCACTGCACAAGCAGACAGCACACGACAGCCTGTATTGACCTATCCCTACCCAGCCCCCCGTGCACAGATTCCCATTCCCACGGGAACACAACACACATTCCAGGCTCCCTGGTGCTCTGCCAGGCCTCACTTAATTCCACGGCAGAAGGGGCGGATTCCAATCTCGTTTACGTTGGTGAAAATCCAGAGAGATCTTCAGAGGTCGCCAGGGCAGCTCTGGATTTGCAGGAGCAGTGAGCGAGGAATCTGGCCAAGGGCTCACAATCCTTTGCAACTTCTACCTCATCCCACTCTCCTCCCTGTGGCCTTTCTCCTTCACACCTGACCAGCTCTCCTCACTTGGACACGCCTCCCTTTGTCATGAATGTTCATTGTTGCCATTGCACCAGGGCCTAGCTCCTGCCCCAGGGATGCTTCAGGGCCCCATTGGGCTGGCCCAACATCCCCTGGAAAGATACCTTGGCCCCCAAAAACTGCTGCCTTACACGCCAGGGCTAATTTTTTTCTGCGAGGAGGACTCACAATTATGCTCTGGCTGAAAAAAACCTGCTGTAATCCCAGGGGCACTGGCCAGTTCAGCCAGGTGCTTGGCCTGGCTGGAGTGGTACAACACACGCTGGAATGCACCAGTGCAAAAACCCTTCCAGCCAGAGGAGAGTGGTCCAGGGTGTGGGATGGTGTCTGCAGAATTAAGAGTTGGCTGGATGGGCACGGAGAGTAAAGCAGCAGGATATCCCTGCAGCTCATCGGTGAGATGTTGAATGGTCTCTGTGGTTAATTGGTCTAAAAATACCCTCGCAGTTTTCTGCACTGGAGTCCAGTCACTCCTTTGAAGTGGCAGCTGTTCTAATTCGTCCTAGTGCTTTAATAAGGTCTAATACATGTGGGCCCCAATTAATTCCTCCCAGCCACAAAGAAAACAAGGCAATGTGGCCTGGCCCGGGGAATGATCTGAAATCTACAGCTCCAGTGACTTTGCCCCTCAAGGAGTAATATGGGGCAGAGAAGACCTGGGCCCTGGGCCAAGTCATGCGATTGGGGCTTTCCCTCCTTGTTTCCTTCATTTGTTTTCTGGCCCTAGATTCCAAGGGCAGAACGGCCCTTTGTGACTATTCAGGCTGGCCTCCTGCGTAACACAAGCCCCAAAACCGTCCCAGATTGGTCCCTCGAGCAGATCTCGGGGCAGCCTCCAATGGAAAACCTCACAGGGGGACAAGTTGCTGAGAAAACTCAGCAGCTCTGGAATCAGAAAGATTCCACGGCAACAAGTTGCTGGAGAAGCCCGTCTTGTGTGCTCATGGACACGTGGCCTCCCAGGTGCCCCAGTGGCAGGGAAACCCGTGGACCTACTCTCCAGGGCTCCGCTCTCCAGCTCTCTCCCACACTGCACTGCTCGGCACATTGCACAGGCTTTGGCTGCACTGGCAATTGAGCGAGAAAGCCTTTGTCCTTCCCAGGTGCTTCCCCCTTCCCCCACCCCAGGACAAAAGCTCTTCTGCAGCAGGCACTAGTGTAAACAGTGCCCAGCAAACACCTCTCCTAGGGGTGGAATGGTTTTTGTCTGAAATAATGTGGACAAACGGTGTTCACGATGCCTGCAGCGTGGCTAAAAGCTGTGTAGGGTGGCCACATGCTGACTCCTGCACGGACCTATGTGAGATGGGGGCTCCCCTGAAGGCTCAGTAGCTAGGTGTCAGGCATTGCCTTTTCTCAGCGGGTGGGGAGGCATGGGCAGTGGGTACCAGAGGCAGGGGGAGGCAACCGCCTGCTGGCCCCACCCACATTCTGCCCCCAGAGCCCCCACTTTGGCACGGCTCCCTTCAGTCTCCTGCGGCCGCCCTGACTTCAGCTGCGCCAAGGCTCAAGGCTGGGGCTCAGTGTTCCCTGGAAGCTGAGTGCTTGGGCAGCTGCCCAGGAGAGAGTCTAGCGCTGCCCAGCAGCGCCCAGTGTCCCCGGCGAGGCTTCGTGTTTCTGCTGCACATGCCTGGTGCACACAACGACATGTATTCAGCACATGGGTGGAAACAAATAGAGGGAACTTTGCTGGGGCTGTGCGCTGCCCACTTGGGGGGATGGGTTGAGGGTTACCCCTACAGTGGCGGGGCCTCTGGCAGCAGTGGATTCACCCATCACCCATGTGCCCATGCTCAGAGGAGGGAAGGAGAGCCCAGGCCTGATTCTGCTTGTGCTTTCCCTGGTGTAAATGGCGCAACCCCATGCAGTGCGTCGTTTTCTAGCCCGCAGTAAGACTAGGTTGAGGCCCACTCTTAGCTAGTGGAATAAACACCCCCCTTGGGTCCCACTAGCGATAACAACTGAATTAGAGAGGCGAAGGCAGCTTCCCAGCCCTAACCATTCAAAAATCATGGAGCAAGAGGCCCTGAAATCTTGAGTTTAAGAAAAATGACATTGGGTTCTTCTGATTTGCCTTCCCGTGTTCGGGGCCATTGGGAATTGTGTTTGCCAGCACGTTCTCCCAACCAGAAGGACTAGAAACATTCATCTACAAAAAGGGACCTGAGATTCTCCTGGACTCCCAGGGCCCTGGGAGTGGGTGGTTAAAGACACACAAACAACTATTGGGAGACTTGCAAGAACATGGTGAGAACTGTCACCACTGGGACCGGGCGGGCTGTTTGGCTGCCCACCGTGAACATGGGCAGTGTGAGGGGGAAATGATGACATTGCATGCAGATGTGCCTCTCCCCTGTGCCTCCTCCCCTTCTGCGTGGGTTCAGCCCTGGGTCTGGCTCCCAGAGAACTGAAAGGGAGCAGTGCCCCTGAGCCGTCTCCCTGCGGCTCTCCAAGGGCTTCACCCGCATTCTGTTCGATTCTCCACGGCATCGGGACCCTGAGTGCTCCCGGTGATGGAACGAGCCTCTGTCCCATTCTAGCCCTGCTCCTCGGCTGGTTCCAAGCAGCACGGCGCCGTTGGGACATATTGGCAGTGCCACTCGAGCCAGTAAACCTGCTCTTGACACCAGGTGAAGCTCTGGTCCCTAAGCAGTGACACTGGGAAACCCGGCAGAGGCAGGTGAGTTTCACCGGAGGGAACTGAGCCGTGGAGTGTAGACAGGAGGGACGATTCCCAGCATAAGCAGACAGCCGCGTGCTAGCTTTGTTCCAGGGAGTGCCTGCAAATAGCAGCATGGTCACAGCAGTGCAGGCTGCAGCTCTAGCCATGCAGCAGGTACCCGGGGGGGCAGCCCAAGCTGCTGCAGTGGCAGGGGCCGCACTGCTAGTCCGAGGTGCTGTCTGGAGCAGAACTAGCGCGTGTCTGTCTTCCCGAGCTCCCCGCAGCTACATGGACACTCCTGAGAGGTGCCCCAGATCAGCCCACAAATCAGCACGAGCTGGCCCCAGAACCCAGGGGTCCTGGCTCCCCTCGCTCTGAGTCAAGACTTGCCCAGCTGTCTGCAGGTGTCTCTTGCCCTCTGTACAGCATCAGCCGAAGTGAGTCAGTCCTGCGACGCCTGCGGCTGGAAGGCAGAGGGGGACGGCACCCACTCGCCTGATGGATGGCCTTTCTCGGCACTGCTTTCAAAGCGTCCCTTCCGTCGCCTATCCATAACATTTCAATCTGCCCGTCTGACAAGCCAGCACTAGCAAGGCGATGGAGAAATGACTGCAGCAAATGCTTGATTTCTTGTCTCGCAGGCTTTCCTGAGTGCTCGCCATAACTCAGACACTGACTTTCTCCCAGTGGCCTTCTGAGACCTTCCTGGGGGACGGGTGCCTTAAAACCCTCGGAACTCAACCCCCTAGGAAACAGCTGGGTCAGAGACACTTGGGTCTCACTTAGATTGGGGCGGGGTCTGTTTTATCACCTGGACCCATGGGGAGGAGGCTGTTGAAGAATTCCACTGGGATTTCAATAATCTTCACCCCGCCGTCAATCTCAGTCTGGACTGATCCACCCAGGAGAGCCACTTCCCAGACACTACAGTGCAACTAAGTGATGGTCACATAAATACCACTCGACACCAGAAACCTGCTGGCTGCTAGACTTACTTACACACCTCCAGATTCCATCCAGGACACATCACATGATCCATGGCCTACAGCCAAGCCCTAAGATACAGACACATCTGCCCCAGTCCCTCAGAGGGCAGCAAACACCTACAGATCTCTGCCCAGCAGTCTGAAAACTGCCCTGCCCTGGGGGAGTGAAGAATCAGATTGGTAAAGCCAAGAGGGTGCCCTGAAGGCACCTACTGCAAGACAGACCAGAGCATGGCAACACCCGCCCACCCCATTGAAACCACAGGAGGAAGAGGAGGCGGCTCAGCTCTTCGGCTGGCACAAATGGGCATCGCTCTGGTGAGGTGGGAGTTGTGCCAATTGATGTCAGAAGCCGACTGGCCCTTTGAACATAACAATTCACACTGGAGTTTGGGCAAAACCAATGCCCTGGTGCTTACAAATATGGGAAAACCTCCCCATTCATGGGGCATGTTCTTGTGATGGGGCCAGGGGGTGCTCCTGACATAAAACAACCACATTTTCCCACCCAATTCTAGTTTCTGGCTGGGACCACACACAATAGAGACCAGCATTAGTGTCTGAATTGCTCAAACGGCCATCAGGGGGCCAGTCCAGGGTCACATTTCTTGGCTGTGTTTGGCTCATCACTGGTCATGTGCAAACACTAAAGGGCACCAAAAGAGAGGTGCAAGCAGATCATGTGTTAGCACCAGAGGGGATGCTGCTACGAAGTGGCCTATTTCATCATGGTGAAACCCAGGAGCAGGCTCCCTGTAAGTTGTGTGAAGTGTGGCCATTCGGGGGAGATTCAAATGTAGCCCAGCTGATTAGCAGAATGCCTACAGCTAGGTTTGGGGTTTTCCTGGTGGTGCACATTTGCACATGCCCTGGTGTACAGCAAAAAATTGATTCTGCACATGGATGAAAAAGATTAGCGGGAACATTGGCCAGGAGTCCCCTACCATGTACCAGCCTTCTCCGGAACAACTGCTGGGACTTTTTGCTGTCTTTTGTGTGAAGGATGGAGCAATAGGGCCCCGCTACCCCAGTTAAGTTCCATCCTGACCAATGTCTGTTTTTTCCCTACAGGAAGCATCAAGTGCTGAATGCCTCCCTCCGCCCCACAAACATGCATCCTTGTAAAATATTGGTCTGCCAGGTCGTCACTCACCAGCGCAGCTGCAAATTACGGTGGAGAGGCCGTGCGCCCATTTGCATAGAAGCAGAGGGAGGATTAAGTCAGTGTCATTAGCCTGCAGGGCAAGATAACTCTTCCGACCAGCGTGTGATGGTTGTAAGTGGCTGCTGATTAGATCTGCACTTTGTGGGGCACCTCGGGTCGAGGCAGTTGGGATGCCAACCCCAGCACTGTTTGCTTACATGAAAGAAAGTGCCTGGCAGTGACCAGAGGCTGCTGCAGTGAGCAGATGGCTTTCCCAGCCTGCTCTAAAGAAAGTCTGCACCCAAGAAAGTCTGCTCCAAAGAGGGTCACACTTGCCCTCTTCCTGGGTTATGCCAGTAACAATAAGAATGGGTCATAAACTAGGGTTTCCTGCAGGATCTCCTTTGTTCCAACGTCCCTCTGACCACATCGTCATCACAGCCTCTGGTTTGGCATCCGTGCCCTGTTACATGTTCCTTAGCATGCAAGACATGGTCAGCCCTGGAATCCAGGCTCTGTTGTTTTCCAGTACTGTGCTTGGGGAAGTGGCAGCAAACAGGTTCTTCTCTGCCTTCCTCTCACTAACTGGCATCAGTTCCTGGGGGAGAGTTGCTTGCAGGTAACTGAGCATGGAGGCTGGGCTGAGTTTTCAAAAATGAGGGATTGCCTACATGCCATTTGTGTCCATCTCTGTTCCAGGGCTGTCAAAAATAAACAAGTTATAGTATGAATATACCCAGACATTGTATCACTGAGATCTTCTCCCACTGGAAGCCACCCTGCTATGTCCCCAGCATTGGCTGCTGCTAGGCTAGGCAGAGAGGAATGAACAAATTGCCCTGCAGGGTTTCTGGATAGGCTGGTCACCAAGGGAGGGTGTAGGTATGTGAGCATTTTGCCTGTGGAATACAAGTGCCGGAGGTTAGCTGCATGCAGGGGTAGCAAGGAGTAGTGCATGAGGCCAGTGGGCGAAGGAATTGCTGCTCCCTGGGATGATGGAGGTCCAGCTCTTCTCCAGATCTCCATGACCACAGAGTGATAAATCTTTCTTTCTCCCGAGTAATTGAGGCTGCCAGCTAGCGAGGGCCCGCGCCACTCTGACAGATGGGATATTTTGTCTCCTCAATTGGAATTCTCAAGAGGCATTTTTCTCCCTGCCTCCGACTTTCTCATCAGGGAGAGAGGGCTGAAGTGCCAGAATTAATGCTCTACTTGATTGAATATGCAGCACCCGACACGCGCTTCGGATCATTGCACCAGAAACCTGGGACCGGCTAATTGGGATGTCCAAAAAGGGGAGGCTGGAATGTCATTTCTATCCTCCTCCGAGGGGGAGACTGTGGCATACAGGAAGTGGGTAGTGGCCCTTTAAGTAAAAGAATGGCCCAGTGTGGGAGGCACAGACAGCCCTGCTATGACCATCCCTTAATGGTCTGGGTTTTGGCTTTGAGGTTGGAGGTGCTGAACCCCCTTACCAGTTTGTCCGGCACTGCCAGCCTGGCCCCTGCACGCTCTGCCCATTCCGTGAGCACACTGGGGGTGAGCGCTGCTGCCCCAAGCACCCGCCCTCCCTGTGCTGCGGGGCCAAGCACCCTCCTCCCTCCCCATGCTGAGGGTGGGGTGGCGGCATACTGCCCTACCTCCCTGTGGTGGGGGGGCAGGGAGGCAGCTTGGCTCCCATGGTGGGGGGGAGGGATTGGCAGAAGGGGTGGGGCTGGGGAGTGGGACTTGGCTCCCCCAGCCCTACCATCACCAGCCACCCATGGTCTCGTTCCATTCAAACCAGTGGTACCCAAAGGTGGGTCAAACGCAGATCGCTCTGCCTCTGAGCCTGATAACGCTTCTATGTGAGCAGACCCCCGAGCCACATAAAACTCCAGCGCCGCTCATATGCCACAGCTTGCAGGATCGGGCCCTTCGCTGCGCTATGGATGCCTGCCATGCGCTGAGCAGTGATGCTAAACTGCAAGCCTCAGGCAGGTGCAGAATCCCACCCCCATGCAGAGCCCCATTGCCCTGGCTGGAGATGCTCCCACCCCCACATACAGACGTCAAACTAGGCCTGTGGGGTAAGGGAGTCGCAATGGAGTTCGTGGGTCTCAGCTGCAGCTCCCAGAAGCTGAAATCCTATAACAGGCTGAGAGGCTTCCGTGCCAGCCTAATGGTTGTGAATAAATTTCCATCAGCCAACTGGGTAATGAAATTTCCATTCATTTCCAGCTGCTAATTCCATTTGCTGCGGGGCTGGGATGACCAATGGCAATTTGATCCAATCTGCACTCCCACCCGTCCCGAGCCTGCTGCCCTGAAAGGCGTCATGTGCCAGCCAAGGAGGTATTTGTGCCATGGTCTCTTACGCACGGCGTCCAGCTGTCCGTTCCTCGTGCCACCCCCCACCTTGCATCAAACAGGCCATAAACGAGGGTGTCAATTCCCGATGCCAGGAGCCAAGGCCACATTTAGCTGCAGATGCCAGGCTTCATGTGGCAGGCAGAGGAAGATGGAGGACAACACTCCAGCGTGGCTGACTCACCAATGCCCGGCACTTGATGGCATCACTGAGACCAGTGGGTGGAAACACGGCCTCTCTGCTCTGCCAGCCTCGTACACCTGTTTCTTAGCACAATAAATGCCAGCAAAAAATGCAAAGTAGTAAGGCGTGGCATGGGGAAGCTGTCACCTCAGCACCCCCTGCTGGAATAAGCTGGGAGCACAGTCATTATGAGGTTCCTTCCCCCCACCCGTCCTCCACTCTGTTCCCAGCAGCTGGGAAGGCCTGGCTTGGAGTCACTGCGGTTTCACCACAGTCACCATTCTTGTGCCAGCCCCTACAGGGAGTGCTGCAGGGACTGGAGCAGGCAGGATCTCTTATGCTACTGGGCACAAAGGCTCGATATTGCCAGAATGTCAGGTATGCACATACTTGTGCCACCTGCTGCGCCGGTAGGTCAGGTATTTTGTTTGGCAAGACTTCGATGCAACAAGTTGTTGAGCTGTGGAGAGATTGGAGAGGGTCCAGAGAAGAGCAACAAGAATGATTAAAGGTCTAGAGAACATGACCTAGGAAGGAAGGCTGAAAGAATTGGGTTTGTTTAGTTTAGAAAAGAGAAGATTGAGGGGGGACATGATAGCAGTTTTCAGGTATCTAAAAGGGTGTCATCAGGAGGAGGGAGAAACCTTGTTCATCTTGGCCTCTGAGGATAGATCAAGAAGCAATGGGCTTAAACTGCAGCAAGGGAGGTTTAGGTTGGACATTAGGAAAAAGTTCCTAACTGTCAGGGTAGTCAAACACTGGAATAAATTGCCCAGGGAGGTTGTGGAATCCCCATCTGTGGAGATATTTAAGAGTAGGTTAGATAAATGTCTATCAGGGATGGTCTAGACAGTATTTGGTCCTGCCATGAGGGCAGGGGACTGGACTCGATGACCTCTCGAGGTCCCTTCCAGTCCTAGTATTCTGTGATTCTATGATTAAGTTTCTCTCAAGTGTACAGTCCCAGTCAGCGGGGTGCTGCCTCTGTCTGGATGCAAGTGTAGTGCCCTCCAGTGGGGAAGGAAGAGTTTCACACCTCTGCAGTTAGCCCCCGTTCTGTCACTTACTTAAAAGAAATATGTTAATTAAATATCTGCCAATGCTCTTACAGGGGAGCAGTGGTCCCTTGCATTTTTTCCAATCATGCGCAAGATAAATTTTGTTCTGAGCACTGAGGCATGTGTGGCTGCGCACCACCAGTAGAAACACATGCTGCTGGTTGTGGGAGCTCTGCTAATCATCTAGGCCTCATTTGACTCTCTCCTGGGCAGCTGCCCAAATGCTCAGCTGCCAGAGAACACTGCCTGTGACAGCAGACACCTAGGCTGTGTCTATACTGGCGCGATCTTGCGCCAGAGCTATGCAAATGAGGCTCAGCGTGGAATATCGCCAAGCCTCGTTTGCATAACTAATGAGCTGCCGTTTTTGCGGAAGAGGCTCTTGCGCAAGACGGAGCTGCCTACACTGCCCCATCTTGCGCAAGAAAAAACCTCTTGCGCAAAGCCGTTATGTCCAAGTGTCCACTTTTTGTAAGCTTCCTTTTTACGCTTAAGTTCACCAAGGATTTCCCCTGTAAGCCAATCCGGTCTCCTACCACATTTGCCTCTCTTGCTACGCATCGGGATGGTTTCTTTCTGTGCCTTCAATAAGGCTTCTTTAAAATACTGCCAGCCGTCCTGGACTCCTTTCCCCTTCATGTTAGCATCCCAGGGGATTCTGCCCATCAGGTCTCTGAGGGAGTCAAAATCTGCTTTTCTGAAGTCCAAGGTGTGTATTTTACTACTCTCTTTTCTTCCTTTGGTCAGGATCCTGTGTGTGTGTGGTGTGTGTGTGTGTGTAGGATATGTGTGGGGGGGGTATGTGTTGTGTTTGTGTGGTCTGGGGGGTGGGGTGAGTGTGTGTGAGAGGGGTTCTGGGATGGTTGTATGTGGGGGATATGTGTGTGGGAGAGGTTGTGGGGGGGTATGTGTGTGGGATGTGTGTGTGAATGTATGTGTCTGTGGGGGTGTATGTGTGGGTGGGTGGGTGGGGGTATGTGTGTGTAGGGTGTGGGTATGTGTGTGGAGTATGTGTGGGTGTGTGTGTGTAAGGTGTGGGTATGTGTGTGGAGTATGTGTGTGTGTGTGTGTGTATAAGGTGTGGGTATGTGTGTGGAGTATGTGTGTGGGTGTGTGTGTGGAGTATGTGTGTGTGTCTGTGTGTGTATAAGGTGTGTGTGTATAAGGTGTGTGTGTGTGTGGAGTGTGTGTGTGTGTGTGTATAAGGTGTGGGTATGTGTGTGGAGTATGTGTGTGTGTGTGTGTGTGTATAAGGTGTGGGTGTGTGTGTGGAGTATGTGTGTGTGTGTGTGTGTATAAGGTGTGGGTGTGTAGTATGTGTGTGTGTGTGTGTGTGTGTATAAGGTGTGGGTGTGTGTGTGGAGTATGTGTGTGTGTGTGTGTGTGTATAAGGTGTGTGTGTGTGTGTGTGGAGTATGTGTGTGTGTGTGTGTGTGTATAAGGTGTGGGTATGTGTGTGTGTATAAGGTGTGGGTGTGTGTGTGGAGTATGTGTGTGTGTGTGTGTGTGTGTATAAGGTGTGGGTGTGTAGTATGTGTGTGTGTGTGTGTGTGTATAAGGTGTGTGTGTGTGTGTGGAGTATGTGTGTGTGTGTGTGTGTATAAGGTGTGTGTGTATAGTGTGTGTGGTGTGGAGTGTGTGTGTGTGTGTGTATAAGGTGTGGGTGTGTGTGTATGTGTGTGTGTGTGTGTGTATAAGGTGTGGGTGTGTGTGTGGAGTATGTTGTGTGGTGTGTGTGTGTGATAAGGTGTGTGGTGTGTAGTAGTGTGTGTGTGTGTGTGTGTATAAGGTGTGGGTGTGTGTGTGGAGTATGTGTGTGTGTGTGTGTATAAGGTGTGGGTGTGTAGTATGTATGTGTGGGTGTGTGTGTGGGTGTGTGTGTGTATAAGGGGTGTGTGTGTGTGTGTGTATAAGGTGTGTGTGTGTGTGTGGAGTATGTGTGTGTGTGTGTGTGTATAAGGTGTGGGTGTGTAGTATGTATGTGTGGGTGTGTGTGTGGGTGTGTGTGTGTATAAGGGGTGGGTGTGTGTGTGGAGTATGTGTGTGTGTGTGTGTGTATAAGGTGTGGGTGTGTGTGTGGAGTATGTGTGTGTGTGTGTGTGTGTATAATGTGTGTGTGTGTGTGTGGGTTGTGTGTGTGTGGTGTGTGTGTGTGTATAAGGTGTGGGTATGTGTGTGTGTATAAGGTGTGGGTGTGTGTGTGGAGTATGTGTGTGTGTGTGTGTGTGTATAAGGTGTGGGTGTGTAGTATGTGTGTGTGTGTGTGTGTGTGTATAAGGTGTGTGTGTGTGTGTGGAGTATGTGTGTGTGTGTGTGTGTATAAGGTGTGGGTGTGTGTGTGGAGTATGTGTGTGTGTGTGTGTGTGTATAAGGTGTGTGTGTGTGTGTGGAGTATGTGTGTGTGTGTGTGTGTATAAGGTGTGTGTGTGTGTGTGTGTGAGTATGTGTGTGTGTGCGTGTGTATAAGGTGTGGGTGTGTGTGTGGAGTATGTGTGTGTGTGTGTGTGTGTATAAGGTGTGGGTGTGTAGTATGTATGTGTGGGTGTGTGTGTGGGTGTGTGTGTGTATAAGGGGTGGGTGTGTGTGTGTGTATAAGGGGTGGGTGTCGGTGGGGGCACGTTGCTGTGCGCCGTTGGACCCTCTCTCCGCTCCCCCCAGAGGTGGCTGCATTTCGCGCCGCGGGGAGCGGCTGCCCGGGTGGCGCTGCGGCCGCTGCACACAGCCCCGAGCTCCCGGCACTGCCCTGCTCCCCGCGGCGAACGCCTCCCACCACGCGCACTCCCTAGAAGTGTGACCCTCTCGCGCCACCGTCCGGAAGCGTCTGTCACGTGAGCGGAGCTGCCTCGGAGGAGCGGGGCGGAAGCGAGAGACCGACAGCCGGCATGGAGGGGGCGCTGGAGCAGCACCTGGAAGACACGTCGGTACCGGGACCCTCGGGGGGAGCCAGCCTGGCACTGGCCGGGAGTGCTCTGGGGGTGCCGCGCGGGCGCGGGTACGGCGGGGAGGCCTTCCCGGCCATGCTTGTTCTCCCTGTGAGACGCGATCCCCTCGCTCTTCTAAAATGTTCCCTGCCCTTCCGCTCTTACTCCGATGGAAGCAAACCTCCATCTGAACTGGATTCTCATTAGGACTGCTCACATGAGGCTGCTTCACTCATCAAGCAGGCCCGTGTTTCTCAACCCGTGGTACGAGTACTCGAGAGAGGTCTGGGGGTAGTCAACACACGGACATTTAGAGAGAACTGTATTTTTGTGTTGTTTTACAGCACTTTCTATTTGTACTTTTTACACCCAAAAATGTCATCGCCTGCCCAGCTGCAATTAAGTTGTTTAAACAAATGTGTTGCAATGGTAGAAAAAAATTGTCTGAAAACTGTAGGTACTGGGGGTACTTATAATTTTTTTTTAAAAGGGGGTAGGTACTTTATAAAAAAAGGTTGAGAAATACTGAAGTAGTCAATAGAATTTTTGACTACTCAATTAGTCGACAGGGAAAGGCAGCCAGCTCAGCCCACGGTCCTGCTGGGACCAAACCCCACTGCAGCTCTGCAATTTAAAAGGTGGTAGGAACCAGGGGGCAGACTGCCTGGCTCCTACTGCCTTTTAAATTGCAGAGCTGCAGCACTGTTTGTGCCCAGTGTGAGCCTGGCTGTCTGCCCAGCTGGCAGCAGCAGCCCCTGTCCACAGGGGTCCCAGCAGGGAGTTGAGACCCTCTGCAGACAGGGTCTACTTCCAGAGCAGCCTTCCCTGGTCCCCCTCCCTATGCTAGCATGGGTGGGATGGGGAAGCAACACCACGGAGATGGCTCCCTCCAGCACCTGCTCCTTGCTGCCTCTGATATAGGGAGGGGAATGCTAGTAGTTGACTGCCAGATAAACCTAGACTTATTGGGTAGTTGACTAATCAACTACTCTTTTACATCCCTAATTCTCACTGAGTCTTACTCCACTTGCCAAGTGGTCATGAAATTAACTAACATCTCTAAATAATGAAATGCATTTTGCAGTATGAAAGTTCCTGCTTTCCCTCCACCCTGTAATGTTTTAACAGCCTTTCAAATGGAGCTGTCAGTCTGTTAGAGGGGGCTGAGAAGATGCCACTTAAATTGGTTTAGATTTATATGAAGCTTACGCTGCTCTCTTGACTCCTGATTTGTTTTTCTCCCATCTAATGCTTAAATTGCTGATCTCGGGTTTTGTCTTTATTAGAATGAAGAATCCGTCAATAGTTGGAATCCTGTGCACAGATTCACAGGGCCTGAATCTTGGCTGTAAGTGACAAAGTAGCTTATTTCCTTCAGAAAATGGGAATGTTGTTCCAGAAACATTTCAATGTTGAAATATTATGCATGCTTTAAAACACACACCAGACAATTAGATTTGCTCTCAGCTTTGTCTAGATCCCCCCTGCATTTTCTATTAAACTCTCCATTTCTTACTCATTTTAAAAAAATCCCATTTTATCCTTACTCTGTTGTCCCAATACTTGAAACATCAAAATGTTCATGGTCTGTGTGCCTGCCTCTCTTAAGAAAACTTTAATCTATGTAGGAGGAAAGTCTAGCCTTTATTTTAGTGATTAAATTTATTTGTATTACTGTAGTGCCAACAAGCTCTAGCTATAGACCAGGTTCCTGTTTGTCCTAACACAGAACAAGCTAAGAATAAGAGAATCTAGCATTAAGCACCTGTTGCTGATTTGGTAACAGGTATCATTTGATCACTGGTCATTTAATTAGAAGGTGGGAACAAAATTTGGAATGAGGAGCCCAAAGATGGACTATATAATTGTAAAGATTGCTATTGTCACAGTTATCTTGATGGGCTTATAGGTAAAAAGATCAGCTTATTTCAGTAAAAATGAAAAGAATGGATTTGCATGAAATAAAGCAGCACTGGATATGCAACTATCACTATAAGTCCATCAATCACAGTTTTGACTACTGTATTTATCTGGGAAGGCTACAGCTAAGAGCACTTTTTAGCAATTACTTGAATAGTGTGAAAAATGGGTTAAATTAGGGGACACAGCCAGATAGTTCAGCTAACTTGTTAGGCTATGTAACTATTGCCATGTATTGAGGGGTGTTACTTGCCTATTTTATAGGTCGGGGAACCCTTTCAGATGAACATGCAGGTGTGATATCAGTGCTAGCCCAGCAGGCAGCCAAACTAACTTCAGATCCTACTGATGTTCCTGTTGTGTGTCTGGAGTCAGATAATGGGTGAGCTTCCGAAATTGGATGTGTCATTCCCTCTTCTCTTGGGCTTGCCTATATCTCATATTTAGGCTCTTCTGGGAATATTCAATTTTTAGAACATCCTCCAGCTCAAGGTGATTCTGTTTGTGCCCCTGTTTAAGCTGACAGATAGGAATGAAAATGTCACCTCCAGGGGCATATATGGCAGCAACTCTTGCCTTTCCCTGGAGCTTGAATGTGTATTGCTTTAAGATCAGGTCTCAGACCAGTATCCAGAAAGGCTGCAAGGGGATCCAAGGCAGTGCTGAAGGTAACCACTGCTGGCAGAGGGCTAGCATTACATCCTTCTATTGGTAATTCCTGCATCGTTCAAAATTGCGCCTTACACCTTATGGTCCTAGTTCTGATTCTCCTGAAAACTTTACAAAGACCTGACCCACAGGAATCTTAGTTCAAGCTTCTGGCAGGCAATAACTGGAGGTGGAGGAGTTAGGAGGAAAGACTAAACCCCAAATCTTTTCTATTATAAGGGGGGGGGGGCCAGAGATGGAAAATGGAGTTCTAATCTGAGCTTCCTCTTTGACAGCAGGCAGCAGATACTAAATGTAAGCTACATTTCTGCTTCTCGCCTGCAGATTAGAATAGTTAACCGTTACAACCCTGAAGACTTCTCAGTGCAGCTAAACAATGGTTCCTGTTTTTCAGAAATATCATGATCCAGAAGCATGATGGCATCACTGTGGCAGTGCACAAAATGGCATCTTGACTGTTCATACATCTGCTTGGGTCTTTCCACCTTTGGACATGCTGGTTGTTGGACTGCTCCATATTCTCTGCTGACAGAATACAGAATGTGCTTGCAGAACTCAATTTGGGCCAATCTGAACTACATAGTAGCTTCCCTCCTTTAAACTGGTACCATACAGTCAGGGTCTAACTTCCAGCACATGTCTGAACTTACTGTCAAGCATGGTATGTGCTTTAACTCCTCTTGCTTGTGTAATGTAAGCCTAATCTGTAGCCTTACATGTTGAATTCAATAAATTATCTGAACATACAGCTGGCTGTGGAAGCTTGAGTGGAATGCTGGTTTATCTGAACCTCAGTGACCAACTCTAGAGAGAGACTGGTAGATTCATAAGCCTCCCTGCCCCCCCCCCCCCCCAACCATTTATAATACATATCCCTCATTTTCCAATGGTCCTCTCTCAAAACCATAAGGCAAACTGACTTGTAAGGTAAACAAGCAGAACAGGTAAGCAGGTTGCCTTTATACATCAAAGAAAGAGCCAAGCCCAATTAAGATTTTGTAAAACACCTTTAATCCCATGTGCCTTTCAAAATACATACCTTTCAAAACTGTTGCATAGGTCTTGGTTTAAAACTGAAGTTAAGGCTATCTTCACTACTTAATGTTTTGCTCCTGTTACTGAGACACTGGACATGGATATACCAAGATGTCAGTTTCAGGTCTCACTTTACCCCCTAATGATATTAGAATTGCAGACACTGAATGGGAAAAATTGTTTTAATCTCACCTCTCTGGGTGTTCAAGCATATGGAAAAGTGTCTTATGGATGGTAAAAGCTTACTTGAGGCCAAATTTGACCTGACCATGTCCCAATTAATAAGCCCAGAGAGGTGCAATCTTTGCTTTATGCCTTTTAAATCAGTATAAGGCAGCTTTAATACTGAGTTATATAATAGTGGACTCAGAGTGGATACATGCCAACATCAGTAGACAGTACTAGACCCAATGACTTATCATGCTGTCAGAACTTGTGATTGCACCATCTGCCTGCTAACACAAATGGGGCATGTCCAAAAGAATCCCTCTTCAAGCTTCCTATTTGACTGTTAAAAGCTGTTTGATATCCTTAGACTTCCTATAACGATAACAGGGACTAAGTTGTTCTCTTATGGCTCTGCTGATCATGGTCTCTTTCCATAGACACAGCTTTGAGCAAAACCCCCTCTCAAGTGAAACATCAAGTAGTTTGAGCACTTGGACAATTAGTTACCAAACAGTGCATTAAGGAAATTCAGGAGTACTTGCTTAAGCTGTCCAGGATGCATTAAGGGCCTCTGTTTTATCATCTGGAAGGAATGCTTTTAAGTTCAGTGCCACATGTTGCTACATAGTTACTTTAGGGGAAAAGCCACATTTGCTGAAGAACAGAAACAGCAGGGCTGCATGTAGACTGGCATGATTTTGCGCAAATACTTTTGCACAAAAGCATCTGTACCAGTGTAGACGCTCTCTTGCACAAGAAAGCTCCGATGGCCATTTTAGCCATCGGGCTTTCTTGCCCAAGAAATTAGCTTGCCTGTCTACACTGGCTCTCTTGCACAAAAATACTTGCGCAAGAGGGCTTATCTCTGAGCAGGAGCATCAGAGTATTTGCGCAAGAACCACTGATTTCATACATTAGAACATCTGTGTTCTTGCGCAAATTCTCACAGCCAGTGTAGACAGGCGGCAAGTTTTTGCGCAAAAGCAACTGCTTTTGCGCAAAATCTTGCCAGTCTAGACACACCCCAGGTGTATTTTCCCAGGCTTACTCCAAACATAGGTGTTTCTCACTATCTGCTGGTAAGGGAAGTTGCATTTTTCTTTACACTGGTTCTTGTTTATAGCACTTTCCAGGTTGCTCCTTGTTGAGTGACAGCTATGGCAGTTTGGGGAGGGAGGGTTAAACAAACGAAGGGGCTCGGCATTCTAATTAAAATAGGTGAGGGCTGGAACCTTTACACAGCAGAGCAGATAACTGCATAAGGCAGGCTGAGCATAAAGAAGACTGGGCAAGGCCTGAATCCTGGTCTAGGGTAGTGGGGACTGGCAAACTCACTCCCGTTCTGTTTCTGCTCGTGTAGCAGAATTACTAAGCCACTTCCAAGGGGAGCCTTTACAGCCAGAACCAGCTCCAGCCTGTGGCACTGCCATGGCCTCTGAAGTGCCAGAGCTGCCACAGGAGAGCTGACTGCTGGCAAGGGCAGCAGGTCTCACCTGTGGCCAGTGCTAATCAGTCTCACTCACCACACTCCCCGTCCCCAGGTTGCAGCACAAATCTCAGCCTCAGCACAGGATGTCTCCACTGAAAGAAGAGGTTTCAGCAGTGAACTCGTGCGGGTGAGCTAGATGCCTGCAGACTAGAGGAGACAGGACACTGCAAGGTAACAGTGCCATGCCTATCACTGGCTGACCTCTTGGGAAAGCAACAGGGCTTACAGCAGCTAGCTAATGTGTATTCATTTCCCTGCAGTAAAACCACCACTTAGCAATGAAGACCTAGCTCTAGCCTGGAAGCTTTGGGGCAGTTGTCAGCCTCAGGCAGGTGTCTAGGCAGGACTCCCATGAACTGTCAACAGCAGCGAATTCAGAAATAACTAAGGATCTGGTCTTGCTTATGCTACCTGCTATGCAGCAGGAAGGTTTCTGGTTCCCATCTCTACCTGCGTGACGGACAGGTTCAGATCTGGTTCCTGTGCTGGAAGCTGGTTTTGTTCATTAATGCCACCTACTGGTCAGCGTGGTGACTGACAAGCAAACCCAAATGCCTATGGGTGGTACTTGGTACTTTAACAGCTCAAATTTCCTTTGAGACTGATACTTTCAGAGAGCTTTGTTTCCCCACCCTCCTCCGTCTTGGTGGGAAGGTGGGGCTAAAATGCCTTAAATATGCTAATGACTTCCTGAGGGGAGGATAAAGTCCAAAAGGCCCTGCACTTAGCGGCTTGATTTTTTTTGCTAGCTCTGACTCCTTTGCCTCGTGGCTTCTTTCAGAAGAATGAACCCTGTGTTCTAGTGCAGAGAGAAATTAAAGAACAGACTTAAGGGAACTAATGCTGGAGGCTACAGCTAGCCCCAACAACAAATGAAGAAAAATTATTTTTCTTAAATCTACTTTTTTGCAGCATCTCATGCATCATCCAGACGGTAAGAGAAAAGCTTTTAAAGCTCTGGGTTACAATCTCCTTCCCATCCCCCCCAGCTCAGCTGTGCTATTCAGAGGGCAAGAGAAAAGTGTGTTTACTTTCCTCCTCCCTTGGGTATCTGCTGCACTATGAGGCAGAACTCCTGGAGCAAACCCTGACACAAACCTTGCCAGCCCACATGGTTGCAAAGGGCTTGGAGAAGAGGCTCAGGGGCACAATAATCGAAGGGATGGTGAAGCAGGCTCCCTGCCGCTGGCACAGTCTGAATTATGTATCCATACCCCAAAGAAACCTACCTGAATATCCAGGAGTCATCTTTAATGGGGACAGCTGTCGTCTAGAACTGAGTAAGAGAGTAGGAGTTAGAAAACCCGAGTTCCAGTTCCAGCTTTGCCACACTACAAGCCTGAGCACCTCTTTCCCAAAGGGCTAGCCGGGCCAAACATCTTTTTTAAAAGCACCTGGCCATCTGACAATGCAAATATCATCTCCTCCCAGGTTAAGTGCAGCAGGGGCTGGTGAACAGGAGGCAGGATAGATTAATAGAGCTCTGCAGCTGCAGCTCATTTTTACAGATAAGGATGTGGATGCAGATACAAAATCTGTATCTAGAACCCTGCAAATTTGCAGACAGCTGCTTCATATCCATAGGGATCCACCTCTGCAGGTGCCAATGTGGCTAGCCACAGCTCATTTTTGGGGCTACAGATGTGGATGCAAATTTTGTATCCATGCAGGGCTCTACAGATGAAAGCAACACCGTCAGCTTTTGTTTCTAAAGTAGAATTCACTTCCCAGGAGTGCCCTGAGTCCTGTTTCCCTAAAGGAGCCTGATAAGTAGGTGCAGTCTGACTACTTCCTGCAATTCTCATTTGCAGGAAGAAGTGAGGGGGCAGAGAATCAACCACCAGCAATGAAGGAAGAGAAAGAGGTGCCCACAGCACCCTTGGATGGAGGCTGGGGATGGATGATTGTGCTTCACTTCTTTCTGGTAAGTCGAGAACCCTGCGGGGCCCTCTGGAGTGAAGCCCTGGAGGAAAGATGTGTTCACAGGTTGTGTTCTCTCAGGCTATGTCTCAACTACATTCCTCTTCCGAAAGAGGAATGTACATTTACAAATCTCGCACTTCATTTGCATAATCACGTGAGCATGCTTTTTCAAAAAAGAAACCGCAGTCTAGATGGGTTCTTTCGGAAAAAAACTTTTCAAAAGAACCCGTATTCCTGAAAAAGTGAGGTGCATGGGTTTTCTAAAAGGGTTTTTTCCAAAAGAACCCAGTTGTTCTCCCCCCCCCGAAAAACCCTTTTCAAAAAAGTGCTCACGATTATGCAAATGAAGCACGAGATTTGTAAATCCACACTTCATTTGCATTTTCAATGGAGCTCATTTACATTCCTTTCGGAAGAGGAATGTCGTTCAGACATGGCTTTAGATGACAAAGCCAGATTGTGCTGCACACAGGGCGATTCCAACATGCTCATGGCAGAGGGGGGAGTCCTACTTTGAGTCTAGCACGCTGGTCTGCAAGTCTACAGGTGGAGATTGTGCTCATCCCAGTGAAATAGGTAACTAGCTCAGAGAGGTCTGATCTCTGCCCTTCATTAAGCAGCAGTTGGACTTGGTACTCTCTGCTTGTGACAGCTTCCTCTTTCCCTCCAAGTCTCCAAAAGTGCTCAGTGGCACGAACTACTTTTGGATTGGGGTGCTGAGCTTTGCCCCCCCGCCCCCAATTGAGATCAGGTTGCCAACTCTCCTGGCCTGGACTCTATTGCTGCAAATGGCAACCCTCCCTGCCCTAGGCTGGGGCCAGCTGCAGAGCCCGGGGCCAGCTGGCAAGGCCACAGAGCCCATGGCAGGACCAGTGAGCAGCAGGAAGACCAGCAAAGCCCACAGAGGGGCTGCCCGGACCCCATGGGGGCTGCCCAGAGGTCTGGACCTGGGGGTGCTCACTGTAGCTGCTGCAGTCATACAGTGGTAGCTTGATAGCCATGGAGGAATCCAGCCTTTATCTCCTTCCATGAGGCTCTTGGGAAAGGCCACAGATCCTCATTTGGTGTAAATGTGGCTACACCAATTTACAGCACCTGAGACTCGGGCAGGGATGGCATTTATGAGCTTTTTAAAACAGGGTGGTAAAACCTGTCAGTCCCATTCAAAGTATTTTCTATGTGAAAAGACTTTCTTCAATGTACACCACAGACTTTGTAACTAAAGGCAAACAACCTGATTCCACAGGGCAGAAGATTCAGAAATTGTAAGTTGTTGTACAAAAGCAAATTAAAACTGCAGCGTGCACACTGCTAAATAGCAGAAGGGCTGGACATTTTGGTTTGGCACTTTCTCACGGAAGTTACAGATGTTGTGACTCCTTGGTTTTCACATTATATAAATACTACAAGACTTACCGAGCATTGCCTGGGTCTGGCCCGGCAGGGGTCCGCGCAGCCTACCAGCTGCTCCCCGGGGAAGGGGGGAGAGGAGAGAGGCAGGCCGATTGGCAGCTGCTCCCCAGGAGCAGTCCAGGACAGCAGGGACTGTGCAGCAGTGGCCTGGGGGCCACCGAGCTGCTGGCAACTGCTCCCTGGGGCAGGTCAGGGGCCGTGCTGCTGCCCAGCGGCTGCTTCCCAGGCCTGTGTTCATTTGCCTGTTTAACTGTCCCCCATGCTTGCTGCCCTCCTCTGCTCATTCATGAGTATAACTGTCCCTCTCAGCACACCTCTCCCTTTCCATTTGGTGGAAAGCAATCCCAGTCCAGCCCAGCATCCTGGCACAGCCAAACCCTGACCTTGCTTTACTCTGTAAGAGGAAGCTGCTGACCGAATTTGGTGGTCCTAGCTCTTCCCATTTAGGAGTTCTTGAACAAATGGACTCATGGATGGATGGACAGACACTAATATACAGTAGGTTGTCTATTGCAAAACTTATCAAATTGCCACTTTTTTCTGTAATTTTCATTAGTATGTTCTAATTCATTTTTCCCAATTTAAGTGGAGTTGGAAACTGGTATTTAACCAGGGCTCTGTCCTAAACTAGCTTTTCCCAGGAAATTGCCAACTCTGGAATCTGGCCCACAGCCTATATACAAGAACTGCTTGCTAAGCAGTTGCAAAAAGAACATGCATTTACCTGCAATATGTACATTATAGCAAATCATAACTCCATGTACTACTTCATTAAGCACATTTTGGCTTTGGATCTCTCTCTACAAGCTTGTTTAGCTAAGTCTCCAAGATAGGGAGCCTTTTATTACCCATATTTCAGACCAGCACAGCTATGAATAGGAGCCAAACATCCTGACAAGTGAGTTCAGTATATTTTACTCCCTGCTTGTTTACCAGTCAGTTACAATAAGGGAGCGTGGCAGTTTGGTAGGGAAATCTTTCTAACACATGCCAAAAAAGCCAATCAGTTCTGATCTGTCAATGAATCAAAACACTATAGTAAATCACTGACAAGTTGTTTGAAAAAAATCTTGAAATGTCAAGTTTTTGTAAGAACTCAGCCACACCCCAAATGCAGATCAGCACAGGAATCTTAGTCTTTGTAAAACACGTCTCACGTGCAATGTCCTTCTGTTCTTTTGCTGGAAAAATACCCATACTGGGTAGGCTTTGCTCTGCTTGGAATATAGGTTCCACTGAGACCTAGCCACGGAATGTCTCACACAACCCTACCAGACAAATGCTCCCCTTTTTCCATTAAACAACACTACTAGATGGCTTAGAAAGCAGCAACCCACTTGCAATAACGTATGTATATGGGGAGGAAAGGGGATTTTTTCCTGACACTAGCTTTTCCCCAAATATATGAGGGCCAGGGAGAGGATATAGTGACCAGGGATCTGTTTCCAATGGCATGCAGCATTTCACTTGCATCTGCTTTGGGTTTAGGTAAATGTGCTCGTGATGGGAATGCTGAAAACCTTTGGAATTTTCTTTGTGGTCTTTCAAGAAGAGGTGGGAGGCTCTTCGGAACAAACCAGTTGGATCGGCTCCATCATGTCCTCTCTCCGCTTCTCAGCAGGTCAGCAGGGGCACTTACTTACACTTCAGAAAGTAGCAGAGAAAAGTACTGCTCTTTGAACTAAGTCCACTTGATCAAGTTCAGCAGCGGACATGCAATGACCTGCCAAACTCCTAGAGTCTATACAAACTGGTGCAACTGGCACATTCGTTGGCACTCCTAGAGAATTAAAAAGTGAAGTGGACCTGGCTAATGAACAGCCTTGCAGGGCTAGATGGCAACCACTTCAAAGCAGGGACAATGGCACTCAAAGGCTTTTGACTGGTCCTAGCATACCTGTTCTTCCCAGGCCTCTGTCTGAAGGGCTGTGACCCATGGCTGACTAAGGAAGTTCTGCCAGCACTACACCTACCCCAGCACTTTAGGGGAGGTGAACTGGTGGTTCTAGCACAAGGAAATCTTTAGAGAGGAGGGTTTGCCTAAATACTGCCTTGACAAGTCACTGTGCTTTTCTGTGCAGGATTTGCCATGCCCGATCTGATTCCTTTAGTGCAGTATCCTACCTCCGATACCTTGTTGGTCACAGTAAAGCCCTTTTTCCCCCACCACTAAACACTCCACCATTTTAACTAAGCAATGCTGTCTAAAGGGAGCAGGTTAAGGAAATCCTTCCTGACTCCATCTCCAAACAAGAGATTTGATTATTCTTCTTGCCACAGGCACAGGGCATAGCTTGAGCTCCCCTTGCAGCTCTCGTGATTCTCAGAACAGGATAAGATCAAGAACGTTACCCTAGATGCTATATACCTGGAGCTGTTCTAGATCATCTGTTCTCCTTTACGTCCTCCAACTGCTTTCCTCACACCTGACTTATCTTCCAGGTCCACTGGTCACTATAGCCTGTGGGAAGCTTGGGGACCAGCTGACCTCCGTCATTGGAGCAGGCCTAGTCTGCAGTGGTTGTCTGATTAGCACACAGGCCACTAGTATCTCCTTCCTGTGTGTATCTATGGGACTTCTGTTGGGTGAGTGACATCCTACAGCTCACACGCTTGGCCAAAAGGCGACCAGAGCGACTTTCCTGAATACTTGACAAAAGCAGTAAAACAAGGGTCAGAGAACTCTTCATCCATGTGCTTGATTATCCTATTTATATTAAGGTATCCCCTAAAGGCAAAGTGAAGGCAGTCCCTTCCCTTCAGGAATGCTTAATGAAAGTTTTCATTTGCCATTATGTAGATTTCCGTTTGTTTCAATCCACCATGCATAGCAAATCTGGTCTTTTTAAACCCCTCAGAGAAGAATGTGCAACTGGGGAGAAGCTAGTTTCTAAATATGATGGTGACTTCACTAGAGCCAGGAGTTTACCCCATGCGCCACTGGGGTCCCACGCATCCGCGCCACTGGGGTCCCACGCATCCGCGCCACTGGGGTCCCACGCATCCGCGCCACTGGGGTCCCACGCATCCGCGCCACTGGGGTCCCACGCATCCGCGCCACTGGGGTCCCACGCATCCGCGCCACTGTTCATTGTTTAACAGGCACAGCTTGGGCATTTCCTTGTGTGCATCACATCCAGTCTCCTTCCACACCCAGCAAGGGCTCTCTTGGCTTCGCAACACAGTCTTAGTTGTGTGGCCTCACTGAGGTAGGCCCTGAGCTGAGCTAGCAGCTCTGTGCCTCACTTGCATGAGGTGAAAATTCTACTCCACACTTCCAGCACCACAAGAGTCACTTCTTGGGCACTGACATCTGCTTTCTTTTTCTATTTCAGGGCTGGGCTTTGCTTGCTTGTACCAGGCAGCTGCTGTGATGACTGCTAGGTACTTTAAGAAGCGACTGGCTCTAGCTAACGCAATTGCCCGCTCAGGAATGGGACTGACATTTGTACTAGCACCTTTCACTCAACTTCTGATAGATTTTTATGGTTGGCAAGGTAAATAGGTTTTACTGTTTCTACATTTCACCATCAGCACCACACAACTAGCACTCAAGGGGCATGTCTAGACTACGTTTTAATTTCAAAAGAGGATATGCAAATTCCCACAATTTGCATATCCTCTTTCGAAATTAAAACAGTCTAGACGTGCCCAAGGTGAGCAAACTGTCATTCTACAGATGGAAGTTGTGGGGTTGTTTGAGACACTTTCTTCTGATGGACAGAGGAACTAAGCTACTTTGTTTTAGCTTTGACATATTAGGAATGGCGACTCTGATCTTCCCTGAGTTGGTTCAGCCCTTAAGGTCTCCTCTCTCCAAAACAGAAATCAGTCAGTGATGTTATATTGGTATTAAGTGGTGACTATAATTTATGCCTTTTCTCATTTGCTAAACTTTCACACTTTCTTCGATGGAAGTACACTTTCACCACTCAGCATGGAATGTGCCAAACAAGACAGGAACTGAATTAAGAGAACAAGAGGAGGGGGAGGGGGCAGAAAAAACTTTAAACATGTTTAGTTCTCCCCCCCACCCCTTGTTTTAATATTAGGCAGAACAATGGGATTGAGATGTTTCTTGTAAATTTGTTTCCCATTGAAAGTCTGCTGGTCTCTGTTTATCACAACAGGTTATTCACAAGCAGAAGAAGGTGGCTTCATTTAGGGAAAAACTCAAAAAAGGATTGTTGCAAAACATTATTTTTCTTGAAGCAGATCAGTGTTCAGTATGAAAAAAGCCCATTTTAAACAGTACTACTGAGTACAATATCACAGTATGGGGAGGAAAAAAAAAAAAAACACACACCAACCTTTGTCTTTCTTCCTCCTTTCTTCTCTCAGGTACCCTACTGATTTTTGGAGGGATCATGTTAAACCTTATACCTTCTAGTATGTTACTGCGACCTATTAACATCAAGAATTTCCAGGACATTTCTGGTAGAAATGAAGACAATGGATCATTAACACACAGTAAACATCCAGCAACTCTTACAAGCCACCTTGATGAGATCAGCACCACAGAAACACAGTTTAATACTAGACTGGTTTCTGCTATGCAAGACTCCACTGTCACAAAAAGGGTCCAGTCAGCTGGATCATTAGGATCACTAGTTCCACTGAACTCAGCTGGTTTGGAAATGCCTGGGAGAGACACCCCCAACAGCTGCTCTCCTGGGGGAGCCAGTGACAGGGACTGTGGCTATAACCTCCCATTGCAAAAGGAAGGGAATTCCAACTCACAACCCACTCCCAGAAGACAGCCTCTTCTTGATTTCTCTCTGCTGAAAGATCCCTTCTTCTTTATTTTTGCCTGGTCATTTTTGTTCAGCCAGCTAGCCTACTTCATTCCAACCTTTCACCTGGCAGCAAGAGCCAAAACCCTGGGCATAGACAGCATGGATGCTTCCTACCTCATTTCAGTGGCTGGTAAGCAAAACAAGACAACCCCCCCACTACACAAACAACTATCCTTATTTTAAAATATTTATACTCATAAATGGGATCATGTGTCTGTTGCCCAAGAGTAAATTCCTTTCTTTCCCCACAGCTGGATTATATCCAGAATTGCAGAGTGCATCTTAAGGGACAATTTTTATACCCAGAAACAATGGCAGCAGCTTTGACTGTTCACTATTTTCTTGAACCCAAGTAAGATGCCTTTAAGCAGACAGGGAGTTGACTACCCTCTGATGGTTTAGCACAAGCCTTGCTTTTTCATTTTATTTTAAACAAACTACCACCACTCCCCTTCCTCACATCTCCAGGGAGCCTCTTTTTTTGGCACTTACATACTGGAAGAATGTTGAGGAGCTTGTGGTGGCTAATGGGGAAGAGGATATGGAAGCAGAACTTAAGTCAAACTCAGACAACTTAACAGGACCAAATTGAGGGACATGGCTAATCTCCAAGACCATTAGTTTGGCCTCAGTCACATGCAAGTTCTTAGAACAAACATTTTGAAAGAGAACAGTTACAACCAGAGGTAAACAGTAACTGGAATAAGATGCACATGGCTTTACAAAGGGTTAAGCACGCCAAACTAATCTGATCTTTAAGATGCCAAGTTTTCTAGACAAAGGAAATATTGCAGATCTACTCTGCTTGGGTTTCACTACGGCATTTCATTAATTTCTCATGTGGAAACTTGTTAGTGGAGACTAGAATTAATGAGAGACTCAAAAGGTGGTAAGGAAAAGCTTAAAAGGAGAGACTATAAGAAGTCATGCTGAAAGGCTGGAGGGACGTTACTAGTGGCCTCGTGGATTGGTCTTGGCACCAAATTTATTCATTCATGACCTTAGCAAAAAAAAAAAAAAAAAAAAAAAAAAAAAAAGAGAGAGAGAGAGAGGATTTGCGTAACTCAAACTTGCTGACGAGGGCCACCACAAAATCATACAAGATATGGTTGACCTTGAAAACTAGAGTAGCAGAAATAGGATGAAGTTTAATAGCACAGAGTGAAAGGTATACGCTGGGGACATATCAGTCGGAAGCAACAGAGGAGACCTCATGTACTAGTCAGTCACAGGATGATTAAGAGCCATCAATGTGACCGAATGATAAAAAAATACGAAATACAATCCTAGGATATATCAGGTAGGGCTGTTAACCAATATTTAACTGAACAGTTGATTAACCTCATGAATTCTTATCGGTTACTTGACTATCCGATAGTGTCCAGGAGTGGGGCCAGCAGCCAGCACACTCCAGCCCCACTCCCACTCCACGCTGCTGCCTCTGATACAGACGCAACAGCACGGGGTGCCAGGCGGAAGCTGGTCCATGAGGGGAGCCAGTTTAAAAAACAGTTCCCCTTGCAGACCATCTGCCAGTCGCTCTGCGGACTCGGGCGGGGTCTGAGCTCCCGGACCTGGCACGAACCGGAACTGAGACAGCTGCCTGCCCTCCTGGCTCCTAATACACTTTAAATGCAGAGCTGCAGCAGGGGTAGGTTCTGGACCCAGCACAAGCCAGAAGATAGCTGAGCTGCTGGCCAGCCTGCTAAAAAATTTACCTGCCGAGGGGGCGGGAAAGGGGAAACGCGTGTAGACTATAGCATTAACCTATAAGCTTTTGCTTATCGGCTAATTGATTTCACTATTACATCCCTAATATGAGGTGAGAATCTCAGTAGAAATAGGGAAGTGTTACTATGGAGAAGATTGGTGAGACCAGCTGGAGTACTGAGTAATATTCTGGTCTCCCTTATTTAAACAAAAACATAAAAAATAGAATTTTAACAGGTACAGAGAAAGTTTTCAGTCATCCTATAGAGAAAAATCTCCTGAACAAGCCAAAGAATGAGGGTACAAATGATTGCTCTCTATAAATACAAAGGGATAAACTCCTGGGAGGAAGAGCAGTTAAGTAAGGGCCTATAGTGGCACAAGAACAAACTGATCATCATTATGTTTATGCTTGAAATTAGAGACAAAAGGTTTAATGACCAGGGAGTGAAGATCTGAAACACCTTCCAAGCAGAATAGTGGAAGGAAACCCAGGTTTAAGATGGAGTTGGTAAGTTTATGGAGGGAATGGTATAAGAACATAAGAATGGCCATACTGGGTCAGACCAAAGGTCCATCTAGCCCAGTGGCCAGCACCAGGTGCCCCGGAGGGGGTGGACTGAAGACAATGATCAAGCAATTTGTCTTGTGCCATCCGTCTCCAGCCTCTGACAAACAGAGGCCAGGGACACCATTCCTACCCCCTGGCTAATAGCCTTTTATGGACCTAACCTCCATGAATGTATCTAGCTTCTCTTTAAACTCTGTTATAGTCCTAGCCTTCACAGCCTCCTCTGGCAAGGAGTTCTGCAGATTGACTATGCGCTGTGTGAAGAAGAACTTTTGCTTATTAGTTTTAAACCTGCTACCCATTAATTTCATTTGGTGTCCTCTAGTCCTTCTATTATGGGAACTAATGAAGAACTTCTTTATTCACCCTCTCCACACCACTCATGATTTTATATACCTCTATCATATCCCCCCTCAGTCTCCTCTTTTCCAAACTGAAAAGTCCCAGTCACTTTAGCCTCTCCTCATACGGGACCTGTTCCAAACCCCTGATCATTTTAGTTT
This sequence comes from Pelochelys cantorii, assembly GCA_032595735.1. NCBI lineage: Eukaryota > Metazoa > Chordata > Testudines > Trionychidae > Pelochelys > Pelochelys cantorii. The sequence continues at coordinate 17,559,379 of CM064353.1, forward strand.
CCCTTTTTGCCCTTTTCTGAACCCTTTCCAAGGCCAAAATATCTTTTTTGAGGTGAGGAGACCACATCTGTACACAGTACTCAAGATGTGGGCGTACTGTAGTTTTATACAGGGGCAGTAAGATATTCTGGGTCTTATTTTCTATCCCTTTCTTAATAATTCCTAACATTCTATTTGCCTTTTTGACCACTGCAGCACAATGCGTGGACGTTTTCAGAGAACTGTCCACGATAACTCCAAGATCTTTCCTGATTTGTTGTAGCCAAATTAGCCCCCATCATATTATATGTATAGTTGGGGTTATTTTTTCCAACGTGCATTATTCTACACTTATCCACATTAAACTTCATTTGCCATTTTGTTGCCCAATCACTCAGTTTTGTGAGATCTTTTTGAAGTTCTTCACAGTCTGCTTCTGTCTTGACTATCTTAAACAGTTTAGTATCATCCACAAACTTCACTACCTCACTGCTTGCCCCTTTCTCTCGATCATTTATGAATAAGTTGAATAGGATTGGTCCTAGGACTGACCCTTGGGGGATACCACGAGTTACCTCTCTCCATTCTGAAAATTTACCATTTATTCCTACCCTTTGTTTCCTGTCTTTTAACCAGTTCTCAATCCGTGAAAGGACCTTCCCTCTTATCCCATGACAATGTACTTTACACAAGAGCCTTTGGTGAGGGACTTTTGACACAGGCTTTCTGAAAATCTAAGTATACTATATCTACTGGATCCCCCTTGTCCACATGTTTGTTAACCCCTTCAAAGAACTCTAATAGATTAGTAAGACATGATTTCCCTTTACAGAAACCATGTTGACTTTTGCCCAACAAATTATGTTCTTCTACGTGCCTAACAATTTTATTCTTAACTATTGTTTCGACTAATTTGCCCGGTACCGACGTTAGACTTACCAGTCTGTAATTGCTGGGATCACCTCTAGAGCCCTTTTTAAATATTGGTGTCATGTTAGCTACCTTCCCGTCAGTAGGTACGGAAGCCGATTTAAGGGATAGATTACAAACCACAGACAGTATAAGACAAGACTGCCTACAATGAGACATGCATGGCTACTATTAGCAAATGTCTCCCACAATAGGAGATGGGACACTAACCAGGGAAGGCTCTGAATTCTTATGAAGTATTCTTTCCCAAATGTGACAAGTGGGTCTTGCTCACTTTCTTAGGGTCTAACGCCCATATCTGGGGTCAGGAAGGTCAGACTGGGACAGAGCTTAAGGGTTTTTTACCTTTCTCTGCCATGTGGGGCACTTGCTGGTTTGAATTAGAATAAATTACAGAAAGGATGTGGACGCATTGGAGAGAGAGTCCAGTGGAAGGCAATGAAAATTATTTGCAGGTTGGAGCACACGACTTATGAGGAGAGGCTGAGGGATTTGGGTGTATTTAGTCTGCAGAAGAGAAGAGAGGAGGGATTTGATAGCAGCCTTTAACTTCCTGAAGGGAGGTTCCAAAGAGGCTGGAGAGAGAGGCTGTTCTCAGTGGTGGCAGATGACAGAACGAGGAGCAACGGTCTCAAGTTACAGGGGGAAGAGGGAAAGGAGTGAGGTCCAAGTTGGATATTAGGACAAACGATTTCCCTAGGAGGGTGGGGAAGCACTAGGATGGGTTCCCTAGGGAGGGGATGGAATATCCATCCCTAGAGGTTTAAATCCCGGCTAGACACAGCCCTGGCTGGGATGATTGAGTTGGGATTCGTCCTGCTTTGGGCAGGGGGTTGGACTCTGATATCCTGAGGTCTCTGCCAACCCTAGGATTCTAAATGCTGGATTCTCTGTAACTTGAAATCAAGCTTTGAGGACTTCGGTAACTCGGCCAGAGGTCAGGCCAGGTTCTATGGCCTGCAATGTGCTGGAGACCAAACTAAAGGCCCTTCTGCCCTTAAGTCTAAATCAAGTTGAGAACAAGTTGTTCTCTGCTGCCGCCCCCCTTTTTTCATGGTGAAGACAACACCATAGGTTTCTACCTTTATCTTCTCCCCTAATCCAGTCAGCCACTTTTCTGTTGTGAAACACTTTGCATTTACAGAACAGATGGAGACGATTTCAATGGCAAAGAATGGCACAGGCCATCCTACTTTAAGTACAGCGGTTGTGAACAAAGTCTGTTCACCTCAAAAGTCAAACCTTCATTTTCTGTAGTGGGAGTGAAGATCTAATTCAACTTCAAAACATGCACCTCACAAAGCATTAAGGACGTAGCTCCACTCATGCCCTGAAGAGTGCTGTGTGTACAACAAACGTGTACCCAAAATCCACATCCTAGGCTTTTTATTTAGGGAATATTTGCACTAGAGAGGCAACTGATAGAGATTAAGAACCCAATACTTACTTTGCAGATGATATTGGCAAGAATCACTTTTCAGCCAATAGGATAATCAGTAGCAGTCAGCACTTTCCTGAGCTCCAGACTAGTTCATGTAACATACCTAGAAGGTAATGTGAATTCTATTAAGTGGCCCTGCACTTTTAAAAATGTTCGACATATGCCCTTTTGACTGCTTCATGATGGGTGTAGGTGGAGCTGTGTTTGGTCAGGAATACCAAGTGCAGTCTTCTCTGATTTGCTGGATGCCTTTGTGTGCATGTCTCATTTATGTTAACCGTTGCATCCCTTAACTTAATTTTTAACAGAGCATCCCTTCTCAACTCAGGTGCCTACTGAGTGCTTAACAAGCACTGTCTGGAAAAAACATTTTCGAAAAACCTATAAATCCCAGCCTCATAACTTCCCTGCTTTTCAATCTTGTGATGTCATATCCTAAATGTAACATTCAAGCAGATTTTTTTTTTATAAACATTTCAGGCAAATATTTTTGTACATCATGAAGAATCAACAAGTGCACAAAATCCAAGCTCAGCCGAAGTAGGTTTAACCCACAAAAGCTCATGGTACTGCATATATTTTTGCTAGTCTCAAAGGTGCCATGGGACCATGTTTTTGAAAACGCTGCTGAACAATTTCTGAAAGATTTGGCTAGAGCCTTCACAAGGACTTTCTGTTTCTCTCTAGGGATTATAGAGACAGTCAGCCAATTGCTCTCTGGCTGGATTGCTGATCAGAACTGGATCAAGAAGTATCATTACCATAAGACTTACCTTATTCTGTGTGGCATCACTAACCTGCTGGCTCCTCTGGCCACGTCTTTCCCATTACTTATGGTCTATGCAGGAAGCTTTGCCATTTTCTGTGGTGGATACTTGGCTCTGCTGCTCCCTGTGCTGGTGAGTAAAGGATTTCAGCGAGAGGTAATACAGGAATTCTTTGCCTTTCCAACTGAGCATCTTTAACACACCTGAAAACATGGGGTCCTTTTCAAAAGTATTGAGCACCCACAGCTGCCAGAGATTGCAGTCAGAGGACTGAGCACTCAGAGTCAAACCGGGGGGGGGGGGGGGGGACGGACATGACCGACACCTTGTGAGTTTACTGGTTTTAAGATTACACCATCATTGACAGGCAAGGCGTCTTAGATGCAAGGTACTGGGAACACCCTCGACATATTTCCAATGACCTAACTCAACCACATTGTTCCAGCTTAGGTATTGCACTCTGTCAACAGACAGTGAGGGGAACACGGAGGCTACGTCTACACTACAAGTTTTCTCAGCAAAAAATATGCTAACGAGGGACTCATTTGCATGAGTCACAATCTCATTTGCATATTTTCTGCCAATCCAGAAATATTGGTAAACCTCCTTTTGGGGGGCATAAGGATTTTGTGGGAAAAGGGGGTTTTGCACAAAAAGAAAACGTCCACACTGCTTGTTTTTGCACAAAAACCCTAGTGAAAAACTGGATTGGCAGAAAATATGCAAATGAGATTGTGACTCATGCAAATGAGTCCCTCGTTAGCATATTTTTTGCCAAGAAAACTCGTAGTGTAGACGTATCCTGAAGTTCATGCATTTGTAACCTAAATCAATATTGATAAGGTGAAGGACTCTGCCTATGACCACTTAAGGCAGACTGTAGCGTCACACTGCACAAGCAAGATTTCTACAGATCTATCTCTATATTTAAAATGCAGCATCGTCTCCAAAGAGAGAGAGTTTAAAATATCTTCAGAAGACAGCAGGGATGGTCTACTCTAGATGGTGCTGGGTCCTGCCGTGAGGGCAGGGACTGGATTCGATGCCTCTCGAGGTCCCTTCCAGTTCTAGTGTTCTATGATTCTATGACTTAAATTAGTCACTTCAAGTGCCTGTATGGCCCAGGGTTAGAAATGCATCAAGCATCCTAGTGATTTCAGTACTGATCGCACCGACCTTGGGGTTAATTTGGAATGGACAAACTACTTTCAACCTAGAACAGAGTTAAGAGGAGACTCCCCAGAGAAACTTTCATTCTAATGTCTCTGTACATGACAGCAAATAAACATTCTGCTTCCATGAACAGGTAGATCTTGTAGGTGTCCCCAGACTCCACAGTTCTTTAGGATTTGCCTCATTCTTTGCTGGGATAGCTGTCATCGCTGGACCTCCTATTGCAGGTAACAAAGCAGCAATATTTTCCCTCTCCTCTTGACAGGAAATACTCTTAGTTCTTCTCTAACACCAAAGTACTTACTAGGAAATATCTAAGACCCAAGCTGAAAGGTACTTAAGACAAACGAGTTCATGGTTATAAAGAGTTCATGGTTATAAGCCACACAGCATTTGCGTTAGCTCTGACCCTCTCTCCAAGGGAAGGGAGAGAAAAGAATGGTAGCATCTAAAGAAGTCAAAACATTATGACTTTACTAGACTCAAACTGTTATTTCAGTTTAACTTGATGCTGAAGGGATTTGAAAAGGTGACCACCTGGTCCCAGCAGCATGAGTTGTAGGGGATATATCTGCAGAGCTTTGTAGAGAGCAGAGAGGACCAAAGTGGTTTCAGTTGTCATTTCCTGACTTGACTAAGGATTTCACGCTAAACAGCTTATGTAGGCTCAAATAAGTGAAAGCCCTCCCCTTCCCTCCCCTCCAAATACCATATTATTCTGTACAGAATGTGTGGCACATTTGGGTGCTATATTGATTAAAATATACAAAGCCAAATATTTCTTTATTAGCTTACACTGAGGAGGAATTTGCATGCTGTTTCATGCACCCCTGTCCAAGGCTCACCCTATCCTTCCACTGGACCATTCACCTTATCTGAATATGGTGAACATGAATAGATATGAATCTGACGTGTGGTCAGTATCTTCAGCTATTCCCAGGCTAACGTTTTACAGTGTATGGATAAAGCTGCCAGTTCAAACAGCAGTGGGTGAATGGCATTCAGTAACTCATCCATCTTGTAAATAGACCATCAGCATAGGAAAAAAGTGCCAACCCAAATTGTGTCTACAGTTCCTTGTAGGCATCTCTACCCAATGATTGGATGTGTCTGACCTGGTCACATGCTTTGTTCCAAGTCTGTCCCAAGTACCTTACACAGGGAATGACTTTACTTTCTGTATATTCTCGTCTGTGTATCAGACATGCTAACGTGGCTGTTACACTTTCACCTGCTTGTAACATAGCATCACTAATTGGTGAGGTGTCCTTCATTTCCAACAACTGAACTATTTGTATAAATCCAAGTTCCACCAATATAGCAGAGAAGGGAGATAGCCAGCAACAGGAAGGAGAGGAAGTCTCGGCTTGACAAAGCCCTGGCTGGGTTGATTTAGTTGGGATTGGTCCTGCCTAGAGCAGGGGGCTGGACTTGATGACCTTCTGAGGTCTTTTCCAGCTCTATGGTTCTCTCTCATTTTTTCAGTCCCCTCAATTGTGCAGGCTAGTTTATCCCATAAAGAGGAAGGGAAGATGGGTCTAAGTACATCATTATGTGTCCAGGGTGTAATTCTGAGATCCAAGAACTCTGCAATGTCTCCCTCAACTCAAACCATATAAGTGTGAAATCTGCATGTTAGAAAAATACTAACTTTCCTAGATTGCACAAGCATTTTCTCCTTGCACTTCACAATGAAGATTAATTCTGGTGAAAATAAAAGAAGCTTGTTACTACTAATAAAGATGTTTAGGCTCTCTCCTGCTTTGACTGATTGACTCAACTGCTCCTAACTTAACAACAGCACTGAAGTTATAAGATTAATTTTAAAGAGTCATTTCCATTAACTCAGCACATCTAGTACAACACAGACGGCACAAGACCACTAAGAGGTGAGGGATGTTTATTTAGGTAAATGTGTAACCACTGAAAATGTCAGCAGTTACGCATTCACATGCTAGGGGAAGGCAGGGGGAGAGACAGGTGGCTCCATTGCACGGCTCCCTCTGTTAGAGGCAGCAGTGCGTGGGGGTTGGGGGAAGCTGCATGAAGGTTAACTGGTAAGTCCAGGTCCATCTGTTAACCGGGTACACATTTACACTTTCACATGCGTGGCCTATTCTGCACAAAACAAAAAATCCAACATGGACACTAAGAAAAAAGCCACTTACCAGAAAGCCTTGTTTCCCAACTCCTGTTTCTAGGCCCAAAGTCAAGAGCAGTGGTTGAACATCCAGAACTAAAAAAAGTTTGAAGCCCCACCAGCAAGTAGTGACCACTTACCTGCTCATCATCCAAGGGATGTTTGTTTGCTCTGTGAATACTTCTGACAGTCTAGAAACAAAATTAAATGTGACACAGGAGAATAAAACAGGCTGATTTTTAGAGGCACGAGCAAGCTTAGGATGTGAACCATGCTGAGCTTCACAGGAACATTACAAACCAATCATCATGCTTTTACCAGAACAGTTAGAATTCAAAGCAAAAGGCAATTTGAGGAAAAAGAGCACAGCAGGCACCTCTAGCTCCATTAGTGGTGACAAAGGAATGACAGACATAGTGTAGGCATGCACTGGGATGGGTTAGTGTGTTTTGTGATGGGCAAGGATTTATCAGCACTACTTACGTTTAAAGAAATGCTGCTTTTCTAGGTTTCCCCCAGAAACTTCCATCCTCTTTAGTTTCTCTCCAATTCACTGACTAATCCTTCGGTAACACTGAGTGGTTAGCTGCAATCTGCTTTCTCTAGCCAATAAGCAAGAAAAACCCCACAAAAAACAAAAAACCCCCACAAACTTTAAGACATTTCTATGATTAAAGGCTCTCAAAATGTGCTTACGGTCAATTCCAGCTGGTAAGAGGTGGTAGGCAGGCACCACCTACTGGTGATTTTGAAAACAGCTGAGCAGAAGGGAAAATGTGAATTTTGTGTTCTCTTAATGTTAAGTAGGTATTTTTAGTGCTTTCTATAAACTCTAAAAACCGGAGTGTGTGTCACTTTGTGTATTTAAGTAACCTGCCCACCTAAAACATAGCAAGCTTTTGTACCATGGGAAATCACCACATCCTATGAAATAAAGTGTTTACCTTATATTACAGATAACTTGCCATTTAAAGCTTACAAATTCAAGGGCCCAAACAATATCCCTGAGAAAATGAGACAAGATGTCCCAGTAATGACGCAGAAATTAGATGTTTTTCCATTACTATCTACTCTCTGCAACAGACAAAAGCCCTGATTAAAACAGCCACATGGCTAAGGAAAAGTAGGGGCTGTTCTAATCTTACTGCTACGTATTTCTTCCTGATTGGAGATTAGTTTTAGAACCTATGTCACTGGTATCCATGAATCTATTATCCTTTCCACTAGCTGAGGATCTGGCTTATCAAGTCTTCATCTTATCTTGGTACTGTCCTCAACATGCCTTCTATATCCAAGTGTCTGTCTACACTGCAATCAGAGGTGTGACAGAAGCACATGCAGAAGCTTGTGCAGCACATGCACAAGCTAACTTTCATTTAGATAGCTTGCACAGTAGCAGCACAAGGATGTCATGGTATTTACCAGAGGTGGTTTTTAAAATCTTGTTTACCAGCACCCCAGAAAAAAACTAGTTAGGCCCAGTTTAAAGTGTCCTCTATTTTAAAATCTTTCATGAATACACACCACATTACACTTAGCTGTAGTTCCATATCAAATTGTGGTTCCAGAAGGCAGCAGATTCAGAGACTAATTTCGGGCAGTAAAAACAAGAGTGCAGTAGGCATAATACCAATATATGCAATCTAATACTGAACACTGGAGTGTCTGTACACATCCTGCTTCAGGATTTTCTCAATGAGGTTCTGAGCTGTAATGCATTTCAGTTTTCAATGTTATTACGAAACCCTGCAAGGGTTGCTATGTGGGAAAGTCCAGCAGTCTTTAATAACTGACTCCTCATCCATTGCAGGTTGGCTATATGACTACACTCAGACATATGCCTGCTCCTTCCTCTTTGCTGGAACCTGTTATCTCATCGCACCCGTTTCCTTTTTCTTTGAGCCTGTGGCCTACAAATGGAAACTACAGAAAGAAGTGCAAGTCCTTTGAGCAGTCACTTTGTGGAGAGGCTCCGCTGCAGTGGAAAGAAAAGGGTTGATTTCAGATCCTTAGGACAGACTTTTCACTAATTAATAAAAGATTGCAGAAAATGAAAACTAAGATTTGTGGCAACAGAAGGCTTCAGTGAGCTTATTCATAAATGTTACTTCATGAGCCAATGGTTTTTAAGATCAAGATGAACCCAGCAAGATGTGTTTTGGCTAACAAGACCTTTGTTCCTAAAATATCCTCACAGTTTGGCATAAAGCCTAGTCTCTTAAAACAGCTTCATTGCTTCAGTTCTCCCCCCGTGTATATTAGCTCATCTATTTAAAATGATTAGTAGGAGTCTGTTAGGCAATTCATTCCTGCATTACCAGCTTGCAGAGCTAGTGTCCTTAGCCTGAAGGGTGATCTGAATGCAGTCAGCCCAAGTATATGGAGTTAAAAACTCACCTTTCAACAACGCAGATGAGGCTCAAGTGCTAAAACAGAGGATTTGAAGTTAGGTTAAAATATCTGGAATAACAATCAGTGGAAGAGTGTGCTCTGATGAGGATTATATTTAAGTTTCAGAAATACTGAGTCAGAGCAAGCCCACAAAAAAAACAAACAAACAAACAGCAGTTTTTTTCTGCACCACAGAAACAACATTGATACTGCTCAAAGTTCTCCTGATCATTGGCATGTTTCATCTTTGTTATAACCCAGAGAACTTTGGAACCAAAAGTAATTTAACCAAGGCACCGGTATGATAAACTTAAATTCATACAATATAAAACAATTGTTATTTGATATGCTAGGTATATTTTCATTTAGCACAGCTGAAATTCCTGAGCTGGAAAAAAAAATAAATAAATTTTCTAGAAAAGGAATAGGACTATAGAAAGAAACATGATACAGAGAGCCAGGAAACCAAAAACTCTCACTTCTAGCTCCATAAAAGTTACCAAACTCTTGTATAAACAGGCAGGTATATGGAGTCAGATGGTCTTTTCCAGTTATTTGTACAATCGTGCCCTGAGGCCTAATCACGAGTGCACACTAGACACTGGCCAAATGACCCAAAATTATTTCTGGTCCAAAGGAAAAAAATGGGTGGGAGCGGAAACAGACAGAAGGGTGAACACATTTGCCCAACATCACACAGAAAGCAAGTACCAAGCTACAGGTCTCTGGGTTACCTCCTCAGGTGCCTTGTGCATTAGGCCAAATCATTGCCCTCCTATTCCTCATGTGTCAAACAGGTGTAAAGGAACATAAGGCAGATATCAAAGGCTCCTCCAATCTCCTCCCCATCTCTCCAAGTGACTGGGTCTCACACTCTCACCCACAAAGTACATGCAGCTGTCAGAGCAAAGGCAAAAACTTTAACCATATTTGGTTGAGCATAAATATTAAATGGGTCTCTACACAGTTTTATTTTCAATTCCAAACAGGAAAAAACTGGAAGGAGCCAGAGGTCTGTGCACATTGCAGAGAATATACAATATATTCCTACTTTCTACTAGGAATATTCCCTAAAGAGGCGAAACACTCAAGATATTTGCCCATGTGCTCTAAAAGGGAAGTGACGTAGGGGCCCCGTCCCAACTAATGACAATCAGTGCCACTCTTTGCACATAATCAAGGGGCACTGTTAAACATCTGATTCCATTTATGCCCCAAAATATCAAGCATGTCCAAGATGCCTCTTGAATATTTGGGCACATGATACTACTGCTCTCACTTGGCCTCCATTCTGTATGTTTATCTAGACACTTCACACCAGCTGGAGAGAGCAGCACCAGAATGTTTCTAGCAATCTCTAAAGGACAGAGATTTAATACAGCAACTTCAGCTTTCTTCACACCACAGTGATTTCAGGCTTTGCAATATCCATCACCAGCTGTTTGAAAACTATCAAACTGATCTGGAATCTACAGGGTTTTTAAATGACAACTATTTTGGCCAATGGCACTCAATTTTCTACCATTAAAAGAATTTTTCATTACATAAGCACTTCTTTAATATGAAATTTGAAGTGTGAAAGCAAGTGGTATACATTCAACAAAAACCTACAGATCATTACAAGTGTATTAAAGATCTGAGACATTGCTGAAGGCAAGAAAATTCACTTAAGGATAATGGGACAAATTCAGCCCTCATCTAACTCCACCGAGTTGAAAGAATCTGCGCCTGCTTATACCAGGGAAAATTTTGGCCTTAAATCTAGAATTCTTGTTCAGTATAAATGCTACTAAGGTGTCTAATTTTTCAGAGATTCAGAGCACTTTGAGTAACTGCGGGCAATGAACACCACTCAGTCCATTAATCTCTAACTGTAGCATCAAATGTTACCGTCATAATTTGGTTGTGTGAATTAACTCTTACCATGCCACAAGCAAGATGTATAGACAAGGATTTCTAAGGGTCCTCTTTCAACTCTAGGTTCTACAATACAACGCTGAAGGCAAGGAAATTCTCTTAAAGAATGAGTCAAATTCAGCTCTCAACCAACTCCCCTGAATTGGGGTGCCCAATGAGTTAAATAGGCTTCAAAATATTTTTCAAAGACAAGAGCAGGTATTTTGTGGGATACTCTTAGGTTAGGCTTACACTAACAGAACTTTGAATACCTGTAAATGATACCAGCAAAGCTCTCCTAGTGAGCATGCATGCTTTTGCCAGTGTAACTTATTCTAGCCCCTTGAGGAAAATCTTTATCAGCAAGAATTAATTTGCCAGTATAACTGCATCTACACTAGGGGCTTTTGCTGGCACAGCTACAATGGTCACAGATTACTCCTCATCAAATCCCTGATCAGAAAAGCTATTCTATAACAATTCTGTTTTGTAGACATCACCTCAGATTGGGCCCAGATAATCTTCATCCAAGAATATTAAAGGAACTGGCACATGAAATTGCAGGTCCATTAGCAAAAATTTTTAATAAATCTCTAAACTCAGGGGTTGTACCATTTGATTGGAGAATTGCTAATATAGTTCCTATTTTTAAGAGAGGAAAAAAAAGTGACCCGGGTAACTATAGGCCTGTTAGTTTGATATCTGTAGCATGCAAGATCTTGGAAAAAATTTTGAAGGAGAAAGTAGTTAGAGACATTGAGGTTAATGGCAATTGGGATAAGTTGCAACATGGTTTTACGAAAGGTAGATCGTGCCAAACCAATCTGATCTCTTTTTTTGAGAAAGTAACAGATTTTTTAGATAAAGGAAATGCAGTGGATCTAATCTACCTCGATTTTAGTAAGGCATTTGATACAGTACCACATGGGGAATTATTGGTTAAATTGGAAAAAATAGGGATTAATATGAAAGTTGAGAGGTGGATAAGCAACTGGTTAAAGGGGAGACTACAGCGGGTCATATTGAAAGGGGAACTGTCAGGTTGGAGGAAGGTTACTAGCGGAGTTCCTCAGGGATCAGTTTTGGGGCCAATTTTATTTAATCTTTTTATTGCTGACCTTGGCACCAAAAGTGGAAGTGTCCTGATAAAATTTGCAGATGACACAAAGTTGGGAGGTATTGCTAATTCAGAAAAGGATCGGGATATCATACAGAAAGATCTGGATGACCTTGTAAATTGGAGTGATAGCAACAGGATGAAATTTAACAGTGAGAAGTGTAAGGTTATGCATTTAGGGATTAATAACAAGAATTTTAGTTATAAGCTGGGGACACATCAGTTGGAAGTAACGGAGGAGGAGAAGGACCTCGGAGTCCTGGTTGATTATAGGATGACTATGAGCCGCCACTGTGACATGGCTGTGAAAAAGGCTAATATGGTCTTGGGATGTATTAGGCGAGGTATTTCCAGTAGGGATAAGGAGGTGTTAGTGCCATTATACAAGGCATTGGTGAGACCTCATTTGGAATACTGTGTGCAGTTCTGGTCTCCCATGTTTAAGAAGGATGAATTCAAATTAGAACAGGTACAAAGAAGGGCCACTAGGATGATTCGAGGAATGGAGAACCTGTCTTATGAAAGGAGACTCAGGGAGCTTGGCTTGTTTACCTTAACCAAAAGAAGGCTGAGGGGGGATTTGATTGCACTCTTTAAATATATTAGAGGGATAAATACTAGGGAGGGAGAGGAATTATTTAAGCTTAATACCAATGTGGACACAAGAACAAATGGATATAAGCTGGCTAGTAGGAAGTTTAGACTTGAGATTAGACGAAGGTTTCTAACCATTAGAGGAGTGAGGTTCTGGAATGGCCTTCCAAGGGAAGTAGTGGGGGCAAAAGATCTACCTGGCTTCAAAATTAAACTAGATGGGTTTATGAAGGGGATGGTTTGACAAGATAACATGGTCTTGGTAACTAATTGACTAGTCATTATCAGTGGTAAATAGGTTAATGGAGGGATGATAGGGGTTACTATAAAGAACTTTCTGGGTGTCTGGCTGGGGAGTCTTGCCCACATGCTCAGGGTTTAGCTGATCGCCATATTTGGGGTCGGGAAGGAATTTTCCTCCAGGGTAGATTGGCAGAGGCCCTGGAGGTTTTTCGCCTTCCTCTGTAGCATGGGGTACAGATCACAGCTGGAGGATTCTCTGCATCTTGGGGTCTTCAAACTATTTGAAGGCTTCAATATCTGAGAGATAGGGGTGAGGATTATTCTAGGAGTGGGTGGGTGAAATTCTGCGGCCTGCATTGTGCGGGGGGTCAGACTAGATGATCATAATGGTCCCTTCTGACCTTAAAGTCTATGAGTCTATGAGTCTATGAAAAATGAGACAAAAGCATCTGTCCCAAAATGTTAAAGTGCCTGAGATTCTGTATATCTATAACATTGCACGCTAGACTAGCTAGAAATGTGTTAAAACAGCTAACTGCCTTGGACAAGGTGGAAAACTTTCGAATACCTATTCATCTGAGGACCAAGTAAACTAGCCTGGATGAAGAACACCTTGATAGGGATACTAACGGCTAGCTGGCTAACCGTTTAACTGATAAGTGATTGCTTATTGGTTAATGGTGCCAGATAACCACAACAACTCCCCCCTCACCCTGCGTACGCTGCATTTAACACTCAGACCAGCAGGTTGGCTCAATCCCATGCCTGGGTGAGTATAGGTTGGGCTCTCAAACTCACAGGCCCAGATCCATGCAACAAGAGCTGCTGCTGTCAGGGGGAAATGTGGTCAGGCTCATTTGCTCTCCAGGACAATCCCTTCAGGATGGTCAGGGCAAGGAGACAGCAGCAGAGGAGGATGTTGGCCTATGATTCTAAGCAAGGTACAGTTGAATTTCATGCGTCACGGGATTTTTTAAAATCAGTACAAAATCCTTTGACTTTTACTGAATTTACTGTAACTACTGATTTTTGATAAAAATGCAGCAACAAATGCAAAACCTTCATCATGATGAACAGCCACCATAAAAAACCCCTACTCATTTTGGTGTTTTCTTCAATTATTTCTACAGAAACAGGGCTCAAGGTTGCAAAAAGTAAGAGTTTCTACAGTATTTTAAATCCTTACCTTACGAATGAAAAATCAAACACCTGTTTCCACAAAAGCAGAAATCATTGTAAGTTTGTTATACTCTGGCTCTCAGTTGCGGGCTTTCAGTTCCTCCTTCCGTACCTGTGGAAACCTACATTGGATCATCAAAAGTCAGGCAAAGATTTAAAAATACAGCTTTAGACAATTTCAAGCTACACAAAAGAAGCCTTATCCCTGCCTTCCAGTTTGCATAGCAACCTTTTCAACCAGAAAAGTTTATGAAACAGCCAAACTTAAGACCTTACATTGTCAGTGTCAGCTGCTGACAGCTTGCTATGTTTAGGCCTTGTCTACACAGGGAAATGGACTGGAATATTTATTGTGGAATAAGCAGTGATTATTGCAGCATCAACTGACTTTCTCTGGAAGACTGTCCATATGGAGAGCTATTTTGGAACAGCTTATACCAGTCAATCTCCATGTGTAGACAAGGCTTAAGTGATAATTTCCAAAGCTGACTGAAGAATGAACACCATTAATATTTAAAAAGTTGAAGGCAGCATGGCCAAGCAGTTTGAGCACAGGAATGGATGTCAAGGCAAGTTACATCACCTCTGTGCCTCCATTTCCCGAGGTATAAAATGGGGCTAATCCTGAGCCCCATTTTATACCTAGGGAAATGGAGGCCAATCCTATTCACCGCCTATGGGGAACACAGTGAGAATAAATGTTGGCACAGTTTGAAAATGTAAAACATTTAGAGTGATAGTCATGGGAAATAAGTATCTTTAAACTGTTACAACTTTTTAATAAGATTTATTGCTTTTTAGCAGCTATGTTGCACACCAGCAATTTTTAACTGGTGAAATGTACATACCAATACACCCAAGTTTGAGTACTTGGCATAACTACACCCTTAAAGTTGCCACTTCCTTGCCCTCAGGAAATTGAGACAACATAGCTTCCCATCACCCAGGCCCTAGAAAGCAGGAGTTTTCCTCTCCTCAGTTGGGCAAATGCTATGCAAGATTGTAACTTGATTTGTCCCCTTATACAAGCATGGATATCAGGAATGCTCAGAAATCTAGGAACAACTTTCCCTCAACATGAATATTAATCTCTGTTCATCCTTGGTTTAGATTAAGAAAAAAGTTTCCCAACAAAGTTCTCTAGAGCAAAAATGGGAAAGCTTTTCCTTTTAGAAAAAGGAAAAACTCAGCAATTTACAGTGTACTTAAAAACCCAAGAATAGAGGTGGTGAGCTTTTCAAGAGTGCTCAGTGTTGGTTTAGGAGTTTTGCTAGGGCATATCTAGACTACGCAGAACGGTCGAAAGACGATTGCACTTTCGAAAGCTCTAAGTAATTAAGACGCGGCTTTTTCGGCAAACCGCCCCTCAGTCGAAAAGCCGCTTTTCCTCAAAAAAGGAGGTTTACGTGGCTTTTCGACAAAGGGGGGGTTCGCTGAAAAAGCCACATCTTAATTACTTTCATTTTCAAAAGCTCTGCTTTCGAAAGTGCAATTGGAAGAAGATATGCAAATTCCCACGGAATTTGCATATCTTCTTTCAACCGTTCCCTGTAGTCTAGATGAGCCCCTAGTGGGAATAGAATCAGACCAACACAGATTAGTTTTGAAAGTCCCATACAGGTGTTTTCAAACTAGGTTAAAATTCTAGGGATGACATTTGTCCCTTTAAAATTATTCTGAACTAGTTGGAGAATTATTGGTGCAACGTGTAGAAGACAAAAAAAAAAAAAAATCTGTCTAATCTATGGGCAAAGTTTTGAAAATATCTAAGTGACTCAGGAGCCAAAGTCCCTACATAACTTGAAATTGAGGTCACCTCCTGAATCATTTAGGTACTTTGAAAAATTTTACCCATGGCCAGTGATATTCATGGCTTGCAAGCCACAAGTGGTTCTTCAATGCATCTCCTACAACTCTCTGCAGCACATATTAAAACACTGATTTAATTATCAACTAATCCGGATGTTTTTACTATGTCAGTGGCACTCATTGTGGTCCATGACCATCTTGCAGGTGGACCGCAAGCTCGGGGCTTACCCCCCATCCTCACAGTGGGAAGCGTGCACTGGCACTCCAGCCCTGCCTCCTTCCCTGCGAGGCTGGAGTACCAGTGCCAGCTTACCATTGTGGGGGGACGGAGGAGGGGGCTGGATCTGGCTTGTGGGGAAAGGAAGCAGCTCCGCGCGCTGCCGTTCCCTCTTCCCCGACTGTGGAATAGCAGCACAAGTAACCGTTTGCCTGGAAGCTTTTCTGGAATGACAGCCAATGGGAGCAGTGGGAGGTACACAGCCAGGTAAACACCCTACACCTCCACATCCCTCCTGCCAAGACCCCACACCCTACCCTGCTCCTGCACCCTCCCCCCCCCCCAAGCCCTTCCACCCACTCCTGAACTCTACCTCCCAGCCAGACCCCAACCCTGCAGCTTGTTCCTTCCCCCTACCTCCCAGCCAGACCCTGCAGCCCCACCCCTTCCTGCACCCATTTTGCCACCATGGATGGTTGGTCCAAGGAAAGGTCTGCCTTAAGCAGGGTGGGCTGTGGGCCAAAAAGTTTGAGAACCATTGTACTATATTAACAACCAACTGTACTTGGTAAAATTTGCTGAGAGAACTACACACACATCTTTCCTGTCATACTGTAACAAGGAATTCACACTAGTATGGCTCTTTTGGGTAATGATGATCTGTAATTTGGCTTCTGAATCACTGAGGTCTGAGGATCACAGCCCTAGATTATTTTTACATCTAGGCTAGCAGGAACTAGGATCACAGCCTGGATTAAGAGAGACAAAAAATAGTGTCTATTACTCAATAGCAGCTCCTTCCCAGTGTCACTGAGGCACACCCCCCCCTTTCCTTCCTCCCTCGCTGCCCCCCCCCCATGAAATCTATCCAGCCCACTGAGGCAATGAGATAAAGCTGTGTGCAAAGAACAGCCGAAACTGGGAAAATCTCCATAGATCTAGAGGATCTAGTTTTAGATGCTAGAGTTCAGTAAATATCATGTGAACATTTTAGAATTAACTGTGTGTGTGTTAGGGATGTAAAAAAACCCGTTAAAAATGTAACTGTGAAAGTCCTAGTGGTTATATGTGCTATGGGCTGTGCAGTATAAAGCTCCAGCAGCCAGCCCTGCTCCCAGGGAGCCGGCTGTGCTGCGGGCTCTGCAGTATAAGCTTTATACTGCAGAGCCTGTGTAACCGCAACAGAAACCTATAAGCTGATGTTTAATGGTCCCACACTTACATCCCTAGTGTGTGTGTAGATCTGTATCTATAAAGGCTATATGTGGAAACAACATAGTACAGTCAGGGTAGTTTTCACATTACCTAGTTATGTCAATCTCTTCAGTCTAGTTGTTTGAAATGAGAAAATACCAGAGGCATTTATTGAGAAATATATGACAGTTAGGAAACATGCCTGTGTTGTGGAATCTCCACCCCTGGAGATTTAAGAGCAAGTTAGACAAACACCTGTCAGGAATGGTCTAGATAATACTTAATCCTGCCATGAGTGTAGGGAACGGGACTAAATGAACTCGAGGCCCTGTCTATGATTCTATGATGATCCATCCATTCTCATGTCACATGAATTTTAGCACTGATGAATAGATATAGAATTGATAGCCAGGGAGAATGAAGTCTTTCATTCACGTGCAATGATGACAGTTCAGGAAACATTCACTTCCTTACAGTGCCCCACGGACATGCCTCAACCCTCACAGAGTGATGATCATTTAGGGAACTTTATTTCAATTCCTTCTACACCAAGATTGACACAGGATTTATAGCACTGAATGGAGACGCCCTACTCCTGTCTCACATGTGACTTGAGCTAAAAGAAAGATAGCCCATAGATGTGGGCTTCGCTAGTGCTTTAGGACTCTTATCCAGATCTTTACAGTGGCTCCTGGAAGCAGTCGCCCATGGACGGATAGATTTTTACACCCTAGAGGTCCACCCAGCCCCCTAAATCTGGTCAAGAAGCAGAACAATTTATGGTAGTCCTGTCTAGGTTTAATGTGATTCAAGTGTGGGGCCTGCAGATTAGAAAAAGTGCAGTCTAAACATGAAATACCTAAAAGCTCATTTGTTGCACCTTGCAGAAGCCACAAGGAAACAACCAATGCAAGGTTGCCTCTGAGACTAGACATTGTCACATACTGCAGAGATACTGCCCTGAACAGGACAGCACATGTATCTTAGTATTTTAATTTAGATCCACTGTGTCCAACCCGTTCTGAAGCAGTAGCCACTATAGTGGATTTAGATAATGCTGTCAATATGCTAGATACTTTAGTCATCATTACATAGTGATAGAATCACACTGAGAAAGCAGCAAC
The DNA here is from genome assembly GCA_032595735.1 of Pelochelys cantorii. Lineage (NCBI taxonomy): Eukaryota > Metazoa > Chordata > Testudines > Trionychidae > Pelochelys > Pelochelys cantorii. Next base: position 17,577,573 of record CM064353.1, read on the forward strand.
TCTCAACTGAAGTTAAAATCTGAAGCCATATTGATCTTCAGCACATAAAACTAATATAAATATAACTGATTCTTTGGCTTTTGGGATGGAAACACCACATGACCTGGGCAAGCACTCCACTCTGGGCAATACAAGGACTAGCCAGTGAAAAATCACAACTGTTTTCCAAATAATTAGTGCTCCATTCCTGTTTGAGATGCCCTGGCTTAATCACAATGGCATTAATATCCCAATAATTCAAATCCCTCATTGAGGGCCCCAACTTCCATTAAAGTGTCAACGGAAAAAATCCTGTATGCTCAAACTCAAGTTGAGCTATGTCCTCTACTGCTTTATGGTTTACTGGAGTGAGGACTGGACAGTATCCCGTTATCAAGTTAGCAATAACACAGCTCGAGTGAATGGCCGGCAGACTCCTGCCATTCCGAAGTAATGAGCCCAAAATATTCCCCACTTTTCTCAGAGTACATGTCCAAACTATTCATGCTCTGAAAACCACCGCATATATTGTCTCTCTCAGCTCCCCAGGAGTCTCTTGCTAATATCTAATTCCTTGCCATTTTGAAATAAAATGTTGTATAGTGCGCAAACCTTACTGTGAACATAAGCAGTGAACAGGTCCAGTCTAAGAGCAGATTGTAAATACATCTACATTTGTTTAAAGTTACTTACAACATAGCTGCAGCAGATAAAGGGCACAGTTCCAAAGAAACATGGGTGTAAATTCAACTAACCAATTCTCCTCTTATTTGGTTAGAATCAGTTTCCATCACAGTGCAGTTAAACACTTCATCTTATAAATCCATTTTCCCATTGAACTTGGTTTTCCTGAACTCCGACAAGCCAAATTAATTCAATGCACTGTTAGCCTTTAAAATAATTAATTTTAACGAAAGTGTGCGGTTACCTGGCACGTTAAGGCATCCCTCTAACCAATCCAGAGGGGCTGAACAATCCTGTGAAGAAATAACTCACTATTAGAGAATCACCCTGCGCCACATGCCAACAGTAATGAAAATCATTGTGGCATGTGTATCTAGTAATACAGGGAGAGTAGAAATAATCCTTAATTAAGGAGATTCACACAATGTTGAATACAGCTAGAGGGTTCTCTTATGGATTAGCCCCCAGGGACACCACATTGCGTTTGCAGCAAGTTGAAGTTCCAGCTTCTCACATCAAAAGGGTATGAAAATGAGATAGTAAATACCAGATCGCTGATCCACCCACCCAGATTACCTGTCTCCATTATCCATCTTCCTGAAGATGTCCCAATTATTTGGACTATAGAAATAAACCTCCCTCACACCCTAGCTGTGATTGATAACCCAGCCATACCAATGCAGAAGATGTTCAATCAACCCTAACCCATTTATAAAATGGAATTAAAATTGTAACAAATTTAAATGGCATATCTGGGCAAGGTGGAAGAAGAAACACTGAGTAAAAGTCTTAATGCTAACTAGAATGAATACAAACTTGTACTGGAAAACTAGAAAAATGGAAATCTGAAATGGCAGTTATCACCTATCTAGAACTTTTGTTCTAGAACCTTTTGTGTTATGCAGCTTAATCCTACCAGCATACTGTACCATAGACGGATGAGCAGCTTTGTTGAATCATTGGCAAATCCTCAGAATGCCCATACACACTAACACCCCCTATGTCGGTGCTAGTCCATTGAGGGCATGAAGCAGAAATATTTCCCACCCCCTCATAACACTAATTAATTGGGAGGCACCCCCAAGCATTTGCTTAATCTGTTTATGCCTAGCACTGGCTCCACACATGCACAAACACTCTAAGTAGCATTCTGGGTTAAGTTAGTGTTTTCACTCAAGCATTAGGTAAAGGATAAGGGGTATGTCTAGGCTGCAAAAAAGATCACAGTAGCAAGTCTTAAGAATTTGGGTCTACAGACCTGAGTTTGCATTACAGGGCTAATAGCAGCACAGACATCTCCACTCTGGCTCTGAAACCCATCACCCCCACCTGGTTTCAAAACCCAATCTCTAGGCTAAAAAGAAGAGCAACACTGCTACTTTTATCCTGTAGCAAAAGCCCGTCCGTAGACCTGGGCTCAGACCTGTTGCCACAGGTTTTATTTTTGCACTGTAAAAATATGCTGGGTTGCCAGAAAACATGAGGTACTATTCATGGGGACAGTGTCTTAAAATCCCAGTTGCTAGAAGTGCTTTAGATTCCTTTATCATGAACCTAAGACAAAAACTGAAAAGTAACATTGAGCGGCACTGAAGAATACAGATCAGTCCCTAAAGACTGTTGGTCATGGCTTCGACCTAGAGTGAATGTGTTAGTAAAATTAGTAGGTATTCTCAAGGGTGGAGGATAAAGAACAAAAAAAAAAACCCCACAACCTCCTCCCCCCCCCCCGCAAAAACCACACCAAAAAACCCCCATAAAAAACCCCAAAACCTTCTCCCTATAAATCACAATTCAATTTGACCTCTTCAAACCCTCTTACCTGTTTATAAGGGATTTACACAGCTGTTTGCCACGGGAACGGACACCTTGAAGAACAAAATTGTGGCATCCTTTGTTGATAAGCACCTGCTGCCTAGCAATCATCCTGCATGGATACAGGACAGCACTAGGGTTCTTTATCCACAGTAGATTACTCATTTCAAGGCAACCAGAGCAAGCTCGCATCTCAAGGTGTCTTCATCTGCATATCAGACAGCGACTAGTTATTCTAACAGACAGGCAAACATAACACGAGGTTTCTGAAGCCAACGATGCAGCAGTGTTAGCTCCCTCTTGAGCTCTGGTGTTGTCAAATGCCTCGAAGTTTCCTGCAGCAAACATGGAGTTGTACTCCTGTACTGGAACAGCCTTCCAAAGCTCAGGAGCCCCCGTACAGGATAATCAGGAACTACAGCATACCATTTTTTCAAAGGTGCCGCCATTTTTTCCTCTCACAATCTGTACTACAAACTGATGTGACTGCAAGCAAATGTGCAGTCGTACCTATGAAACGATCAGGGTGCATGCACATCCAAGGCGTGTGGAACATTTGCTTCAAAAAGGGCCACAATAAGGCACTGATACCAATGCAAACGTTTTAATTAAACTCTAGCTCTCGGGAATTCTTCATCCATTCAGAACTAAACCCATCACTGCATCACTCTGGTGAAAAGCCCCTGGAGATGGAGGAGCTCCTCAACGTGTGTCAAGGAAGGTTTTTATTAACATCATTTAACACTTTTTAATGAGACTTTTTTCTTTTCGCAATTTGGTGCAAAGGTTTGCGTGCAAGATTCAATGCAATTTCAAACTTTCTTCAAATTAAAAAAAAATGAAAATTAAAGCCAAACAAGTTAGGTCAACAAAATAAATCAGAAACTTAAAATTCAGGAACTCCAGCTCTTCAAACCAGCGAAGCCCCAGATGTGCACACTGTTCTGAGGCTTTTATGGTGCTTTCCCTGCTTCTTGCATGCGCGCATCAGCACTGGTAAAGATGAGGAGTTAGCAGCAAATGACCCCCTTCACTGCAATCAAAGGGAGGTGCCACAGCAACACAATGAACTAGATTCTTCAGATCTGATACAACAGGCTGGTCAAATTGAAAGTGATGGTCTCCCTGCTTCTTGCTCAAGACCCACAGCTATCAGATCAACAACTGAGCAGCAGCAGCAGCAGGTACCCCTCCGCTGCAAACAAAGGGGTCAAAGGTTTGTCGTCAATTCACTTCCAAGCAGAAAAACATTTTCCTCAAAAGAAACAATTTATTTAGAATGAAACAAAATCAGCTCAACTGTGAGCGCATGTTTGTGTGACAGCTACTTTTAAGCTGTGAGAGCCATAAAAAGGGTATTCCTTTACTTTTCCAGAAATCTTGTGTACACAGCACAAAGCAAAGAGGTCATTTTTCCACTTAAAACACGGGCATTGGCATCACAATAGCAGATACACAACTTTTTTTTTTTTAAAGCTGCCATTTTAGTAAAATGCACAAATACTAAACAGATAAGCTTTCTTCCATCAAGAGGCCCATGTAAATTCCACACAAGCCACAACTTCTCTTCGCAAAGGTCCATTAGAGCTTGGAATCCCATGTCATCTTCCACAGTTGGTCAGCCTTGCTTGCAGGAGGAAAGAAAAGGTAAACATTTGTACTGAATAACAACAGGTTTTCCCCTCCCCACACTACACAGATGAACATAAAGAACTACAAGGCCTCTCTAAGTATTCTACTTAGACTTCAAAAAGCACCAATACCACCCACCGGCACAAAACCTTGAAATGAAGTCACTTTCTATATATAAATGCATAACAAGTAGTGCAGGGTTTTTGCACTGCTGTTAAACTCTGTTCACAGATTTGAAGGTATACAGGATTGAAGATAAATAGGGTTTTTTTTTTAAACCAGGTAACAGAACATGTCAAAAATCAGCCAGGAAGAAAACCAACTGAATAGTTCATAATTCACTTGATTTTCCTCAAAGAACATTTCCTGAAGGCAACTTCTCAAACATATGAAATGTAGTGATACATGCTGATATCTTCTCATTTTGCTGTACAAATTCCAACAGCAGGATGCAACTCCATTACTGTAGCAAAGAGGTCAAATCAAGGATGTCCCTACTAAACAAAACTTATGTTACTGTTAAGTAGCATTTCTAATCCATCATTTTCATACAATTAGAACTGCATGAAATTAAATAATCCATTTAACATTTTCAAAACAATAGGGTTTGCTATGCTTACGCCTTATGCAAAGACTGCTTTTATATCAAGTTTAATGATTCATTGGAGTAGCTGTCCTTGGTTTTTATTTGTAGAAAGTCATTAAGAATGGGAGGTGGGGAAAGAATCCCAAATATTTAGTTACTTGTCAATGATTTTTTTCAAGTCTGGTTTCTTTTTACATTAGGCTCTTGGCAGGCTCCAGCTAAGCACTGCTGTCAACACTGTTTTAATGGAATTGGGAAAGGATGTCCCCAGCAGCCTTCTCCCAAAACCTCAGAAGTCTTTAGACCCTTACCCCAACATTTTGTTCTCCACTTCCCACCCCTACTAATATTCAGGGCGCTACACACAGCTAACATCAGCCAGATGATTCCTTAAGCTTCTCAGGGAAGCTGTGTTCTCTCTTCTCTGCTCTCCATAGGAGGCTTCCAAAATATCTTCTTGCCAATAGTGGTTGAAGGGACATCTAACTGAGAACTCATCCCTTCTTTAAAAAGTTGAAATTTGCCTGTTTCTCCTGGACTTCTCATCTCCCCTCTGTGATCCTTCCAAGGGTGATATTGCTGTCTAAATCACAGCAATACCTTGCAATAATTTGAGGTAGCTGTCACATCGCAGTGGTAACAAACAGCAGACTGTACACTAGATCCAAGCAAACAAAACCATTGGCTAGCAGCCAAGAGAGTTGTGTAAAGTTTGCAATTTGTAAAAATCTAAAATATTAACAAAAGTATGAGTCACTTGAGGTTCTTTCCCCAAAGCACACTTTGAAATGATCATTCAGGAAAGGGACATCCATTTCCACGCTAATTCAGTACATCATAACTAATGAAATACAGGAACATCAGCTGCACACAGCATTAGAAGAGATATTGAGCTCTTACTACAGCCCCATAATGACAAATATAACCAGATAATGAAACTCTGCTAAACCTGTTTAGCTCTAAACAGAAGTAGCATTACATATGGATTCTGCTAGCAGCCAACCCTGGCAAAGGAGGTTTAAGTGGACAGTTACTCCAATGCTGTGCACGTCTGTAGTAAAAGGGAAAATACAGCCAAAAGAGTGGTGTTAGAATTGATGCAGCCTGTGGCTAAGTGAGGTGTGAAAATGTTGCTAAGTTGTTTTGACTTTACATACCCTTAACGGGTGTTCAAATCCTTGTTTGCAGAACAGCAATAGCAAATAAACCAGGTTTAACAGAAGCATATACCTCATTAAATAAGAAACCAAGAAACTTGGAGTTTGAAGTACAGTCTTATCTATTCCATGTTAGTTTTCAATACAGCACATCTCAGACTCATAAAAGCCAGAGATAAACATAAGTGCTTAATTGTCATGGAAAAATGAAAGGACATCTAGAATGCTCTTTCCAAGGAGGATTTCCCTAAGTATTAGTTGTCAGATTTGCTGATAAATGTACTTTGACCTCAAGTTTTGTTGGTTTCTTTTTTAAAAAAAATTAAAACAGGTGTCTATTGCATATTACAACAACAAACATGGTTTTTGGGAAGTTTAAAGGTTGAACACAAACAACTTAGTGCTAGTATTTTACATTTTTTAATTCCCAGGGGTAAAGTTAGAAGGGTGGTCTTTAAACAGTTAAGAGTAACTAGCCCAGTGATTTTAACTTCCTCCTGCATCAAATACAATGCAAAAATGCAACAAATGCTTAAAATATAATGAAAATGGGCAACATAGCATCTTGATGAATTACATAAGATGCAACATAGACACACCCACTAAAATAAAACATTGTGTCACAAGCATGAATATGTTGTATTACGTACAACATATGGAGCATCCCTTATGTAATTGCTGCCATTTCCAAAAATCCCACAATTCTCATTGTTAATAGCAAGACAAACAGCTGTATTCTGCCTTCTGTAAGCCTATTACTTTCATCCTGAAGGACAATCCAGAAGTCCTGGATTTTACTCACTAAACATTAAGAGTATTAAATGAGGTTTCTAATTTTAGTTTAGAAAAAAGCAAGGAGTAGCAATAACAGTTTTAGTTGGTAGTGACCAATGAATACACCCTACGGTCTGAGTAAGGCAGTATCATTTTTACACAGCCACATTTCAAAAAACAATCCTTTAAAATGAGGCAAGACAGACCCAAGTGCAAGATGATGTTTCTACAAAGAGGTTTACAGTGTAAATATATTCAGATTTACACTTTATTTGGGGACTAACAAAGATGGGGGCATTAAAATGTTTCTGATATGCTTTTTCTAGGTTTTATGATAAAGGACAAAAGTATATGGAAAAAAATTAAATGAAGTAGATACGCTGAACAAGGTGATCTGCTTTTTCAACATTTTGCAGTACTTTTAATAGTCTGCCAAGATGCTAAAAAACATTATTGTCCCAATGACTATGAAACCTCACATAATGCCCGCTGTTCTGTACCTAAAAAAAGTCTGCAGAAGACAGACAGCAGTTTCTTTCTATTAATAAAGAGATAAAAGGGTGATGAGAATTTTCAAAGAATTAAAAGCCCTGTCTGAAGTGTATTGTTTGGAGTCTGCATTGTAGAATCCACTGTACCTGCAACTGTGAAAAAGGCAGTAAAAACAACCAAAAACCCACCAAATGATCCGCTGTTCATAAAGCACCTACTTGTTTCTTGCATACTAGAGTAAGTACAAGACATTCAAGGTTTGTAACAAAGTCCTCACCTATTTACCAAATCGTTGTTACTGCTGCAAATCCAAAGTGCATATATGGGATACAATGGAACTTAGAACAGGAAGAACACACCTGTGAAAAGCACACCTTCTGGGCATGCATGTGTGTGGACTGGCTGAAATCAAATTAATACCTACTAAGGAATTCAATGTTCAAGTTACAGTGTACCACAAGATGAGATGTTAGTCACCTAAAAGAAATCAACCTTGAGCCAGTCAACTCAAAGTTAAACCATTCAGATTCCTGATAAAGGGTTTATTTAAATTTGGGGCCACTGGTACCAGGCCTTCACAGAATTTCAGAGATTCAAAATGAGTCAATGCCAGTCCGCTATCCGATTTTCTATTTAAATTACTTAGTGCTTTAAATTTGGTCTTCTAGTTCTGTAATTCTAGAGGAATTTTTAAACCTGCTTAAAAAAAATGGTCAAAACTAAAAAGAACAAAGTTAAAAATTAAAAAAAGGTGGAATTCTGTTTTCTATTTTTTAGTTGAAGCAGGCTTAACCTTCCTGCTTATCCTTGCTGAGAAGGGATCATCAAAATATCCTAATTTAGGCTAACAGCTAAACCTTCCTGGCTTCTAACTACAGAAAAATGTAATTACAAAAAAAAAAAAAAAAAAAAAAAAAAAAAAAAAGAGAGAGGCAGGGAATATTAGCTACATATAAAGATCTAATTAAAAATAATTGTGAGGCTGGCTAAGGCTGTATCCCATAGCACCTGGCACACGGCAGAGGGGCTGCGTGGAGCAGGAACAGGCAGGTTTGGGTACAGAAAACACAAGGGCTTTAGGATGCACCACGTACAATGATCATGACTAAATAGTCGTCCTCTGATTTGGCCAGGGCCTTGGCTGTAGAGTCCAGAAACTGCTGGGAGAAGTCGCAGGGTGGGAAGGCGTGCAGGACCCCGCTGTTCTCCTTGTCTTTGTTGCCCCCCACAGGGAGGCTGATCACTCCGGCAGCCTGCTTTTGCTTTAGATAGGACACGAGGTTCCTGAGTGGCCTCTGTGTAGAGGTGGTGGCAGCCTCAGTGGCTCCAGATGAGGAGCGGTTGTCCGAGGTGCCAGGCACAGCCAAGAGAATGGCATAACCATTGGGCCCTGCCACTTTGATACGGCGTGTGACCTCATCCAGCTTGGGTTGGTCCAGGCGGAGACGTTGGGTGATCTTGAGTTGAGCCACTTTGCCACCAGTTGCTCCCTCTACCAGGAGGCTGCTGGCTACACTGAGATCCCCCTGAAGAAGGTGCATGTTGGACGGGAAGTTACTATTCTTCAGGAGGAGCATGCCCTGCCAAGCCAGGCATAGTTTGGGGGCCCCACCAGCCTGTGATGTTCCATCTTGCTGCTGCTGCTGCTGCTTCTGGGGCGGAGGTTTGAGCCGGGATCCTCCACCACTGCCACCTTCTGTGGTACGCTCATCCTTTTTGGCTGGGCTTTTGCATTCCTGGGCAGCAGCTACTGTGGAGGTGCGGTGTTTCCGCTCTCTTTCAGCGGAGTTTTTGCGGTCACGCTTTTCACTTGGACCTCTTTCAAGACTGCCCCTGCGTGGCTCCCGGATAGGCGATGGCCGCTCCAGCAGGAGCAAACGGGAGGACGAGCGTTCTGTGTCGCTAGTGTAGCGTTCCCTGCTCCCACCAAGATCAGGACTGCGGTCTGGGGGGGAGGCTGTGGCCAAACAATGTCGCTTACGGGACGCAGATGAACGCTCACTATCTGGAGAGCGGTCTAAGTGCCGGCCACCATCCTCTGCCAATCTTCGCTTCCTTGGTTGGTCTCTACTGCTGCTGCTGCCACCGCCGCCCAATTCCCTTTCCCCTCGGTCCCGTTCCAAAGACCAGCCATCCCGCCGGCGCTCCAGACTTTCCAGTGGGTCGTAGGCAGCTGCTCGATTGCTCCTGTCCCGTACAGGTGGCGGGGGTGGCACCCATTCTGCCTCAGGATAGAGATCTCTGTCGCGGTCTCTATAGAGCAGTGGTGGTGTCCTGTCACGGGCCCCCCGAAGTGGGTCTGGGGGAGCCCCACGGTGAGCCCCAAAAGCAGCTGCCTCTGCGACTAGCTCATAGTGGGCAGGTGGTGGTAGGGTCAGTGGCTGCAGGTAGGGTTGCTGGTAGCGATGCTCCGTGTCAGCAAAGTCCACACGTAGGCGGCGGTCTGGCCCACCCAAGGGGAAGCCACGCATGTGGGCACAAGCAGCCTGTGCTGCGTCCAGGCTCTCATATTGGATGTAAGCCCATGAATCACCTTTACGATAATCAATAGTGCGAATGGTGCCAAAACGGTCAAACTCCCGTGCCAGGGCAGCCAGTGGCACCCAGGGCCCAAGGCCACCCACCCAAAGCCTGGTGGTAGGGGTGGCTTTGCCATAACCAATTTTGATAGGGTTACGAAGCAGCACCTTTCCAGACATGGCTAGCTTGGCACGGTGCGCCATGTCCAGATTCTCAAATTTGAGAAAGCCATAGGTACTGGTCTGGCCACGACCTGGACGTTTGATGTCCACTTCTGTGATGACCCCGAAGCGGTCGAAGGCCCGGCGCAGGTCCGACTCGCTCACCGTGATGTCCAGGTTGCCCAGGAACAAAGTACGGTTCGCTCTTTGATCATCCTCAGGACTGATCTCCTCCTCCCCCGCAACTCCAGCACCTCCTCCTCCTCCACGGAAACCCCCAGCTGCAGCCACTCCAGCCACTCGCTCCAACCCATAGGCCGGCCGCACGCGGGTATCATAGAAAGCCCCATAGTCCCGTTCCCTCTCCAACTCCCTGGGCAGGGGGGGTGGTGGGGGCAGGCGGCCAAGTGCGAGTTGCTGCAGCCGGTAGTCTCGATAGCCCAGGCCCCCTCCACCACCCGCCGGTGACAGCGCCCTCTGGGTTGCTCCAGCCGCAGGGTGCCTGACAGCTGCGGCCGTGGCAGCCGCCACGCCCACGGCCGCAGCCCCGTAGGGCGAATGAGAATCCTTGTCCAGCAGGGCCGGAGAGCGGCTGCTGCGCCGCCGGCTGCTGCCCCCAACGTAGACCGCTTCGATCTTGAGCGGCCGGTCGTAGAGTACCAGGCGGCCGCGAGCGTGCTTGGCGGCGCGGGCGTCCTCCGGCCGGCGGAAATTGACGAAGGCCACGCGCTCGTCGCTGGCGCCGGTGCCCGGCGGGAGGCGGCTGATCTTGACGCTCACGTCGCCGAAGCGCTTGAACTCGTGGAAGAGCCCGTCCTCCACCGCCTCGTCGCTCAGCGCCGAGCCCAGCTCGCTGATCTTCAGCGTCTTGTACTCGCTGCTCCCGCCGCCGCCCGACTCGGAGGCGGGGGCGGGCGGCGCCCGGGACTCGCCCCCGCCGCCCCGGCTGCCGCTGCTCCGCGACGACTCCGCGTTCTTGCTGCTGCTGTAGCCGTGGCGGCCGGAGCTGGGCGCCGCCCCCGACTCGTACTCGCGGCTGCCGGCCCGGCTGGCCTTGTCCAGGTGCAGGCCCCGCCGGCTGCTGCCCTCGCCCGAGCCGCCCGCCGCCTTGCCCCCGTTGCTGCCGCCCGCGCCGGAGCCGCCGGGCTTCTTGCTGCTCCGCTCGCCCCGCGCCGAGGAGGAGGAGGCGGCCGAGTCCTCGCCACCGCCCCGCGACCGCTTGGCCTTGGCTGGGGAGCGCTCCTTGCCCTTCATGGCGGCGGGGCCCCGCGGGACGGCTTGCCTGACCAACCGCCGCGCTCACACACCCGCCGCCATCTTGGAACCCGCCGCGGAAATGAGTCCCGCCCCCCGCTCGCCCATTGGACAATTAAATCGCCCCCCGCGCCCTTCATTGGAGAGGGAGGCTGTCGGTAGGCAGTGGCTCCGGCCGTCGACAGCGGAAGGCCCGCCCGCCAATCGGCAGACTGAGGTTCTGATTGGCAGGGAGGGCTGTCTCTCGTACAGATTCTCGCGCTCTCACGGCTCACGAGCGGACGAACCACCTTGACTACTCTTATTGGTCGGCTATGGAACCGCTGCTTTCTGATTGGACAGTCAACCTGTCAATCCTAACGGTTCTCGCGGTCTCGCTGCCCCCACTCTGTAACTTCCTTGGTCAGGTGGCGTAGTCTTCTTTCTGTGACTGGGGGAGCTGGCTGTCATTTCTTACGGTTCTACTTGCGGCACCAGCATCCCGCCCCATCTTTTGCTATTGGCTGGAGCGCGCTTTACCCCTCCCGTTTGATTAGATGCGGGTTCCGTCAATCAACGATTGCTCGCGTGCCACAGTCATCCCGCCCCCGCCGCTCTCATTGGTCACCCGAAGCCTTTCCCTAGCGAGCTGACTGGATGAAGGCCACGTCTCTCCCGTCCAAGCGCGGGCCGTAGCCAGCCCCGCCCCCAGATCCTCATTGGCCGATTGAAATCTTCCCCAACGTATGATTGGATTGAAAGGACTGGCCCGCGGATAGGCTGCTGGAGGTGTCAGTCACGCTAAGGCGGGCAGCAAAGGGTTCACGCCCGTGGTTTTGCTGTGCTCGGTAGGGGCCAGGGATCGGGCCCGCTGGCCGCTTTGGGGAGCTCAGGATCGGGCCCGGGCGGACCCTGTGATCTCTGATCATGCGGGCTCAGTCTGATGGGCCGGGCCGGGGGCGGGGGCGGGAGCACGAGAGCCCAGGCCCGACCCTCTGGGCACTGAATGGGTTTGGGTTTGGAGCCCGGCGGTCACCCGGACTGGGTCTGGAATTACGGGTGGGGGGCAGACAGGGCTGATTCCAAATGGAAGGGCCCTTTGAACTGGTGTTTGTGTTTTGCAAACCCAAAGGGATCCGTTGAACAGCTGCCGGTTGGTTTTAATTGAGAAACTTCAAAGTGAGAGATTTGTGGTGGGAGGGGTTGGATCAAGTTGCAGGGGGAGGTCTAGGAGGGACACTAGGACAAACTTTCCCGAGGCGGGCGGGGAAGCGCTGGGATGGGTTCCCTAGGGAGGGGGTGGAGTCTCCATCCCTAGAGGGTAAGTCCCATCTTGACCAAGCCCTGGCTGGGGGATGATGGAGTTGGGGTTGGCCCTGCTGTGGGCAGGGGGCTGGACTTGATGACTCCTGAGGTCTCTGCCCACCCCAGGATTCTATGATTTTATTATCACAGAGAGCTCCTTGGGGTTGTCACCCCATGTCTTGATCAAGCCACTGAGCCTGCCTTCCTGCTCTCTGAGGCTCTCCTCCATGCTGTGCTCTTGGGCCAAAAGCACTGGGCTCCCCCGGCCAAGGCACAGAGTTGAGGTAACCACTCCCCAGCACACATGAAGCAGCTCAGTCCTGGGAGAGCTCAGCTATATAGGACGGTTGGCAGCACCCAGGAACAGAACCCCCAAAAGGAACCAGTACAATACCCCAATAAATCTTTCTTGCTCTGTATAAAAGTTTTACACAGAGAAATCTTATAAATTCACCCTCTTTACCAATGGTTGCCCTCCCCCACATAATAATTATTTACACTGGGTTTGATCATAAACAAAAGCATTTTATTATATTAAGTATAATAAGTAGGATTTAAGTGACTGCAAGTGAAAATAAAGTGACTGAGCCAAAATAATCAAAACATGCCATCTAATCCTAATACACTAGGAAACTTGTTACATGCAAATTCTTACCCGAACATTTGTTCTAATCTCTTTCACAAGATTGGTAGCCTTCTAGCTTGGGCCTGATCCTTCTCCTATTCAGTCTTAGATGTTTCCAGCAGTCATCTTAGATGGCAAATCAGGGGTCTCCTGGTGTCTGGCGACTCTCTCTCATTTCGTCCCCCTTCCAGCCCCTTTACCCGTGACAGGAATTCTTTGTGCTCAGCCCAAATTTATCTCACCTTGAGAGGAAAAAGTGGCAGATCCAAAATGCCATCAGGGGGCCTAGTCACATGTCTTCGTAAGACCAATCACAGTTTGGGCTTCCAGGGAAAACAAAACCATTCACAGGACTTGCGCACCAAGCCATTAAGCTCCTAAAGCAGTGGTCCCCAACGCGGCGCCCGCGGGCCATTTCTGTGTGCCCGCCGAGTGAATGGGGCCGGCCCCGCCCCCGGCGCACAGCACATGGGCGGTGCCGGCCCCTGGGCGCACGGCGTATGGGCAGCGTCAGCCCCGGGCGTGCAGCACACAGGCAGCCAGGTGCGCAGCGTTTGGGTGGCCCTGCCCCCAGGTGCGTGGTGCAAGGGCTGTGCCAGCCCTGGGCGCGCGGCATATGGGCGGTGCTGGTCCCGGGCGCATGACACGGACGGCCCCGGCTGCGGGCATGCGGCACAGGAGCAGCACCGGCCCCGGGCACACAGCACATGGGCAGCACCGGCCCCGGGCGCGCGGCATTTGGGTGGCCCCGCCCCCGGGTGCGTGGTGCAAGGGCTGTGCTGGTCCCGAGCGCGCAGCACATGGGCGCGCGGCTCAGGGGTGGCACCGGCCCCGAGCATGCAGCGCACGGGTGGTGGCGGCCCGGGTGTGCGGCGCGTGGGCTGTTCCGGTCCCAGCGCACGGCGTATGGGCAGCTCCACCCCTGGGTGCGCAGCACAGGAGCAGCGCCGGCCCCGGGAGTGCGGCGTGTGGGTGGCGCCAGCACCGGGCGCACGCCGTATGGGTGGCCCCGCCCCCGGGTGCGTGTGTGGCCCCGCCCCTGGGTGCCCGGCGCGTGAGTAGCCCCGCCCCCGGGTGTCCGGCAGCCCCAAAAGGTTGGGGACCACTGTCCTAAAGTATCACTAATGGCTTTTCCTGCAATGCCTGAACTAATAAAACAGGTTCCCCCTTATTCTGTCTAACTTGCCATGCAAGAATGATACATGCACACACAGAGAAGATACAGATTCAGGGGATCACGGGCTCTTGAATGATAGGTTACATGATGACCCATTTTGCATGAAGCGTCTTTTGAGTTGTTTTCATAAAGAATGGGGGCAGGGATGACAAGTGGGACCCAACTGTTTCCCACCAGTGGTTTCAGTCCCTGCCCTGAGGAGTGACTGACAAGCCAGATAGGGTGGGAGAAAAGTAGAGCAGCTCCAAGCAGATCAATGGGAGTTGAGCCACAAAGGCCCTTTCCTACCCAGGAGAAGCGCAGAGGGATAGCTAAGCACGGTGCCCTGCTCTGATTGTCAGTGCTAATGCATGAAGTGTGAATGCACTCTGCTGACAGGAACATTGTGTGACCATGCACAGACGATGGAATTATGCTGTTTTCAACTGTCAGTGTAACTTTCATTGACAAAACTGTGTCGTATAGACAAGGCCTTAGTGAAAGCTGATGTTTCTGCTTTAACCTGCCCTACGGAGTATTTGCTTTTTATGGGTTTAAATTACACCCTACTCTTGATTCAGGCTAGTTTTTGCAGGGTCTCTCCTTTTATCATAGTATTGGAAGAGAAAAAGGAAAGGAACCAAAGGGAAACCAAGTGTGGTTTACTGATCCTTCAAAGTCAAGATCTGACCAAACACTACTCAACTCTACAGCTGACTGAAGTCTTTTCATCAAGCAGAAAGAAAGAAAATGTTCAGTTTTGTTGAAAAATAAAAAAAACTGTGCAAACTTATTAAAAAAGCTTTGAGGTTCTTTTGAATTTTCTTCCCTGAAGATACATACATTTTTTCAACTAGTTCTCAACTCTGTTTACCCATTTAAGAAATAGGTCTGATAGCACTTACCTATCTCACTGTGATATTACAAGCCTTAATGAATGGTGACAAAGCACCTTAATAATACTTAAAGACAGTGTTTTTCATCTCCCTGCCCTTGCTGAGGGGGTGGACCTACTATTATGTCTCCTGTCTTACAAAAATGAAAAGTGAGGTACTAAGCGGAGAAATAATTTGCTAGAGATCACAGAGCAAGTCTATGGCAAACTCAGGGCTAGAACTCAAATCTTCTGACTCCCTGTTTTGGGCTCTAGACCCTCTAGCCAAATGAAATGCTCATAATAGTTAAAGGAAATAGACTGGTCATTTTAAAATATCCCGGTCCCACCCAATGCTGGGAATCTGCATTCTATATAGCAAAGTGTTAATCAGGAGAAGCTGAAAGTGAAACTGACCAGAGACCGAGAGTGAAACTGAGCAGTTTTGTTTCACAGATCAACCTGATGTTGTACAAACAGGCAAACAAAGTGTGTTACAACAAGGGGAAGGCAAAGTTTTCATAATCCCCAGGAGAAAGAAAGAGAATTCATTTGCTAAAGCAGAATTTCTATCCAATCGGTCCTAAAAAGTCCAAAATATCCTGTTCTGCTTTCCAGAGCAGCAAGTCTGATGTCACTTACTGTGGTTTTGGCTGACACATCCATCAATCCATGTGTCGCGTATCCATGGAGATAAAATGGCTCCCCAGCTGAGCTCAGTACAGACCAGAGGTGGAACTGGAAGGAGACTTTTTTTCCTGACAGTCCACTGGATGGCATCTCTCCCCATCTTTATCGAGCTCTTTTCAAAGGAGCTGGTATCCCACAACCAGGGGCTGGATTTCAAATGCCTGGGGGTGAATAACCCCAATGTCTTAGTCTTCTTAGCGTATGCACAACATGCGTTAGGTGGCAAGTGACCAGGGTTCTGCACCACATTTGGTCTGATGGCTGGATCATTAGCTTCCCCAGCGTGGGCTGGGTATCAACAGGAAGAGTAAGGTGAGCACTGGCTGATCCATGCCCCCTAATGTGTTAGTGGGGGCCCAGGAGTGATCAGAAGTGTATACTGGAAGTGTAAATCTGACAAAGTGTCTGTCTATGGAAATTAAGATCTCAAAGTTATCTTTAGATGTGTATCAGAGACAGGCCTACATATAATTAATTGCACAGTCATAGGGCAGATAGGCTTATACAGATATAAGTATTCCGGGGTGTAGGAGAGACAGGCTCACAACAGATTAATATATACAGGGGTGCATGAAAGACACATAGAAACACATGCATTAAGGTAAATCCGGTGTCATAGAAACATTAAGAGTTACTCAAGAATCTATTTCAGCAGCCATGGGTGTCCCTTTGGAGCTGTTTTATTGGGTTTGGAGAAAGGTGAAGGAGCCGGAGAACATATAAGACTGTATTTCAGTTTTATGGACTAGATACTGAGCTGGAATATAGTTCCACTGACTGCTTTGTTAATTTGCAAGAGCTGATGATCAGATCCGGTGTCTATTCAGAATTTGTGATGGTCCTATTTCCTTCATCTGCTGCAGTTTAAAAATGAAATATACAGTAATTACTTAAAAGCATCAGATGATGATTCATAGTTTGAAAGACACACTGGGTAATGGCCCAGTATCCTTCAAGGTCCAGCCACAGAGTAATGTGACATTTAATGTGATTTCAGTTTTGCTTCCAAGTTGCTCTTTTGAAATTGGATGTCCTGCGATTTTCCATCTCCATTTGCACTGCAGTCAGGCCCCTGGTTTCAGAGGCATGAGCCCAACTGCTGGTTGTCCAGCAGCTTCGGCGCACTGTGTAAGAGTACTGGCCCAGAGGAAAGGCAAGGCAGCATTTTGAGAGCCCTGGGAAAGGGAGTTTTTAATGAGTCCAAGAGGAGGGGCATACCATAAGCAGCAATCTCCCCCACACACACTAATTACAGAAGTATCTGTACACAGTGAAGGTGGTAACAGATCACAGAATTCTAAGACTTCAGGAGTCATCTAGTTCAACCTCCTGCCCAAAGCAGGACCAACCCAATTAAACCATCCCAGCCAGGGCTGTGTCCAGCTGGGACTTAAAAACCTCTGGGGATGGAGATTCCAGCCTCTCCCTAGGGAACCCATCCCAGTGCTTCTCCACCCTCCTAGGGAAATCGCTTCTCATATCCAAACTAGACCTCCCCCACTGTAACTTGAGACCATTGCTCCTCGTTCTGCCACCTGCCACCACTGAGAACAGCCTCTCTCCATCCTCTTTATACCCCCTTTCAGGGAGCTGAAGGCTGCTCTCAAATCCCCCCCTCACTCTTCTCTCCAGATGGGGCCCAGGAATACATAGCATGGGTTGTGGGACCAATGACACACACCCGCTGCAAATGGCTTCTGGGATAAGGGGGCATTTCAAACAGAGCTGTGATTGCCCATTGCAGGGGTGGAGTTTGTGGCACGTACCCATGACCACACGTTACTTTCACACAAGTGCCCTCAGCACCTCTGTGACAGGAACTAGCAAGCTTGGATTTACAGCTCCTCAGGGGCTGAGCATTCGGTCCTGCTTCTCGGAATAAACTTTGACAAGGAGTTGAGAGCCATTGCTCCTGGTTCCCCTCCGCCTAAGCTGCAGGCAGCCCCACCCATGCGAAGGGTTGGCGTTGGAAAAGCAGAGCAATCAGATTGAGACAGGAGGAAATGCAAGGAACTTGACAGGACCAGCTGGTGAAATCAGTGCCCCTCCATTGGGTTCTGCTGACTTGCTCCAGCTCAGGATCTGGCCTCTGCCTGGAAGTGTTATGGCCAGCCAGGCTGCCAGTGTTCAGGGAGGAGCTTTTCAACCACTGGGTGCTTAGGGATGTCAAGACACATTCCCCTCACTGAGACAAGCCCTTGCAGACATCCCAGGCAACAAGGTTCGCTAAGGGGCAGCATTCCCTATGAGCCGTGCACTTGGGCAGCTGATCAGGAGAGGTTCAGATGCTGCCCAGTGGATTAGCAAAGCATCCACAGCTGGGTTTTGTATTTCTCCTGGTGGTGCACATCTGCATATGCCTTGGTGCATATAAAATTATTCCGCACGTGTGGGAACAATTAGAGGGAACATTGCTAATGAGCAGCCCTTCGCTGTTATTAAGCATTGGGAGCGAAGAGGAAAGTTCCCGCAATTCGAGTCTATTGACAGCCTTTGTAATGTCCAGGGGGCATCCCCTCTAGACCCCGGACCCAGGCATGGGGCAGTGTCAACAAAGGCTGCCCCGACAGGATCCTCACCAGATGTGCCTCTGAGCCAAAGGAAGGTGGATGGGAGCATAGAGCAGGCTATGGGGATACCAGTGCCTATCTGTAATGCTCCTAGTTATAGTATGAAAAGCAGACGGACCCAGGTTGCTGACAGGCAGGATTGAACCTGTGACCTTAGGGGCTAAAGCCATGTGCTGCTACCAGCTGAGCAAAAAACCAGATGGCCTCAGCGTTAGGTGTACATCACTGCTCCAGAGTCTCTTTCCTAGTAGCCTGGGGCATACCACTGCACTTCCACTTTTCCATCTGGAAGGAGAACCCCCGGCCCCCCAATCCCCTGCCCCAGCCCCGATCCCCCTCCTGCCCTCCAAACCCTTTGATTCCAATCTAGAGCTCTCTCCCACCTCCTGAGCTCATCATTTCTGGCCCCACCCTAGAGCCTGCTCCCCCAGCCAGAGCCTGCATCCCCTCCTGCGCCCCAACCCCCGATTCCGGGAGCATTCGTGGCCCGCCCTGCAATTTCCATACCCAGACGTGTCCCTTGGGCCAAAAGTTTGCCCATCCCGACCTAACCACTCCCCACACCCTGTGGCTCTCTGCATGTGAGGAGTCCCTGCCATCTCCCCATACACACACACACACACACACACACACACCACACACACCCTGGTCCTTATCCCTCTAATTGTCCCACCTGAGACTCAATACATCCCTGTGCCAAATGGCATTGGCCTCTGGACTTTCCTCCTACCTGCTGAGCTGCGGGCGGCCCCAAGAGACGGCTGCTCCTACCAGCAGCAAAGAGATGCCTCCCCGCAGCTGGAGCAGCCAGGATCGATAGCACGAAAATAGCCTCATCCCTATCTATGAGCTGGTTCGTTTTCTTCCAACAGCGAGAGGCCTGGCTCTCCTCCCACCCACCCGGCTGTAAGTCAGGAGTAGCTCACTGGAGAGAGCAGGCCAGACGGTTCCACACCAGTGGCCAGCAGAGGGCACAAGCTGCATGTGAATCCATGGAACCTCTGGTTCCATCCAGCCTCCAGTCTCTTCTGCTAGCCTGGGTCAGTAACCCTGGGACCGCCAGCCTGGTGGAACTGAGGGAGCTCAAGGCAGCCAAGGGGCCAGTGAGGGCTGTGGGGTTTGGGACATGTTGTGGCACCAGGGTTATCCGTTCAGCTCATAGCCTAGGAATTGGTTTTCAACCCCGTGGTGAGTGCTGCAGGTTAATAAATGATGAGGGAAGGTCTGGGAGCCATTAGCATAATTGTTCGCTTGCTACCCTGACCCTCGGAGCCAGCTGGAGAAAGAGCTAAGAGAGGCTTGTGCCAGCTTACACATCACCCGGGCTGGATACGGCCTGTGATCAGAGGGAGCTCCAGTGGTGAGCTCCTAGCTGCAGAGTGCCAAGAAGATGGACTGTTCAGTGGTTAAGGCACTAGCCTTGAACCTGGGCAACATGGGCTCAGGCCCCTGGTCTGGCAAAGCCTTCTTCTTCCAGCAAGTTACTTGGCTGCTTTGTGTCTCAGTTTCCCAGCTGCACAGCAGGGATAACAGCCCTGCCTCACAGAGCAGATGGATGCCCCGAGTTGTATTTAGCCATGTTGCACTCTCCTGGCATGCTGACACCTTGGCAGGGAGGCGCAGGGTGACTGAGCAGTTTGTCCGGATGGGCACACACCAAACAGGGTAATTCTGCCTGGGACAGAACAGCACAAGCACAGAAAGGGAGGCTTGGGTCTCAGCTGGGCTCGCCCTGTTATCCAGGCCCATGGGGCACCTGAAGGAAGGCTGGTTCACTTCTGCTCTGACCTGGAGTCGCAAAGCCAGCGGGCCATGCTCCTGGGACAGAGTTGCTCTCTCTCTCGGCAAATGGCAGCGGTGGCCTGCTCAGCTCTCAGTGGGGGCGCGGCCGGCAGAGGTGAGGGAGATTTTCTGGCTCAGCCAAGCCACCTTGTTGGGCGCGCTGGGACATGGCCTGGAGGGAGCGGCCTGTCCGTTACTGGCTTGGAGCAGCAGGGGCACAGATTCAGGGTGGGAGGTTGGGGAGTGTGAGGTGCCCAGGGAAATGGCTGGGGCTTGTTCATCACCCAGATGGTACCCAGAGGACTGGAGAAACTCCTCGGAGTGCAGACCTGTAAGCAGGCACTGTGGGCTTCTCCCTCTGGCACCAGTTAGTTCATTCCCTCGGGAAGGGTAACTCCGGATTCTACTGACAGCTACAGCACGCGGGCATTCAACTGCTGGGACCTCCCAGGCCGCCTCCGTCCGCTCCTCTGCCTGTGGAATCCAGCGCCTCTGTGTACAGCGTCCCGCCACCTCTGGCCAGCTGCAGGCCGCCCCCCCCCAGGAGGCAGGAGACTCCGGGCTGGCCTTCTCACTGCCAGGCTGGAAAGAGGAGCAGCGCGGGGCCCAGGGCTAGGCAGTGCTGGGAGGGTCACATCACTTCAGCTGCACTGCTCGGGGGGGGCAAAGGCCACTGGGGCAGCTTGCCGCATGGTCACTGGCAATGGGGAGGGTGGGGAGGGCTGCAGCATCCAGCGACAGAAATAGCATTAGAGCTGCAGCACTAGAGAGACTGGGCTGGAAGGGACCTCAAGGGACCAGCCGGCCCATCCCCCCCGCTCAACTCTTCCTGACAGGCGTTGTCTAACCTGTGCTTCCAAACCTCCACTGCTGGTGTTTCCTCAGCCGCCCCGTAACAGGGTGCAGCTCACCGCCATAGCGCCTCCTGCTGGCCGCTCGGGAATTGCTCCGCTCGTGGCTGGAGCGCCCTCTTCTGGCTGGCATCTTGCCTGCTCTTCCCCATTTTCTGTTAATGGCTCTGCCGCCTTAGGACTCACGTCCCTCCTGGATCACGGTGCCCTTCCGCCAGGTACTGCCTCGCGGCCGTGCCCCTATGCTCTGGGGCCCTCTGTGGCGGTGCGTCGGGGTCCCCCGACTCCTGCACCCCCGTAATGGCACGGACAGACTCCACCAGCCAGTAGAATAGAGGGAGTTTATTGCTTCTCCAGGATACAGCACAGATGTCATCTGGTTACAGGAACCGGGCCTAGGATGCCTCAGCCCCCCTTGGGATGGGGGAGACTGGGCCCCTAAATTCCAGCCCCTTTCCCTAGGCTGTCTCCTCCATGATCCCAGACAGAAACTGCCCCTCTCTTCCAGCCCTGCCCCCCTTGCCAGGCCTGGCCTCACCCCCTTCCTTTGTTTCTCTCCCTGGGAAGTAACTGGTCAGACCAGTTGAGAGACCCTTGCATAATGACTCACCCTGTCCTGCTAGGCCATGCTTTGTACAAACAGCCGCCAGCAGGGGTCACTCACAGCCCACCGCCCAGTATAGCAACCAGCAAGGTACCCGCACTACGTCACACCCTCCCCCTCAGGGAACCCCCAACCTCCTACACCCCCCTTGCCTCAGCAACCCACAGCCAGTCGTCATCTAGCCCCTGCCTCCAGGGCAAACTGCCACTGACACGAGCACTTATAGGCAAGAGGTGTGGACCTGCTGCCTTTGCCTGCCCGAGCTGCCTCCCGGCAGTCCTAGTCTCCTCAGGCCTCTGTTGCTGGAAGTTAGCCTGGGACTACACAGGCGGGAGCTCCTCTGCTCATCCTGCCTTTCCCTAGCCCTGCTCTGTCCATGGTCCCTCAGGTAGCAGGCAGCTAGGTCCTTCTCCCTCCAGGGCTGGAATGAGAGTGTGCTCAGCTTGGCCAGCCATCTCTTTTATAATGCCCTCCTGGGCTCTGATTGGCTACCACACGCCCTCTCATGATTGGCCCCTAGCTACAGCCTTCTTCCAGGGCTGTTTTAACCCCTTTTATGCCTGGAGTGGGGTGACTACCCTGCTACACTCCCTATGTAACTTGTTCAGTTCTTAACTACCCTGCGAGTTGGAAAGTTTTTCCTAATCTCTAACCTAAATCTCCCCTGTTGCAAACAATGCTGATTACGTCTGTCCTGCCACCCCTGTAGACACGGAGCCTGATTGATCACTGTCCTCTTCACAATACCCTCTTGTCTTCACTATTGCTATTTTAAAATTGCTATTGATTTTTACCTGGAAGCTGTTCAGAGCCTTCACTGGGTGTGTGTGTGTGGAGGGGAATACAACTTAAGAGACAGACTCCCGCCTTGCAGTTTGGGACCCGGTTCAGAACCAGCCCTGCTGGGCCAAAGAGGATTTTCCAAAGGGTGCAGGACTTGGGGCTTCCCTATGTGACAGCTGCACTTCCAAAGACTGTGTGTGCTGGGCCATACCAACAAGGTAAGAGGTGGAGTGCTAGGGTACAACTAGATTTAGTGGCTACCCGCGGTGTGTACTAGGAGCCTGTGACAGAACAGACAGTAGGACACACACTGGCCAAGTCCACGTCTAGCCCCTTACGCATACACACATCCTTCCTCTCCAGTATGGAGGCAGGATTTCCCAGTGGTTAGAGCATGAGCCCCGTTCCCTCCTCTTCCCCAGGCTTCCCATGTGACCATGAGCACATCCCAGTCTCTCTTGTCTGGGTCCCCACTTTGTACAAAGGGGCTAGTAGCACAGAGGTGTTTGGAGCACTAGGTTTTGGGGTGTGCTTAGGCTTTAGAGTAATGGAGGGTGTATGTGCACCACAAGAGCAAGCACCTAGTGGTATTTGTGTTAGCCCATATCTTACTTACTCAAGTATCTTTATTTTGAAATGCCACACCAGTTCTGTGCCCCATGACTGAAGCTCCATTTCCCACCTTCTTTTCCTCAGCTCCTTTAGCATCTCCGTCCCTGTGATGGGGTGGACCAGGCCCAGAAGCCCTCTGCTGCAGACCTGTGGCCTTGCCACAGCCCGCTCCAGAGGAGAAGCTATAGAGAAGTCCTCCAAACAGGCTAGAGTGGCAGTGGAGAAAACAGCCAATCAGGGGCCAGGAAGACCCTATAAAAGGACCTGCAGGACCAGAGTTAGGTCAGTTCCTCTGGAGATCCCAAGGCGTGCAGCCCAGGAGACTGGCTGGCAGAGAGGGAGGCAGCGGCAGCAGCACTATGGAGAGCGCCGTGTGGAGAGCTATTGAAGTCTGCGGGACTATTCTGGGACTCTGAGAGAAAGCCCTGATATATGGGTGAGGATGCTGCCGTCATGGGGGGAAGCCCTAGGGGCACCACTCTTTTCCAGGGTGGGGAACAGATTGAAGGAAAGGACTCAGAGACACTACACAGAGGGCACCGAGATGGGCCCCTGTTAAAGATGTACCCTGAAAGGGGATTGTGTTTGATCACACACAGGGAATGTGACTTGGCTGGAGGGTGAATTGCTGAAGAGGCTTCAACCAGAGAGCGTGCAGCCACACACACGTGGCCAGAAGGGGCGCTCATGAGAGGTGATTGCCGCCCCGCTACAGTCCCCTACCAGGGGGCTTTCAGAGAGGTCATTTGTGATACCCCCAGACGGGAGCATAAAACAGACCCAAAACAAGCCTCTTTGTCGCCTCCAGAAGGTTTCGGGTCTGTCTAATGCCTCGTAATGTGTTGGATCCTCATTACTCATGAGGATGAGTAATCCGGGCAAGTGTTCACTTTGCAGAAAGGAAAAAAAATAAGAATCAAGAGAAGCCAGGGGCCGCCAACTTAATCTGCCATTTTAAGGAGCGAAATCAGAATGTGTGACTGGAGTGCAGCTTGCCGGCAATCAATAAACTCCGCAGGCCTGTAACAGGACCCTGCACAGCGGCCAGCCCGCCGGGGCCCCAAAGCCACTGCAGGCATCTAAGAATCCCACTCGTCTTTATTAAAGCAAACACCATGCCGCCCCCGGCGCGCGAAGAGGCGGCGTGCCAAAGCAAGTGAGCACAAGCCAAGGACACCGGGAGCCCCTAAGGCCTTGGGTTTCCACGAGAGAGATGCCAGCTCTCCAAGGCTCTGCCATTGTTCAGGGAGACCCTTTCCTACAAAGGAACTGAATCCTCCTGGAGAGGATGGGCTGTGAGTAATTCATGGCCTCCAGTGACTCACAGGACTCTCTCGGGCTCCAGGACTGGAGGCTGCAGCCTCGGGCTAGACTCTGAGAGACATGGGAGGAGATGTACAGTCTTCCAGTGCTGTGCTCCACCCTGATGTTAGGACTCAGGGGCTATGTCTAGACTGCACCTCTCTGTCGACAGAGGGATGCAAATCAAGCACATTGAAATTGCTAATGAAGCAGGGATTTAAATATCCTGTGCCTCATCAGCATAAACATGGCCGCCGCTTTTTTCGAAACTGAGTTTTTTCGAAAAAACCTCGTCAGTCTAGCTGCGGATCTGTCGAAAATAAAGCCTTTTTCGACAGATCCTGTATTCCTCAAAAAATGAGGTTTACAGGATCTGTCGAAAAAAGCTTTATTTTCGACAGATCTGCGTCTAGACTGCCTTTTTTCGAAAAAACTCAGTTTTGAAAAAAGCGGTGGCCATGTTTATGCTAATGAGGCATGGGATATTTAAATCCCTGCTTCATTAGCAATTTCGATGTGCCTAATCTACATCTCTCTGTTGACAGAGAGGTGTAGTCTAGACACACCCATCTCTCTCCTGCCCTGGTTCTCCAACGTGGCCGGATGAAATGTCCTCTCTCCTCTCCCAGCCATATGTGCAGTGAGAGGAGGCCAAATACAGTCCCTGCTGCCCCTCCGGTGGGTTCCGAAGACTCTTCTTTCTCAGTCATCCCTGTGTGGCTGCAGAGATAAGAGAGAGCCCAGAGCTTTGCCCTAAGTCCTGTCTGGGGCCAGTGATTGGATTTGAGCCCAGGCCCACTGCAGGGAGAAAGAAGGTACAGTCCCCTGGGCTAAAGTCCTAGGTCTGTTTGCCAGAAGCACTGTCAGATGCATAGACTGCCTTTGTGGACCAGCCACCGGAGGACAATGAGTCCCACTCAACCCATGGACGCAGCCAAGAGGGAAAAAAGAGCCGCCTGTGGGAAAACCACCAGGGGAAAACAGGGCCGCAGGTTTTCCAAGCAGGACGGGGCATTGCACCGAAACATGAACGTAGGGAGCCAGCCCATGTCCTCCAGGGCACCCCTAGATGTGAAGGAGAAACTCCAGGCAGTACAGCCCATGCAGGGCCAGCCCCACCTGAGAGGCCAGCTAGGCAGTTGCTTAAGGTGCCAGGCTATCCGGGGAGATAAATTAAACAGAAGTGAATTTTTTCTCTGTTTAAAAATATGTTCTCGCTTCCAAAGGCCAGTATGGAACGCTGTGTTGTCAGACGGCGCAGCCGCGTCAGGCGCTGAGCTCCGTGAGTCACGTCCCATTGTGGCGCGCGGCTGTGTATGTAAATACAGGTAAAGCAGGTCCGGGCGCAGCTTCCAGAGCGCCACCCGTGTGCTGCCTGGGCGGGGTCTGGCCGTCCAGTCCGTCTCAGTAGCCCAGTGCTGGCCAGTCACAGTGTTGGGTCGGTGTTGCTCGCCAGTGAGCTGTTCTCCCGTGTGACAAGCGGGCCTCAAAGGAAGACAATTGCGGCTCAAAATGCAGCTGTCTATAGTGCTGACCAGACACAGCATGTACAGCTCAAAAGGATGAACACTTCAAAGTGTCGCTCCGGGGCGGTTTGCCCTCCACACGCTAATTGTGCCGGCACTAGGGAAAAGTAGAAAAGATCAATGCTGATGAGCATTTTATTTGTGCATTGTTCACTTTGAATGCCGAGTAAATGACGGCAACATTTCATTCCAGATGTCTCATTTTCTCTGTATTGAATGTGGGGGGGAGGGGTGGCAGAGTCATTGCTTGCCTAGAGCACCAGAACCCCTTTGGCCAGCCTGAGCCAAGGCAGCCCCCTTCCCAGGGTGAAGTTTTGTTTCACTGTGGGCTGAGCACTCTGGTTCTGTTGCTAACCTCCACCTGCCTTCGAAGAGCTGTACAGAGCAGCTACATGGGCCTGTGGCATCATCCTCCCTGAAGACTGCAGAGAGGTCTTCCCCCATCGCTGTATTGTGAGTGCAGACAGTCACCTCCTTCCGCCTCAGACTGCCTTGACGCAAAGTGCCCTGGCCCAGCTCCCGAGGGAGTTAGTTCCCTAACCCCCACTCAGCTCTCTCTCTCTCACCATCCATAGGGTGAGGGGCATCAGAGGGGCATTGGATCAAATGTTGCTGGGGACGACATAACTTTTAAATTGCATGTTGCATCCCCTTCTCTAGTCCATGTGGAGGAAAGCAGCCTACTACTGCTACCAGCTGAGGGAGTTACTCCTTTAGCTCAGGAAGCAGGCACCTGTGATTTGGCAGGGCAGATCTCAGATTCACACCCTGCTGATGATCTGGGCGGGGTGCGGGGGGGAGTTGTTGTGCTGGCTTTCTGAAAATCTCAAGGGGTCAAGAGGAACTGAATGTGTTCAGATCTGGCTCGCAGACAAGGTCTGCACCTAGAATGAGCTTTTTTAGGGGCAGAGATAGATTCGCTTCACTCTTCCCCCTTATTTCAATACTTGCTGCTGCCTCTGCCTTTCCAGGACCTGGGACGTACCAACATCGGATGGGAAATGCTCCAGGGGCATTTCCACCCCACTCTGCAGCAGGAAGTAGCAGAAATCTCGCCAGGACTCCTGTTGCTGCTACTGCAAAGCCGATGTCATCCAGCATGGGAGTGAGCAGGAACAGCTCTTCAAGACAGTGCTGCCCTCCACTTACTATGTGTGGCTGCACGTTGGGTACCCCCCGATCCTGCACCCCATCTGCAGCAAGATGAGACTCCGCCAACTAGTAGTATAGAGAGGGTTTATTGCTCCTCCAGGATGTGGTTACAGGAGTCAGGGCCAGGATGCCTCAGACCCTTGGATTACGGGGTCCATTGTCATCACTAGACCCTCAGCTAAAGCTGCTTCCTTCATTTTTCCCAGCCAGCAACTGCCCCTTCCCCCGAAACCTCCCTTCCTTTGTTCCCTGCCTGCCCTCAACTGGTCGGACAGGTTGGGTCTTTGCCTACGTGACTTAAGGCAGCCGTTCTGCCAGGCAGTGCTACAGGTACCGGCCAGTAGGGGTCACCCCAGCCCACACACAGCCACCAGTGGATGCCCAGAGGGTATGGCCTGCCCACTACATCACACCCTGCAGGACCCAGTGGGCTCAGAGAGTTGGGTTAACTGTGAATGAGCATCCATGTTTTCTGGGAGCCAGAAGCTACACCCGATTACACTAGACTCCAGCTGTGTGGGTGCCATCATCCGAAGAATTGGGCCCTGGGGTTTCATCCAACCCTTCTGCAATTCACCCGCCACTAGCCAGGTCACCTACTCCCTCCAGCCCCTGCCAGTGCAGGACTGTTGCCTTCGGCATCCTCCCCGCTTCTCCCCCACACTCCTTCTCACTGACCTTGGCAATTAGCCCACTGTGCTAAAGCCAGTTCCACAAACAATATCATGCCCACCGCTCCTCATCCACGGATGGCAACGTCTTGTGGTTTTTTTGAACTGACTCGCAGGGATATTTTTAAATGACCCGTGAAGCTATTTCAGTTTAATTTCCCTTTGCTCTTCTCCCTCAGTCTGCTCGGCTCACTCTCCCGAGACAGCTTATTTTCATCTCCCCTGCTCATGAGACAAGCTGGCTGGATTAAGACAAAGGCCTTCCCAAAAAAAGATTTGACACTCATGAGTACAAATAACATCTGCAGCTCTAGGAGCTCAGAAAACAAAGATAAGGGCTCTTGATCCTTGTGCTTCTAGGTACAAGCTGATCACCAGCGGGGGGATTAGGATGGAAATTTCCATTCCATGGTGTGCCCTGGTAAGTCGGTTATGGGGGTATTTCCCTTTTCCTCTGAGCACAGGCAGGCTAGGAATTGAACAGTATTATGGGTTCCATTTAACAAAGCAACTCTTGGCTTTCGCTGAACCAATTTGATTTCAGAATGAGGGAAACACAAGAAAGAACCAAGGTACAAAGTGGCCTGTCTGGGCCCCGCTGAGAGGATCCAGTCAGGGCAAATCACTCAGAACCAGGGCTACTTACAGCCCAAGATCGGAGCCCTTCCCTATAAGGCACTAAACCAGTCACACTGAGCATCTCAGCTGCCACTCTGGAAAGAAGCCTTACAAGCAAAACCCCTTAGGCACCCCAACCCCACCTGTGCCAGAACCAGCCCCTACCTTATACAGGGGAGAGGTTATAACACCCAATCTCACAAACTCCCAACAGGTTCTCCCAGTCCCAAAGGACCAGCTGCAGTCCCAGGTCAATGTATACCTTGGATCTTACCCAAAAGAGCGCACTGGGCCAGTCCTTTAGAATCTAACACCTAAAGGTTTGCTAATAGAAGAAAGGAAAGGTTGGAGTAGGATTGTAACCAAGAATCCATCACATGCATCAATCACCACGTTCTTGATGCAGGCTCTTTGCAGAACTGCCGGCTCACAAGTCTCTGGTGTACAGCTGATGTCAGGCTGGGTGAGCAAATCCTTCTGGGCCCTCTGTCCGTACCAGTGGTGCTTCTGGAGTGGAGGGCAGGAGTGAAGACACGATGGAGGTGCCCTCAGGATCCTTTTATAATCTTCCCAGGTGGAAGGAAAATCCATTGTTCTCCTGGCAGCTCCCACACTGGAGCTGATCACATGATCAAGTGACCTGTCTCTGTCTTTCATGCAAGTAGCCATGATGGACTTGCTGGTCTGCAGGTTTCCAGACGCCTTCCTCAGGTGCATATTGGCCACCTTGAGAGCCTTTGCCCAGGCAGCAGCGCTAATTAGCACAGCCATGCATGGGATAACCACTCCTCTCAATAGGGGTTGCGGCCTATTGCTCTCTCCCAGACGGAGAACATTTACATACAAGTACAGAGCTCATCATCATAACTTCACATACAAACATCATACAAGTCCATGAGTAGTACACATAGACTCAACAGAGCATCAGCTTTTGTTTGACACCTCCCATGGTCACTTTGCACAGAATTTCGGGCAAACACACACCAGCAGGTGCCACAATGATCTGCCTGCTTATATTAAAATCCAATAATGTGACACTGGGTCCTGCCAGTCATCCTTGGCCACCCGAGCCTAAACCCGGATGCCTGACCCCAATGCCGCCCCCCCGAACTCCGGCAACCGGGAGAGGGAGCAGCAGGGCCAGAATAAGGAGCAGCAAGAACGGGAGAAGGAGAGGCAGGGCCGGGAGAGGGAGAGGCAGGAACAGGAGAAGGAGTGGCAGGGCCGGGAGAGGGAGAGGCAGGGCCGGGAGAAGGAGCAGCAGGGCCGGGAGAGGGAGCAGCAGGGCCGGGAGAAGGAGCAGCAGGGCCGGGAGAGGGAGAGGCAGGAACAGGAGAAGGAGAGGCAGGGCCGGGAGAGGGAGAGGCAGGGCCGGGAGAAGGAGCAGCAGGGCCGGGAGAGGGAGCAGCAGGGCCGGGAGAGGGAGAGGCAGGGCCGGGAGAAGGAGCAGCAGGGCCGGGAGAAGGAGAGGCAGGAACTGGAGAAGGAGCAGCAGGGCCGGGAGAAGGAGCGGCAGGGCGAGGAGAGAGCGCAGGGCCGGGAGAAGGAGCGGCAGGGCTGGGAGAAGGAGCAGCAGGGCCGGGAGAAGGAGAGGCAGGGCCGAGAGAGGGAGCGGCAGGGCCGGGAGAAGGAGCGGCAGGGCCGGGAGAAGGAGAGGCAGGGCCGAGAGAGGGAGCAGCAGGGCCGGGAGAGGGAGAGGCAGGGCCGGGAGAGGGAGCGGCAGGGCCAGGAAAGGGAGAGGCAGGCCGGGAGAAGGAGCAGCAGGGCCGGGAGAAGGAGCAGGCAGGGCCGGGAGAAGGAGAGGCAGGGCCGGGAGAAGGAGCGGCAGGACCGGGAGAAGGAAGCGCAGGGCCGGGAGAGAGGAGCGGCAGGAACGGAGAAGGAGCGGCAGGGCGGGAGAAGGAGCAGGCAGGGCCGAGAGAGGGAGAGGCAGGGCCAGGAGAGGAGCAGCAGGGCGGAGAAGGAGAGGCAGGAACTGGAGAAGGAGCAGCAGGGCCGGGAGAAGGAGAGGCAGGGCCGAGAGAGGGAGCGGCAGGGCCGGGAGAAGGAGCGGCAGGGCTGGGAGAGGGAGCAGCAGGGCCGGGAGAAGGAGAGGCAGGGCCGAGAGAGGGAGCAGCAGGGCCGGGAGAGGGAGCAGCAGGGCTGGGAGAAGGAGAGGCAGGGCCGAGAGAGGGAGCAGCAGGGCCGGGAGAGGGAGAGGCAGGGCCGGGAGAGGGAGAGGCAGGGCCAGGAAAGGGAGAGGCAGGTCCGGGAGAAGGAGCGGCAGGGCCGGGAGAGGGAGAGGCAGGAACAGGAGAAGGAGAGGCAGGGCTGGGAGAGGGAGCGGCAGGGCCGGGAGAGGGAGAGGCAGGGCCAGGAGAAGGGAGAGGCAGGGCCGGGAGAAGGAGCGGCAGGGCCGGGAGAGGGAGAGGCAGGACAGGAAAGGGAGAGGCAGGGCCGGGAGAAGGGAGCGGCAGGGCCGGGAGAAGGAGCGGCAGGGCCGGGAGAGGGAGAGGCAGGGCCAGGAAAGGGAGAGGCAGGTCCGGGAGAAGGAGCGGCAGGGCCAGGAAAGGGAGAGGCAGGTCCGGGAGAAGGAGCGGCAGGGCCGGGAGAAGGAGAGGCAGGGCCGGGAGAGGGAGAGGCAGGGCCGGGAGAGGGAGAGGCAGGGCCGGGAGAAGGAGCGGCAGGGCCAGGAAAGGGAGAGGCAGGTCCGGGAGAAGGAGCGGCAGGGCCGGGAGAAGGAGCGGCAGGGCCGGGAGAGGGAGAGGCAGGGCCGGGAGAAGGAGCGGCAGGGCTGGGAGAGGGAGCGGCAGGGCCGGGAGAAGGAGCGGCAGGGCCGGGAAAGGGAGAGGCAGGTCCGGGAGAAGGAGCGGCAGGGCCGGGAGAGGGAGCGGCAGGGCCGGGAGAAGGAGCGGCAGGGCCGGGAGAGGGAGCGGCAGGATGCGGGAGAGGGAGCGGCAGGGCCGGGAGAGGGAGCGGCAGGGCTGGGAGAGGGAGCGGCAGGAATGGGAGAGGGAGCGGCAGGGCCGGGAGAAGGAGAGCGGCAGGAATGGGAGAGAGAGAGCGGCAGGGCCGGGAGAAGGAGCGGCAGGAGGGGAGAGGGAGAGGCAGGGCCGGGAGAAGGAGCAGCAGGGCCGGGAGAAGGGAGCAGCAGGGCCGGGAGAGGGAGAGGCAGGGCCGGGAGAAGGAGCAGCAGGGCCGGGAGAAGGAGAGGCAGGAACTGGAGAAGAAGCAGCAGGGCCGGGAGAAGGAGCGGCAGGAATGGGAGAAGGAGAGGCAGGAACTGGAGAAGGAGCAGCAGGGCCGGGAGAAGGAGAGGCAGGGCCGAGAGAGGGAGCGGCAGGGCTGGGAGAAGGAGCGGCAGGGCCGGGAGAGGGAGCGGCAGGAACGGAAGAGGGAGCGGCAGGGCCGGGAGAGGGAGCGGCAGGGCCAGGAAAGGGAGAGGCAGGGCCAGGAAAGGGAGAGGCAGGGCCGGGAGAAGGAGCGGCAGGGCCGGGAGAGGGAGAGGCAGGCGGAGAAGGAGAGGCAGGGCCGGGAGAGGGAGAGGCAGGGCCGGGAGAAGGAGCGGCAGGGCCGGGAGAGGGAGAGGCAGGAACAGGAGAAGGAGCGGCAGGGCCGGGAGAGGGAGAGGCAGGGCCGGGAGAAGGAGCGGCAGGGCCGGGAGAGGGAGAGGCAGGAACAGGAGAAGGAGAGGCAGGGCCGGGAGAGGGAGCGGCAGGGCCGGGAGAAGGAGAGGCAGGGCCGGGAGAGGGAGAGGCAGGGCCAGGAAAGGGAGAGGCAGGTCCGGGAGAAGGAGCGGCAGGGCGGGAGAAGGAGCGGCAGGGCCGGGAGAAGGAGCGGCAGGGCCGGGAGAGGGAGCGGCAGGGCCGGGAGAGGGAGCGGCAGGGCCGGGAGAGGGAGCGGCAGGCCGGGAGAGGGAGCGGCAGGGCCGGGAGAAGGAGCGGCAGGGCCGGAGAGGGAGCGGCAGGGCCGGGAGAAGGAGCGGCAGGGCCGGGAGAGGGAGAGGCAGGGCCGGGAGAAGGAGCAGCAGGGCCGGGAGAGGGAGCAGCAGGGCCGGGAGAGGGAGAGGCAGGGCCGGGAGAGGGAGAGGCAGGGGAGAAGGAGAGCAGGGCCGGAGAGGGAGAGCAGGGCCGGGAGAAGGAGCAGCAGGGCCGGGAGAGGAGCAGCAGGGCCGGGAGAGGAGCGGCAGGGCCGGGAGAGGGAGCGGCAGGGCCGGGAGAGGGAGCGGCAGGGCCGGGAGAGGGAGCGGCAGGAACGGAAGAGGGAGCGGCAGGGCCAGGAGAAGGAGCAGCAGGGCCGGGAGAAGGAGAGGCAGGAACTGGAGAAGAAGCAGCAGGGCCAGGAGAAGGAGCAGCAGGGCCGGGAGAAGGAGAGGCAGGAACTGGAGAAGGAGCAGCAGGGCCGGGAGAAGGAGCAGCAGGAACGGGAGAAGGAGAGGCAGGAACTGGAGAAGGAGCAGCAGGGCCGGGAGAAGGAGAGGCAGGGCCGAGAGAGGGAGCGGCAGGGCCGGGAGAAGGAGCGGCAGGGCCGGGAGAGGGAGAGGCAGGAACGGAAGAGGGAGCGGCAGGGCCGGGAGAGGGAGCGGCAGGGCCAGGAAAGGGAGAGGCAGGTCCGGGAGAGGGAGAGGCAGGGCCGGGAGAAGGAGCAGCAGGGCCGGGAGAAGGAGAGGCAGGGCCGAGAGAGGGAGCGGCAGGGCCGGGAGAGGGAGCGGCAGGGCCGGGAGAGGGAGCGGCAGGAACGGAAGAGGGAGCGGCAGGGCCAGGAGAAGGAGCAGCAGGGCCGGGAGAAGGAGAGGCAGGAACTGGAGAAGAAGCAGCAGGGCCAGGAGAAGGAGCAGCAGGGCCGGGAGAAGGAGCGGCAGGGCCGGGAGAGGGAGCGGCAGGGCCAGAAGAGGGAGCGGCAGGAACGGGAGAAGGAGAGGCAGGAACTGGAGAAGGAGCAGCAGGGCCGGGAGAAGGAGCGGCAGGGCCGGGAGAGGGAGAGGCAGGAACGGAAGAGGGAGCGGCAGGGCCGGGAGAGGGAGCGGCAGGAACGGAAGAGGGAGCGGCAGGGCCGGGAGAGGGAGCGGCAGGGCCAGGAAAGGGAGAGGCAGGTCCGGGAGAAGGAGCGGCAGGGCCGGGAGAAGGAGCGGCAGGGCCAGGAAAGGGAGAGGCAGGTCCGGGAGAGGGAGAGGCAGGGCCAGGAAAGGGAGCGGCAGGGCCGGGAGAAGGAGCTGCAGCAACGGGAGAGGGAGCGGCAGGAACGGGAGAAGGAGCGGCAGGGCCGGGAGAAGGAGCGGCAGGGCCGGGAGAAGGAGCGGCAGGGCCGGGAGAGGGAGCGGCAGGTCCGGGAGAAGGAGCGGCAGGAATGGGAGAGGGAGCGGCAGGGCCGGGAGAGGGAGCGGCAGGGCCGGGAGAAGGAGCGGCAGGTCCGGGAGAAGGAGCGGCAGGAATGGGAGAGGGAGCGGCAGGGCCGGGAGAGGGAGCGGCAGGGCCGGGAGAGGGAGCGGCAGGGCCGGGAGAGGGAGCGGCAGGGCCGGGAGAGGGAGCGGCAGGGCCGGGAGAGGGAGCGGCAGGGCCGGGAGAAGGAGCGGCAGGTCCGGGAGAAGGAGCGGCAGGAATGGGAGAGGGAGCGGCAGGGCCGGGAGAAGGAGCGGCAGGGCCGGGAGAGGGAGCGGCAGGGCCGGGAGAGGGAGCGGCAGGGCCGGGAGAAGGAGCGGCAGGGCCGGGAGAGGGAGCGGCAGGGCCGGGAGAGGGAGCGGCAGGGCCGGGAGAAGGAGCGGCAGGAATGGGAGAGGGAGCGGCAGGGCCGGGAGAGGGAGCGGCAGGGCCGGGAGAAGGAGCGGCAGGGCCGGGAGAGGGAGCGGCAGGGCCGGGAGAAGGAGAGGCAGGGCCAGGAGAGGGAGTTCTCCAAGTAAAGGAGAAGCAGATACAGGACTTTTGAGGGAAGTGTGTGTTGTTATTGGGGCTTTCTTACTGTGTGCTGAGCTTGTGTTTATGAGTGAGGGTTGGTGTGTGGTGGGTTTGTGTGTGTGTGTGTTTGTGAGTGAGGCTTTAGAGAGGGAGTTCTCCAGGTAGAGGAGAAGGAGATACAGGACTCTTGAGGGAAGTGAGTGTTGTGTTTGGGGCTTTCTTGCTGTGTGATGAGCTTGTGTTTGTGAGTGAAGGTTAGTGTGTTTTTTGTTTGATTGTTTGTTTGTTTTTCCCCTGTGTTTGGGAGTGAGGCTTTTTTTTTTTCACTTCCCCTTTCCCCTCCCCCTCTCCTTCATGGAGCGTGTGCTGTGAGTGGCAGGTGGAAACTGTTGGCTTCTAATTAAAGTTTGAATTCTAGAAGCCTCTGCTGATTGGCTGAGCCTTGGTAGGGGGAGGGACTTTCAGGCAGTCCAGGGCTTTATAAAGCAGTGTGCAAGCGACCAAGGAGCTTGCGAACAGGTGAGTGCTAACAGGGAGTTTAGAGAGGGAGTTGGGAAGGGCGCGAGATTCTCTTGCCTTTCTTTTTAAATCCTTTCTCCGGGACAGCAGGGATGGATGGTGATAGGTCTGCTGTTGTTACCTGCACAGCGTGTGCCATGTTTGTCTTCCTCCTGGAAGAAAGAATGGATTTCATCTGCACGAGGTGCAAGCTGGTCGCCATTTTGGAAGAAAAAATTAGAGGACTGGAGGCCCAAGTGTCGACCCTACGCTCCATCAGAGAGGATGAAGACTTCCTCGATAGAAGGCAGCGTTTAATCCTGCAAGCACGGCAGGCGGAAGAGCCAGAGCGGGCAGTACAGGACCAAGAAGAGAACTGGCAGCATGTAACTTCTAGAAGGGGAAAAAGGCCAGCACGGGAATCCCCCAATGCTACAGAGGTAAGTAATCGCTTTCAGGCTCTCTCCACAGGCTCTGCGGTGGTGAATGTTTTGGAAGGGACCTCACAAGGAAGAAACCACAAGGGAACACCACCTACCGGAAGGCATGGGATGTGTAGTCCTAGGGATGGGGGTTCCATGACGGGTGGTGGTGGTCGGGGACTCCCTCCTAAGAGGGACTGAGCCATCCCTCTGCCGTCCTGACCTGGAATCTCGAGAGGTGTGTTGCTTACCGGGAGCTCGAATTCAGG
The DNA here is from genome assembly GCA_032595735.1 of Pelochelys cantorii. Classification (NCBI taxonomy): domain Eukaryota; kingdom Metazoa; phylum Chordata; order Testudines; family Trionychidae; genus Pelochelys; species Pelochelys cantorii. The sequence goes on from CM064353.1 coordinate 17,612,786, forward strand.
ATGTGACTGAGAGGCTTACCAAGCTGATCAAACCTTCAGATCACTGCCCCTTCCTGCTTCTCCATGTGGGAACTAACGATACGGCCAAGAATGACCTTGAGTGGGTTACTGCGGATTATGTAGCGCTGGGATGAAGGACCCAAGAATTCGGAGCGCAAGTGGTGTTCTCGTCCATCCTCCCTGTTGAAGGGAAAGGAGTGGGCAGGGATCGTCGAATTGAGGAAATAAATGCGTGGTTGCGCAGGTGGTGTCGCAGAGAGGGCTTTGGTTTCTTCGACCATGGGACTCTGTTCCGGGCACGAGGATTGTTAGGAAGAGATGGGATCCACCTAACCAAGAGAGGAAGGAGCATCTTTGCGGGCAGGCTTGCAAACCTAGTGAGGAGGCTTTAAACTAGGTTTGTTGGGGGATGGTGACCAACACCCTGAGGGGAGTAGGGAAGTCGGATACCGGGAAGGAATGCAAAGAGGAACAAGCAAGAAAGGAGGACCCCTGATTCGAATGGAGAAGATGGGGCGATCAACTGGTTATCTGAGGTGTTTGTACACTAATGCGAGAAGCCTGGGCAACAAACAGGAAGAACTGGAGGCCCTGGCCCAGTCCAAGAAATATGATTTAATTGGGATAACAGAGACTTGGTGGGATGACTCGCATGACTGGAGCGCTGTCATGGAAGGGTAGAGACTGTTCAGGAAGAACAGGCAGGGGAGAAAAGGAGGAGGAGTTGCACTGTATGTAAGAGAGCACTATGATTGCTCTGAACTCCAGTATACAGAGGGAGAAAAACCTGTTGAGAGTCTATGGGTTAAGTTTAGAGGTGCAAACAACAGCAGTGATGTTGTGGTTGGTGTCTGCTACAGGCCACCGAATCAGCTGGATGAGGTAGATGAGGCTTTCTTCGGACAACTGAGAGAAGCTTCCAGATCGCAGGCCCTGGTTCTCGTAGGGGACTTTAATCACCCTGACATCTGTTGGGAAACCAATACGGCAGTACACAGGCAATCCAGGAAGTTTTTTGAGAATGTTGGGGATAACTTCTTGGTACAAGTGCTGAAGGATGCGACCAGGGGCGGTGCGCAACTTGACCTTCTGCTCACGAACAGGGAGGAACTAATAGGGGAAGTAGAGGTGGGTGACAACCTGGGAAGCAGTGATCATGAGATGGTAGATTTCAGGATCCTGACCAAAGGAAGAAAAGAGAGTAGTAAAATACACACCTTGGACTTCAGAAAAGCAGATTTTGACTCCCTCAGAGACCTGATGGGCAGAATCCCCTGGGATGCTAACATGAAGGAGAAAGGAGTCCAGGACAGCTGGCAGTATTTTAAAGAAGCCTTATTGAAGGCACAGAAAGAAACCATCCCGATGCGTAGCAAGAGAGGCAAACGTGGTAGGAGACCGGATTGGCTTACAGGGGAAATCCTTGGTGAACTTAAGCACAAAAAGGAAGCTTACAAAAAGTGGAAACTTGGACAAATGACCAGGGAGGGGTTTAAATGTATAGCTCGAGAATGCCGGGGGGTTATCAGGAAGGCTTAAGGGCAAGTGGAATTGCGACTGGCTAAGGATGTGAAGGATCACAAGAAAGGTTTCTACAGGCATGTTAACAAGAAGAAGGTGATCAGAGAGGGTGTGCGGCCCCTACTGGATGAAGGAGGTAACCTAGTGACAGATGATGTGGGGAAAGCTGAAGTACTCAATGCTTTCTTTGCCTCTGTATTCATGGACAAGGTGGGCTCCCGGACTAATGCGCTAAGTGACGCAAGATGGGATGAAGATCGACAGCCCTTAGTGGGGAAAGAACAGGTTAGGAACTATTTAGAAAAGCTAAACGTACACAAATCCATGGGTCCGGACTTAATGCATCCGAGGATACTGAGGGAGTTGGCAAATGTCATTGAGGAGACTTTGGCCATTATCTTTGAAAAGTCGTGGAGATTGGGAGAGATCCCGGATGATTGGAAAAAGACAAATGTAGTGCCCATCTTCAAAAAAGGGAAGAAGGACGATCCAGGGAACTACAGGCCGGTCAGTCTTACCTCGGTTCCTGGAAAAATCATGGAAGGGATCCTTAAGGAATCCATTTTGAGGCACTTGGAAGAGAGGAAAGTGATTAGGAATAGTCAGCATGGATTCACAAAGGGCAAGTCGTGCCTGACCAATCTGATTAGCTTCTATGATGAGGTAACTGGCTCTGTGGACATGGGAAAGTCAGTGGATATGACGTACCTTGACTTTAGCAAGGCTTTTGATACGGTCTCCCACAATATTCTTGCCAGTAAGTTAAGGGAATGTGGATTGGATAAATGGACGGTAAGATGGATAGAAAGCTGGCTAGAAGGCCGGGCTCAACGGGCAGTGATCAACGGCTCGATGTCAGGATGGCGGTCAGTTTCTAGCGGAGTGCCCCAAGGTTCGGTTCTGGGACCGGTTTTGTTCAATATCTTTGTTAATGACCTGGATGAGGGGATGGATTGCACCCTCAGCAAGTTTGCAGATGACACTAAGCTAGGGGGAGAGGTAGATACACTGGAGGGCAGGGATAGAGTCCAGAGTGACTTAGACAAATTGGAGGATTGGGCCACAAGAAATCTGATGAGGTTCAACAAGGACAAGTGCAGAGTCCTGCACTTGGGACGGAAGAATCCCAAGCATTGTTACAGGCTGGGGACCAACCAGTTAAGTAGTAGCTCTGCAGAAAAGGACCTGGGGGTTATAGTGGATGAGAAGCTGGATATGAGTCAACAGTGCGCCCTTGTAGCCAAGAAGGCTAATGGCATATTAGGTTGCATTAAGAGGAGCATTGCCAGCAGCTCCAGAGAAGTGATTATTCCCCTTTATTCGGCTCTGGTGAGGCCACATCTGGAGTATTGTGTCCAGTTCTGGGTCCCCCACTACAAAAAGGATGTGGACGCATTGGAGAGGGTCCAGCGGAGGGCAACCAATATGATTAGGGGGCTGGAGCATATGACCTACGAGGAGAGGCTGAGGGATTTGGGTTTGTTTAGTCTGCAGAAGAGAAGAGTGAGGGGGATTTGAGAGCAGCCTTTAACTTCCTGAAGGGAGGTTCCAAAGAAGATGGAGAGAGGCTGTTCTCAGTAGTGACGGATGGCAGAACAAGGAGCAATGGTCTTAAGTTGTGGTGGGAGAGGTCCAGGTTGGATATTAGGAAAAACTATTTCACTAGGAGAGTGGTGAAGCACTGGAATGGGTTACCTAGGGAAGTAGTGGAGTCTCTATCCCTAGAGGTGTTTAAGTCTTAGCTTGACAAAGCCCTGGCTGGGTTGATCTAGTTGGGATTGGTCCTGCCTAGAGCAGGGGGCTGGACTTGATGGTCTCCTGAGGTCTCTTTCAGCTCTATGGTTCTATGAGAGGGAGCGGCAGGAACGGGAGAGGGAGAGGCAGGGCCAGGAGAAGGAGCAGCAAGAATGGGAGAAGGAGAGGCAGGGCCGGGAGACGGAGCGGCAGGAACAGGAGAAGGAGAGGCAGAAATGGGAGAAGGAGAGGCAGGAATGGGAGAGGGAGCGGCAGGGCCGGGAGAGGGAGCGGCAGGGCCAGGAGAGGGAGCGGCAGGGCCGGGAGAAGGAGCGGCAGGGCCGGGAGAGGGAGCGGCAGGGCCGGGAGAGGGAGCGGCAGGAATGGGAGAGGGAGCGGCAGGGCCGGGAGAGGGAGCGGCAGGGCCAGGAGAGGGAGCGGCAGGGCCGGGAGAGGGAGCGGCAGGGCCGGGAGAGGGAGCGGCAGGGCCGGGAGAGGGAGCGGCAGGGCCGGGAGAGGGAGCGGCAGGAATGGGAGAGGGAGCGGCAGGGCCGGGAGAGGGAGCGGCAGGAATGGGAGAGGGAGCGGCAGAGCCGGGAGAGGGAGCAGAAGCATGAGCAGGCCATGGCGGAGCTGAGAAGTGGAGAGGTCCTGGCAGCAGTGAGTGGGGAGGAGCCCCCGGGGGCAGGACTGCAGGTTCCTTTGAGAGGTCGATCCTGTCCCAGTGTAAGGATGCAGGGGACATGCACGGCTTCCTTTGAGCGAGCCTGTGAGCTGCACCAGGTCCCCCTGCTGTCCAGAGCGGGGTGGGAACTGCAGGTGTCTCAGAGACCGAAGGCAGCCCATCAGCGTGCATCTGGGGGGCGGGGGGGGGTGACCAGGTGACACCTTTGGCCCCGGAAGTGAGAGAAAAGGGAGGTGAGGCTTCTGGCAGATGAGGACAGGCTGCTGGGTGGGGATTCCTAGGGGGTTTTGGAGCAGGAGGGGGAAATAGGGGACAGGGCCCTTCTCCCCCAGATGGATGGTACTGGCTGCTCCTGATTGCTGTGCTAATTACAAGTCTGTTCTACTCTGTGTCCCTGTGAACCAATAAACCTTCTATTCCACCTGCCGGCTGATAGTCACATCTGGCTGCGGATGAGGTGCAGGGCCCGCTGACTTTCTGGGTTTGGGGTCGGGCAGCCGAGGGGGCTGAGTGCTGGGGGGCAGGGCAGAGGAATTGGGATCGGGTGGCTGAGAGCGACTGCTGGAGGCTGGGGCAGCGTGATCGGGGTGGGCAGCTGAGGGAAGTCCCCCAGAGATCAGTCCCTTTGGGACTGGGAGAACCTGTTCGGAATTGGTAGGATTGGGTCTTATAACCTCTCCCCTGTGTAAGGTGGGGCTGGGGGGGCACAGGGAGCGCTGGGGTGTCTATGGGGAGGTGGGGGGATGGGTTATAACCATCTCTCCCCTCCCCCAGCCCCGCCTGCTGCTCCGGGCAATTTAGCGGCGTTTAGTGAAGCGGAGCGGGGCCAGCCTGGGCCATGGGTGGGGCACAGCTCTGCCTCCCCGCAGGGAGTGCAGGGCTGCCTGGTACCTGCTACCTGCCTGTGACGGCGCGTCAGGGTCCCCCGACTCCTGCACCCCCGTAATGGCACGGACAGACTCCGCCAGCCAGTAGAATAGAGGGAGTTTATTGCTTCTGTAGGATACAGCACAGCACAGATGTAATCTGGTTACAGGGCCAGGCCTAGGATGCCTCAGCCCCCCCTTGATATGGGGGAGACTGGGCCCCTAAATCCCAGCCCCCCTTTGCTCAGGCTGCTTCCTCCATGATTCCAGACAGAAACCTAACTAACTCAGGGTATGTCTACACTACCACCCTAGTTTGAACTAGGGAGGCTAATGTAGGCATTCGAAGTTGCAAATGAAGCCCGGGATTTAAATATCCCAGGCTTCATTTGCATCTTCCCGGGCGCCGCCATTTTTAAAAGTCCCCTAGACCGAACTCCGTGCCCGCGGCTACACGCGGCACGGAGTAGGTAGTTCGAATTAGGTTCTCTGATTCGAACTACTGGTACACCTTGTTCCACGAGGCGTAACGAGAACCTAATTCGAACTACCTACTGCGTGCCACCCGCCTGTGACGGTTACAGGGCCAGGCCTAGGAAGCCTCAGCTCCTCTTGGGATGGGGGAGACTGGGCCCCTAAATCCCAGCCCCCCTTTGCTCAGGCTGCTTCCTCCATGATTCCAGACAGAAACCAACTCTTCCTTCCAGCCCTGCCCCCAGCCAGGGCTCCACTCCCCTCCTTCCCATTGCTCCGCTCCATGGGGGATAACTCGTTGGACAAGTTCAGAGCCCTCCTTGCATAGTGACTCATCCCCTGCCCTGCTGGGCCATGCTGCAGCCAGCAGCCAGTGGAGGTCACCCACAGCCCACTGCCCAGCATAGCAACCAGCAAGGTACCCCCCACTACGTCACACCGCCTGAGCCAGGCCCCTCCTAATCCCCAAGTCTGTGACCCTTGGGGGAGGGAGCTTGAGGGGAAGGCTGCCATGGGGGTGGGCAGAGGTAGAGTAGGGCTGGGGAAAGGTGGGTGGGGTGGAGCAGGGGCTGGGCTTGGCAGAAGGTTGGGGACATCCCCCAGGCCCACAGGGACTCACGTGCCGGCAACTGCACACAGGCTGGACTGTGGAGTGGCTTGGGCCATAGATGGCCCATGGGCCGGGAGTTTGAGACCCTTGCTCTGAACACTGGAGTGCTGGGCACTTCCCAGCTTGGGCAGATGGGCTCAAAGGTCCCTTTGCTCCCTCCCCTGCAGTGGCTGGGTGCTGCACACCTGGAGACTCCTCAGACAGCTCCTTCCTGCTCCACAGAGCATGAATGGGCTGGGCCCACTGCAGTCATCCACTTGCTGCTGCTGTGAATGAGAACCACTCCCATTGAGAAAAGAGTGGCGCCGAGCCAGCTGCTGACACAACTGGGGCCGCTCCCAAGGCCCGGGAGCTCTGATCCAGTGAGGCAGCAAACAAACGGAAGCAGCCCGACATCCTCCCTGAAAGGCCACTGGCCACGCCCCAGCACTTTCTGCTGGAATGGCCTGGTGGGGCTGTAGGGAAAGAGACGGGTGACGGGGGTGGGGCAGATGGCACGAGCCAGGGAAGCAGAGGCGAGTGAGGGAAGAGAGAGAGCTGGCCAGATCTCGAGGGCCTTGTTCAATATTTACTCAGCTGAAACGCTGGAGGTGCACGGCATAAAATATTATTACAGCGGGAGTCCTCAGCACTTACGCAGCATCAATATTAAAGGCGGGTTTCCATCAATGCCAGCGTGCGGGAGAGAGACCGGGAGGAGAAATGACTTGCCCAAGGTCATGCCGTGAGGCAGTGGCAGCAACAGGGCTTGGACCCCAGCCCTACTCACGAAGCGCCCCAACCCTTCCTGATCAAGGGTGCTTGTGTTGGTTTCAGTGGGAGCAGAAGCAGGATCCTGGTGTCAGGTATAGTCTTTCCATGGGCTGCACTATCCCTTGTAGGAGAGACAGGACATCCTAGTGCTGAGGGCTCTCGTTTAGGACCGCAAATCCTACATTCAGTTCCTTTCTCTGCCACAGGTTTCTGGTGTGACCCTGGGCAAGTCACTTAGGGCTTGTCTTCACTGCATGGTGGCGCCACGCTGCAGCGATTGATCCACTGGTGGTCAATTTATTGTGTCTGCCTAGACACGATACATCAACCTCCGAGCACTGTCCCATCGACTCTGGAGACGAGTAGGCGGAGTCATGAGAGTGCAGTCTTAGCCTTTCTAAGCCTCAACTCCCAGCTGGGACATGGGGGAGCCACCCTTCCTGACCCCACAGAGATGTTGCAAGGCCTTTTCTCATGCACTCCCTGCCCCCTCTGCCTCTCTGCACGGAGCCACTGCACCCCGACCCCACTGCACAACTCCAGCTGCTGGGAGAACAGGGCCTCCTCAGGACGCACGATGGAGGGCACAGAAAGTGACCAGTGGCTGCTTCACCGAACAGCCGTCGCCAGTTCCGCCCTTCATGGCAGCAGCCAATAGTCGTGAGTCCTTTCCACACCACCCTGACTTCTAGTACAAATGCTGAAATTCATATTCAAAGAGCATCCTTGGCCCCTCCTTACTCTGTTCGGAAAAGTTTCAACCAGCCCGTTAAGGAATAGAAACAATTGCCTGGGACCGAGGACCAATCACCTGCTAATGACTCTTCGGGGGGGAAGGAGGTTGTTCCCAAATACCCCAAAGGCTGAAATTTGTTCACATAAATTATTGACCTTATCCTGAGTGCAAGCCAAGCTCCCTGGGCCTGTCTAATCCTGGCCCAGCCGCATAGAGAGTTCGATGATGAATCTCCCGTGCCGAGGGTCGGTTAGCTCGGGCAGTGGACCAGAAGGCTTTTAGATGCAGAGAGCTCAGCTGCTAAGAACCCAGCCAGGGGCCCACCCTGTTCAAGACACTAAGCAGGATTGAAAACGATTCACTAGGACAGGGGTCTCCAACCTTTCTAACCACAAGATCACTCTTTCAATGTAAGTGCAATGTAAGATCTACCTTAAACCCAACTACCCTTGTCCCACTTCCTTCCCGCCCCTTCTCTGAGACCCTGCCCCTGCTCCAACCCCTTCTCTGAGGCCTCACCCTGCTCACTCCATCCCCCTTCCTCCCCCATCCTCACTCACTTGCATCAGGCTGGGGAAGAGGGTGGGGTGCAGGCTCTAGTCTTGGGCCAAAGAGTTCAGAGTGTGGGAGGGGCCAGGGTTGGGGATTGGGGTCCAGGAGGGGTTTCAGGGTGCAAGCTCTGGGAAGGAGTTTCGGTGCAGGGGGACTCACGTCTGGAGCAGGGGGTTGGGTGGAGGAGGTTCAGGGCCGGGACAGGGGTTCAGGAAGCAGGCTCTGGCTGGGCACCGTTTAACTGAGATGGCTTCCGGGTGGTGGAGCAGTGGGGTTAAGGCACCTTACTCCTGCCCTGGCCCTGCACCACTCCTGAAAGCAGCTGGCATGTCCAGCCATGGCTCCATGGTGCCAGGTGCTGCCCTCATCTCCAGGCACTGAGCCCACAGCTTCTACTGGCCACAGTTCCCTGTTACTGATTACTGGGAGGCAAGGACAGTGTGTGGGGACCCCCTGCTCTGCCTTTCTCAGGGGCTGCAGGGACATGCCAGCCACCTCCAGGAGCAGCAAATCCCACGGGGAGAATGACTCCAGCCACGCCAGGTTAGGGTTTTAGAACTCACCCCTCAAAGAATTACATTTAAGCGTATGAGAGAAATGAAAATGATGAAATGCACAGACCAGTCAAACCCCACAAATGCCACACTTTGTGAGCAGTAAAACAAGTAACAACAACCCCCCATGTATGCATTGGGTCAGGAGATGAGAGGGAAGGACAGTGTGTGTGTTTGTGAGAATAACAGACACACACAGTGTGTGTGACAGATTGAGATTTGCATTGCCAAGCTCCCTTCATCTCCTTCTCTCTGTGTGGAGACGGGGTACAGAAATGGGAGGCAAAGGGACACCCTGACATCAGCACCTTCCCTCCCACACCCTGCACAACAAGTGGGGGGCTTCCATGGGGCAGCCCCATGGCAGAGGGCAGGAGCAGCATGACATTGGGTGGAGGGGCAACTGAAGTGCCAGCACCAAGCCAGTCAAGATCACCTGTCATTGGCTCCAAAATCTACTGGTTGGTGACCACTGCTCTGGAGGGTGGTGGTCACTGCCCAGGGCGGGTGGGTCGGTCTCCAACCCTAAACCCAGGGCTGCAGAGGCAGACACCATCTCCCTTGAGCCTCTCCACCTCCCAGGGCTGGCTTATCCCTTCCTACTTTCCAATGGTGCCAGCTCCATCCCTCAAGGGGCTGGCAGTGGCAGCTGCCCCAGGGTCAGTGGGAGTTGAACCCTCAACCCCAGGCTCAGATGCCTTAGCCATCACACCACTGGAGGACCCACCCCAGCTCCCTAACTTAGGGGGCCTCCTTATCTTGCAAATCTTCCAATGGTGCCAGCTCCATCCCTCAGGAAGCTGCTGCTGCTGCTGGTGGTGGTGGCTGACCCCAGGGTGGGACTCAAACCTGGGCTCCATTAGGCTGGTGCTTTATCCATTATGCCACTGCAGGAGCCTCACCCCCTTTCTACCTTCATGGGCCCCCTTAGCCTTCCTGCCTTCCAATGGTGCCAGCTCCATCCCGCTGGAGGAGAACACAGCTAAGAATCGGGGCTGCTCAAATGGCATCCCTTCCCCTGGCCAAGGGGCATGTCCTTCAGCTGCCCCATTCCAGCTGTCCCCAACAGACCGATCCCACGCATCACGTCGTGGCGGATGCATGTTCAACGACTTTGGTGGCTGAGCGCAGTCGCTGCTTCGTTAGGTTCTGGATCCCTCGGAGCTGCTGAGTTAACGGGACTTGGCAGCTGGCAGCAGCTGCTGCTGGCGTCGAAATAGAGTGAGCCCCCAAAGTGGAGAGGGCTGTGTGCAGCTTGCAAACAAGGACTCGCCGTGCTCAGTGGGTTCTTGTCTGTGGCTACTTGAATTGCTGTTAGTCCAAGCCAATCAAAGTCATTTTAGTTAATGAAACAGGGCTATTTAGCTGATTGGAGTTCTGGGAAACAGAGTAGCTGCCAAATTGACATGGGCCAGTTCCCGCTGTAAATCTGCAGCTGTCCAATTCCCACTGCAGCTGCCCCTCTCAATCCACCGGCCAGTCCCCAGCCGCCCAGTCCCCCTGCCAGATTGCCCCGCTCGGTGCCAGCTGCCAAGCGGGGCAGCTCTAACCCGCAAGCCCCACCGTCCAGTTCCAATTGTCCAAGGAACCCTCATCTGCATTCGGAGTGAGAGAATTTGGGACGTGACTCCATCTTTCCTCTAGACCCATGTGACGTACAATCTGCCTGGAGCGTGGGCACCATCCCTCCCCCGGCCAGTAGTCACTGCACATCCCCATGCTCCCAGGCACACTTCAGTGGGGAGTCCTGGGCACCTTCAAGACATTTGGGCATCAGCTTTCGTGGGTCAAACCCACTTTGTCAGATGCCCGGAGGCCAGATGAAGTGGGTTTGACCCACAAAAGCTTCTGCCCAAGTCAGCCCGTGAGTCTCAAAGGTGTCACCCGACTCCTCGTGTTTTGGCAGCTACAGCCTAACCCGGCGCCCCTCTGAGACTCCTCTCTGAGAGACTCTTCACCTGTTCCCCAAGCCCCTCCCCGGTGTCATGGCACCACAGTCCAGCTGTGCTGGGACTCACGGGAGCTCGTGTTGCCCATGAGTGTATTGGCTGCATCCGTCCGTCCGAGGCGCTCCCTGCCCTTACCGACGGGGCTTGAATAGCACCGGGCACGCCCGGGGCCCCCCTTCTCTGCCAGCAGGGCTCCCGGCTCTTTCCCAGCCAGGGTGGCTCTGGGGCTACGAGCCCCGGTGAAGGGGAGGGCAGCGCTCAGCCGTGCAGCGTGCCCCTAGGCGAAGAGCCCCGCTCCCCTGCACCAGACGACAGGGCCTCAGCTGGCCCAGGCGGCGAGCCCACGCAGCTGCATTGTGGCCTGGCGGTGGCTATTTATGGGCCTGTTGTCATAGCATCGACCAATCCATTGGAGGGGGCTTGTTCGGTGGCAGCCTTGTGTTGCTATGTGTTGGCGTTGCCATGGGAGACCAGTCAGTGGAGAGTGGAGCGCTCAGAGCCCCACTAAAGGGGGCAGAGGAGGGGACCACAGGGCTGCCGGGGAGTGACGAGGCCGGAGCCGCAGCACGGCCGAGGGACTTTGCTCTCAGGCCTTGTGCAGGTTCCAGGGCTCCTGCACCCCAGAAGTTCACATCTTGCTGCTGTTTCCTGCCACGGGCCTGCAGCGTAACCGCTCCCGCCCGATGGGAGCCTGGCTGCATCCCTTTGTAGCTGGAGGGATCTGTGTCCAGCCAGGAGGCTTTCCTTTCTGTTCGGAGCGGACTGGCGGCTGTGCACGCATGGGCCAGTGCGCTGGTCTCTATGGTCAGCTTCAGACCTGCTCAGCAGTTTGCCTCAGGCCCTGTGCCACCAAGGGTCTCTTGGGGCTCAAATGACAGTTGCCAGCGTGTGTGGAGCACGGGGACGAGTGTTTCAACCTGGCCTTTGCTGGGAAATCCCAGGGGGCCATGGCATACAGAAGGACGGCTGTGAATCCTTAGCGGGCTGGAGTCAGAGCGAGACACGACATGGGTAACATGCACTGCAAGGGAAACAAAATGCAGGCTGAACCTCTCTGGTCCAGCAACATCTGCGCTCCAGCAGGATTTGAGTGAGCCGGATGCCCACTGATCATGGGTGTGGCCAAGTTTCCCATGGCCCCATAAAGTTTGTTACAGCCCCCAGTCCTAACTCCCAGTGCTCTGGGCTGTAATTTGGCTTGACCTGAAATATTGTCTCAGAGCCCAGCCAGCAGCAGCAGTGCTGGTGATGGTGTTAGACAACAGTGGCCTCCCGTGGCCTGGCAAATTCTCTGGTTCAGCACTGCTCAGGTCCCGAGGATGCTGGACTGGAGAGGTTCAGCCTGTGCTGAAGAGTCCTCCGATCCTTTCTCTTGCTGAGGCTCCACAGGGAAACTCACAGGGCTTTGGTGTCTATAACAGTTCCGCCGCTCTCGTCCCAGGCTGCAGCAGTCCCTTTGGGCAGCAGAATGGCGACAAGCGCCCCAATTCCCTCCACTGAGCAGGTAGTGTTCCATGCTGCCCGGCAGAGGGGAGCCGAGGAAGGTCACAATGCAGAGCCGTGGTGCAGTGCGAAGTGAGTGCCCTTATCTTGATGGTGGCCTGGGACCCACGTCCCTGCCGTCTGGCTTGTTCCGCCCTTCAAAGCTGCGTGACTCTTGATCTTTCAGCTGGGGTCTGGCATTCCTGGCTGGGGGCGGGGGACTGGAAGCAGCAAGGCACGTCCTTCCGGTTCTTGTCTGATCGGCATTGTTCTGCGCTCCAGCGGCACCAGCGTCTCGCCCCTTCCCTGGCTGTATTTCCCATGGGCGGGCAGGCAGCAGCTGAGATAATTTACCATTTAATGTGGGCAGATGGCTTAATTGATACAGAATGAGAGAGGATGGAAGTGAGTCTGATGAGCTGAGCTCCCCTCTGCAAGGCTGCAGACACAATGCTGATGCATTGCCCTTCCCTAGCGCCTCTCATCTGCAGACCCCCAAACACTCAGGGGAGAGATTTCAAGGCATGAGTGTGCCCCAATTCTGAACAGCGTTTGGCATCTAAATCCCTCCAGTGGCTATGAAAATCCCCCCTGCCCTTTCCATGCATTCATGTAAGGCTCCCAATGCTCCTCTGAGGCACATCAGTATCATGATTCCCCTTACACAGATGGGGAAACTGAGTCAGGCGAAAGGACTTTCTCCAAGCCGCGCAGTGGAACAGTTGCAGAGTGGGCTATAGAGAAGCCAGGAGTGCCATGAGCTGGAGACACAATGCTGTCTGCAGGTGGCTTCAGTCTAAGTAAGGAACATGAGAGATACCTGCTGGAATTTGACCTGGGATGGGGCTTAGAGGAAACTGTGCATGGGTGCAGCTCAGTGCACTTCAGAGCGGCATGGCTGTGCCCATTGGCTTTGCCATTGGATGTTGCAGCATGGGGCAGCACGGATGAGGTTGGCATCATGTCCCCTCTCAGTCTGCCCTTTTCCAAACCACCCAAGCACCGCCCTTAAGAGAGGCACATCGAGGAAGGCTGTGGGCCTGTTGGAAGGGGTTTCCATTGCATAGAGGGCTTACAGTTTGGTTCAATGGCTCTCAGCACCCACTATGAAAATTGTTCTCCTATGCTTGATACCCACCAAAGCCTTGACAATGGTTTGGCTGCTGCTAAGCGGAGACCGCTGCCAATCATTCCATTGTTTCCAGGTACTTCCAGGTACTTTCCAGTCTTCACCCATATGTTTTGGCTGGAAGCTAGTTGGGGCAGGGACCATCTGTTTGCTCTGTGTTTGTACAGCGCCTAGCACAGCAGGGAATTAGGCCCGCGACGGGGGAGGGGGACTAGTGTTTTGCATGGCAATAGCACCTAGTCTCTGCCGGTGGCCAGGCCTTGGCTTTACACCACCCCCTGCAGAGCCCTGTCTGTCGCGTGTAGCCCAGTGCTGCGGATTGGCTCTCCAGGCACGTCGGGGGAGAGACGAGATGCTGCATCGCAGAGATACAAAACATCGACCCCTATGGATGCTCTACTCTGACGTCACCGGCCCAAGGCCTCCCCCAGCCCAGACGTTCTTCACTGGCAAGGAGCCGACGGCAATATTAAGAACTAGGCTCCAGTAGGCAGTGTATAGTGCATGACAACATAACCCCATCTGGGAGCCATGCCGCAAATCCATGTCTGCCAGTAGACAGAGCTCTTTATAACCCTCCCCACATCTGGCAAGCACATCCAGAATAGCTGCCTCGCCTCTGTATTTAGCCATCGTGGAACAGGTGGACTGGCTGGAGGGGATTGCTTTAAAAGCTGCCCACCCATGGAGCTGTGATTGCAAGGCTCCGCTGGTCCCTGTTTTCTTCTCAGTAACAACAGCTGATAATACTTAGCAGTGTGTAAAATCCCATGATCTGTGTGATGCAGGCTGATCACACTGCCCCCCATGGCCCCACAATCCTCTTAGAAAAAGTCAGTGTCATCATCCCTAATTCACAGATGAGGAAACTGAGGCAGGGGGAGGTTAAGTGACTTGCCCAAGGCTATAAAATAGCACAGTGGCAGAGCTGGGAATTCAGGCCTGGCTCTCCTGGCTCCCAGTCTGGCATCCTATCCCCTGGATCACACTGACATCATCTCTCATCAGCATCCCTGAGTGGCCGATTCCTGCACGACCCCCCACTGCCAGGACTGATTCTAGCTAAGCATGGCTGGATCCTTCTCCCTCCCCTCCTCCAGCAAGCACAATTTGTGTTGCCATTAGTCTAATTATCCCCCATCTCCTGGCTTCCCACCTCCTCCCTTCCAGCCTGATTGCACAGGAGCTGGGCCAGAGCCGCAGGGCGTTGGAAGGAGGCACAGTGTCCTAGCCACACGTAGCAGCTGCTTTGCATGGCGGCTCTTGGCAGTGATTAGTGGGCTGATTGGCAGCCAGCGCTCATTTCTCTGCTCTGACTCACAGGTCCCACCAGGCTGCTGCTCAGCATCTCAATCAGCCCGGGCCACGCACGGCCACCTGGCACTGCAAACTGGGGGTCTGCGTCGCCAGGACTGGCCCATCCTGCTTGGGAAGCCCTGCAGCCTTGCCCCCTGTCGGAGAGCTGGATTCTGGGCGTCCCAACCACCGGGGCAATGGCAAACAGCCCCAGGGGCTCATCCTGCACCCTGGCACCTACGCAAGGGGCTGCAGCCCCTGCTGCCAGAGTCCCAGTGCTCCCCAGCATGGCTCGGGCCTCGCCTCCCTCGGGCACGTCTCCCAGTATGCTTTGAAGTCAACACGCCAGCACCTCAGACCTTGGGCGGATTCCTGGGGGGCGGCCGGGAGGAAGAAGTGGTCGAGGGTGACGTGTGGGGTGAATGCGGGGACGCAGGGTCACAGCGGCTGGCACACTGCGGCGGGAGAGCAAGGTGGGGGGCAAATGTGGGGTCTCCTTCGGAAAGCTGGGGGGGCAATAAATAGTGGTGTGGCGGAACGTGTGGGCCTTTGAGAAAACTCTGGCAAGACTGGAAGACTGACCGTGATCCCCCCCGGCCTGGGTTCTGGGAGCAGTCTCCAGGCCCCCAAGGGTGGGGCTATCCAAAGTAGCTATGTGCAGGCCCAGCCTCACGGGTCTGCAGAGGGCACCAGGAGGGCTCTGTCTCTGAGCAGGAGACGTACTACAGAAATACCCTCCCATATAATGACTCTCATGCCAGAATCCCGGAAGGCCCCATTTCTTCCCCGGGATGAATGAAGCGATGCCCAGTTATGACAAGAGACCGAGAGGAAAGTCCTGACAGACCCGGGAGCCTTGGGGTCCCTCCCCACTTCCTTCTTCCCAGCACGCCTGGCCAGGCTGCAGCCACATCGCCGCACGGTTCCAGCTGGACGCCAGCACAGATGGTCTGGTCCCTGTTTGAGATTCCTGGTGCAGCAACGCAGCAGGCGGGCATGCTCATGAGTCCGCCAAGCAGCTGTCGCAGCTGATTTCTCGAATGTGGCTGATGGTGATCAGTGCGACAGGGCGGGAGGGGCGCCTCCCGGAGTGAGCAAGAGTCCCGGAATCCCTTCGTCAGAGGGGTCTACATCCAGCTGTGCTGCCCGTGGCCAGGCCTGGGGGTGGGTCTGCATCCAGCTGTGCTGCCCGTGGCCAGGCCTGGGGGTGGGCCTGCATCCAGCTGTGCTGCCCATGGCCAGGCCTGGGGGTGGGACTGCATCCAGCTGTGCTGCCCGTGGCCAGGCCTGGGGGTGGGCCTGCATCCAGCTGTGCTGCCCGTGGCCAGGCCTGGGGGTGGGCCTGCATCCAGCTGTGCTGCCCGTGGCCAGGAAGCTAACCTCCTGCCCCTCCATAACCTCTGGAAAGTGGGAGGCCACCTGTTCCAGCCAGTGCTGGGGCAGCAGTGTGTGATGGGAATGATGAGAATGAGCACAGCTCATTTGGAGGGAGGGTGCACCTATCAAGGAGGTCAGATAGCGCAATGGGTAAAGCACTTATCTGGGTACCTGGAGACTAGCTTAGGGCTGGATTTTTCAAATCTATATAGGTGCCGCATTGGAATTCCAGTTGCACCCTGCAGGCTCCCATCTGAATCTTTGGACTAAATTAGCTTTAAAAATCCAGTTTGGGATGCCTCAGTTTCCCCATCTTAAAAATAGGCACCTTGAGACCACTGCTCAGCCAGCAGGGTCTCCCCCCCCCCCCCCCGCTGAGTGTCGCTCCTCTCCTGTCTCCAGTTTATGGCATGAAACAGCTGGGGGAGAGGGCACAGCTGCCCCGGAGCTCTCCCCCACAGACAGCAGGAACTTTTGGCTCCCCAGAAAGTTCTTTTGCCATCTCTGTGCCTCTCCACAACGCAGCCCCCAGGAAGGGGGAAGTTCTCCTGCGCTTACTTACCCAGCGACGCCCTGACTCAGAGACACACTGAACTAGCTGGGGGGCCTGAAAAGCCAGGAAGCTGCAACTGGCCAGTTAAGGTGCTAAGGGAGCAGTCAAGGAAGACAGGGCTATTGTGGAGAAGCTACATGAAATCTTTGCCTCAGGCTACAGCCCCACATTTCCTTCCAGCAGCCTAAAATCCCCCTGGAGCCTGCATCTTGGGCCTGGCAGCTCGGTGGCTCATTCAGCATTGCCTGAGGGCAGAGCATGCTCCATCCCCACTGAGCCACCTTGACTGCTCTCTGCAGCACAGCATGGGGGCATTGGGGTCTGCACTGGCTCCCAGGACAGAGAGCCCCCATCCTGGTCCCTGCAGAGCAGCATCCCCTTCCCAGCACACTGCAGCATAGGTCCAGCACTGGCTCCCCATGGACAGCTCCCTCTACAGAGCCACCTCCCGCCTTCCCTTGCTCTCCCAGCAGGAAAGTGTCCGCAGCCTGCTTGGCCCCTGAGCTCTCAGAGTCACAGAAAGAGGATGGCTTGAAACGTGCCTGGAAATGAGAAATGCAAGCGGAGCCCTTGATGCAAACACAGCACAGGAAGCTCCTGATCTGCCCCCCCAAGCGTTCTTTGATGTAGAACGTCACTACGGAGCCCTGGGTGACCACTCCTAGATCCAGCTGTTTTGCACCAATCCCTCTGGCTAAGCAAAACAGATGTTCCAACCAGGTAACTTTGAGCAGCAAAGTCTCTTTTGCCTAACATCTCAGAGCCCAGGGCCCCCCAGGGAAGTGGGATTAGGGAGGGAGAGTTATAATTAGATGAAAACAACTCATTACCTAGCAAATGAGCTGTTTTAGGGGGTGGGAAGTTTGGTGCCGGGGGAAGGCTGGGAAGCATGGGCCTTATAAATCTATTTTCATTTACTAGTCTGGAAAACATGCCCACTCGCTAGCTATCTGAGGCTTTACCTGGGAGAGACACTGCAAAATTGACGAAGGCTGTAAAATTAGATTCTTAATGCATCCTTGACACCGTCTCTCTGAGCCGCTGCTGCTGTGGGGTATTGGTAACATGAGAGATTTCAAAGGCATTCTGCTGCACCCGGAATGTCACTTGAACATTTTTAATGAGGCATGTTCTCTGTCACCTTCACTTAGAACCAGGATCCTTTCAAGTCAAACTCTCTTTGACGAGGCAAGGGAAGCAGAAGGCAAACACCAGCCCCTGCGCCCCCCTTCACTCCCAGAAGAGCTAAATTTAGAAGGCAGAGCTGGTGTGGCGCACCGAGATATGAAATGGGAAGCAGGCCTGAAAGTCTGACAGTTTCTGTGATTATGGCAAAATGTGTTGCAGTAACAACAAACTCTCCAAACTCCGGTGATCCAGAGTTTACCATTGCTCCTGGAATTGCCGTCATAGACCAGACCGGGGGGCTTTCTAGTCCAGTGTCCTGGCCCCAAGCCAGCAAGGCGCGTGCCTAGCTTGTGACCAGCCCTATTGGTGGCACATGCTTAACAATGGGACAAACACTTATTTACCTGGCTGAACTGGGGGCCCTGTCTCAACAGTGATTAGTCTCAGCTGCTTCTGCAGACGATGCACTCAGTTACAGAATAATCCGTCCAGACAGGTACCTAACTCCTATTGGAGTTCAAAGGGAGTTGGGTGCCTCGGTGCAGCACACAGCATGAGAGCTGAGGAACGGGCTGTGGAAACTCTCCGCCAGCCTCCTGTTCCAAACGAGACACTTGCCAAAGGCTGAGCCTCAGCTGAGTCCGCCATCACAAAGGTGCCCACGGGCGCGTGTGGGGTGGCAGGGCAGGCCCGACCGTATGGGTGCACTAGAGCCCCAGCTGTAAGGGGCGTCAACGCAGACGAAAGTGAATTTTTTTCTCTATTTAAAAATATAGTAATATGTTATCTTGCTATATATTTTAGAAATGTGCACCTGTCTGCCCATTCCATTTGCAACGGCTCCTAAACAGTAAGAACGAGGAACATCAATGGAGTACACAGCTTCCTCCTAGCAGAGCTCAAAGCAAGGGCAGGGATTGGCTGTGCCAGGACAATGGGATGTGCCTGCAATTCGGTTGTTTCTCACAAAACAGAAAGAAGGAGCTAGGAGGGACCACAGGGGGCAGCAAGGGACCACAGATAGGAACCAGGACAGTTATAACCCCACTGGGACAGCAGGAAGCAGGGGTGGAGAAAGGGAAAGCTATCTACTATCTATTTCAGAGTGTTTGTTTGTGTGTCTGTTTGTCTGTCTGT
This sequence comes from Pelochelys cantorii, assembly GCA_032595735.1. NCBI lineage: Eukaryota > Metazoa > Chordata > Testudines > Trionychidae > Pelochelys > Pelochelys cantorii. The sequence goes on from CM064353.1 coordinate 17,631,322, forward strand.
TCCCCAGCCGGGGGACATACACCCCTCTGCCAGCTGTGCCCATTGCAGCTGCAGCGGCCATGGAGAGGCTCTTTCCACCTGGCCCCACGCTGCTGCAGTGAGAGGTGGCTGGGGTTGTCCTCTCTCCTGGGGGCAGCCTGCAACCTGAGCCCCCATCCCCATCCCCAAGCAATGATTCCAATGAAGAAAAAGAAAGCTTATTTACAGACCTGAGCACTGCCAGAGAAATCTTCTGGTCTTTTATAAACGCCAGTATCGAATGTTGTATTGTCAGATGGCATGGCTGCATCAGGCTCTGAGTTCTGTGAGTCACATCCCATTGTGGTGCATGACTGTGTACGTAAATACAGGTAAAATGGGTCAAGGCACAGCTTCCAGAGTGTGCTGCCTGTGTGTTGCCTGAGGCAGGGTCTGCCCAGTCACACCACTGGTCAGTGTTGCTTGCCAGTCAGCTGTTCTGCTGTGTGACAACTGTGACCAGAAGGAAGACAATTGCGGCTCGAAATGCAGCTGTTTATAGTGCTGACCAGACACAACATGTACAGCTCAAAAGGGTTAACACTTCGAAGTGTCGCTCCGGGGCGGTTTGCCCTTCACATGCTAATTGTGCCGGCACTAGGGAAAAGTAGAAAAGATCAATGCCGGCGGGAGGGGCATTGACGGGAGTGGGGGAGGTCTAGGTTGGATATTAGGAAAAATTATTTCCCTAGGTAGGAGGGGAAGCACTGGGATGGGTTCCCTGGGGGGCGGGAGGGTGGAATCTCCATCCCTAGAGGTGTTTAAGTCTCGGCTTGACAAAGCCCTGGCTGGGCTGATTTAGTTGGGACTGGTCCTGCCTTGGGCAGGGGGCTGGACTTGATGACCTCCTGAGGTCTCTTCCAGTCCTATGATTCTATGATTTTTATTTTTAGGTTGTTCGTGTCCAGGGCCACATAACTAAAGGTAACATTTCATTTGACGCCTGTCATTTTGCTCTGTTTTGAGTGGCGGGGGGGTGCGCCAAAGTCATTGCTCGCCTAGGGCACCTAAACCTCTTGGGCTGGCCCTGTGTGGTGGGTGGGTGGCGGAGCTGTCTCTTAGGCAGTGGCTGATGGGAAGCTGGTGCCCTGACGCTGTTTGTGCTCAACAGGGCGCACTCCACTGCTGCCTCCTGCCCTCCAGGGCAGGGCCAAGCGCAGCCCGCAGCATGGCAAAGGGAAGGTGGCCTGGGTTGCTGTGATCAGAGCCCAAGGGACCCACTCCCAGCTGGGGTAGAGTGACAGCCCCATTGCACAGCTGGTTTACACCAGCCCGAGCGTGGCTGGAGAAAGGGCTTCTCGTTTCCTTCGCCCTCTTCCCTCCAGCGGCGGGTCCCCAGCACTGGCCCTAACTCAGGAGCTCTCGCCTAAGGCCCCTTCCGAGCGTGCCTCCTGGTGAGACGCGTCTCTGCTCTGGGGTGCCTAGGCAGCCAGGCCAGCAAACGGATGGATGACAAGGGCTTTGTCTCTACGGCCATCAGGGCCGGCTTTAGGCCGATTTGACCGATTCCTCCGAATCGGGCCCCGTGCCTAAGAGGGCCCCACGCTGGCTGCTCCCCTCCCACAGCTCTGTGGCATGCCGGGCGCTGCGGGAGGGGGCGTCGGCCCGGAGGAGGAGCGCGGCAGCTTCCCTGGATTTAAAGGGGCTGTGACTCTTTTTTTGTGTGCGGTGGGGGTTTTTTGGGGTTTTTTGCTCAACAAAAAATCCCGGCTGCCGGGGACCCGTCGAAACTGTTCGAATTGGGCCCCACACTTCCTAAAGCCGGCCCTGACGGCCATGACACTGCCAAGGATCTCCTGAGAGGGGTTCTCCGATGCAAACGCTGCCTTGGGGCTAAATCGCCCCTCTCCTGGCAGATTAACTCCACTTGGGGTCTGCCTGTCTCCCCTCCCCTCCCACCTGGCCAGCCCTCCTCCGCTGCCCCGCTCTCTGCACCTCACTCACTCCCGCGGCTTTGGAAAGCCCTTCGTGCGCTGGCTCCAGGCAGCTTCACAGACCTTGTGTCTCTTTCTGTTTCCTTCCCTGCTCCTCCACTTGCTAGGGTGACACAGCACCCATGGGCCGCCAGACTCTGCAGCTGGGGGAATAGACCACCTGGCTTCCCCAGCCCTCCCAGGCCACGCCCTCAGCAGGGGCAAAGCCAGGCGGCTCCCGTGCTACACTGATTTACACCAGCTGGGGCTCTGGCCCCTAAGCGGGAATTCACTTGACTTAAAGGCCCAGCTCCGGGGCTGTGGCAGGAACGGTTGGTGCAGCCTCCGATGCTGGGCTTCTGCGCCAGGCTGGCCCCACTGAGGTACACTAGCTACTCACAACCCAAGAAGCTATTCTGGGAACTGGGAAGAGCAGCTGGGTGTATAGGAGCCCCAGCCAGTCCCCCAAGTTAGAGCTGGGGAGGTGACCGAAGCAGCTACAGCGGTCCTAAGCTGCTAAAAGGAGGCCATACACCATGGGAATCCACCCCCCGCTAGCTATAGGGCAACACTGACCAGAAGGGCTAGTGGACAGCTGCCTCGCCCTGGCTGAGGGTCAGGCCCGGATGGGGCTCCCATTAGGTTACCCAAGGCAGCATCTCAGCTGGTGGTAAGTTGGCGTCGCAGGCCCATCCGCTCCACTGCATCCCAGCCCAGGGCCCTGGGTCGGCGGGGATTCTGACCGCAACACGCCAACCAGCTGACCTCTGTCTCCTCAGCCGGCCCAAGGGCGCTACCCCTGGGCTGCTCCCGGTTCCCCCGGGGCCGCACCTGGCTCCACAATGGATCTGCGGGGTCCACTGGGGATGAAGGGGCTGGCAGCATGTCCATGGGCTCTGGGTCCAGGTGGTCCAGCCCAGGCTTCAGGTGCCAGCGAGGGTCCTGGGGGTCCCAGGAAATCTTCGGGCCCTGGCAGCGGTCTGGGTGGCCCTGACCAGTCATTGGGGCCTGACAGTGTCCATGGGAGCCTTATTTGGGGCAAATTGCAAAATGCCAATCTAAGCCCTAGAGCTGGGCACAGAGACTTACCAACTCCCTCCTCTGGGATGTGGTGCCTCTGCCCAAGATCACACTGTCATGGTGCAAACTCGTCTCTGCCTAGCAGCCGGGATCCCCCGGAAACCTTTCCAGCTTGGCCGCTGGCATTGCAATGATTTTCTTCCAGATATATCCTCTTGCACCCCCTGCAGTGAGCTTGTGCCTTTTACACCGGAGTTCATGCAGCCCGGCTCTCTGCCCCCCTCTTGGGCCTGGCTCCCATGAAGGTCAAAGGCTGCTGCAGACCTTGAACAGGGGAAAAATAAAACATCCCTTTAAAAAAGATCATTGTAATGTGACCGGGGGCCACCCCCACTGCACTACAGAGTGGCGTTCCCGCTGCCGGGAGGCCTTACCGGGGCATGTCCACACATCAGCATGCTCAGATTGGTTTTAGCGCCGTCTTCCCGCTTGAATTTCCTGGGTTTCCTACTGATTGCAGAGGACCTGCAGGTGCCAAGTGGGTCACAGGCGGAATATGAGTCAGCACTGTGCTGTGGTTGCAGACCAGGCTAATGCTGCTCTGGGGTGCATGAACAGGCATGTCGGGTGTAAGACACAGGTGGTAACTGTTCCGCTCTACTTGGCCCTCGCAAGGCCTCCCTGGGCCTCCTGTGTCCAGGTCTGGGCTCCGCCCTGGAACAAAGATGTGGAGAAATCGGAGAGGGTCCAGAGGAGAGCAATAAAAGTGAGAAAATATTTGGAAAACCTGGCCTATGAGAAAAGGTTAAAAAAGCCCCTTCTGGGCATGTGTAGAAAATCAAGGGCAGGACCTGCTAAGAGTCATGGGATGTGTTAACCATCCTCTTTGCAACAGCCCTCATCAATTGTTCTGCATGTCCACGGAAGGGAAGGCCAGACGTAACGGACTTAGAACCATAGAACCACAGAGCTGGAAGAGCCCTCAGGAGTCATCAAGTCGAGCCCCCTGCTCTAGGCAGGACCAATCCCAACTAGATCAACCCAGCCAGGGCTTTATCAAGCCGGGACTTAAACACCTCTAGGGATGGAGCCTCCACCCCCTCCCTAGGGAACCAGCCCAGCGCTTCCCACCCACCTAGGGAAAGAGTTTGTCCTACTATCCAAGCTGGAGCTTCCCCCCAGCGTGAGCCCATCGCTCCTCGTGCTGCACCCGTCTCCATGGAGCGGCTCAGTGTGCAGCAAGAGAGAGCTGGGCTCCATGCTAGGGAAAACTTTCCACCCATTAAGCTTTGGAGCAGGCTTCAAAGGGAGGCTGTGGAGTCCCCATCGCAGGAGGAGTTTTCACACCAGCTTGGACAAAACCTGTCGGCCTGTGTAGGGTTAACCTGGCCCTGCCTCCGTGCAGGGCACTGACCAAGAGGACCTGGGGAGGTGCCTCCCAGGCCTGCATGCCTCTCTCCCCCTCCAGCCGGAATGTCAGCCTGCGTCTCCAAGCCAATCGGAATTAATTTAGGGAGCGAGATTTTATTCCAGGCCACATGGAATGTTTCCCTCCCCTGGCGACACAGGCAGCAGCTGTGGTGTGAGTGCTGTGGGGTCAGGCAGGGGCTGCACAAGGGCGCATGGTTCTACAGGGGCACCAGGGAGCCCTGCCGAAGAGCCCCAGCCCCGCTAGCGATGGCCGCCTTACCAGTAAGTGTTTCTATTTCTGGCTAGCAGCACTGGGCTCCCAGGCATGGAGCAGGAAGCCCTCACGCGGCGCGGCCCTGTGGCCCCGCAGAACGAAAAGGCAGCCCCTGCCCTGGGATGCTGAGACTAGACAGGAAATCCTCAGGGCATTGTGCCATGCTGTGACGGCGCATCGGGGTTGCCCCGCCTCCTGCACCCCCGTAGTGGCACAAACAGACTCCACCAGCCAGTAGAGTAGAGGGAGTTTATTGCTTCTCCAGGATACAGCCCAGCACAGATGTCATCTGGTTACAGGGCCAGGCCTAGGATGCCTCAGCCCCCCTTGAGATGGGGGAGACTGGGCCCCTAAATTCCAGCCCCTTTCCCTAGGCTGTCTCCTCCATGATCCCAGACAGAAACCTAACTAACTCACCTCCAGCCCTGCCCCCAGCCAGGGCTCCACTCCCCTCCTTCCCATTGTTCCGCTCCCTGGGAGGTAACTGGTCAGACAGGTTCGAAGCCCCCTTGCATAATGACTCATCCCCTGCCCTGCTGGGCCGCGCTACAGACAGCAGCCAGTGGGGGTCACCCACAGCCCACTGCCCAGCATAGCAACCAGCAAGGTACCCCCCCTACGTCACACATGCACTTCACTGGGGCAAGGATTTCGCTCTCGGGCTCAGATGAGACAACCAGACCTGGGAGGTGGGCACAGAATGGAGAGCAAAGGGGCCCAGAAGACTGGATTTCCAGGCTTTCAAGGGGAAGAATGTGTCCCAAAATTGGGCAGGATTTGCTCCTAATTCCCCCCCCCTCCCCGCACACGTATCTGCTTATTGCTATTTGCCACTCGTTAGGCTCCACCGCACCCCAGCTCTGAAGCAGGTGCTTCTGTCCCAGCCCCACTCTGCCAATGCTGGTCTGAGGCCTGCCTGCCTGCCAGGAGTCGGCTCCATTATTTCACTGGAGAGAAGCGAACTTAGCCTGTAAGCGCTTGGGGGCAAAGACTGTCCTTATGTTCTGTGCGTACAGTGCCTAGCACATCGGCTTCCTGGACAAATCACTAAGGATTGAAAGGTGCCAGATGCGAGTGATAACTGGAGTTGATGGGAGGAGGCGGGTATGGAAGATGCCAAAGACAAAGCAGGAGGCCTGGATAGGCAAGTGTGGTGGAACGCAATAAGTTCACAGCAGAGTGTCACTAAGCTCAGATTTCAGGCCTCCACCTACGTCAGCTGCTCCTGACTTTGCAGAGCGGAACCCCTCCCCCCGACTCCTTAGCGCCTGCACACAAGACCGAGGCAGTGATCCCTGGAGGCACCCGTGACCCGGGCGGATTTTGGCAGGTTGCCGAGCTATCAGCACCAGGAGATTTCTGGAGCGCTGTGATTTGTTTGGGCTGCCAGCAGGTCTGCAAATGCCATTTGCTCAGCGCGGAAAGCCAGGCTGAAGACTAGCTCGCCCCGGGACGAAACAAAAGGCTGAGGATGTGGGGACTGTGAGCAACACGCACTGGCACGCGACAATGCTTTTGTGTGGGGTTATGATTCTTTTAGACTCGTCAGCAGAGAAAATGGACCTTTGTCACCCTCCGAGTGAATACGCTGGAGCAAGACGCATGCCAGACAGCCTCCAGCTGGCAGCAGAAGCTGCGGGAGAAGCCCACGCAGGAAGCGCCCAGCCACCCTGTCCCCAGCAGCCTCTAGAGGAGGAGCCCCCTCGCACTCTGGGCAAAGTAGGTCCCACATGGCGCCTCCCCTGTTCCCCACTCCGTGGCTTGGGGGGAAAGCGGAGCCAGCCTGAGACTCCAGCCCGAGCAGGGGCTTCCACTGTCCAGACGGCGTGCTGTGCAGCACCCAGGTCTGCTGAAGGGAGGGGGCAAGTGCCCCAGGGCCTGGTGATTCTAAATGGCCCGGGGCCCCTGGTTGCCACCAGAATGCTCCAGACAGCTGTGAGGTCTGGCTGCCCCAGCTCCACCCCTTCTGGCTGAGGCCCCGCCCCTTCCGGGAGTACAGAGCCCTCCCCTGCCCCATGGCCCAGGGCCAACCCTCTCCTTCTCCATGTGACCCAAGGACCTGTGGTGCCAACTGGCAGAGGGCGTGGGGTGCAAACGAGGAATCCCCTGGCCCAGGTATCTACAAACTACTTCACCAGGGCCGGCCCACAACATTTTGGCAGCTGAGGCGGGGAGCTCAACTGATGCACCAGGCCCCCTCGCTGCACCAGCACAGACACAATTTTCTACACCCTGGGTCCTAGTGGCGCCCCTTCCCCACAGTCTGGCACCTGAGGCCGCCTCAGTTCGCCTCGTGGTAAGGCCAGCCCTGCACTTCACCAAAGAGTGTCATGTGAGCCTGTGTCACACAGACCTCAGAATTACCGTGCGATGTCCGGCTGGATAATTCGTGAGGATTTACACGTCACTCCTGAACATTACACTCCCCAACAGGTGAGAGACTGCTTTCCTTCTGGGAGATGATGTTTCTCTCTCGGTCTGTCTATATGTAAACCAAGCACTTCATACTTCACACCACGAGCCGATTTGCCGTCGGAGCAACACACTAATCAAGTAATTGCGATATCTCCAAGGGAGAGCCTAGACAGGAAAACACAAGCAGTGGGGGTTTTCAAATTAGCTGGGAAAAGAGACCATTCCAGGGGGATGCGACAGAAGCCTACAAAATCATGCCTGGTGTGGAGAAAGTGAATGGAGAAGTGTTATTTGCCCCTTCCCATAATGCAAGAATTAGGGGTCATCATATGAAATTAATAAGCAGCAGGTTTAAAACAAACATAAGGAAATACTTCTTCACACAGTCAACCTGTGGAACTCCTTGCTGGGGGACGTTGTAAAGACCAAAAGTATAAATGGGCTCAAAAAGAGATAAGTCTGTGGAGTACAGGTCTGTCAGTGCTGGGTGAGGTGGTTAGGAAAGTTCCAAGTCAAGAGGAACTCGACTAGTCTGGAACTGACCTGGTTTTGGGAACTGAGTGGACGGTGTGTCCATTTCCCAACCCCTGGGGCCATTTTCA